>CM016621.1:8511977-9184792 GCA_005393395.2 Gossypium australe | reverse complement strand
CAACCCTAAACTAACAATACCTAAACTAAACTAAACTAACCTAAACTAAACTAACAAACAACAACAAATAATTAAATAAAAATCAATAATCATAATCTAACAAAATAATAATAACAACAAATCAACATCCATTATTTAAAAAAAAAACCATTACTTTTTCTATTTTTTTCTTCTTTCTTTCTTTCTTCTTTCTCCTCCTCCTTTCTCTTCCTTTTTCCGGCGCCGGGGTATGCTGCTGCTGCTGCTTCTTCTTCTTCTTCTTCTTGCTGCTGCTTCTCCTTCTTCTTCTTCTTCTCCTCCTTTCCTTTCCTTTCCTTTTCTCAGGTAGAGAACCAGATTGAAATTGGGGACCATTATAAGGTCCCCAAGGCCACAAACGGCCGAAACAGCCTGCAGGAGTAGTCGCCATCATGGGTGCCGCCTCTGCCAGAGGCACCACCGGTGCCGCCTGTGGCAGAGGCTTCACCAGTCTCCTGTCTCCTGTTTTTCTGCCATTTCATGTTTTTCATGTTTTTTTTTTTACCTTTTTCAGATTTTTTTTTTTAAATTTCAGTGAAGAAAAAAAATAGGCAAAAAATAGGCTGTGAGAGGGTGGTTGCGCCTCTGCGACAGGATATTTCCCCAGTCCTTGTATTTTAATGAACTTTTGAATTTGATCCCTATATTTAAAAGGTTAAAAGTTGATTACTTCTGATATAAAGAAGTCTTCGGCCCGTACGGATATCACATTTTGAACACTGAGGACATAAGCTACTTTGCCAGTGCCGATGCTGTTTGTTATTTCATTTCAAGCTCGGCTCTTATATCCACTTTGCTTCATTTCAAGATATGGGCATGCTTCATTCTTCATTAATTTTCCGTTCAATTGTTAATGGCGGAAGGAATCCTTCTATATTCCACTCTTCTTATTATTTTAACACCATTGCTTCCCATGTAAGGGAAAAGCAAAAAAAGCATAATAGTTTGGATAATGTTGATGATGCTTTTTTTTTTTTTTTGTTTTGTTTAATAAGATGATTCACAAGTACCCAATGCCTTCCGGTGTGAAATTTAACAGATTATTAGGAGCTATTGTTCAAATGAAACGTTATGGCATTGTTGTTTCGATGTGTAGCCAGATGGAACTATTCGGAGTTTCCCATGATGTTTATACTTTGAGCATCTTGATTAATTATTTCTGTCAATTAGGTCAAATTGATTTTGGGTTTTCTATTTTGGGGAAAATGCTGAAGTTAGGTATTGAACACTTGAACCTACTGTTGTAACTTTTTCCACTTTGATTAATGGATTTTGTAATCAAAGTAAGATTTCTCAAGCTGTGAGTTTGTTTGATGAAATGATTGGAAGAGGGTATCAACCTGATCTAATTGTTTACAGTACCATACTTAATGGGTTGTGTAAGACCGAGAATACCGATCAAGCTGTTAGGTTTCTAAGGATGATAGAAGAAAGAGGTTTTGAACCCAATATTGTAGCATATAATACTGTTATTGACTGTCTTTGCAAGAATAGTTTACTGAAAGAGGCTTTCGATCTCTTCTCCGGAGTGAAGGTTAAGGGCATTAGACCAAATATCGTTAGTTATAATTGATTAATTCATGCTACTTGTAATTTGGGCCAGCAAAAGGAGACAATGCAACTTTTGAATGAAATGGTGGATAACAATATTTCATGTGATATTGTCACATATAATATATTGATCAATGCACATTGTAAGAAGGAGATGATTTATAAAGCTGTAGATATCGTTGATACAATGGGGAAGCAAGGCATTGAACCTAATATTGTCACATATAATATATTTATTGATGCATATTGCAAAGAGGGGATGGTTTCTAAACACAATGAGAAAGCAAGGCATTGAGCCTAATGTTATCACTTATAATATATTGATTTATGCAGATTTTAACAAGGCAATGGTTTCTGGAGCTGAAGATATTGTTGACACAATGATAAAGCAAGGCATTGAGCCTGATGTTGTTACCTATAATGCAATAATAAACGGCCATTGCTTGCAAAACCATATTGGTAAAGCTAAAAGAGTATTTTCGTTGATGATTGAGAAAGGTTGTGCACCTGATATACTTAGTTACAACATCATGATAAATGGATATTGCAAATCTAAGAGGTTGGACGAAGCAATGGAACTTTTTCATCAAATAGCTCAAAACGGACCAATCCATGATACAGTGACATACAACACTCTTATGCAAGGTATGTGTCAATTTGGGAGAGTTATTGCTGCATGTGAACTTTTCAAGACAATGCTTGCTTCTGGGCCAGTTCCAAATCTAGTGACCTGTTTGATTTTGCTCGATGGTTTATGCACAAGAGGTAAACTCGAAGCGGCATTGGAACTTTTTCGAGCAATGCAGAACAGTAGGTTGAAACTTAATGTTGCATCTTATAATATCTTAATTGATGGCTTGTGCAAGGCTGGGAATATTGAAGTTGGAAAGGAATTATTTCATAAACTCTCTGTCAATAGTTTAAAACCTAATGTTTACACATATGCTATAATGATTAATGGATTCTGTAGAGATGGATTGCCAGATGAAGCATACCAGTTTTTTAGGAGCATGGAAGATAATGATTGCTTGCCTGATAGCTTCTGTTACAATATAATGATCTAAGGATTCTATACGTTAAAGGCAACACAACTTCTATCAGAAATGGTTGGTAAAGGCTTTTCTGCAAATTTGTGCACTGCCACTTTAATTTTGGATCTCATCTTACGATCTAATAATTCAATTTTGGTATGAAGTGTTTCAAAGATAGTGTAAAGATCGTCACTTGTGAATGGGAATCAAATTGTTCATAACCAATTGTACTGCTGTTATAAGTTAAAACCTTTTGGAAATTACAATGAATGTTAAAGTTATATTTTCAGTTTAACTTGAAATATGACATCTCATCTAACATAAATCTGTCACTTCTTCAATTGCTTCTGAGCATCTAATTCTTAGGTGCTGACAAGGTCTGCAATGGATTGTGTTTCTCTTTTGCTGATCTCAACTTCATTGAAGAGCCTGTAATAAATGAAGATCAGTTTTGTGACACTAAAGAATATGGAGGGAGCTATTTAGTTGCTTATAAATATTCAGTTAAACCCAACTTTTGAAAAAATTTGTTGTTCCATATTTGTTTTCTAATCCCAAACCATGGCTACTTTTTGACATGAAGCATGCGCAGACATATTCCCTTCAGTTTATATTTCCTGTTTATGTTAAATTTTGTTAAATACTGAAGAAGGTTATTTCAAATTCAAAGATGCTGATGGTGGTCTATTGATGTTTTTCATTGAATAAGAGAAAAGGAAACCCAGAAACAAAAACAGGGAAGAGGGAAGAATGGATGGAGTTTGAAAAAGTCTAAACTGATGGTGCTTTTTACGGTTTATTAGTATTTTGGTTTTGGGCCGATTAGACAAGGGTCATTAGGATTGCTTTAGGTTGGTTTTTTCCTTTTAGAACAGTTTATAACTCTAGGATTTCTATACTGTTCGGCTTGGCCTTTTAATAATAGAAAAGTTTCAGATTTATTTTCTAAAAAAAGAAAAAAATCCTTGTTAGGGTCTGAGTAGGTGTTTAAAGTTTACAAAGTAAAACAATGAAGCCAATTCTGAATATTTGTGTATTTATTGATGGATATATGCAAAGCATGCCAAGCAAAAGTGTTGCCTATTTCATGTTATCATCCCAAGTTAAAAACCAGGAAGACTACTTTGCTCATGAGTTAATTTCATTAGCTAGAAATAGCACTTCATTTAGGCAAAACATCAAACATCTTTTCAACATAAAACTTTGAGATAATATACAGTGAAGAAAAGAAGAGCAAAATAAAATAATTTAAATTCAAAAGATTTGTTGCTCAAATAGAATGAAATTCAATAAAATTACAGATCCGATTGATGTTGTATATCAATAGAAATCGATGAAAAATAAAATAAAAAACTGAGATCGTTGATGAGAGAGAAAATGTAATGTACCAAAGCAGTAACAGTTAAGAAATTTGAAGCAACCGATAAAGCTCTCAGTTTGTTGTTGATTCCACCGGCAAAATCCAATATTTTCTCAGGAACCAAACAAAGAATGAACTAGAGAATCGAGCAGAAGACCACTGGCAACGCGAGTCTGATAGCTTGGCTGTAAGAATTCAAATATTGATTTTGTATTTTCTTTTAAGTTATTTTAAGCTTTTTCCCGCTCATTATTTCCTGATAAAAGGGAAAAGTTTAAAATATGCAGTTAATCCCTGTACTTTGAAAAACATTGAGATTTAGTCTCTATATCTTAAAAGTTAAAAATTCAATCATTCTATTTTTTGTTATTTAAAAATCTTAATAGCTTTCATTAACATTTTTCAACTTAACATGTTTATTTTTTCTAATCATATGCCACGTCACATGGGAACAACCTAATCAACTTGTCAATTTAATAAATTTTGACCAAAAATATTTAAAATTTTAATAATTGAACTAAGATTTTTAAATCAAAAAAAGTAGGACTCAATTTTTAAAATTTTAACTACATGAGCTAAATATCAAATTATCAAGGTGCAAGGTCTAACCTCATGTTTTAACCAAAGGAAAATGATCAAGTTTTAGCTATACTTATTTTGGAGTTAAATAAATAAATAATTTTAATTAAAGGATTCTTTTATCTTTTATTTTATTTTTATATGTCATAATTTTATTAGTTACAAAGATTAAAACTCTTTAAAAAATAGCATCAACTCTATTCATCTAATTGATGAATAATTTGTAAGTATTAGGATTAATATTATTGACACCCACGAGCCCCAAGATCATTATACATCCTGCACAATTTAAATTTTGATATATTAAGCTTAGTAAATTATTTAGATTAAATATTTGTAATTAATAAAATTATGACATGTTTAAAATTAAAAGTAAAAAGATAATTTTTTTAATTTAATGATTTAATGATTATGACCTCTTTTTATTACAAGCTAAGTATAAGAGATTGTTTGAATATATTGAAATAGGTTGAGGATATTTTTTATATATTGACCTCAAATTTCTTTGCAAGTTAATGATGTATATAGTTATTAAATTTATGGCACACTTCTGAAGGGAGTGAAAAAATTATCATACATAATTTGATCAAATTTTTATCAAGTTATTATATAAAAAAATAAAATAAACTTCATAAAATAACTTAATTTGTATAATTTTATCAATAAAACATTTAAAATAATTATAGATATTAAACTTATTTAATATTAAATTCTTTCGAGTAATGATTAAAAACCTTTACTTTACAAAATAAATAAATTATATTCTTTCAATTTTTATTTTTATTTTTTTGTGATTTCATATATTTTATACAGAAAAATAATAGGATTTAAACTAAAATGTCTATAATTTTTAATAATTGTATCTTATCATTCAACCACATCTTTATTTACTAATCATATCAATTTTTCTATAAACATACTTCACATAATGAGTATACCGTAATCTAATATTCGTAAATTTGGAGAACACAACATTTGTTAGGAGGAATAACTAAAACCTGAACCCAGACATGAAAAATATCAAAAAATTCAAACCGAAACCTTAAACAAAAGTCCTTATTACTCTATCCAATAGACATTGGTTCAAGTAGTTAAAACTTTTCAATATTTTGATTGAGGCAAGATACAGATCCTGAAATATATGTCACTCTGAAAACTGTGAACTGCTAATCAATTTTAGTCTCTTTAAGAAATCACTCCATGGATCGAATCTATCAATATGCATAGAATTAATGTACAAGAAGCTCGGCAAACAAAATCGGGTAAGCGTAAATTATTCGTAATTGCCATCAGAAATATCAGTTTGAACTTTGCGGTAAATAATAGTTGGCTCACACTTTAATTCGTCCGCAGAGAGACACCAGCGAGCCCCGGATTTGAAAGAGAGACTTCTCGAACACCCAGATGGAACGGACAAGAACCTGCAGATCACGGAGACAAGATTTTTACATGCATAGTTCGAAGCAGAGGAAGTCAGACATAGTCATGGTATCAGCTGTGATACAGGATACATAGACAATAATGCATGCGAATATGGAGTGGTAATAGTATACCATCTAAGTACGCCCGACTTTTCATGAATGCCTTTTCATTCCACAGACCCTTTTTTTGACACAATATATCTTTTCATATAGGTTAATTCCAGAATCTCCAAGTATCTAACTGACCAACTTATAATAGATTCTTAAGCAATTAGAATTGCAAGTCTTCTAGAGTGAAGTCAGAATGTCGCAAAAAATTAGTCCAAGAAAACAGAGGAGAGCTTAAAAGGGAGGAAACAAGCGAGGGTCCACATCATATAAAAGAATAATGAACAATACCTCCTTAGTTTTATCCCCAGCAACAACAGCGCCTTTAGAATCATATGCTTCGAATTTCTGCCAAAACAACAGAGACAATATCGAGGTCAATCCATGATCAATGATATTAACAAGTGGTCTTCTACAATTGTTGCGGAACCATCAATAACACAGTATAAAGTTTATCCGATAACGACAAAGGATATGGCTGCAATGTCATATAAGCAGCATATCAAGGATGGATATCTTCAAAGTATGGATCGACCATGTTCTGATTTAAATAGGTTAATTGATATCTAATTGACAAGCATGTAACCATATGAAGATGTGTAGGAAATTGAAGTAGGATCAGTTTACCTCCTTAGTCAGGAACTCAAGAGTATGTTGGATGAAAGCTTCATTAAGGTCATTCTTATCAACACCAATCTGTAATGTAGAAACACCAAAAGACAAGCCACTAGTTAGAATAAAGAAAAGGTGACACCGGTAATTAATTAAGATTAGGAGTTTAATCTATATTTTTCCTCCATTTTTATAATATATTCTTTATGATTTAAAACTATATCACAATCTTATATAAAGGGTCTGATTTGAATATTGCAAGCATACAGACGGCATTCATTATGCTGATTGAAATATTTTAGTTACCATGCCAAGATGCAAGACCTAAAATTGTATTGGGTCAGTGACACCTTCAAAGAAATAATGAACTGGGTACTAACAAAGTTCGTATTTTAACAATAGGTTTGATCAACTCCCAGTAAACCTTACTCCATATAGATTCCCTTTGCTTAATTTCATTCTTGAGTGCCTATCAGATATCAAATGATGAATCACGTAGGATTAGGTATAAATTAGAAAGCAATATGCTGTTAGTTGCCTAACCAACCCATTAAAAGAGGAAACACGAGAAGTTTAGAAAACCAACAGAATGACCACATGTAGAAGGAGCAGAGACATACAGAGAACATATGTTCCGTAACTGCTTTCCGTAATGATGTTTTGTCACCATTTGCTATTAGAGTACTTATCCGTGAGAAACGAGAAGTAGTTTCAGCAATGGAGAGAAAGAACATCAATGGAATAAATTTAAGAGAGTGAACAATATAATTGTAATAGCAAATTCAGGATATTGGATCCGCATACCTCTTTGTCAAATGCTACGGCTTCCTTATAGAACTTCTGTTCTGAGTACCCCGTTTTCCTTAACATAGCAATTGCATAGGCACTCTTCAGCTGCAAACAAGAAACTAGAATGTAACTTCGCTAGACAGTGATGCAGTGGATCTCTTCTAGTCTATATCTTCATTTCTACAATGCACTTTGACTATGAATCACTATAAAGGAAAGGAGAAGATAGATCGTTCAGAAAAATAGTATATCATGTCCCGATGGTGTTGCAAAAGAATGGTCATGGCATCATAAAGCAAGAATTTTTAACATTATAAAGTTGAGTTAGAATAAACGGTTTAAAGTACCTCACGCTTGATATCTTCTTTTGTTTGTCTCCAACCGGTGCTTGTAAAATACCTGATACACCACAGATTAGAAGACATCTGAGGAAAAATGCATATTGATGATTTGTATGTGAAAATAAGTTGAAAAGGCTGCATACAAAGACGTAGGTCTAATGAGAATGAACGGAGCGGTTTTCTAAATTTCAACACAATATGAAGTTGGACCGGTTCTAACATGGCAACCAAGCCATTTTTAATTGCCATTTTTAAAATTCTAGTTCGCCCTAAATCTTGAAATTTATTAACCTTGTCCTCAAATAGCTATGTCCAGAAAAGACAACCACCCAATTTAGTTTCAAGCATTTTTTATCTGCTTCTTCGCAATATCAATCCCGTCCAAACAAAAAGCTTAAATATTGGGTTGAATAAAATAGACAGTTGACTTTCAATATAGTGCTACAGGCGCTTTTAGGAGAATTCCTTGTAAGCATGATCTGATAACAACTTCACGAAAGTCAGACTAACCTCTTCCAAAATGGGATCGGTTCACGAAGTGCATCAGGTTCATACACAAATCCAGGGCTAGTCATAGAAATTTGAGCTCCCTGAAATTAAAAACGATGCGAGCATGCTTAAATTAATTTGTAAACCTGATTATAGAATAATAGAACACCATTATAAATTCCCTCCATCTACGGTCCAACTAAGAACAAATCAGAAAAGCACAATGAAGGAAATAACAATCATTCTGAACCTGAATAGAAATGAATAAAAATAGAATATGGGCAGTTCAGGTGTTACAAACCACTTTCCGTGTTTGATTAGGCGCTTGTGTGGATAAGGACTTTTTGTCATTCAAAAAGATCAACAATTCAGCAGCCTAAAATCAAAAAAAGAAAAAGATGCCACATTCACTGCCTCAGCATCTAGCATCAAGAGGTCTAATAAAAATAAAAAAATAAATTAATTTATGCATTTCATACTTCAGAATGTTACCATGGTTGAACGAAGTGTCAGTGTGTTTCTACATGTCCAAGGAAGAGCATTAGTTTGTGTCTTATATAAGCAAGAAGTTACACCTTGGCCGTAGAATTGAGATACTGAGATCAATGAAAAGCATATAAATTTATGATCAAAAGAAATGCATACTATTTATTTATCGATTTTTTGGTGGCATATGAAAATTAACTCATGTTATAAACTAAACTTATCAGATTCCGTAGAAATTTACAAAGTGAAAATTACTTACCATTTGAAAACCCAGTAGAATAGCTTCTTGAGCTTCTGGTAGGAAAAAAATAAAAATAAAATCAAAGCTTCAATATATAAAAAAAAATGGATATTCTTCTATTTTCTATCCAATTTCCCTCCATTTCTCAGTATGTCAGGGTTTTTCGACTTAATTATCACTATGAGATTAGGTGGGAAGAAGTTCACAACTTGGGAGATGAGATGATTTTTGCTAGTCGAACAGGTATAAAAAAATTTAGTGGTATTAACAAATGAAACTAAATTTTAAATTTGAAATGTAGAGAGATTAAAATCCTGAAAATAAAAATATAATTTTAACCACCTGGTGGCTGAGGTGCATAGTTTAGATATGTGCAGGAGAGAAAAGAACTGAATTAGTGAGTTGAAAAGAAAAGAAGAGGCACGGAAGGAGCAGAGGCAACGTGAAGAAAAGAACAGGAACCTGGCTAAAGAAATGCAAAAAAAGAAAGAAAAAAAAAACAGAAGCAGAAACAAAACCAGGACGAGAAGAAGAAATCTGGCTCCAAGAAAGGTATTAAAAATTCTAATAATTTCTGGTTTTTAGTGAATATTAGTATCTAACTTATTTTCATTTGTATTTCAGACGACTGGAAATAAGGGTCAATGAGAGGGAGGTGTGAATGTGCGGTGGTGTTTGGTTTTCGTTTTCAATTTAGTACTTAAATTTTCTCAGTAGTAAGGAATGGATATTATCCAACTCTATACTTCTCAGTATTAAAATGTAGATCTTGACAGTATACTTCTCAGTATTAAAATGTAGACATTGACAGTAAGGAAATCATGAGTTTTGACTAATAAAAAAACTACCATGTAGATGAACTATACCACATTTAGGAGTTTATTATCTCTAAGCCATGTATACATATATACATGTGTATACAACACAAACAAGAACTCAAACGTATAAATTGTGATTTACTTTACAAAGGCTAGTGCTTTCTTTTGCACCTTGCGCTTGAGCCAATATATGGGTTCTATGAGATGGTAGAAAATGTTTATAATGTTTTCTACCATCTCATCTTAAAACAGACATCATAGCCATCATGTCTTGTAACCAATTACATCATACCCATGATCTATTGACTATCAATCTTGCTAAGCTCATTCATTTGCACAACTTGGGTCCTATGAGATATCTGCCTCATTCTCCAACCTTTCAAATTATTTAACTACTATGCTACTCTGACTCTTTCCGAGACCCATATCCAACATATCCAGACATGTTAAGGAGAAACGACAATCCATAGACCTTTTAAATACAAAAAAAAAAAAAAAGCACATAACCATGTCAAACACATATCCTTATCCAACATTCAAGTTTGCTCTAAGTAACAACCATACTGATCAAATTACTTTTTATTTCAAACTACTACATGTCTCCTTTGTGTAGGAACACAAAAAGTATTTGCACTTTCAGGCAAACTTCATGATCATCTTAGATAGACATGACAGTCTACAAACCATTAATTGAAGATTTAAAGTTCTCTTCCTAGCTATTTTAAACCAAATTCCCACTCTCTCTATTGACTCCAATAACTCTTTTAATGCAGCAAGGCATGTCACTCAGAAAAACAGAATCAGTTATCACTATTATTACCCAGTGTTGTCAATGGCACCAGGTGCAGTCTAGGCGCTAGAATCCTTATATTGGCTCAAGCGCAAGGTGCAAAAGAAAGCACCAGCCTTTGTAAAGTAAAGCACAATATATACGTTTGAGTTCTTGTATGTGTTGTATATACATGTATATATGTATAGAAGGCTTAGACATAATAAACTCCTAAATGCGGTATAGTTCATCTACATGGTAGTTTTTTTATTAGTTAATACTCATGATTTCCTTACTGTCAATGTCTACATTTCAATACTGAGAAGTATACTCTCAAGATCTGCATTTTAATACTGAAATACTGAGAGGTATAGAGTTGGATAATATCCATTCCTTACTACTGAGAAAATTTAAGTACTAAATTGAAAAAGAAAAAGAAACCGAAAACCAAACACCATCGCACATTCACACGTCCCTCTCATTGACGCTTATTTCCGGTCGCCTGAAATACGAATGAAAATCAGTTAGATACTAATATTCACTAAAAATCAGAAATTATTAGAATTTTAAATACCTTTCTTGGAGCCAGATTTCTTCTTCTCCTTCTTCTCGTCCTGGTTTTGTTTCTGCTTCTGTTTCTTTTCTTTCTTTTTTTTGCATTTCTTTAGCCAGGTTCCTGTTCTTTTCTTCACGTTGCCTCTGTTCTATTAAAGGACCAAAGAACAAGGGAAGAATGGATGGAGTTTGGAAAAGTCTGAACTGATGGTGCTTTTTCCGGTTTATTAGTATTTTGGTTTTGGGCCGATTACACAAGGGCCATTAGGATTGCTTTTAGGTTGGTTTTTTCCTTTTAGAACAGTTTATAACTCTAGGATTTCTATACTGTTCGGCTTGGCCTTTTAATAGAAAAAACTAACTTGCTCATTATTTTAATAGAAAAAACTTTAATTTATCTCTTAATACAGAAACTTCCATAATTCAAAACTTTTGAGCTGGGCTGTCAAACTTTTTTCAAATCATATCATCTTAAAGTTTAAATCATTCCTACTTTGAATCATTTCGAATTTGACAGAGCTGAACAATTTATATATATGTGTTCATGTATATGGTGTCAAGTGGAAATGTATGAGTTTGTGGTGTTATGGTATGGATGCCTGCAAGAGGCCAACCCAAAAGTGCAGAACAGAGAATTTATCTTCAAAACAATGCTTCATTGCACTGTTTATAATAATTAGCTTACAAAGTCCGGAGTTTCAAATAAGGATACGTGTAGACAAAGTCCCGAGTTACAAAGTCTGTGATGTTTATGAAGCGACCAAATATATGAAGAAATATACAAATACGAGAAACACATTAGAACAGAAGCTAAACTAGCAAAACCAAGTCAGAGAAATCAACAACAAACAGGTTTTTACAATGAAATGTAAACAGCAATCGGTTTATCTACACCTGACTAACAGTAGGAAAAAAACCTCAAAGAGCATGCATATATGCAAAAGCACAAGCAAAACAAGCATGGAATACACTCTAATCTAACTATTGTTCATTCAAAGGTAAAAGTATCATGAAGGCCCCTGTACTAAGAATCAAATTGCATATCGTTTCTTTTATTAAAAAAAAGGCAATTTAATCCTCGTACATTTCACCAAAGAGAAAACTAGTCCTTTCTATTAAAAATTCCATCCATTTTAACTGTTATAAACTATCGTGGCTGACAGAATAATCCATATACCTCATTCTGACGTACAATAACTAGTTTCTAACAGTAGAAATGGATAAAATTTTTAACAGGCTATAAAGTGCCATCAGTGGGAATATATGTATTTTTTTCAAAGTCCCAATTTGCTTTTACATAAAAGGAACTCAAAGCCCTTGCGCAAATTTCCCGGAGCTCATCACTTGGCACAAAAAAATCAGTAGTAACAAAGTTTAGACCTTTGAACTTATTAGGTTCATCATTCCCACAGCTAAAACGGACATATATAATGGTCATACAACAAAATGTGAAAAAAGAAACTAAAAGCAGTCATAAAAATGAAACAAATCAAAGTATTTACAGTCATAAGAAGAGGTAAAGCAGAAATGATATTACATTATACTATTCCATGAGAATGGAATTCAAAGACCAATCATAAACACTAGCTGTAAACCTAATCCATTACAAGTACATTCAAACTACAAATTACGACGACATGTCCAAGCAACCACAAAATGTAGAATAAAACTAATACAGAAGATGGACTACGAACGGGATCAAAGTATAGAATCAAACAATTACATCACAAACAAAGAACTGGAACAATCTAGACTAGAGCTGACTAACCTATCTTAAAACTCACACATGGAAATAGCACACAGTGAGACAGACACACATATAATTGTGCATGGTGAGTCTCGAACCTATATACTCAAGACTCAAGGTCTCCGCCTTTGCCAACTGTGCCAAGACGGCAAGGCCTCATTAGCAACCTAATCCATTTCTCAAATCTAAGTTATTTAGTTAAATGCCTAAAACCATGAATTGAATCCAATAGACTACCATTAGAGGGAATATGCCATATACATATATCAAGGTTCCATTTTTCTTTTGCATGTAGGGAACTCGAAGCACTTGCACAAATTCCCCCAAAAATAATCACTTGGCACACAAAAGCAGTATTATAACAGAGTTTAAAGCGTGGTCATACAATAAAATACGCAACACTAAGTAAAAACATATGCATACAAAATGTCCCAAACATCACTTGGCAAAAAACCCATGTAAAGGTATCAACCGTATGTCAAATCTAAGTTCTTGAGCTAAGAGCCTAAAACCCATTTAAATGATAAAAAAAAACACACAAACACACACATATAATAAAAAACAGCTCAAACGGATTAAAACCATATAAGTTGCCATCAGAGGGAATGTGTATTTTTTTTTTCAAAGTCCCATTTTGGTTTCGCAACGAAGGAACTCAAAGCCCTTGCGCAATTTCCCCAAAAATCATCACTTGGCAGTATCAAAGTTAAAATTTTTTAACAATCATAGCAAATAAGGAATAAAAAGACTGATAAAAGAGAATACTTTAGAGGATAATAGTCGAAGGAGGCGGCAACCATAGAAAAGTGAGCAAGGAAAACAAAACACGAAACTTTTAACCTAATTTACAACCAAAGGGTTGATGGGATATTACTCCGGGTAAATTACATCTAATATCACCAAACTATTAATAACTTTACGTTTTGGATACTCAACTTCAAAAAGTTACAAAATAGTCACTTAACTATTTGAAAGTTTTCTTTTAAGTCATTGAACTTTTAAAATTGTTATTATATGGTTTTCTCTCTTCACACCGCCTACACCAATTAAAAGCTCTCATTTCTTCTCTCTTCTACGATTCAATTTTTCTCATGAAACAACTTTAAACATCACGAATCTATAAAATCCAAACAACTTTCTTCTTCAATCTCTGACATTGGCTATTGAATCGACTTGAATCTAAGGTATATTATTCTACTCGTTGATAGATACTAATTCATTGTATCGATCATTAAATTGTCGCTTGAAGCTCATTAATTAAACTTTAAAAAACTTAACAGCTTAATGGCTTGAATAAAAACTTTTGAATAATTCAATAAAAAAAATCAAAATACAATCCCTTATAGGGTCGCTCCAAAATAAACCAAAATATTATATTTCATTAATAAGCTAAAGTACTCTTAAAGTTATTAAACTATTAGTAAGTTTAGGTTTTAATATTTTAACTTCAAAAAGTTATAAAATGACCATTGAATTATTCAAAAGTTTTTATATAAAATTTAAGTTTTATTTTAAAATATGGTTAATGAGCTTTAAGTAACAATCTAATAATCGATAGTAAATAATATCCATAGATGAGTAAAATAACATATATTAAATTTAAATTAATTTGATAATCAATGTAAAAAATTAAAAAAATTATTTTAATTTTAATTAAAAAATTCGTAAAATTTTAAACTATTTCGTGAAAAAGATTGTAAAAGAAAGAGAAGGAAAGGTTTATGCAAGCGATGACAATAAAAAAAATTATAGAAGAATAATTTTATAATAATATTATAACTTTTTAAAATTAAATAACGCTAAACTTACTAAATTATTTGTTTCGAATATAAAAAATTAAAACCATCAAACAGCACCAAATTTTCTTTGTAACCAAACATCCCCTCATGGCCATGGAAGATCAGAAGAAGAAAAAGGAAAATTTCAAGTAACCTTTCTCCAAATTCCGACACCTTCTCTCTTTTTCATTATTTCAGAAACAACCTTCGACCATTCGATTAATCAATAATAATTCAATTCGAAACCCAAAATCAACGATGGAGACGGCGGGTGGTAGCGACGTTGAGGCGGGCTTCGCAAAGCTACAAGGCGAAGACTTCGAATACTACGTGGAAACCTACTCCATAATGCTCGGTCGCAACTCCAAGAAATCCATCGTCGACGTCGACTTAGCCAGCTTCGGAGGCGGCATGAACATTTCCCGCCACCACGCCCGCATCTTCTACGACTTCGCGCGGCACAGTTTCGCACTCGAAGTCCTCGGCAAAAACGGTTGCCTCGTCGAAGGAGTACTCCACCTCCCCGGAAACCCCCCGTCAAGCTTGATTCTCAAGACCTCCTCCAAATCGGCGATAAAGAATTCTACTTCCTTCTCCCTGTAAGGAGTATTTTCGGGGGAGCACTTGCGCCTAGGCATCACGCGTCGATTTACCAGACTCCGACCGCCACAGCTGGAGCGGTGCCGCCTCATCATGGTTACCATGGCGGAACGAAGACAGGGAGATCAGTGGGTTCCGTGGCAAGTTCTGCGGTGGCGGCAAAGAAAGGGAGGGGAAGAGGATATTATGTAGATTACGGCGAAGGAGAGGATGTTGGAAGTGGCGGGAAGAAGGTTAGAAGGGAAGAATGGTAGAGCAGCGTAGAGGCCGGCGCCGGAGGAAAGGCAGCTTTGGCGGGAGTATTAGGTTAGCAACATTTATGAAATTTTTTGATAAATTTTGGCCTTTCTTTTATGTTTTCAGTAGTTATGATTATAGAAATATATGAAGAAAATTTGCCATTCTTTTATAATTGCTTTGTAAAGTTAATGATTGTTAAGCATTTAGTGATTAGGTATACATTGTGAATTGGATATCTACTGTTGTTTTTTGGGATTATTGTGGCATTATAGGAAGAAAATTTTTCATTCTCGGTTTTTCGGTATTATAGTTGCCGGCATTGCTGAATCTTGTGATTTGCAGCATTCAAAATGTATTGCCAGGTGTTGCCATTGTCGATTTAATGGTTTAATCGGTCATTATCTTGTAGGAGTGTCCTGTTGTGTTCCATACATTATTACAAATGTCTCTAGGATTTCAATCTCTGCGCTACTTTTTGCTGTTAATGTCATATCGTTTCTGGTTTGTACTTTTTTTCTTGTTCGAGAGTTGCTTCTTGTTACACCGTTAGCTGAGCCATACTGAAATCTTTAGGTTTTCTAATGCCGTAGATAAAAGTAGAAAATGTATATCACGTATGGCAAATTCTTATATTGACATTATTCGGTTATATCTAACTAAAGTCATGCTTTATTCTGCCGGTGGGTATCCCTTTTTTATCTTTTGAGGATCTGATTTTTGAGAATTCGCACTATCCATTGGTTTAACACGGTCCCGAGTCATTTCATTCTTTGGTGGTTGTTAAAGATACTCCTCGGAATTGCCATTGTTTGTGCTGTGGAACATACAATATGGTTATCATGTAGTCTATGAGGTTTTAGGCATATAATTTATGTTGGTTTCAATATGTTCCTTCGGATTTTATAGCCGCAAAATGATTTGTAGGATCTCATAGAACAGTTTTATTGTTTTCTGATATTCTTTCTCACCCTTTTTTTACACTGCGGCATGAACTTTCAATTCTGTCAACATTTTCTCTCTATATTTTACCTGATGTAAAGAAAAGTACAGTCCTTATTTACGTAATGGATAATAAGTTCTGTCCCATTTGGTATTATGATGTCTGCAGTTCCGGTAGAGAAGAAAGGAGAAGGAAGATCAAGTGTTGACCGTGAATCCAATAATCAACAACTTATGCAGTTGGAAGAAAAGGATGTGGTGACATCTGTGGCAACTGTGTTTTCCGATCTTTGTGGTCCTGGAGAATGGATGACCATGGAGAAACTCCATGCCGAGGTTAGTTCTAACCTTAGCATGACCTAAATCTCGAACTATTTCCATTTTGTTCTTTTGACACCCCTGCCTACTTGACAATAGTTGTCCTTATGCTTTATTTTGATTCTTCCCTTATCGATAAGCTTTACCATGCTTTTAAATACTTAATATGAAAATGGTTTTCGATATTTACCATGCCGGAATTATAACATACACTTACCCGAGAAGGGCCACAATCATTCTTTCTCATTTTGTTTACCACAGCCCTGTGGTTTTTTGAGTTTTAGGATTTTACAAGATTGCTTACTTACTATAACGTCATTTTTCTTCTTCAGTTAGTTGAACAGTTCGGTAACATCTGGCATCACAGCCAAGTTAGAAGGTATCTTACATTAGAGGATTGGCCGGGTCCTGAATCGAAGGGAGAACCATGGTACGGTCTGCTAATGTTATTAAGAAAATACCCGGAACACTTTGTCATCAACACGAGATCCAAGGGTCGGATAACCCTGGAGTTCGTCTCTCTCGTATCTTTGCTTTCATAAGGTAATGTTTCATCATCTTAGCCTACATGTCCCGTTTGGGTAGAAATTGATGTTAATATTCTTTTTTTCTTGAGAGTCACCCAGTTTTAGCACTTTAACTGGCTTGTTGTGTAAATGAATCCCAATATATTATGGTGGCAATGAAAGAATGCTTGTTAGAAACCATAAAAAATCTTTGGATCAATTTAGAAAGTGAGCAACTAAAGATAATTAATTACGATATTACTACATTTTGTTAATTGTACATAATTTTGATTGGCATAATAACAAATTTAACCTTAAATATTTACATATTTTGACGTTAATTCTAAAAAGTTCGACAAATTCAGCTTTAACATTTACATATTTACACAATTGTTACAGGATAAATTTGTTAAATTATGATCAAATTGACAGAATCTGTAAACTTTAAGGTTAAATTTATTATTATAGTAATCAAAATCAAGTACTATTGATAGAAAATATTTAGATCGTGATTAATTGTTTTTAGTTATTCACTTTCAAAATTAATTAAAACTAAATTATTTTAATTTTTTAAATGGAAAATATTGAGATATTTTACAAATCATTTTGTAACTTATATTTCATTGTTGGCATCCTTTTGAGAATTACCTTGCGAAACTCTATTATGAATATAACAAACTTATTACCGAGAGATGCACATGTTCAATATAAGTGTATTTAATTTTTTAGAAAATGTTTTTATATGGTTCGAGAATCATATATGAATTTTGTTGTTAATTTATGTTTATTAATTTCTAAAAAAAAGTATTTATTTTTTAAAAATAAGTTTTAGATTTTTTCTCTCAATTTTATCATGTTTAAACAAATTGATTCTATTACGAGTTACGACTATTAACAAGCTGTAATAACACTAACAACATAACAACATTAATAAAATTCTAAAAAAAGTTTATTGAGCTATTAAAATAAGTTTATTGAGCTATTAAAATTTTAAAAAATTAAAAAAATCGTTTAAATAATTATTCATGTTATCAATGAAGTATGTATGAACTATCAAGCTATAATTTAATCAACTTTTTTATAGAAAAACAATTTGATTTAAAATTGAAGGTTAAGAATCGAAAATAAGTTAAAACTAAACTATAAAGAAAGGTTAAAATATATCTAGTCTATGTACTTTTAAAAATTTAAGAATTTAGTTTTTGTTTTTGTATTTTTAGGCATTTAGTCTCTTTATTTTTTATATTTCAAAATTCAGGTTTAATCATTAAAACTGTTAATTTTTTTGTTAAATTCAAATTAATTACATGACTACTAAGTGAGTAGTTTTTTTTTTTTTAATTTCAGAATATCACATGAATCAATTTTACAAAATTTAAATTTTACAATGTTAACATCAGACCGTTTAAAAATTAGAAAATAAAAAGACTAAATCCTCAATTTTTAAAAAATACAGGGACTATAAGCACATTTTAACCCTAAAAAGATAAATGTTCTCTCCATTAACAACTACAAAACAAAGGATGGTCTAGAATCTTCCATTCCTTGCTCATCGTTGAATTGACTCAAAAGTAATTCTTATTCACAAAGTTATATTTTGTTATGATTTTATATAATATTTGATAGAATATATTTTGTTATGAATTTTTCTAAAAATAAATGAATTAGATTTATGATGAGAAAATTCAACAAAAATAAATGAATTACAGAATTTAGTTAATCAAAAGTAATTTGAACAAACTTCATCAATTAAGTATTCATGTTAGCAACGAATTATATATGAATAGGTCAATTCTATAAAAAAGTTAACGATTTAATTATTTTTTTAAAAACAATTTAATTATTTTTCATCATAATATAACTAAAAATTGAATATCAATAGTCAAAATAAGAAAAATAATTAAGACTAATTAATAAAAAAAATTTAAGATATATCATAAGATTTTGTATTTTTTAAAAATTGAGAATTCAATTTTAGTATTTTTTATTTTATAAAATTTAGGTTCTTTATTTTTTAGATTTAAAAATTAAGTTTAATTATTAACGCTGTTATATTTTTTAATAAAAATGTCATAGTAATAAATTTAACAAAAAAATTTAATAATATTAATAATTAAACCTAAATTTTAAATTTAAAAAATAAAAAACTAAATTTCACAAAATAAAAATATAGGGCTAAATTTTTTTGGGGGGTCTAGAATCTTCCTTTGTTTTGCCCATAGTTTGACATGACTTAAAAAAGTTCTACTTACGCGCGAAGTTATATCTTATTATGAACTTTTACATATTTCGTCGATAGAATATATTTTGTTATGAAAAATGCGTCAACATAAATAGATAAATAAATAAAATTTTATGTTATGTTATCACTAACTAGGTAGTGATGACCTAAGCTTTCTGACATAAAATTCATGGTCTAATATGGATTTAGTCCCTCTTTTATTCTGAAATTTGAAATTCATTTTCTTTACTTTAATTATTCACAATTTGATCTTTTTAATTTTATAATTTTATGAGCAAGTCCAAATTAATAACATCATTAGTTATTATCATTGAAGTGATAATTTATTTATTTTTTAAATAGCTTTAAATACTCTGTTAATATTTAAGTTTATCATTGATTATACACAATTAATTTAACCACTAAGCGACCCTTGATTATGCGAATGAATAATGATAAAAATATCGTTTTGGCCAATTCCAATGGCCATTTACAAGCTTTATCAAAAAAAGAATAATGATAAAAATATCATCCACTTTATTTTTCATCGACAACAAGTAACAATATTATAAATTTGAACTTACTAATAACATAATTGATTAAAATTACATCAATATAGATTAAATATCAAATTTTAACATTAACAAAATAGAGGGACTAAAACCAATACAAAAAAGTTGAGATATTAGGGAACAGTAGCATTTGTTAATAATAATTTTCTATTGTACTGCAACTTAGCAAGCAAGGAGTGGTTTCTATATCTAGCTCTCTCTCTATATATACATGCACCCCTATGCTGTCTTAAACTCATTCTTTGTTTCATCATCTTCTTCAACCTTTTTTTTTTTTTTTGTTTTTTTGAGTTTCGTTTAGCAATCTTATGAAAAAGAATGAATATGGTGAAGGGATTCAGATTCCACCCAACTGATGAAGAACTCATTGAATACCTGCAAATCAAAACCTTCAACCGTGATTCTCTAGTCCAAGTTATTGCCGAAATCCCGGATATCTGCGAGTCCGAGCCTTGGGAATTACCCGGTATATAATCTCTTCTTTGAAATATTCATGTTCAACATATGAAAATCTTTAAAAAGAATAAGCGTGTGTGTGCGGTTGTTTTTCAGGGCGTTCAGTGTTGCAGACAGGGGATCGAGTGTGGTACTTTATGTACCCACCAAAATATAAGTATCGGAATAGTAAACTAGTTAGCCGGACCACTCTGGAGGGGTATTGGAAGATTACCGGCAAAGCTCGTAAGATAATTAACTCTGAAACCGGAATGGAGATTGGTAACAAGAAGACTTTGCTTTTCTATGAAGGCCAATGCAATGATAAAATAAAAAATAATACTTGTTGGGTTATGCATGAGTATGAACTCAAAGCTATGCTTGACTCAACTAATTCTCATCAAGTAAGTAATCTTTCCCACTGCTATGTGTGTGTTAAGGGGTCGACTTCTTATAGAAGCTTTTAAAGTATTGTGATTGGGAGCCGATTAATTTCTCAACATGCCAATATTATTCATTTAAAGCTGCATGTCCAATAAAATAGGAGCAATTTATTGGATCGAGCTGTGGCTCACCAAGGAGCCATTTGCATCCACCCTTTGTAGAGTTTGAACCCAAATCCTTAAATGTCATTAATGGACAAATATACAAACAATTGATTACTGATACCATTTAAGAACATGGGCTCAAACCTTATTAAGTGTGAGTGCTTACATCTTCTTGATAGGTGGTTTTGTACCACACACGGTCTGATCCACAAAACCTTGATTAGGAATAATATCGACTCGCTGAGGGATCCATCAGCTCTCGAAAACTTCTTTGAAAAAAGTTGGTCTCCTCTCAACAATATTTATATAGTTGTCTTTTATATTCATTCATGAGATTTCATTTCACCAATACATATATTTTTGTCCTCCAATTTGTGTAGAAGACTTTCAAACTTTGTAAACTGAAGAAAAAGACCAACATTCCCAGTAAAGAAGCCGGTCAATTAGATCAGTATTCCCTTTCTGATTTAGAAAATCATGTAGCAAACAATGCACTATTAGAGGTTAGAACTTAGATTCTTTATGTTTCTTTTCTTCATTCAGTTTCCAATCTCGATTATGATGTGGAGATTCACAATGACCATTTCTTTTCCTACGGTCAGGACATCCTAGACCCTAACGGGTCAAGTGAGCCGGAAGCATCTAACAACCATAACGATGTTCATAACCATTGCAGCACCGTCGATACATATGGTGATGAAAGAAGCAATCAACATAATATAGTTGATGAAGATGAAGGCTCAAATATATCAACTAATTTCGTAAACCATGTTGCAGAGGATGCAATCCCAGAAGTAAGATGCGGGAATCGATTATCCGTGTGGATGATGTTGAAGATGACTATCTAAAACTAATTCATATTTCTTTCCTTCAGGTACCTTCACGTATTTTTAAGGTGTATCAAAATGGACTTGAGGACAATAATTGGGTTCAAGATCTGTATAGCACCTTTGAACAAGATGACGAGTCTTGCAACTCAATTATCACTAGCTTCGACAAAACTATCACTAATGAAAGTAGCAATCAACATAATATAGTTGTTGCGGAAAAGGGCATCGAAACGCCTATCATTAGCTATGATGGAACCGTCACTAATGAAAGAAGCAATCAACATAATATAGTTGTTGCAGAAAAGGGCACCGAAATGTCTGTCATTAGCTATGATGGAACTGTCGCTAATGAAAGGAGCAATCAACATAATATAGTTGATGTGGATGAGGGCTTCGAAATGCCTTCTAACCTAAAGTATCTCGTTGAAGAAGACACAATTTCAACGGTAAAATCTATCTCTCGTAATCATTTATCGATGCAAAATGTAAAAATAAAAAATGCAAAGAACTAACCTATTTTTGTCTATGTTTCAGGAATTGTTATATAACGATGGATTATATAGCAGATCATTGTCTGGTGAGTTATTAGCAGAGCCAGAGGCAACTAATAACTCGAACTGGATTCAAAATCGATACATCTCCAAAAAAGAAGATTGTGTGTTCTTGAATTCAACTTTAGCTGATAAAAATAAAGCTTACCTTCAAGAAGGAAACACGCAATGGTGTTTTGCAGCTGACGGTGAAGGCTTCAGCTCTCCCTGCATAGGTGCGCTGATGGAATCATCAAATTCGATGGAGAAGTCTAGTAAAAGACCACGTCGAATGTGATGGATTAAAGTTGTGGTATAGAAACTGCAGTGCTCAACCTCCGGAGAGAAGAATACCCTCTACTAACAAACCCATATGAGCTCTGGGTCTAACCAAGTATGTGGACTCCTTTATACAAAATGGTGCTTTTATTGAACCAAATGAGATGACCTCTCTAATATTAGCACCACTGTTCAAAGCTTCTGCTTGGTTCTGTCTCTATATACTTCAAATTACATCAAATACCAAATAATATAAGGGTCAAAATTTATGTTTTCTCTCAGTTCTTTATTATTTTATATTGATTTCATTAGCACTTTTTATTTTTATTTTAGTTTGTACAAGTGATGGTTCATAGGAATGTGCAAGACCATTTTTAGACTTTGTTTGGATCTTGAATTTCGACCATGTATTTGGTTTAGTTGATGATTAGTGACTAGTTGGTTTGGATTATGTATTGGGTTTATGTTATGATTATGTTTCTATGATGTATCTGACTTGGTTGGTTTTTATATGAAGTATATTGAGCAAAAATTATAAATACATTAAAAATATTAATTGAAATTACAAAAATAACCATTGGATCCTAACAAGTTATACTGTTGCTATATACTTATGGATAAATTTAGAATTTAACCCTAAACAGATAAACAGTCAGAATATCTAAATTAACAAGATTCTTAACTGACGGTTCAGACTGTCATTAGACGGAAATGTTTGTAACTATATGTATGCGCATTTCACCAATAGCAGACAGTACCTATACTGACATGTGGCGCTACTGTTGTCAGTATAGGTCATTAAACCTATTCTGACGATCACATTTTCTGTCAACAAAAGTGTATACTGATGGTACATCTACCAACGGGTAATTTTCATCGGAGTAGCCTTTTTGACCGTGATTTCTGAACTTAAAAGAGACAGCTTTTTATCTTTAGCAGCGTCGGTATATAACAATTTGTTTGTAGTGTAAATAAAAGAAAGAAAAGATGAGAAGTGCTCATCTTTTTCCTCACCATTTGCTGGCCCTTTGCATGGAAGAAGATAAAATTTTCTCTTCTCATTTCTTCTCACTAATCCAACCAAAAATCTACGCAACCCAAGTTATTTTCTTGTTAATATATTGTAGAAAACTCATTTCTCAGCATGGTTCCATAATCATCTTTACCATTGGAAGTAAGGGTTTTCACGAGCTAGTGAAAAAAGGCTTAAGCTAGTATGAGAAAGTGAAGAATAAAGGAAGAAAATGCATTTTTGTCATCCCTAAAATGGTTATTTAAGGTTAGTTTACAAGATTCCTTCATGAACATGATTATGGGTATTATGTGTTATATGTTTTAAAGAAAAAGAGTCGATATGCGTGGATGGTGGAACTTTGATCAAGGAAAGTCTTGGACTGGTGAAGTAGAGGAATTTGGTGAGTTTGCTCATTCAAAGAGAGGTAAATTCTTAAAGAAACATCCTTACCTTGTTTAAGTTAAATTCGATAATCTTTGAAGTTTAAATGATGAAGAGCTAATATGAAATTTAATTAATGTCCACAATGGGGAAGAAAGCAAATGAAAGAGCTACAAACAACGATTAATGACCAAGATGGGGAATGTGACTTTAGGAGAAATTGTCGAGAATAACTTGTCTCCGGAATCGTCCCAAATAAAACCACCCAAATTCATTCCTTAAGCCAACTTTAGAGAGAAAACAAAACCTAAAACGTCTGTGTAGGATTGTGTTGTTGGCTTCTTCCTCTTATGCAATCATCAGCTTATGCATCAGCAAATCTGGAAGTAGACGGAATAGATACTATCAGTACTTCTCATAAACAAAATTGAAATCAAGTACAACATAACTGAACTTCCAGTTGAAATGAATGCAAAGATTACCCTAGCTCAGAGAGCTTCAGGTGAGCTTCAGTGTAATCAGCAAAGAAAGCATCCTCATCCTGCAAGGAAGAGATGATAATCAGAATTAACATTTAACATTTAACATTTTAATTGGTGATTGTATCAAAATCTTGATTCGTTGTAATGGAAAGAAAAGATGTCAGAAGGAAAGAGTTATGTACAGCCGCATATTTGTCGACCAATGGGCGGAAAACAGGGTCGGAAAGGAGAACTTTGTCAGTTGGCAACTGTAACAGGCCGTCCTTCTCACCAGTCAAGAGCTCCCTATAATATATTATCCGATTAGCAAAAACTTAAATCAATTCTAGGACAAATTTTTCATCACAACTCAAGGGAGAGACGCACAACTCAGAAAAACAGAAACTCACTTGAAGTAAGAGTTGTCGAAGATAAGAGGGTTGGTAGTCCACGGTCCCTCAAATCCAGACCTCTCCTTGTGGCACCTTCCCTGCATCGAAAGCAAAGAAAACATATATCATTGTAAGTGGATAGGAAATTTCAACATTGCAAACTTCAAGAAAACAAGACAATTTAATATTTTAGAACAGACCAGGGTGTGGCCACCAGAAAGAGCAACAATGTCCTGGTCGCTAAGACCCATTTGATGACTAAACACCTGCCTCAAGTGATCAGCTCCTGCAAAATATTTTTCAAAAGATTAAACCAAGATCATTACAGACACTAAGCCGTGTTTTAATTCTCAGTAGAACAACATTAGAAGACAAATCGTATAGACTAACCCTCAGTAGCATTGGGAAGACGACCCTCAGGTGGTGGGTGAGGCTTGTCCTGCATTTATTTCCAAACACCTTTAGGTAAATACAGTAACATTGAAATATACAGTTAAGAGTTGACAACACTATTAAGAACAATTGAACAACTCAATTAAAATCCATTTAAGTGTAATTGCTCAAAACAATAAACCATGCTCTAACATTTAACCATTTTATAATGAAGAAAATCTAGAGAAACTAACTGACAAATCCCAAAACTGAACTTTGATTCATTGTATAATGTGATACAAAAACATTGATTTGCAGCAACTGCATACAAAAAATTTTGGTACCATTTATCCAATTACTTATGTGCCATCGTTTTATCATATGAACAAATAATAATATTCATCCGACATGAAAATAATTTATTTATTTGTCGTTTAAATGTCTATGCTCTATAATTAAATTAAAATCAAAGTTTTATACGTATAACTACACCAATCAAAAGTATCACATTGCATATTGAGTCGAAGATAATACGTAATTTGGGGATATATCCTAAAAGCACAGTATTATACACTAACCAGAACACATCATTCAATCATACATTAACTGTTGCTGAAAGTAGTGTGTATTAGAGATTAAGACTCACCTCTCTTCCAGGATGGAATGGAATTTCAGGCCCACCGGTGATCTCAACAGCAACAACACCAGCAAGCTACAAATTTTAAAACGCCAAAAAGAATACAGTCAAAACCAGTCAAACCCTCAAACATAAATCGGTTAAATCTGAAAGCAAGAACAGAAAATCCGATCAAGAGTTAGATACCTGATAGAAGTCAGCGTATGAAAGGATAGGGAACTGCTCCTTGATCGGCTCGAGAAGCCTGACTGCAATATCGAGACCGTTGTTAGCAGCATGAGCGAGCTCAGCAGGTTGCTTCATGGTTCCGAATGGACCTCCGGTCTTGGTCTTGACATCAAAAGTTCCAGCTGAGTGCCACCTGTCCCCAACCATCACCGTAAGGCCTATCAGCATCACGGATCTCAAAACCAAATTTCAAATCAGACTATAGAAAAAAGAGAAGCATACGCTAGACGGAGCATGAGCGGAGCACAGTTCTTCTCAGCGATGAGACCTCTTAGCTTCCTCTTAGCCTTTTGAACGGCGTTTTGGTACTCCTCGCTAACGGTTGGGTAACACTTGGTCATTTTTCTTTGGTTTCTACAAAAAAAGAAAAGAAAAAAAAAACAATAAAATTTCAAATCATATCAACAATTTCCAAAACAGGTTCCGAACTCAGATCGAAAACGAACCTTTCGTCGGAGAGTGCGATGAAATGAAGATAGGAAAGCCACGCGATGGACACGAGTTGAGCACAAGCACACTCTGGTGAAAAGGAGGAGGATATATATGGGGGAGTGAAGAGCGGAAATGGTGTTTGTTTTGAGAATGGACGGCTTTGATGTGGATTGAAAATTAATGATATACGGCTGTGATTGTGGGTTAGGTGGGCTGATTTTTGTTTTTTCTTTTTCACTTTCGAAGAAAAAGATTGGTCAATATTTTTTCTCAGAAAAAAACTATTTATTTTATTTGGAAAATTCGACGGTATTTAGGGAGAGCGAATTTAATAGAAACACTCAGTGTGAACACCTTGAAATAAAGAAGATGCCTTTTGAATTGAAGCGATTATTACAACACCGGGCTAGGTACGCCAACGTTTATGACCCATATATCTTGCAAATAAATCACGTTTGTGGCAAGTATGTATTCATTTAATGAGTTTATAAAATATAAAAAATTAGTGATTAGATTTGTTCCGTTAAATATATTAAGAAATAAAAATTATTTTTTAAAAACTAATATTCAATTTTTATTTTTAATTATTCTAAATTAAGAAAAAAAATTGAAAAGTAAGTTTATGGTATATGAAAAGAAATCTTAAATATGAGACATTTAAAATATGGTTGCATGAAAAGTGATAATTTAGTGGTCAAACTAAACGTGGTGGCATAAAAAGCGACTAAAAGTTCAATATTAGCTTGCAATAAGTTGATTTTGTCTATCAACTAGTGCGAGTTTGATTTTAAAATAAGCGTAAACGGTATTGGTATTCACTTAAATATGATTAAAATTATTTTTGATTATTCAATTATAAAAAATATTAAAATCATCGTTTAAGTTTATGATAAATTGATGGTGAGGCAGTTTTGAAATTTATATAATAACGTATTTAGCACTTAATAATAAAATTATAAAAGAATTAGTATATATACATACAAAAACTAAAAATGTATATGACAAATATTTTTTAAAAAAAAAACTGCAAAATTTACAAAATCGAATAGAAGGAAAAGCCGAGGCGAAAAGGGAAGGGGATAATGCGTTGGCAGAGGTAGAGACAAAGACGAATGAGATGGAAATGTCGTCGGTGTGGGTGAATTTCATATACTGCAGTGGTTACCTTTTGAGCGGTGGAAGACGGCGAAACTTTCAAGTTTTTGTCGTAGATTTAGGATTTGTTGAATTTTTCTAGAAATTTTTTTTTTTTATAGAAATGAAATAGACAAAGCCTAAATATAAGAAAAACAAGATATTATTCGATCTCATAAGAATACTCGAACGATTATCTTTTCCTAGGAAAATCTTGATCTTAGGTCGTGATTTTAGGGAAAAAACACATTTTTTTCTGTCTAATTTGAAACAAGATACAAATCTATCAACCAATCAAAAGACTTAAATAAAAATTCCTCACATTAACCACTAACATTTACCGTGCAGTAAAAGCCAAAAAAAAAAGCACCAAATCTTCATTTCTTTTACAAATCAAGCTAAAACTCAGGATTATATTTTTCCTTTCTCGGGTCTTTTTTCTTGTTTGAGTGGCGATTAATCGTCGAGCATCTTTTGAAGCCAGTCTTTAGCGTATTGTGTTATGGAATAGTTTAGTTTACCGTTGGAATTTAAAATGTCGTTAATTATGTTTTGTTTTAGTTCTGTTCTTTAAGTGTAATTAGCCAAAAAGCTACGTTTAGTAGTAATAGCAGCTTGGTCAAAACAGTGCGCATTTCTGTTTGTGTTTTAGTTCTATAGTGAAACGATTTGTTTTGAACAGTTGTTGGCTAACAGCATGAGGGGCTGTACCGGCCGTTACTTTTTCCTTTTTGTACCGCTGGAGGAGGATGAGTTGGTTATGAAAATTACAGAGTAGATTCTTCTTCTTTCTCTCCTCTCTTATTATCTGAATTCAAATTCTTCTACTTCTTCGTCTATTCTTTCAAATTTTGAATCACAATAAGGGTATCAGAGTTGCTACATTCCTTATGGCCAGCGAAGGAGTTACTACTCGACTACAGAAAGACATGGCTCGGTTGCAACAAGAAATGTATTAGTTCAGAGTGGATATTGATGTGAAGATGGATGGAAGATTTAAGGATTTTCAGGAGAGTTTCAAGAATGATATAAGAACTGAATTTTATTATCTTTTGGAACAATTATTGGGGCAGCCACAAACTTTAGGCGCTGCCAATTTCAGACAGAGAAAGGATAAGGGCATTTTAGGGGAACCTCTACCTGGTTTTCCTCGTAAAAAGCCAATTATATTGTCACCACAATCAGATCTGGGATCATACTCTCGTGTTAGTAGTGTAGAGTGCACTGCCAAAGAGGTTAAGTTTGATTGTCCCCGTTTCGATGGGTTGGATTTTTTAGGATGGTGGTCGAAGTTACAGCAATATTTTGAGGCTGAGGGTATAGGGGATCAAGCTAAGGTGCGTATAGTTATGCTTCATTCGGAAGAGAATGCCTTAGAATGGCACCATTTTTTCACTCAGAGGCAAGGTGGTCTTCACCAATTATCCTGGAAACTTATGCTAAAGGGCTTAAGGTGGTCTCTCAAGCAATGTGGAATTGTGGAACACTTTCATGACCAATTTGTGAGTTCACTGAATCAACTTCACCTCCCTGAATCTTATGCTTTGAGTATATTCATTAGTAACTTACGAGCTGAGATTGGTCAATACCTTAAGCTGTTTAAACCTCAAAATTTGATTGATGGTTATTTGATAGTTAAGCAAGTAGAAAACGTAGTTGGGAACAATCTCAGGAAACACATGGGTTCTAGTAGTGGGGTAGGACATTATAAAACCTTGTTTCCAAACTCACAAGAGGGCAGTGTGGGGTTTGCTAAGCAACATTATTAAGGGTTCAAATCACCTGGTTCGTTGACTGGATCCAATGTTACAGGATGGGGCTTTAGTGCCAGTGTCAATTTTAAGTTGCCCACTAGGACCTTGTCCCAAACAGAGATGGAAGATAGGAGGAAAAAATGGGCTTTGTTTCTGGTGTACCTTTAAGTACACTTCAGGTCACAAGTGTAACAAAGCACAGCTGTACCAGCTTGTGATTGAGCCTTTTCTTGATGTGGCTGATACTGTCCTACTGTTGAGAACTTTTAGGATTCTCCTGAGCAACTTGACTATGAAGACAGTGAAAACGAACCTCCCTCACCTGTGTTATCTCTTCATGTACTAAAAAGGACACGGGCATCAAACTATGAGGTTGGCAGCTCGAATCAATTTTTAGAGGTAATTATGTTGGTTGACTCAGGAAGTACACACAATTTTATTGAATCCAAATTGGCCAAAAAGTTGCACTTATCAGTGGAAATAGTCGATAAGATGAATGTAATGATCGCTAATAGAGGGAGTATGTTCACTCAAGGCATTTGTACGGCTGTTATTTAGGAAGCTCAGGGGTATCAATTCACTACCAACTTCTTAGTACTTCTTGTTAAATGATGTGATCCCGTCATTGGTATTCAATGGCTATCTTTCTTGATGTCTATAATGTGGAATTTCAACTCTCTAATTATGCAGTTTCAGTACCAGGGTCACCAACGTAACTTTAGTGGAATTCCACCAGGATCTCTTCAACTTGTCCCTGGTGACCAGTTTTCTAAATACTCCAGTTTGGTAAAAAATGGTATTTTTCATATGTTGTTTTCTACATGCACTCAAGTAGCTTTATATCTTCCTCAAAGTAATCTGCCTCAAGAGTTACAAGACCTGTTGATGAATTTGATAATGTTTTCTAAACTCTTAAGGGCCTCACTCCTAATAGATCGCATGACCACATGATACCTTTGCTGGATGAAAACCAAGTGGTGAGAATCAAGCCTTATAGGTACTCTGCTGTTCAGAAAACTGAGATTGAGAAGTTGATTCAGGAAATGTTGCAAGCAGGGGTGATCAGGAACAACACTAGTCCTTTTGTATCATCAATTGTTATGGTAAAAAAGAAAAATTGGAGCTAGAGAACGTGTGTTGATTATAGACAACTAAATCAACTCACCTCAAATATAAGTATCATATTCATGTGATTGAGGAACTTCTGGATGAGCTAGGAAAAACCAATTTTTTCAGTAAGCTGGATCTTAGATCAAGGTACCACCAAATCAGAATGTGAGAGCCAGACATTTACAAAACTGCTTTTAGAACGCATAAGGGACATTATAAGTTTATGATCATGCCTTTTGGCTTGACCAATGCTCCATCTAGTTTTAAATCCTTAATGAACCAAATGTTTAAGCCATTACTAAAAAGATTAGTCATGGTCTTTTTTGATGACATTCTCGTCTACTCTAAAGATTGGTAGGAACACTTGAAACATTTAAGAGAGGTTCTTACATTACTGAGGGATAATCAGCTTTATGCCAAAAAGTCTAAATGTAGTTTTGGCACAACACAAGTGGAGTATTTGGGCTATACCATTGCTGCTGGAACTGTTACTATGGATAGAACTAAAGTAAAATGAGTTTTATCTTGGCCAACACCTCAATCAGTGAAGGACTTGAGAGGTTTCTTAGGACTCTCGGGGTATTACAAGAGATTTATTAAAGGATATGATATTTTGGCTGCTCCTCTAACTGGTCTTCTCAAGAAAGGAACTCCTTGGAAGTGGGACGAAACTGCTCAATCTTCATTCTAGCAACTTAAAGAAGCTATTTGCAAGGCACCTGTGTTAGTGTTGCCTGATTTTCAAGAAGAGTTTTGTGTAGAAACTGATGCGAGTGGACAAGGTGTTGGGCCAGTGCTACAACAAAAAGGGATACCTATAGCCTATTTCCACAAAGCTTTAGGTGTTAGACACCAAGCATTGTCGATTTATAATAAAGAGACAATGGTAGTAATTATGGCAATTAGAAAGTGGCATCTTTATTTGGTGGGTCGACACTTTCAGATCAAAATTGATCAACAAAGCCTTCGATTCCTATCAGATCAACAAGCCATTACACCTTATCAGCAAAAGTGAGTGGCTAAGATGATTGGATATGATTTTTCCATTGCTTATAAGAAGGGAACTCAGAATACTATGGTTGATGCTCTGCCTCGAAGACCTCATGTGCTGGAGGGCCAATTGTTTTAATACTTAGGCCATGCTAACCTTACTTGGTTAGACATTTGGTTTTAAATTTTAGAGCCTTACACTCAAGATCCACAGGTTCAGAAACTGTGCCAAGAACTTCAGTCACATCCACAAGTACATCCTAAATTTTCTTAGGATGGAATTCTTCTTCAAAGGAAAGGGAAGCCAGTGGTGGGCAGTAACACAACACTAAGAAGGACCCTTTTTGATCTATTTCAAGGAGGAGCTATTGGTGGACATTCTGGAACTCAGGTAACTAAACACATGTTGGCTAGCAGTGTGTATTGGAAGGGGTTATTTAAAGATGTTCGAAGATGGACTAGAGAATGTGAAGTCTGCCAAAGTTGTAAATGAGATACTTCAGCTTATCCTAGACTACTACAGCTCTTACCCATTCCTACAAAGGCTTGGTCAGACATAAGTATGAACTTTGTGGAAGGATTACCAGTCTCTCAAAGTAAGAGTACTATCTTGGTAGTGGTGGATAGATTGACCAAATATGGTCATTTCATGGCATTGCACCATCCCTTCACTATTGCATCAGTGGCCTATGAGTACTTCCAACAGATTTACAAGCTCCATGGTGCTCCTGAATCCATTGTCTCTGATAGGGATAAGGTATTTTTGAGCCATTTTTGGCAGGATCTGTTTAAATACCTACGTACACAACTACATTTGTCTACTGCCTATCACCCTCAAGTAGATTGGCAAACTGAAACTCTAAACAAATGTCTTGAGAGCTACCTGCGGTGTATGTCTAGAGAGAAGCCTTCTGAATGGGTTGCTTGGTTGCCTCTAGTAGAGTGGTGGTACAATACCACTTACCATTCTACGATTCACATGACCTCATACGAGGCCCTATATGGACAGGAACCACCAGTTCACTTACCTTATTTAACAGAAGTTTCTTGAGTGGCTGAGGTGGATATGAGTCTTCATCATAGGAGGCTGTGAGAAGTCTGTTGTGATTTTATCTTAAAAAAAGATCACAAGAACGAATGAAACAGATAGCTGACAGGAAGAGATCTGATAAGGAATTTGAGGTGGGCAATTGAGTTATTGGTAACAACCCATCTTTGAAAAGTCAAAGATGGAGGCTTCAAAGTGGAGGCGGTAGAAAGTGTAGAAATTAGGCACCGAAAGTTGAGTTGAAATTGACATAGGATAATTGCAATTTTGGTCCCTATTTGAATATGTACTTTGCAAGATTGATCCCTGAACCTCAACTATAAATAGGCCTAACCATTGCTCATTTTCTTCATCCCAACATTTGCCATTCTCTACTTAAGGCATTGTTCTCTCTCCCTATTTGTATATTTTCACTTGTAATTTTGGAGTGAAATATATTTGGTAGTGCCCGAGGACGTAGGAGAAATTTACCGAACCTCGTTAAAATTCTGGTGTTCTTTATTATTTATTTTTCATATCTTGTGAGTGTGATTGTAGTTATTTATTGTGCTATTAAATTACGATAGAGGGATATTCTGGCTAGGAAAGATCTGGTACTTAAGTGATGTAACGACCCGAAATCCGTGGGCACCAGAAAAAAAAATGTGTTATCGGGCCTCTGTCTTAGTAAATCGAGTTAGTAAATAATCATTAGGAGTAATTATGAGTCTAGTAGTGTGCTTAATTAGATTTTTATTTAGTGAATTTAGCTTAATTGAGAGTAATTAGGAAAAAGGATCAAATTGAATAAGGAGTAAAAGTCTAATTGTAGATTAAAAGAAAATAAAAAGGACCAAAATGGCAATTATGCCATTTAGCATAAGTTGAGGCGGCATAAGCTTAAAAAAAATCTGAGATTTTATGTGTTAAAAATATATTATTAATATTATTAAATAATTATATTAATATAATATAATATTATAATAAAGTAAATAGTAAATGAAATAATAAAAAAAAAAAGAAACAAAGAAGAACAGAAAAGAACAGAGAGCATACGAAACAAGCAGGAAAGAAAGAAGAAAAAGAAGGAAAAAGGAAAAACTAAAGATTCAAGGTTTTAAACTTTAAAAGGTAAGTCAATCAAGTCCTATTCTTTTAATTTTGATGTTTTAGAAGCTTTAAAGCAAGATTTTGATGAAACTAAGTTGATATTTTGAGAGTTTATTGGTTTTTAAGTATAGTTTATGTTAAAGAAAAAGATGAACAAGGGGTTAAATTGAATGAAATTTAAGTTAGAGCTAGTAAAAGGATTAAATTGTAAAGTAAGCTATAAGTTTTGTATTATAGGGATTGATTTGGAAGAAATTATAAATTAGGGTTTTATTATGAAAATTTTGTAATCAAGTTGAATATGGAAGGAATTTAAGTAGAATCAAGCATGAATTAAGTTAAGAAAATAAGTAAACTTAACTAGGATTTAATTGCAAAATAAGTCATAAGAAAACAGATTTAAGACAGCAGCAGTAGAGTAACTTTGAAAATTCACCAAAAATCGTAGAAATGGAATTAGAAGCTGAGTGAGATATGAAATTAAAGCTTATTGAGTCTATTTTTATATGAAAGAAACAGAGATAGCAAATAAGTTCTGTATTGTGAGATATTTAAATTTTAGTGAAACTGGTTCAGGGTAATTTCGAGATCCCCTGTTCTGACTTGTAAAAATCATTAAAAATTGTATAAAAATGATTTTGGAACATAATTTATATGATTAAATTCCTTAATGAGTCTAGTTTCAAATGAGCTAAACAAGGAGGCCACCTAAATTCTGTACAAAGAGTAATTTAATTCGTAGTGAAGAGAGGTCAGAGCAGTTGGACAGTGAAACAGGGGAAATTTTAAGAATAATCTGGTATTGATTGGCCATACCAAAAATTCTGAAAAATTTACAGTAAAAATATATATGAGTCTAGTTTCGGGAAAAATTTACGGATCTTAATTTGGAGTTCCGTAGCTCCAGATATAGATGATTTAGTGACAATGACTCAGGTAGACAGCCTAGAAAGAACTTATAAGTAAATAATAGAATTGTGTATAAAAGATGTGGAATGAAGAGGAAGAGTAGAAATTGAATAAAATTCAATTATTTATTGTAATTTAATGTTGTAATTAATAATGTAAATTATTATTTTCGTAGCTAAAAAGGAACTCGAGGCATCAACCCATAAAGGAAAGGAGAAGGTTACCGAGGAATGATCAAGCAAATTCGGGTTTGTATTACTATAATTCAAGCTATTTATTTATTCATTAAATATTAGATTAATTTATGGATATGGTAAGTAAATTATAAGGTAAGTGTTTTTATTGAAATTGAATTGTATCTGGATTGAAATGGAAAAGTGTAATTAATATTGAAATTGAATTTATTATGAAAATGAAAATGAAATTGAGAACTGAAATACCCTATTAACTAGTCGGGCTGAGTCGGATATAATTGGCATGCCATAGGACATGGAAGAGTACGGGATTTTGCCGGCTTACTGATCAGGCACTTACGTGCCGACTACTGTTACTGTTACTGTTACTGATTCGACACTTTGTGTGTCGTATACTGTTACTGTTACCGTTACAGGTTCAGCACTTTGTGTGTTGAATACTGATATTGTTACTGTTACCGATTCGACACTTTGTGTGTCGTATACTGTTACCGTTAAGGCACATTGTGCCGTACTGGAGTGTTGGGTTGGAATCCGTGTATCCGTTAAGGTCCGAGTCTGTTAATAGGGGTAAATAAAGAAAAGGTTAAATTGAATAAAATGAAATGGTTGAGCCATTGGAAGAAATGCGAAAATAGAACATGAACTGAAAAATGTGATTGAAATATGAGCATGAGAAAAGAAAGTACGAACCATTGGTTCAAGAAATGGATAATGGCTCAACATGATTGTGTATTATTTCAATTGTTAAATAGCTAAATTTGAATTGTATGAATATATTGAGAATGATAAACTTATGTTTGAATTGGGTTAGTAAAATTAAAGTTATATGATTTAATGATATGATTATTATGTTTATAATTTGAATTATGGTAATACCACTGAGTATATGTATACTCAGCGTACGGTTGCTTCCGTGCGCAGGTTGTAGAAGTCAAATACTGAACCAGCATCCGAAGCCAGACCCGACTTCAGCAAACCTTTGGTGATGTATATTTCCTTTTTATAATGTGGCATGTACGTAGGTTGTGTATAAATGTTATTATGTTTTGAATGTAAATGGTTAAAAATGTTAGTATTACAAGTTTAAGAATTATAATGAAAGGAGTATATTTATTTTAATCTAACTAATATTTTGATAAATTTAAGTTGATATTATATTGATTGAGTTTGATTAGAAGGTATTTAGAATAGAAAATGAATTTATCAAATGAATTGGTTAAATTGGTTATTTATTGAAATGAATACGATTTATTTTACAGGGGGTTTTATATATTAATAAGCAGAAATGCTGCCGAAATTTATATTAAACAAAATTTATATTTGCAAATTGTCTGATATGTCCGGTAATGCCTCGTAACCCTGTTCCGGCGATGGTTCGGGGTTAGGGGTGTTACATTTATTGGTATCAGAGCTATCAGGTTTAGTCGATTCTCGGGCTAAATCGGGCTCGAAAGTGAGTCTAGAAGTACATGCCACTATTGAGTCGAAGCTGAGTCGGGTTTTTGGATGCTGACATATATATTTATTTGATTTTGTTTTATAGATAAAATGTCAGACGAAAGAATGTATGATGTTGAACAGGAAATGCATACTGGAAATCGAGAAATTGAAGAAACTGAATCTGTTACACCTACTGTAAATCCGTTAAATAACCAACCTCCTAATGTAAGAAGAGAAAGAGATAACTCACAACTGTTAAGAGCTATAGCCGATGCATTGCAACATGTAGCGGAAACTGTACCTGCTACTACATCAGTACCTACGGTTAGACGGGCCCCGATTAAAGAGTTAAGAAAATATGGTGCCACGGAGTTTTCGGGACTAAGAGGTCTTGATCCGTCTATTGCTAAGAATTGGATAGAATCAACAAAAAGAGTTTTGCAACAATTAGATTGCACCCCCCGAGAGAATCTGATATGTGCTGTATCATTGTTACAAGGGGAAGCATATCTCTGGTGGGAATCTGTTGTTAGACATTTACCGGATGATCAGGTAACCTGGGATTTGTTTCAAAAAGAATTTCAAAAGAAGTATATTGGGGAAATGTATATTGAAGAGAAAAAGCAAGAGTTTTTAATGTTGAAACAGGGTAATATGTCAGTATTGGATTATGATCGAGAGTTTACTAGATTGAGCAGGTATGCTTCAGAATATATTCCAACAGAGGCTGATAGTTGTAAACGGTTTTTACGGGGATTAAGAGATGAAATAAAACTACAATTAGTGTCCCAGCGAATTACTGAATTTGTTGATTTGATCGAACGGGCCAAAATGATAGAGCAAGTCTTGGGACTTGATAAAAAGTCAGAAACAGTTGGATTGACCAGGAAACGAGTAGGAGCAACTAGTTCAAATCCACTACCAAAGAGATCTAGAGAATTCAGAGGTGGTTGGAGATCAAGCTTTCGATCTGATAGAGGTGACGGAAACAGAGGAAAACAGATTACTATTTCCATCGGTAGTGTAAAAGCTCCACCCCGGGAAAATGAATATCCTGAATGTAACTATTGTGGAAAAAGACATTTTGGTGAATGCTGGAAGAAAATTGGAGGATGTTTTCGTTGTGGCTCTACTGAACACTTTATTAAAGATTGTTCGAAAACTCAGAGTAGTACACCTACCACATCTCAGAGATCAGTATCGACTGCCAGAGGTAGAGGAATGTCTAGAGGAGGTTTTGTTTCGAGGAGAGGAGGAGCTAGTAGAGGCAGTGATATAGCTACACAACAGTCAGAGGCTAGAGCACCAGCCAGAGCATACGTAGTTCGGACCCGTGAAAAAGGCAATGCTCACGATGTGGTGACAGGTATATTTTTATTGTATTCTGAGCCTATTTATGCTTTAATTGACCCGGGTTCATCACATTCATATATTAATTTAAAATTAGTTGAATCGGGGAAGTTAGAATCTGAAATGTCTAGAGTTTTCATAGAGGTGTCTAGCCCTTTGGGACAAACAGTGTTAGTAGACAGAGTATGCCGGAGGTGCCCGTTAATAATACATGATAAAATGTTTCCTGTGGATTTGCTGATCATGCCTTTTGGCGATTTTGATATCATTTTGGGTATGGATTGGTTATCTGAACATGGGGTAGTTTTGGATTGCTATAAAAGAGGTTTAGTATTCAGGCAGAAAATGGGGACAGAATTGAAGTGAATGGCATCCGTACCAGTGGTTCGACACGTATCATTTCAGCTACAAAAGCTAACAAGTTATTACAGCAGGGTTGTTCAGCGTATTTGGCATATGTTATTAATTCTGATTCAGTGGGAAGCCAATGCAGCCAGATTAGGACTGTATGCGAGTTTCCAGATGTATTTCCAGAAGAACTACCGGGTTTACCACCTGATAGAGAGGTTGAATTTGCTATTGAGGTGTATCCAGGTACAACACCAATTTCTATACCTCCGTACCGAATGTCGCCTACTGAATTGAAAGAGTTGAAGGTGCAGTTACAGGATTTATTAGATCGAGGATTTATCCGACCGAGTATTTCACCTTGGGGAGCTCCAGTATTGTTTGTTAAAAAGAAAGATGGTTCTATGCGGTTGTGCATTGATTATCGACAGTTGAACAAAGTGACGATCAAAAACCGGTATCCTTTGCCTCGTATAGACGACTTGTTTGATCAGCTTAAGGGAGCTTCAGTATTTTCTAAAATTGATTTGAGATCCGGGTATTATCAGCTGAAGGTGAAGGAAAGTGATGTGCCTAAGACTGCCTTCCGTACTCGTTATGGCCATTATGAATTTTTGGTGATGCCGTTTGGATTGACCAATGCTCCAGCTGCTTTTATGGATTTGATGAATCGCATTTTCCAGCCGTATCTAGATCAGTTTGTGGTGGTTTTTATTGATGATATATTGGTATATTCAAAAACAGAGGCAGAACATGATCAGCATCTTCGAAAGGTTTTACAGATTCTGCGGGAAAAACAGTTGTATGGGAAATTAAGTAAATGTGAATTCTGGTTGTCTGAAGTGGTATTTTTAGGACATGTGGTATCTGCTGATGGGATTAGAGTTGACCCGAAGAAGATCGAAGCAATTGTTCAGTGGAAAGCGCCAAAGAATGTGTCTGAGGTACGTAGTTTTCTCGGTTTGGCTGGATATTATCGAAGATTTGTAAATGGATTCTCGAAAATAGCAATGCCGATGACTAAACTACTACAGAAGAATGTTCCTTTTATCTGGGATGATCAGTGCCAGAATAGTTTTGAGACTTTGAAGCAAATGTTGACAGAGGCACCGGTATTAACATTACCAGAGTCGGGAAAAGATTTTATTGTATACAGTGATGCTTCTTTGAGTGGTTTGGGTTGTGTATTGATGCAAAATGGAAAGGTTATTGCATATGCATCTAGACAGTTGAAGCCGCATGAACGTAATTACCCGACACATGACTTAGAGCTAGCTGCAGTAATTTTTGCTTTAAAGATTTGGAGACATTATCTTTATGGCGAGAAATGTTACATTTACACAGATCATAAAAGTCTCAAATATCTGCTGTCACAGAAAGATTTAAATTTAAGGCAAAGACGGTGGATCGAGCTTCTAAAAGATTATGATTGTGTTATAGATTATCATCCAGGAAAAGCAAATGTGGTAGCTGATGCATTGAGCAGGAAAGCTGCGATTGAATTACGAGCAATGTTTGCTCGGCTTAGTGTTAATGATGATGGAAGCTTGTTAGCTGAGTTAAAGGTTAAGCCAATGATGTTAGAGCAGATTAAAGCAGCTCAGATGGAAGATGTCAAATTATTAAAGAAAAGAGAAATGGTTCAGAATGGTACAGTCGAAAATTTTAGTATTGATGAACATAATTGTTTGAGGTTTCAAAATCGGATTTGTGTTCCAACTACTTCTGAATTAAAGAAGATGATTCTTCAAGAAGCACACGATGGTACTTTTGCGTTGCATCCGGGTGGAACAAAAATGTATCGTAATTTAAGGGAGCACTATTGGTGGCCAGGAATGAAGAAAGATATAGTTGAATATGTCAGTAAATGTTTGACTTGCCAACGAGTAAAGGCAGAACATCAGGTACCGACAGGGTTACTCCAGTCTATTAGTATTCCTGAATGGAAATGGGATAGTATTACTATGGATTTTGTTACGGGGTTGCCACTGTCAGAGAGCAAAAAGAATGCCATTTGGGTGATAGTTGATCGACTTACTAAGTCTGCTCATTTCATAGCAGTCAGGACTGATTGGTCTTTACAGAAGCTTGCTGAAGTATATATCCGAGAAATTGTGAGACTGCATGGCATTCCAGCATCTATAATTTCCGACCGAGATCCACGATTTACATCGAGATTTTGGAAGCAGTTACATGATTCTTTGGGTACTCGGCTTAATTTTAGTACTGCATTTCATCCACAAACCGACGGACAATCAGAACGGGTAATTCAAATTTTAGAAGACATGCTTCGGGCTTGCATTATTGACTTTGAATCAGGTTGGGAACGATACTTGCCATTAGCTGAATTTGTTTATAATAATAGTTATCAATCTAGTATTCAAATGGCTCCATATGAAGCATTATATGGTCGAAGATGTCGATCACCGGTATGTTGGACAGAGTTGAATGAGAAAAAGATTGTTGGACCGGAATTAATTCAGGAGACAGAAGAAGTAGTTAAAAAGATCAAAGACAGGTTGAAAGTAGCTTTTGACAGACAAAAGTCTTATGCAGATCTGAAGCGACGAGATATAGAGTATTCTGTGGGTGATAAAGTGTTTTTAAAAGTATCACCTTGGAAGAAAATTTTGAGATTTGGTCGCAAGGGAAAATTAAGTCCTCGTTACATTGGGCCATATGAAGTAATTGAAAGAATCGGACCGGTTGCCTATCGATTAGCTTTACCTCCGGAATTACAGAAAATTCATGATGTTTTTCATGTTTCCATGCTACGAAGGTATCGATCGGATCCATCTCATATTATTTCTACTGAAGACATTGAGATTAGACCGGATTTGTCATATGAAGAAGAACCGGTTCAAATACTAGCTCGAGAAGTGAAAGAATTAAGAAACAAACGAGTCCCTTTGGTAAAAGTATTGTGGAGAAGCCATAATGTAGAAGAAGCAACTTGGGAACCGGAAGAAACTATGAGAACACAGTATCCTCATCTATTCTCAGGTAAATTTCGAGGACGAAATTTATTAAGGGGGGGAGAAATGTAACGACCCGAAATCCGTGGGCACCAGAAAAAAAAATGTGTTATCGGGCCTCTGTCTTAGTAAATCGAGTTAGTAAATAATCATTAGGAGTAATTATGAGTCTAGTAGTGTGCTTAATTAGATTTTTATTTAGTGAATTTAGCTTAATTGAGAGTAATTAGGAAAAAGGATCAAATTGAATAAGGAGTAAAAGTCTAATTGTAGATTAAAAGAAAATAAAAAGGACCAAAATGGCAATTATGCCATTTAGCATAAGTTGAGGCGGCATAAGCTTAAAAAAATCTGAGATTTTATGTGTTAAAAATATATTAATATTATTAAATAATTATATTAATATAATATTATATTATATAATAAAGTAAATAGTAAATGAAATAATAAAAAAAAAGAAACAAAGAAGAACAGAAAAGAACAGAGAGCATACGAAACAAGCAGGAAAGAAAGAAGAAAAAGAAGGAAAAAGGAAAAACTAAAGATTCAAGGTTTTAAACTTTAAAAGGTAAGTCAATCAAGTCCTATTCTTTTAATTTTGATGTTTTAGAAGCTTTAAAGCAAGATTTTGATGAAACTAAGTTGATATTTTGAGAGTTTATTGGTTTTTAAGTATAGTTTATGTTAAAGAAAAAGATGAACAAGGGGTTAAATTGAATGAAATTTAAGTTAGAGCTAGTAAAAGGATTAAATTGTAAAGTAAGCTATAAGTTTTGTATTATAGGGATTGATTTGGAAGAAATTATAAATTAGGGTTTTATTATGAAAATTTTGTAATCAAGTTGAATATGGAAGGAATTTAAGTAGAATCAAGCATGAATTAAGTTAAGAAAATAAGTAAACTTAACTAGGATTTAATTGCAAAATAAGTCATAAGAAAACAGATTTAAGACAGCAGCAGTAGAGTAACTTTGAAAATTCACCAAAAATCGTAGAAATGGAATTAGAAGCTGAGTGAGATATGAAATTAAAGCTTATTGAGTCTATTTTTATATGAAAGAAACAGAGATAGCAAATAAGTTCTGTATTGTGAGATATTTAAATTTTAGTGAAACTGGTTCAGGGTAATTTCGAGATCCCCTGTTCTGACTTGTAAAAATCATTAAAAATTGTATAAAAATGATTTTGGAACATAATTTATATGATTAAATTCCTTAATGAGTCTAGTTTCAAATGAGCTAAACAAGGAGGCCACCTAAATTCTGTACAAAGAGTAATTTAATTCGTAGTGAAGAGAGGTCAGAGCAGTTGGACAGTGAAACAGGGGAAATTTTAAGAATAATCTGGTATTGATTGGCCATACCAAAAATTCTGAAAAATTTACAGTAAAAATATATATGAGTCTAGTTTCGGGAAAAATTTACGGATCTTAATTTGGAGTTCCGTAGCTCCAGATATAGATGATTTAGTGACAATGACTCAGGTAGACAGCCTAGAAAGAACTTATAAGTAAATAATAGAATTGTGTATAAAAGATGTGGAATGAAGAGGAAGAGTAGAAATTGAATAAAATTCAATTATTTATTGTAATTTAATGTTGTAATTAATAATGTAAATTATTATTTTCGTAGCTAAAAAGGAACTCGAGGCATCAACCCATAAAGGAAAGGAGAAGGTTACCGAGGAATGATCAAGCAAATTCGGGTTTGTATTACTATAATTCAAGCTATTTATTTATTCATTAAATATTAGATTAATTTATGGATATGGTAAGTAAATTATAAGGTAAGTGTTTTTATTGAAATTGAATTGTATCTGGATTGAAATGGAAAAGTGTAATTAATATTGAAATTGAATTTATTATGAAAATGAAAATGAAATTGAGAACTGAAATACCCTATTAACTAGTCGGGCTGAGTCGGATATAATTGGCATGCCATAGGACATGGAAGAGTACGGGATTTTGCCGGCTTACTGATCAGGCACTTACGTGCCGACTACTGTTACTGTTACTGTTACTGATTCGACACTTTGTGTGTCGTATACTGTTACTGTTACCGTTACAGGTTCAGCACTTTGTGTGTTGAATACTGATATTGTTATTGTTACCGATTCGACACTTTGTGTGTCGTATACTGTTACCGTTAAGGCACATTGTGCCGTACTGGAGTGTTGGGTTGGAATCCGTGTATCCGTTAAGGTCCGAGTCTGTTAATAGGGGTAAATAAGAAAAGGTTAAATTGAATAAAATGAAATGGTTGAGCCATTGGAAGAAATGCGAAAATAGAACATGAACTGAAAAATGTGATTGAAATATGAGCATGAGAAAAGAAAGTACGAACCATTGGTTCAAGAAATGGATAATGGCTCAACATGATTGTGTATTATTTCAATTGTTAAATAGCTAAATTTGAATTGTATGAATATATTGAGAATGATAAACTTATGTTTGAATTGGGTTAGTAAAATTAAAGTTATATGATTTAATGATATGATTATTATGTTTATAATTTGAATTATGGTAATACCACTGAGTATATGTATACTCAGCGTACGGTTGCTTCCGTGCGCAGGTTGTAGAAGTCAAATACTGAACCAGCATCCGAAGCCAGACCCGACTTCAGCAAACCTTTGGTGATGTATATTTCCTTTTTATAATGTGGCATGTACGTAGGTTGTGTATAAATGTTATTATGTTTGAATGTAAATGGTTAAAAATGTTAGTATTACAAGTTTAAGAATTATAATGAAAGGAGTATATTTATTTTAATCTAACTAATATTTTGATAAATTTAAGTTGATATTATATTGATTGAGTTTGATTAGAAGGTATTTAGAATAGAAAATGAATTTATCAAATGAATTGGTTAAATTGGTTATTTATTGAAATGAATACGATTTATTTTACAGGGGGTTTTATATATTAATAAGCAGAAATGCTGCCGAAATTTATATTAAACAAAATTTATATTTGCAAATTGTCTGATATGTCCGGTAATGCCTCGTAACCCTGTTCCGGCGATGGTTCGGGGTTAGGGGTGTTACAAGTGATCCTCGTGATCCACCTCTCTTTCCTGGGAATTGAACTCAGTGTGATTTTTCAGTATAATAATTATACTCTTTTACACGCTTCTGCACAACAATTGGTGCCAGAGCTAGGTTCGTACTTGGGGAGTAAGATCGTTTATGGCACTATTCACGTATACGGTACTGTTCACGTATACAGTAGTTGGGATTGAGGAGAAAAATGGCACAGGCATCGTCATCAGCAAGGACTATGGTGACCAATGCAAAATTTAAAGTTGAGAAATTTGATGGTACCAATAATTTTGGTATGTGGCAATGTGAGATCCTGGATGTCTTATGTCAGTAAGAGCTAGATATAGCCCTTGAAGTAAAACCTAACAATATGGATGACAAGGAGTGGGCCAAGATTAATAGACAAGCTTGTGGTACAATCCGTCTATGTTTGGCCAAAGAGCAGAAGTACTCTGTCATGAGGGAGACATCAGCGAGGAAATTGTGGGATACATTAGAAGAAAAGTTTCTAACGAAAAGCCTTGAAAATAGGCTTTATATGAAAAAGAAACTTTTTCGATTCACGTATGCACCCGGTATGTCGATGAGTGACCATGTGAACTCATTCAATAATATTTTAGCAGACTTGCTAAATTTGGATGAGAAATTTGAAGACGAAGACAAGGCATTATTGTTGTTGAATTCCCTTCCTGATGAATATGATCATCTTACCACCACATTGCTTCATGGGCAGGACACAATCACATTTGATGCAGTCTGTAGTGCGTTGTATAGATCTGAGACTCGAAAGAAAGATAAAAGAGATCACAGAGATACAACTGTAGAAGTCTTAACAGTAAGAGGTAGTTCAAGCAGCAGCAAACCTGGTAGAAGGGGAAAGTCCAAAGGGAGACCCGCCAAATATGAGTGTGCCTTTTGTCGTGATAAAGGGCATTGGAAAAAGAATTGTCCTAAGTTACAAAAGGGCAAGGCTATTTCTAATGCATGTGTAGCGGAGCATGATGAGGAGTCAGACTTTAGCTTGGTTGGCATGGCAATGGCATGTTATACTGATGAGTGGATTTTGGATTCGGGATGTACTTACCATATGTGTCCTAATAAGGACTGGTTTTCTAGTCTTAAAGAACTAGAATGTGGAGTTGTTCTTATGGGCAATGAAAGTGCTTGTAAGACAATGGGAGTAGGTACAATCCAATTGAAGAATCATGACGGCTCAATCCAAGTCTTGACTGATGTTCGCTACGTACCCAGCTTGAAGAAAAATCTCATCTCATTAGGGGCCTTAGAATCTAAAGGGCTCATAATCACTTTGAGAGATGGATTACTAAAGGTAGCAGCTGGGAATTTGACGGTGATGAAAGGCACAAGAAGAAATAACTTGTATTTTTTAAATGGAAGTACAGTTATTGGATCAACATCAATAGTTTCTGTGAAAGATGCAGATTCAGAGGCTACCAGGTTATGGCATATGCGATTGGGACATGCTGGTGAAAAAGCTTTGCAGATTTTGGCGAAGCAAGGCTTGTTGAAAGGTGCAAATTCTTGCAAATTGGAATTCTGTGAACATTGTGTTCTGGGCAAGCAGACGAGGGTAAAATTTGGTTCAGCAATTCATAATACGAAAGAAATTCTGGACTACGTTCACAGTGATGTGTGGGGACCTACCAAAATGGCTTCTTTGGGAGGTATGCACTATTTTGTTACTTTTGTTGATGGTTATTCAAGAAAATTATGGGTGTATTTAATGAAAAGAAAAAGTGAAGTATTGGATGCATTTCTAAAATGGAAGAAGATGGTGGAAACTCAGACTGGTCGAAAGGTCAAACGACTTCGACCAGACAATGGTACTGAGTACAAAAATGATCTATTTCTACAAGTATGTCAAGATGAGGGCATCGTGCGTCACTTCACTGTTTGGGATACACCACAGCAGAATGGGGTGGTAGAACGCATAAATCGAACTATACTGGAGAAAGTTCGATGTATGTTGTCCAATGCTGGATTGGGCAAGGAATTTTGGGCTGAGGCTGTTACATATGCGTGCCATCTAATTAACCGTTTGCCATCAGCTGCAATAAATGGAAAAACTTCTATGGAGATGTGGACTGGTAAATCTGCTACTGACTATGATTCTTTGCAATAAAAGAATCAAAGTTAGACCCAAGAGCAAAGAAAGTATTATTCTTGGGTATAACTAGTGGAGTAAAAGGATACCGTCTCCGGTGTCCTGATACAAGGAAGATTGTCTTTAGCAGAGATGTGACTTTTGATGAATCAACCATGTTAAAGGTTTCACAAAAGGATGACAAAACCAGTAGTACTTTGCAGCAGGTGGAACTTGAAAAGGTTAATAATGATCCAGCTAATATTGGAAAAACAAATGATGAAGAAGTTCCGACCCAAGAACTTTTACAGCAACAAGATTCAATTGCATATAGGAGGCCAAGAAGAGAGATTCGTAAGCCTGCTCGCTTTGATGATATAGTGGCCTATGCACTTCCAATTGTAGATGATGATGCTCCTTCTACTTACACAGAAGCAATAAGTAACCTTGATGGTGTAAAGTGGAAGCAAGCCATGAATGAAGAAATGTAGTCTCTTCATCAAAATAGGACTTGGGAGTTGATGACATTGCCCAAGGGAAAGAAGGAAATTGGATGCAAATGGGTATATGCAAAGAAGGAAGGATTTCCTGGTAAAAATGAAATTCGATATAAGGCTAGATTGGTAGCAAAGGGTTACGCTCAGAAAGAAGGAATAGACTACAATGAAGTGTTTTCTCCAGTTGTGAAGCATTCGTCTATTCGGATTTTGCTAGCCTTGGTTGCGCAATATGATCTTGAACTAGTTCAGCTTGATGTAAAGACCGCATTTTTATACGGTGAGTTGGAAGAGGAAATCTATATGACTTAGCCAGATGGATTCAAGGTTGCTGGTAAAGAAAACTGGGTTTGCAAACTGACAAAGTCGCTTTATGGATTGAAGCAATCTCCGAGGCAGTGGTACAAGCGATTTGATCAGTTCATGAAAGGGCAAAGGTGCACAAGAAGTAAATTTGACCATTGCGTGTATTTACAGAAGCTACAAGAAGGAAATTTCATATACTTGCTCTTATATGTTGATGATATGCTAATAGCATCTAAGAGCAAAGTTGAGATTGAGAGATTGAAGACTCAACTCAATCTCGAGTTTGAGATGAAAGACCTAGGTGAAGCTAAGAAGATTCTTGGCATGGAAATATGTAGAGATAGAGCCCATGGCAGAGTTAGCTTGTCTCAGAAGCAGTATTTGAAGAAGGTACTACAGCAGTTTGGCATGAATGAGCAGACAAAACCTGTAAGTACCCCGTTGGCTTTTCATTTCAAGCTTTCTGCACAACTATCTCCTTCGACGAATACGGAACGAGAATACATGTTGCAAGTTCCGTATTCTAATGCAGTGGGTAGCTTGATGTATGCAATGGTGTGTACAAGACCCGACATTTCACAGGCAGTTAGTATAGTGAGCAGGTATATGCATAATCCTGGAAAAGGACATTGGCAAGCTGTGAAATGGATTCTACGGTATATTCAAAAAACCGTGGATTTTGGATTACTGTTCGAGCGGGATAATACACTTGGTGAAGGTGTTATTGGGTACGTTGATTCTGACTATGCCGGTGATTTGGATAAACGAAGATCAACCACCGATTACGTGTTTACACTTGCTGGAGGACCAATAAGTTGGAAGTTTACTCTACAGTCTACAGTTGCATTGTCAACCACAGAAGCCGAGTACATGGCTGTAACAAAGGCTGTAAAGGAAGCTATTTGGTTACAAGGTATGGTTAAAACCTTGGGATTGGTTCAGGAGCATATTAACGTGTATTGTGATAGTCAAAGTGCTATTCATTTAGCAAAGAATCAAGTCTATCATGCACGTACAAAGCATATCGATGTACGATTCCATTTTGTGCGGGAAATTATTGATGAGGGGAAAATTCGTCTTCAGAAGATTAAGACTGTAGATAATCCCGCAGATATGATGACCAAGGTGGTAACAGGAACCAAGTTCGAACATTGTTTGAATTTGACCAATATCCTGCGAGTTTAACAGTTGAAGAAGGCACTATCAAGTATTGTTGGCAAAGGCAGAAAGAATTGTGTGAAGATAAGATTATTCTAATCAAATCTTCAAGGTGGAGATTATTGGTAACAACCCATCTTTGAAAAGTCAAAGATGGAGGCTTCAAAGTGGAGGCGGTAGAAAGTGTAGAAATTAGGCACCGAAAGTTGAGTTGAAATTGACATGGGATAATTGCAATTTTGGTCCCTATTTGAATAGGTACTTTGCAAGATTGATCCCTGAACCTCAACTATAAATAGGCCTAACCATTGGTCATTTTCTTCATCCCAACATTTTTCATTCTCTACTTAAGGCATTGTTCTCTCTCCCTATTTGTATATTTTCACTTGTAATTTTGGAGTGAAATATATTTGGTAGTGCCCGAGGACGTAGGCGAAATTTGCCGAACCTCGTTAAAATTCTGGTGTTCTTTATTATTTTTTTTTCATATCTTGTTAGTGTGATTGTAGTTATTTATTGTGCTATTAAATTACGATAGAGGGATATTCTGGCTAGGAAAGATCTGGTATTTAAGTGATCCTCGTGATCCACCTCTCTTTCCTGGGAATTGAACTCAGTGTGATTTTTCAGTACAATAATTATACTCTTTTACACGCTTCCGCACAACATGAGTGTATGTCAAATTGCAACCATATAGACAGCACTCCATGAGGCAGTTTCGAAACCAAAAACTTTCTCCAAGATACTTTAACCCTTTTCCTGTAGAGGCTCGAGTTGGCGAAGGTTGCCTACAAATTGACCTTACCTGCTGCTGCTAAGATACACCATACCTTCCATGTATCGCAAATTAAGAAGCATGTTGGTTCAACTGTAGCTTCAGTTGTTCTAATAGCTACTAATGCAGATGGTTCCATGCTCAAAAAACCAAATCGAATCTTGGATAGGAGAATGAAGTACTTATGGAATGGGCTGATATATTTCCAGAAGATTCCACATGGGAGAACTGGAGTGATCTCCATCAACAATATCCACAGTTTGATCCTTGAGGACAATAATCTCGTTCGGGGGTAGGGTATTGTTATGGAATAGTTTAGTTTACCGTTGGAACTTAAAATGTCATTAATTCTATTTTGTTTTAATTTTTTTCTTTAAATGTAATTAGCTAAAACGTTGTGTTTAGTAGTAATAACAGCTTGGTCAAAATGGTGCACATTTTTGTTTGTGTTTTAGTTTTATAATGAAACGGTTCGTTTTGAACAGTTGTTGGCTTACTTTTCCATATCGTTAGAGGAGGATGAGTTGGTTATGAAAATTACAGAACAGTTTCTACTTCTTTCTCTCTTTTCTCTTATTCTCTGAATTCGAATTCTTCTAATTCTTCTTCTCTCTATTTTTCTCTTCTTCTCTTCTTTCAAATTTCAAATCACAACATGTTGGCTACGAACTTTAGTGCGTTCTTGTTAAGGACTGAGACTTACAAAGGAAAGGTAAGCTCCAACAGCAACATACGAAGTTCCGTGAGGCGAAAATCGATCGTCATCGCTAGTTGCTTCGCCGTTGGTGGGTATGACCAAATCACCATTTTTTGTTTGGTTTTCGTGGGTTTTTTTAAAGAATATTAAAAATTAAGACGAAATTAAAAAAATATATAAATGTTGAGGGTTAATTTCTAAAGCTGTCAAAATACATGAGCCGAAAGTTTGCCTGTAATGATCAAAGTCAAAGAAAGCCCGAGCCAATAACATTTTTGATCTCGAAAAAAGCCAGAATCCATAAGAACTCAAGTTAGAGAAAAATCTGAATCCGTAAGAGTTCAAGTCTAAGAGAGATCTCAGCTTTTCCATTGTCATCTTGCTTGTTTGTTGATGTATTTCTCTATTGTTACAGCATCAGTCACTTTTATGGTTTAAGATTTTAAAGGTTTTTACAACTTTCTCTCTCGTAATTATTTTGTCTGGATTTCTTTGTTGAGAATCTAAAAGGTATTTAAGCATCTCTAAGAAAGCATGAGCATTGAACAAGTCTACCCAAGTAGCAACCACGGAAAACAAGATATTTTTCTTTGACATGGAAATGTTGGGACTCCATCTTGATGAATAGATCTCAAAAAATAAAATAACTCTCCTTGGTGGGGAAAGTCATTGTAGAGAAACATGTTAGGATTGGTCCATTCAAGGTCATCCTCTCTAAAGCTTGGCCCCTTCAAGGTTCAATGAAAGTGCATGAATTCATGATTTAGAATAGTCGGTAAGAGTTACACCTGAGTTCTGGATTTTCATTAACAATATCCCTATCTAGATGATTTCAAATGAGAATGCTTTTAGGATCGGTCAAATTTTTTTCCTTAACTCATTGAAATAGGCGTTGATAACTAGAAGAATGTCAAATGTGGAGGAGTCATAAGGATTAAAATGGCAATCCATTCGACGAACCACTTATGGTTGACTTTGGATCTATGTATCAACGTCTCGTTTCAATATGAGAGGCTATCGCACTTTTATTATATTTGTGGCCTCTAGGACACTGTGAACGAAAATGCTTGTCAAATTAGATGGAAAAGGTGATAAGATATTTGGACCCGGGTTGAGAGCAAATGCAGCTTACCAGAAAACTGTGACATCAGGGATATGGAATTGGAAAATGGAAAATTTCTTATGGAGGAAGACAATAAAGATGCACGTAAAGGTGCACACAACAAAAAATCAAGAGTGCTCATGGACCGAGTTGGGTTGGATTCAGGTCGGGTTTAAATATAATATTAATATATTTTATATTTGTCTAAACTCAGTTTAAGCCTAAAATTTTGCCAAAATATGAACTATCCCACCTCTTCAAAGAATAGCCGGTAGGAGCTACACTTGAAGAGAGTTTTTTTCGACCTCTAAGTTTTGGGTTTTCATTAACAATATCCCTATTTAGATGATTTTAAATGAGAATGCTATTAGGATATGTTGGGATCGACATGTATAAACAACGAGATAATAAAAGTGGAGAAGAACGAAAACATATATTTTACGTGGAAAAACTCTTCCGAAGAGGATGAAAAATCACTGGAAAAGATAATTTCACTGTCGTGGCAAAAATGAATAGTGTAAAAATGAAGATAAAACTAAACCTTGAAAATAATAATCTTTAAAACGTAAACACAAAATTTAAATGTGTAATGGGTTCAATTTATCTAAGGTAGAAAAAAATTTATTTATAGGCTAAATTAGTAGGCCAAATAATATTAAAACAATTTATATTAATCGGAGTTCGATTGGGAGAAATAATCAGAGTTTAAGTAGAAGAAGAAAATCGAAAAAATTGCATGACACATCACCATGTCGTGACGTGAAATTCGTGTCATTAGAATGAGGTGGCTCTTCCTCGTTAGAACGTGAAATTCACCTCATCGAAATGAAGAACGCTTCCTCGTTGCGACGTCACTCTCTATTTGTGTCCTAATTTGACATTGGATCGGTGAATTTTTTCCTTTTAACTCATTGAAACAGATGTTGATAACTTGAAGAATGTCAAACGTGGATGAGTCATAAGTATTAAAGTGTCAATCCATTTGACGAACCACTTAAGGTTGGCTTCGGATCTATGCATCAACATCTCGTTTCAATACGAGAGGCTCTCGGACTTTTACTATATTTGTGGTCGCCTAGGATACGGTGAACGAAAATGCTTTTCAAATTAGATGGAAAAGATGCTAAGATATTTGGACCCTAATTGAGGAAAAAAAGCAGGTTACAAGAAAATTGTAACATCAAGGAAATGGAATTGGAAAAAAGGAAAATTTCTTATTGAGGAAGAGGATAAAGACGCACGTAAAGGTGCACACAGCAAAAAATCAAGAGACGTTTAAATCTCTTATACACGAGCCAACTACCAATTCTAGAGTAATTAATGCAAACATTACATCCGTGGAAAATCTTCTTAGTCCAACTAAAGGGAAGTCAAGCATGCCAAGCATTTATGGAAGCAATGTGGGTCGGGTACTCGAGCCCACTCAGGATCAAGCCGAGGTAATAATCTGAATGGGCCTTAAACGCCTAATAAGCCCAGGGGAAGTTGGAGGCCGAACTAAGATTGTGAAAAGAAAATCCAAGCTTGATGTGGAAAGTGGGTGTTTGGTGCGGTGTGGCGAGCAGTAATGGGAAGCACCAAGTTTCCTAAGCATGGAAATGATCACAGAGGTGGCCATTGAAGGCCTTATTCTAATGGAAACCCTGTCAAGTGACTCAAGCCTCTTCAAAGAGTGAGAGACCGACTAATAGGCAAGAGTCATAGTCGAGTGAATCTACTCCAGAAAGGGAAATTCAGAATTGACCTCACTTCCCACAACTTTTGGACAAGTTTCAAAGAATCTTCTCATCATCTCAATACCCGGAATCCCACTTTAGAATTAGATGAAATGTCTCGCATTGTTGAAATCATATTTAGGGCTCCTCGAAGTATGTATGATCACATTAGATGATAAACGCCTCGTAATTGACAATTATTGGATTTCGCTTTTAACGCCCACCTTTAGTAGACTAGTCTATAGCATTTAGTTTTCTTTCTTTTGTTGTGGATCGGACGATAATTTGTGCCTCACTATCTCTAGTTCTAGTGAACTAAGGAGCCCTTAGGGGAGCCGAAAACAATGGATTCCCATGGCTGACAAACCTTGAGTTTGATTTCCCTCCTAAGTTCACATGCTTAGTAGTGATAAGAGCCACAAATGCCAGATCCTTTAGGCCTAATCTTTTCATGCTTGTATGTTTTTTAGCATCTTTTGGCGGTTTCTACTGGAGCCTTTTCTTGCGATATGAATGTTTATCTTTAAACAAAAAAAAAAGAAAAAGGAAATGACGATCTCTTTAAAAACATTAAAAATATGTAAAAATATGTAACCAGCAGTAATTTAATGTTTCAAAAATATAGAATTTTTTTGACAATGTGACTTGTCGATATCTGAAAATCGACAAGGAAAATAAAAGTAAATCACTTCTGTCGAAAACAGTATAGCATAAGACTCAAGAAACATTATTCCTTTCGTATTATTTCAGTAAATAATTCTAAATTGATAGCATTTTGATAAATATATATATTTTTTGTATTTTTAAGAAAAAAAAGACCGCAAAAAGAGACCTTAGATTTTTTACTTCTCTCCATTTTTCCTTCAATTTTCACTTGTGTGCACTTTCTCTTTTGATTCGCTATACTCCAAATTTGCATGAAAATGGGAATGGATTTTGTTCAAGCAAAAAAGTAGGTAACACGGCTAGAAACAGTCGGTAACCGATTGTAATGGCTCTCAAATTACCAATTTGATGTTGAAATAAGCATATCAAGTCACTGACCTCTTTTCCAGTTATTTTCATCAATTGTGTATCATCTAATTTATATTCCTTAAATCATTCCAACAACGGATGACAAGTTTAGGAATGCATTCACCAACCATATCAATGGAAGAGCTACGAACAACGATAAATGACCAAGATGGGGACTGTGAGTTTAGAAGAAATTATCAAAAAAAAGCTTGTCTCGGAAATCTCCCCAAATAAAACCACCCAAATTCGTTCCTTAAGTCAACTTTAGAGAGAAAACAAAACCTAAAACATCTGTGTAGGCATGTCTAGCTGGCTTTCCTCTTTTGCAAGCATCAGCTTATGCATCAGCAAATCTGGAAGTAGGCGGAATAGATACCATCAGTACTTCTCATAAACAAAATTGAAATCAAGTACAACATAACTGAGCGTCGAGTTGAAATGAATGCAAAGATTACCCTAGCTCAGAAAGCTTCAGGTGAGCTTCTGCATAATCAGCAAAGAAAGCATCCTCATCCTGCAAATAAGAGATGATATTCAGAATTAACATTTAACTTTTCCAATTGGTAAAAAAGGTCGGAAGGAAAGAGTTATGTACAGCTGCGTATTTGTCAACCAATGGACGGAAAACAGGGTCAGAAAGGAGAACTTTGTCAGTTGGTAACTGCAACAAGCCGTCCTTCTCTCCAGTCAAGAGCTCCCTATAACGTATTATCCAATTAGCATAAACTTACATCGATTTTGGGACAAATTGCTCATCACAACTCAATGGATTTGTATTTGGAACAATGATGGATACACACAACTCATAAAAACAGAAACTCACTTGAAGTAAGAGTTGTCGAAGATAAGAGGGTTGGTAGTCCATGGTCCCTCAAATCCAGACCTCTCCTTGTGGCACCTTCCCTGCATCGAATGCAAAGAAAATACATATCGTTGTAAGTGTATAGGAAATTTTAACATTTCAAACTTCAAGAAAACAAGACAATTTGATATTTTAGAACAGACCAGGGTGTGGCCACCAGAAAGAGCAACAATGTCCTGGTCGCTAAGACCCATTTGATTACTAAACACCTGCCTCAAGTGATCAGCTCCTGCAAAAATATTTATCAAAAGATTAAACCAAGAACATCACCGACACTGAGCCGTGTTTTAATTCTCAATAGAACAACACCATTCGAAGACAAATCGTATAGACTAACCCTTAGTAGCATTGGGAAGACGACCCTCAGGTGGTGGGTGAGGCTTGTCCTGCATTTATTTCCAAACACCTTTAGGTAAATACAGTAACATTGAAATATACAGTTAAGAGTTGACAACATTAAGAACAATTCAACAACTCAATTAAAATTTCATTTAAAGTGTTGTTGCTCAAAACAATAAACCATGCTCTAACATTTAACCATTTTATAATGAAGAAAATCTATAGAAACTAACTGACAAATCCCAAAACTAAAATTTGATTCAATATACAATGTGATACAAAAACATTGATTTGGAGCAACTGCATTCATAAAATTTCGGTACCATTTATCCAGTTACTTATGTGCCATCGTTTTGCCATGTAAACAAATAATAATATTCATCCGACATGACAATAATTTATTTATTTGTCGTTTAAATGTCTGTAATTAAATTAAAATCAAAGTTTTATGTGTACAACACCAAAACAAAGTTGTCAGTATCACATTGCATATTGAGTAGAAGATAATATGTAATTTGGGGATTTATCCTAAAAGCACAGCATTATAGACTAACCAATCCAGACCACATCATTGAATCATACGTTAACCGATGCTGAAAGCAGTGTGTATCATAGATTAAGACTCACCTCTCTTCCAGGATGGAAGGGAATTTCAGGTCCACCGGTGATCTCAACAGCAACAACACCAGCAAGCTACAAATTTTAAAGCGCCAAAAAGAATCCAGTCAAAACCAGTCAAACCCTCAAACATAAATCGGTTAAATCTGAAAGCAAGAACAGAAAATCCGATCAAGAGTTAGATACCTGATAGAAGTCAGCGTATGAAAGGATAGGGAACTGCTCCTTGATCGGCTCGAGAAGCCTGACTGCAATATCGAGACCGTTGTTAGCAGCATGAGCGAGCTCAGCAGGTTGCTTCATGGTTCCGAATGGACCTCCGGTCTTGGTCTTGACATCAAAAGTTCCAGCTGAGTGCCACCTGTCCCCAACCATCACCGTAAGGCCTATCAGCTTCACGGATCTCAATACCAACTTTCAAATCAGACGATAGAAAAAAGAGAAGCTTACGCTAGACGGAGCATGAGTGGAGCACAGTTCTTCTCAGCGATGAGAGCTCTTAGCTTCCTCTTAGCCTTTTGAACGGCGTTTTGGTACTCCTCGCTAACAGTAGGGTAACACTTGGTCATTTTCTCTGGTTTCAACCCAAAAACAGGTCAAATAAACAATAAAATTTCAAATCATATTAACAATTTCCAAACAGGATCCAAACTTGGAACGAAAATGAACCTTTCGACGGAGGGAGGAAAACCACGCGATGGACACGACTTGAACCGAAAATTATATGGCACACTCTGGCCAAAGGGAGGATATAAATGGGAGAGTGGAGAGTGCAGAGTGAAGGGATGGCGTTTGTTTTGGGAGAGGACGGTTGGTTAATGCTGTATGGCTCTATTGTGAGTTAGGTTAGGTGGGCTGGTTTTCAAAAAGCTTGGTCAATATTTTTTTCTAAAAAAAAGTAAATTAAAAAAATACTAATTAAATTTGGATAATTTATCAGAAAATACTCTTTTCACATCAGCGCGATTTCAAGGGATGCACAGAAGTGTTTTAGCCCGTGTTTTTTCTAAAAAAATATTCTCGAATTAAATTTTCAAAAAGAGTTATTTTTTAAATATTATAAAAATAGACTAATTTTTTTTTTAAATTTACGAGAATAAACTTTTATAAAGGCTCAAAACAACAACACTATTTTTGTAAGGTGTCACCAATTAATATAGAAATATAACTTACAAAGCAAATTTTTATATAGACCCAAAGTCTCATTTGCCTTGTTTTCTTGAGCAATGTGAGATATGAGATATGTTTTCATGAATAGTTTTGCAGCTTGTTTCTAAATAATGTAGGATTCCTTCCTCTTTTAACTAACAACATGAGATTAAAGGCTACACTATATTTGATATTTTTTTACTTATAGTTTAAATTTTTTTACAAAAAGTTAACATTTGTTACATTATAAACAAAACTTTTAAACTCTATAAGTAAAAAATATAAAATATAAAATGAGTATGGTAAAATATTAAAAAATAAATATTTAAAAAATTACTAATAGTTGAGTGTTAATTTTGTAAGTTTTTATAATTCGATAGCTAAAAATATAGTTAAGTGACAATTAATATAATTTAATCTAGATATAAAATATGAAAAATAATTATTATATTTTATGTATATTATATATTTCTATAAAAAAACTTATTTAACATAATTATATACTATGTTTAAATAGATTATCTATCTAGTCAAAATATATCTGAAATAAATTTATCGACATTCATTAGGTGATGAAAATTAAATTAAAATTAGAATTAAAAAAATTAATTAGTATAGTAAAATATTAAAAAAAATAAATATTTAAAAAGATATACCAATTTTTTAAAATTACAAAAAATACTATTTGAGTTCCAAATACTCACCGTTTATTTATTAATCAAACATTCATAATATAAAATAAAATAAATAATAACAAATTAAAAATATAACTTCTAAATTTAAATAATGAAAAATTATTTAAAAATTAGAATTGCATTGATATTAACTTTAAACATTTAAAATTGAATAGAAGATTATTGCATGTACAAGTTTCATATGTGCAATTTGTTCTCTTTTTTTTAATAGTTCTTTTGTATATGTTAACAATTCCAAAATGCAACAAGATTAAATATCTCAAAAGATAATTTTATAATATGAGAAAATATAAAAAATATAGAAATCATTTTGTAAAAAAAATATCAAATATAATGTAGCCTTTAATCTCATGTTGTTAGTTAAAAGAGGAAGGAATCGCACATTGTTTAGGAACAAGCTTCAAAACTATTTATGAGTCTATATATACGCATATCTTATATCCTACATTACTCAAGAAAACAAGGCAAATAAAACTTTGGGTATATATAAAGATTTGCTTTTTAAGTTATATTTCTATATTAATTGGTGACACCTTAAAAAAATAGTTTTGTCCCTTTTAGCCTTTATAAAGGTTTATTCTCGTAAAATTTTAAAAAAATTGGTTTATTTTTATAATATCTAAAAATGACCTTTTTTGAAAATTTAATTCGAGAATAGTTTTTTTTTTTGGAAAAAAAGGGCTAAAATGCGTTCTTGGGGGAGCATTTTTGCCACATCAACAAAGCACGCTCTCAAGGAAGTGTTTTCTGTTGATGTGGCAAAAACGCTATTTTAGGGACGCGTTTCTCTGCTGCATCCCTTAAAATCGTGTTGACGTAGACGTGCTTTTAAGAAAAATGACTCATTTCAATAAATAATTAATTAGTATGTCATTTTCCGTAAATTAAAAAAAAGTATTTTCTGATAAATTACCTAATTAAATTTTTTATTTTAATTATTGATTCAATATAACTATATGGAATTGATTTTTTTTAAAAATAAGTTCTTTCAACGTGATGTATTTGCAAGATATTACCACCATAGAAATAAATGGGTCATAAATATTGGCGTACCTACTACCGGTGTTGTAATCATCGCTTCAATTCCAAAGGCATCTTCTCTAGTTGAATGTGTTCACACTGATAATTCCTTTTTTTCTTTTATTTTATTAATAATTAGCATTGACTAAACTTTAAGATGTAACGTAACATTTATAATGTGGTAAATGTATGATATGACATTCGATTATTTGTTTATGTGATAAAAAATATCATGTTATATTTTTAATAGATTTTTTAACGAAAATAACTAAAATAAACAAACTGTACAAAATGAATATCTAAAATAAAGAATTTTGATAATTAAATGAGTATCTATATATATTGTATTAATTAATTCGCTCTCCCTAAATCCCGTCGGATTTTTCAAATAAAATAAAGTTTTTTTTGTAAGAAAAATATTGACCAATCAACTTTTCGAATGAGAAAAAGAAAAAACAAAAATCAGCCCACCTAACTCACAATCACAGCCGTACATCATTAATTTTCAATCCACATCAAAGCCGTCCATTCTCAAAACAAACACCATTTCCTCTCTTCACTCCCCCCTATATATATATATATCCTCCTCCCCTTCACCAGAGTGTGCTTGTGCTAAACTCGTGTCGATCGCGTGGCTGTCCTATCTTCATTTATTTGCACTCTCCGACGAAAGGTTCGTTTTCGATCTGAGTTTGGATCCTGTTTTGGAAATTGTTGATATGATTTGAAATTTTATTTTTTATTTGATTTTCTGTTTGTTGTTGTTGTAGAAACCAGAGAAAAATGACTAAGGTTTACCCAGCCGTTAGCGAGGAGTACCAAAACGCCGTTCAAAAGGCTAAGAGGAAGCTAAGAGGTCTCATCGCTGAGAAGAACTGTGCTCCACTCATGCTCCGTCTAGCGTATGCTTCTCTTTTTTCTATCATCTGATTTGAAATTTGGTATTGAGATCCGTGAAGCTGATAGGCCTTACGGTGATGGTTGGGGACAGGTGGCACTCGGCTGGAACTTTTGATGTCAAGACCAAGACCGGAGGTCCATTTGGAACCATGAAGCAACCTGCTGAGCTCGCTCATGCTGCTAACAACGGTCTCGATATTGCAGTCAGGCTTCTCGAGCCGATCAAGGAGCAGTTCCCTACCCTTTCATACGCTGACTTCTATCAGGTATCGGGTTTTCTGTTCTTGCTTTCAGATTTAACCGATTTATTTTTGAGGGTTTGACTGATTTTGACTGGATTCTTTTTGGCGTTTTAAAATGTGTAGCTTGCTGGTGTTGTTGCTGTTGAGATCACCGGCGGACCTGAAATTCCCTTCCATCCTGGAAGAGAGGTGAGTCTTAACCTCTGATACGTACTACTTTCAGCAACGGTTACTGTATGATTCAATGATGTGGTCTGGATTGGTTTAGTGTATAATGCTGTGCTTTTAGAATAAATCCCCAAATTCCATATTATCTTCGACTTAATATGTAATGTGATATGGACGATTTTGCTTTGGTTTATTGTACAACGTAATTGTTATTTTTTAATAAATTTTTTATTTTTTATAACTTTTTTTTTATAAATTTTGTTTATAATTTTTATTATTTTTTAAATAATTTTTAAAATTTAAAAGTGTTTAATTGATTTTTGAAATTTGTTACTAAGGCCTTTTTGACCTTTTAGCCTTATGAGTTTAAGAAATTTCTAAAAACTTCCCATAAAAGAGTAGGGGGTAAATGTGTAAAGGATGAGGGCTAAATTTGTTATTATACCTTATATATAAACATCAAATTTTAACTGAGGGGCTTTTTTGTTCACTCATCAAATGTACGAGGGCTAATTTGTTTATTTTTTTAGTAGAGGGGCTAAAATGCAATCTAGGGTATAGTACAAGGGGTTTTGTGCTACTTTTACCTTGTACAACGCTGTTCTTTTTGGATAAATCCCAAAATTAAGTATTATCTTCAACTCACAACTCAATATGCAATGTGATACTGACAGCTTTGATTTGGTGTACGCATTAAACTTTGATTTTAATTTAATTATAGAGTATAAACATTTAAACGTCAAATAAATAAATTATTTTCATGTTGGATGAATATTATTATTTGTTTATATGATAAAATGAAGGCACATAAGTAACTGTATCAATCGTACCGAAATTTTATGTATGCAGTTGCTCCAAATCAATGATTTTGTCTCACATTGTACATAAAAAAATACTGAAGGTTCTGTAGATTTTCTTCATTAGAAAATGCTTAATGTAGAGCATGATTTATTGTTTTGGGCAACAAAACTTAAATAAAATTTAATTGCGTTGTTGAATTGTTCTAAGAGTGTTGTCAACCTCAAACTGTGTATTTCAATGTTACTGTATTTACCTAAAGGTGTCTGGTAATGAATGCAGGACAAGCCTCACCCACCACCTGAGGGTCGTCTTCCCAATGCTACTAAGGGTTAGTCTATACGATTTGTCTTCTAATGTTGTTGTTCTATTGAGAATTAAAACACGGTTCAGTGTCAGTGATGATATTGGTTTAATCTTTTGATAAATATTTTGCAGGAGCTGATCACTTGAGGGAGGTGTTTAGTCATCAAATGGGTCTTAGCGACCAGGACATTGTTGCTCTTTCTGGTGGCCACACCCTGGTCTGTTCTAAAATATCAAATTGTCTTGTTTTCTTGAAGTTTGAAATGTTAAAATTTCCTATCCACTTACAATGATATATGTTTTCTTTGCTTTTGATGCAGGGAAGGTGCCACAAGGAGAGGTCTGGATTTGAGGGACCATGGACTACCAACCCTCTTATCTTCGACAACTCTTACTTCAAGTGAGTTTCTGTTTTTATGAGTTGTGCGTTTCTCCCTTGAGTTGTGATGAACAATATGTCCTAGAATCGATTTAAGTTTATTCTAATTGGATAATATATTATAGGGAGCTCTTGACTGGAGAAAAGGACGGCCTGTTACAGTTGCCAACTGACAAAGTTCTCCTTTCAGACCCTGTTTTCCGTCCATTGGTCGACAAATATGCGGCTGTATATAACTCTTTCCTTCTGACATCTTTTCTTTCCATTACAACGAATCAAGATTTTGATACAATCACCAATTAAAAAGTTAAATGTTAATTCTGATTATCATCTCTTATTTGCAGGATGAGGATGCTTTCTTTGCTGATTACACTGAAGCTCACCTGAAGCTCTCTGAGCTAGGGTAATCTTTGCATTCATTTCAACTGGAAGCTCAGTTATGTTGTACTTGATTTCAATTTTGTTTATGAGAAGTACTGATAGTATCTATTCTGTTTACTTCCAGATTTGCTGATGCATAAGCTGATGATTTCAAAAATAGGAAGAAGCCAACGACACACAGATGTTTTAGGTTTTGTTTTCTCTCTAAAGTTGGCTTAAGGAATGAATTTGGGGAGGTTTCCGAGACAAGCTTTTTTCGTTAATTTTATTCTAAACTCACATTCCCCATCTTGTTGTTCGTAGCTCTTGCATTTTCTTTCTTAGTGGATGCTCCATAGATATGTTTGGTGAATGCATTCCTTAAAGTAGACAATTGTGTTGAAACTTGTTATCCGTTTTTGGAATGATTTGTGGAGTATAAATTAGATGATACACCATTGATGAAAATAACTGGAAAAGAGGCCAGTGACTCGATATGCTTATTTCAGTATCAAATTGGTTACTTGAGAACCGTTATAATCGGTTACCACTTGTTTGTAGCAATGTTACCTGCTTTTCTGTTTGAGCAAGATCCGTTTTTATGCTATATGTACTTGGGAGGCTTAGGATTACATTTTTGTATGGTAGAAAGAAAAATGCAAATTAGTTCTTTTGTTAATAAAATTCACTGTTAAACAATGATGGAAGGTAATATTCAAGGTTGAATTAATTTTTATTTGAAAAAAAAAATTAAATCTAATTTTTCATTTTATGAAAAAAATCTTTTTAAAAAAGATAAATGGGTAATTGAAAATATAAATTTTCAATCTTAATCAACATTTAATTCCACATTGTTAAAAAAAAAGAGCACAAATTGATGGAATATTTAATAAAAATATTAATTTACACTTTTATTTATCTTATAAAGGTTAATTTGTATAATTTTCTAATATTAAATGTAAAATGCAATGTAGATTGTAATTATTAAATCATTGGTAGTGATTTTGAGTACTTTTCTCACTTCAAATTTGAAAATTAAAAACACAAAGAACATAAGAATTGTTTACACAATTCAGTTTTTCTCTATGTTTGCGAAACTTAATTTAGTGAGAAATATTTATTCTCGCCAATAGTTATTACAAGTAAATCTAATCTATCACATATTCCGTGATAATTCTTCTCACTTTCGAATATTGAAAAACAATACTTTCACCACTAAGTTTACTCCTGTGAAATCAACAAGTAAAATTACAACACAACCGATTTTACTAACAATTTGCGCTCTAAAAAAAGTTCCCTAATATAAATAAGAAAAGTGCTAAAAGTTTTCAATACAAAAACCTATACAAATCTCTTTTAAATAGATTGATGTTTGAGATTTACTAACTTAAAAAGGTCTATAACAATTCCATTTAAACAATAATATAATAATATATTTAGAATAATAGAGAATAAACCAAATATGGACTCTTGGCAACTAATCTCACACCATGTCAATCCAATCCAAATTTCTATATTGCAAGAGATTGTCTCGGGTGATTTAATTCGATCTAATCTTTCATGTGAATTTCCTAACTAATATGATCATTGCTGGCTTATACATCCTCTAAACAATTAGCATAACTCATTCAAACCGTTTAATAAATTGTCAATACTCAAATATGAAAATTGTCACTCAAGTCTAATGCTTGGGAAGCTGGCCAATTTCATATTTTTCAACATTCTCCCCCTTTGGCAATTTGTTAAACAAAACTTATACAATCCAAGAAATTATATCAACATGAATTATCTGCTCCCCCTAGCATGTTCTCATTATTAGTTAGCAAATAACTTAGTGAATTAACTATTAATGAAGATGCATCACTAAGTAAATATGAGATAAAACATTAAGCATCAAAATTAAGATAGTCCATATTAGCTCCAAAAACTATCATAGCCAAAGGTAAGGTATCAGAGTATTAACAATATACAATTATCCAGCAACTGTAATAAAAAAAAAAAAACTAACCAAAATAAGAGTGTTCACAAAAATATCTTCCTCCCGCTCAATTCCAGCCTTCCCTTCCAACTTTCTTTTCCCCCTTTTTGTTTAACAAATCTGTCAAATCAAATTTCATCATCCTGGGCTAGTAGGTCAGATAAAAGTGCCCTTTGTTTGTCTATATTCACCCAGACTGCTTTGGCCTCTGCTCGTAGTCTGTCACATAATTGTTGATTGAAGTCTATGGCGGCACTGAGTTCAACAATGGTTCTTGCTTTCATCCCCTTAGACATAGGAGTAGTGTCTGTAGCAGTGAGCACTTTTGGGGGAAGAACTTCTTCAGCAAGTTGTTTTTCTTCATGGTCAGAAGCTTCTTGCTACTCGTTTAGGACATGTTTTCCTCAAGCCACTTACGAGAACACTTGAGTATATGAACTCGTTTCTGTTGTTGTTCATTGGCTCTAACTATCTTTGGATTTTGAGAGAACTAACACTTGGAAGATTAGAGGGGTAGGACAATAGTTGCCTGGTAGATAAGCATGCTTGACAATTTCTTTTACAGGCTAAGTGGGATGGAGGTTGTCTGTGAGGGCTGCTGCAGTTTGGTCTACAGTTTCATCAAGTTCAACCAGATTAGGAGTATGACAATTTTGATGCCATCTGAATCTATTCAGGACCAAAGTTAAGACGCTTGACTTGGACAAACATCTTGTGGTAGAAGGGGCGGGGTGGCCTTCAACTATAATTCCTCTACATAGCAGACTGAACCAAACAAGCCTGCATTGTGAAAATTTTGATCAATTCTATGATCTCCAAATGACCCCACATTTATATTCTGTTCATTTATGAATTCTTTAAGGATCAACTTGACATAACATTTGAAGCAGCTAGGGTCTCAGAACACTTTTTGTTCTTCAACCCTTATTCTTTCTTCCCGTCTTCTGGCTGCTTTAATAGCATCAGCTAGTATATTGGGCACACTTGCCTCTTTCATTTTTTTGTTCCTCTGTGCAGCATTGGTGGGAACATTAGGGTTTTTGGTACAGGATTTCATGATTCTTTAACCTATACTTAAGACTAAAGGTGTTCACAATTCGGTTAAAACCGAATTGATCTAATTCGGTTAATCCTTCGGTGACCGAATTTAGTTCGATCGGAGATTGATTAATGACTTTTTGAAATTTCGGTTATCTGTTAATTTAGTTTGAAATTGGGTAATTAACCAAAATAAATTATATATATTATATATAATGTTAACTTTTTGCTTGGTTGTTAACTTTCAAATTTTATATTTTGTTTCTAATGTCTTATTTGTTCTTTTCACCTTTTAAAGTTTTCTTTAACTATTAAAAAGAAAATGAATATTTGCAGTGTATTTTTTATATTTATTATAGTTATTTATAATTAAAAGACAAAAAAAAATATAAATTTCGATTAATTCAATTAACCAATAAAATTAACCAAAATATTTCGGTTGATTAATGTGTTTAAAAAAAAATTCGATTCAGTAAACGGTTAAAACTTTTTATATTTCAAATAATTCAAGTCGAGTATTAATCAAACCGACGGTTTCAACACCACAACTTAAACAACCATGTTTACATCAATACTAAGACTTCTTTAGCTTTAAATTTTTTTTTTAATTTCTAAAAATAAGTAACTTATAATAACATCACTGAATAGGACGACTCAAATTGAATGTTGTACACTCAATGCAACCGGGTAGGAATGATCCGGAAAGATAGGTACCGGGTCGAGAATAACGGGCTTTTTTTGTTGTTGTTGTTGAAGGTTGTTTAGCAATATCATTATAATTTTGCGAGAGAAGTTAGGGGTTGTTTTTGCAAATTTGAAATGTTTAAACAAGCCTGAGTTTAGGGTTTTCTAACTTTGAAAAAAGAATTTCACTCCCAAACCTTCGAAGGCTCCTTTTTTATTTTTATTTTTACTTGAAGATCTTTCCTCTCACCTTTCAACTCACAGTTTTGTCATTCAGGGTTCTCGAGATTTACATTTCCAGGTACTGCCTAACTCTCTTCATTTCCTTCCATGGAAAATTCGATCAACTTTCTGCTCTTTCTCGACATGGGTTTTTGTTGTAGATGATTCTGATGAATGGGTTTTCTTCAGAATTTAGCTTTCATGCTTTATCCATGGAGTTTTAGTTTTCAGCACTTTGATTGGTTTCTTTGCTGTTATTTATGAGGAAAGGACTCTTTTTTTTTGGTAAAAAGGAAAGAACTTTATATATAAAAATATCAATTCCTTGGTTTTCATACAATTTATGTGAACACTGGTGTTCATTTGCATCATAGTTATGCACAGAACAATTTTTTAGTGATACTTTAGGGCCATTACTCTATTTGAAAGTTGTGTTCTTACCATTTTGTTGATTAGGTAGCTGTTACTCATTGCGAGTTCCCATTTAGTTTTGTGTCTTTGTGTGTGTTTGTGAGAGGGCTGGCTTTTGATTATGTTGTACTCAGTTGCTTCTTATTGTCTGACAGAAAACAAATGAAGAATGCTTAAAAAATAATAGAATATTCTAAGGGCCAAGGGATAATGTAATGCACTATGGTGAGATAGTATTAAATGCTGGATTAGTATGGATTTCCATGTGATTGATTCAGAAGGGGGCTTGAGCCATCATGGAATGTCAGATTATGGGGATGCTGAACCTAGTGAAGGTGGAGAAGCAAATCAGGTTGAGAATTCTTTAGCTTGTGAAGAAGATGGGATTTCTGAACCATATGTGGGCATGGAATTTAATTCTGAAGATGCTGCTAGAACTTTCTATGATGAGTATGCTAGACGTATGGGATTTAGCTCCAAAGCCGGTCATTTTTCTTCACAGTATAAAACTGATGGGACAATAGTTGCTAGGGAGTTTGTCTGTGGCAGAGAGGGTTTGAAAAGGTCCGCTGAAAGCTGCAGTGCAATGATTAGGATAGAGTTAAAAGGAGAAAAGTGGGTTGTTATAAAGTTTGTGAAGGAGCATAGCCATTCAGTGGTGAGTTCCAGGAAAGTGCATTACCTTCGTCCCCGCAGGCACTTTGCTGGTGCTGCAAAGACCATGGCTGATAGTTGCCAAGGAGTTGGAGTTGTACCTAGTGGTATGATGTATGTTTCTATGGATGGAAACCATGTTTCCATGGATGCAAACAACCGTGGCATTAGGAAAACTCCTCCAGCAGAAGCAAATTGCTCAGGCAAAAATGTTGGGACACTGAACTATGCACTTAGGCCAGTTAACAGAAAGAGAACGCTGGGGAGGGATGCTCAAAATCTGCTTGATTGTTTCAAGAAAATGCAGGCTGAGAACCCTGGTTTCTTTTATGCAATACAGCTGGATGAGGATAATCGTATGGCTAATGTGTTTTGGGCTGATGCAAGGTCAAGGACAGCCTACATGCATTTCGGTGATGCTGTTAAACTGGATACAAGTTACAGGGTAAATCAGTATAGGGTGCCATTTGCTTCATTTACAGGGCTGAACCATCATGGTCAGATGATTTTATTCGGTTGTACATTACTATTTGATGACTCTGAGGCATCTTTTGTTTGGCTTTTCAAGACATTCCTCACGGCAATGAACGATCGTCGACCTGTCTCCTTAATCACTGATCAAGACAGAGCCATACAAACAGCAATGTCTCAGGTGTTGCCTGGTGTTCGGCACTGTATTAATAAGTGGCATGTTTTAAGAGAAGGCCCAGAGAAGTTGGCTCATATTTTTCATGTGCATCCTAATTTTCAGGCGGAACTGTATAATTGCATAAATTTGACTGAAACTATTGAGGAGTTTGAATTATCTTGGAGTTCTATTATTGAAAAGTATAATCTTGGGGCACATGATTGGCTTCACTCACTATACAATGCCCGAGCTCAATGGGTCCCTGTTTATTTTCGGGATTCCTTTTTTGCTGCAATAACTCCCAGTCAAGGATTTGATGGCTCTTTTTTTGATGGATATGTGAATCAACAGACCACGTTACCTATCTTCTTTAGACAGTATGAACTAGCAATAGAGAACTGGTTTGAAAGGGAGATTGAAGCTGATTTTGACACAATATGCACCACACCAGTCCTGCGGACACCATCACCTATGGAGAAACAGGCAGCTGATCTATATACAAGGAAAATTTTCACAAAATTTCAAGAAGAACTAGTTGAAACTTTTGTTTACACTGCTAATAGAATTGAAGGTGATGGAGCTATCAGCACATTCAGAGTTGCAAAGTTTGAGGATGTCAACAAAGTGTACATAGTAACATTAAACTACCCTGAAATAAGAGCTAATTGTAGCTGCCAAATGTTTGAGTATTCTGGCATCCTTTGTAGACATATTTTAACGGTCTTCACTGTGACAAATGTACTTACATTACCACCACATTACATTCTGAAACGATGGACACGAAATGCTAAGTCTGGGGTTGGAACGGATGAATGTGGTGGCGACTTGCATGGTCAGGAGTCCTTAACATCAAGGTATAATAGTTTGTGTCGGGAAGCAATCAAATATGCAGAAGATGGGGCAATAGCTGCTGAGACTTACAATGTTGCAATGGCAGCTGTTAACGAAGTTGGGAAGAAGGTTTCTGTTGTAAAGAAAACTGTTGCAAAACTTGCACCTCCCGACTCACTGGCCACTGGTGCTGCCTATGATGACAAGAAGAGCTCAACATCAGCACCAGATACAGCCCCTTCGCTATGGCCGCAGCAAGATGAAATTACACGTCATTTCAATCTTAATGACACTGGTACTCCAGCCCAATCTGTCTCAGATTTGAATCTGCCACGAATGGCACCTGTTTCCCTTCATCGGGATGATACTCATCCTGATAACATGGTACAATAAGTGATTATTCATTTTGCTTTAATGTCATTCATTTATCCATTGGTTTTGAATTGAAGAACAGTATACTGAATAAACCTTTATGGTTATCTTTGATGTAGCCGGTTCTTCCTTGTTTGAAGTCAATGAGATGGTTAATGGAGAACAAGAATTCTAAACCTGGAAATAGGTTGGCAGTCATTATTTTAAAGGTATATGCATGGTAGAATTCTAATAGTCAGTGAGTACATAATCCTGAGTTGCAACTTAATTTTTTACTTGTGTCAAGCCATTTTCTTATGCATATCTGATATATAATTGATACAGTTGCAAGATTATAGCAATAGTCCATCAGCTGAAATGGATGTTAAGTTTCAGCTCTCAAGGATTACTTTAGAACCCATGTTGAGGTCAATGGCTTATATCAGTGAACAGCTTTCTACCCCAGCTAACAGGGTTGCCGTCATCAATTTGAAGGTATGTTAATCCATAGTTAAGCCATAATCTTCCATAATGATTATGATATTTTACGATTCATTTTCTGGTGTTGTGTACTTTGTACTAATCTATGGATTTCAAACAGATTTATGTTGAATCTACGATATGAGTCTTGCTTTGACATTTCTGTTCATGATGTAGTGGCAATTAACATGTCTCGAAGATTTGTTTCTTTTGTTGCTTCTAGTGCATAAATTCTTTGTCCCTTGGACAACAAAAGCATGGTTTTCTTGATAAACCTTTTGTCTTATCGCTTACTAGAATTTCCTTTATTTCATCTTTGCTTACAGCTTCAAGACACCGAGACTAGTACAGGAGAGTCGGAGGTTAAATTCCAGGTGTCCAGGGATACATTAGGAGCAATGTTGAGATCAATGGCGTACATCCGGGAGCAGCTTTCGAGTGTTGTAAGCATCCTCTTTTTCGCTAACTACTTGCAATTTACCCTATAATTTCATAGGCGTAAACGATGCAATGGATACGTGGTGTTATTTCATTGTAGGATCCTCCGGCCCTTACTAAATCTTGATGTACCATCGTATTATTATCTTAATTAATTTTTACTTTTTTTTTTTTTGCAGTGCGAACCACAAGCAGAGCCTTTACCAAAGAAGCATAGGAAATAAAAAGGGCATTGAAGTTGGGGATGAGTGGTCGTCTACATGCCATGCCATCGTGCGTTAGTGACAGATAGCAGCAAGGTGATGTAATGGGAGTGCATTGAATGGAATTTTTTTGCCCTTTCTCTGTAATTTGTTCCTGTTTGGGTAAGCACGTTGTGCAACATACAACATACATGTAGAAAACAAGAAAAAAGGTGAATCAATCAACATGTGAATACAACCATTACTTTAAGGATTATTTTTTTTCCATTTTGGGAAGTTGAACTGTGAATCGTGATTATGCATTTATTTAAGATTTTAGTTTCATAAAAAGAAACAACCAGCTAAATATCAACAAAGGCAGGAACCATTTTATTATCAAGTATATGAAATGGTCACCTCTATTTAACACTACGAAGATCCAAAGACCAAACAAATAAGCAGCTACCTCTACCCGAGAAAACCTACTCAGCTCAAAAAAAAGAAAAGAAAAATCCATTTTACACCAAATACAAATGTGTTAACCATTGTATGTCCCACGCTCTCCCCCTGTTCATAAATCTCTCTTTTCAAGTAGGTTAATATGGGACAAAAAAATATACAAGACTGGTCGCAGCAATTACACACAAGACTTGGACTACTCTTAATCGCACAGCTATAGTACCCACCCACCAGCGAAGTTTAAGAAAATGCTGCAATGTCAATATGCTACTCGCTGATTCAGCATTTGAATCGTGAAATAACAGCATTTGACCTTGGATTGTTTGAAGAATTAACTCGCTGATTCAGTCGGGTGCATCGTTCCTTCCATTGCTCGTACCTACAAACTCCGATAGTCTATAACTGTGACTTCGTCCTCAGGTGCATCTAAGTCTTGGTAACTGCATGAAAGAAAAAAGGGGAAGGTTTATTAATCAGACTGTAACCAAAATAACATGCACAATCTTCATCTGAGCTGATGCAGAGTTAACATAGTACCTCTCTCTTTCCAAATTAAAACAAATCAAAATGGATATCGCCCTTGTTGCATTGATCAGTATATATAATCAGATTTTATGAGAAAGAAACAACGAGTCAAAGTGAAGAGGGGAGGGGAGTCATGCGAGCACCTTGCGATGTAAATATAGATTTAATAAGGCCCTTTGTATTCCATAGTTACATGGAACACTAGAGCCACCTCAAAATTTATAAATAACAAGTTTCCCACCTATTTTTGAAAAAAAAAACACTGCTGGAATAACAGCATACATCCCAACACCATTTATGATAAACATACATTTTCTGAATTTATCAAATTATAAATTTTAGTTAAGTTTATGCTCTGCAAGTTAAATGGCTGCAACATCCTATTGGTTTGGGAACAGAAGTAAGCATGCTTACCTACGTAAGCGCCGAGGATCTTGTCGGAAGCCAGGAGGCAAAAGAAAGGGGGCCGGTCCACTTAAATTAGGTCCAGCGCGTCCACTTCTACTATTGCCTTCAAAAGGAGGACCACCCCGCTCTCTGAACACTTGCATTGCAAGTTCAGGTGGAGCTGGAACGAAGGGCCCCAATGGACTGCGATCACACACATATAAGTTATCACAAAAATAATAAGCTAACTACCACTCCCTGCAGAACAGCACAAGACTTACCCAGCACCAGGAACAGGCATCAATACTGGTGGAGGTGCAATATCTGAAGAAAATGGAGCTGCAACATGCATCCCTTGTCCACTAAAAGCGTCAAACATAGGATCATCATGATTCCCCCCATCAGGACCATCATTGTTGGACGGAAAATCACTTGATTGAGTGTTCTCAGATCTATCAAATCTGTCACTACCATTAGCTCGATTATCACGTTCTCTGCGTAAGCCACGTTCATCTTTCAAGCGATTTTCCATTATTTTACGTCTCTGAGGCCTGTCCTTCTGCAATAAGATACAAATTATGAAAAAAAGGGGGGAAAGTGAAATTAGAAAAGCACTCTGAGCAATCATAAAACCAAACAACAATAATTATAGCATACCGGTATGGGTTGCTGCATAACAGGTGTCCCACCAGGCGCATCTGGATCACTGTGAATGGCAACAATGAATATCTTATAGATGTATTCTTCAAATAAAAATATAAAAAGCAATATGCAGCATATAAGACCTAACATACTTCATGTAGTTCTGGAAATAGAGCTCTTCACGCACTTTAGACGTTAGCTCGACCACAAGTTCGGGATGTTTCAGTTTAAGATGCTTGTGCACAAATTCTGCAGCATGAAAGAGCTTTGTGCAACCCTTAGCACCACAACCATACTTCCAACCATACTTTTCATCCCTTATCTTCCGGACAAAAGGATCCAAAGATTCAACAGCGGCAGCATCTAGTTTGTCCTTAGCAGTCATTACTTCCAAAGGATCTTGACCTCTCAATCTATCTTGCCAATATGAGTCTAGTTTCCTTTCCCACTCAGACCCATTGCTAGTAATATCAGCACTCTTTCCCTCTGCTCTCACGTGCCTAAAACCCTTAGCTTCACTAGTTTCAATCATACCGTAGTAATCCACACCATGGACACGCCACAAGTAAGTTATAAGAGTATCAAGAAGCTCAACACCTTCCAGGCCTTTTACAGAAGTCAAGCCACGAACAATAATCACTGGGCCTGAAAAACTACCAAGAGATTTGTCCCTACTTATTTTGTCATTGTCCGACCCGCTTAAAATATTTTCCTCAATTCCTTTTTCAGAGTCCAGTTTACGTACGAGGCCCTGTGCTTGTCCAATGTCAATCTGAATTCTTCTGGGATCAGAACTGACTGGATGAGCCTTTGGAGCCAGAGAAAGAATATCAGTTTCTTTAGTAGGTCCCCTACCATGCCGCCTTCTTTTCCCACCAATGTCTGTTTCATCTTCAGAATTAGGTTCACTGGTTTGTCCGGATTTATTTGATGACAAAGCATTGACACCAGGTGTTCTGCACCACAAACATAAATTATTGGGAGCAGCTGGATAAAAATTTGCACAGAGCCAAGTTGAATATACACATAAAACAAGTGGGCACAGCTGATCTTACAAGTCCAGTGTTCCACTCTGCAGATCAAGGAAAAAGTCCTTCGCAACTTTGCATGCAAGCTCATTCCTCCTAAAAAATAAATGCCAAAAAGCAAATGGAATTCAGAAAAGAATCCAATGATAGCATGACAGAAGACACCAAATCCATCAACAACACAATGCTAGATAATGTAGTACATAAATCCATCAACTTAGTAACAAATTCATGAACTGAAAATCATGAAATATGCAAGTAGAACTAACCTTTCAATAACAGTGACCAAGTTTGTTGGATGATATTTGTCTCTCAACCTACATACATAAGCAAGTCCAATTAGGAATTTGAGGGGAGTACAGAAGCAGAAAATTCACTTAACAACAAAATGTACCATTCCTCGTCTTTGTGGGCATCAAAAAATGCTCTTTTTTGGGTAGATATATACTCTGACTTGTATTCTTGGTACCTACACAGCAAAACGCCACATTTACTAAACATTCCAGATTAAGCTGCAATTCTCATACATGAAAAAAAACCAAAATGGTAACATTATTCCACAATTGCACCTGCGCTCAGCTTCAGCTGGTAGTATATCATCCTCAAGCTCTTGAATGAATTGCTTGTATGACATCAATCCTTCTCTGAAAATTTACTTATCATGTCATACCATTGAATCAGATAAATAAAGATCCAAAATTAGATGATATAGACAACCCCGAAATCAACCTCAACTGAAAGAGGACTTGAATGATACCAACAATGCCATGAAATGAAAAATAAATAAAACCTTATCTAAACCAAGAGCCCAAAAACAAGACAGAAGCTAACCTTTGAGTAGTCCCTGAATTAGAAGCATCACCATATCTACCACGGCCTGAATCCCAATCTGCAAAAGCAATATCATTCAGCAACTAAAATAAAACATCATAAGTTGAAAAGTTGGATAATTAAGTTCACTGCTGCTGCATTATATGTGCATCATCACTCGATGGAATTTTAGAAGGAAAACACCAACTCATTTTAGTGTCATAATTAATAGCAATTATGCATCATTTCATAGATGGCCAAAGTTACATAGGTCATTGGCAACTGATCTACTTTCCAAGTGACAATACTATCTAAAGAAGGGGGGAAAAGGAAATCTAAGTGCAAACCCATGGTTAATCTCCATTTATCATAATTAATCGCATGAAGATATTGGGAAAGTAAATTCCTCATATAACTATCATTAAAAATAATAAATCAAGATTTTATATTAATAACTAAAAAAAAAAAAAAAACTAATGGGTCTAAAACTGGACCTTTCAAACTATAGTAACAATAAGTGGCAGAAGGAAGGAAAATACAAAGGTCAAAATAGAAGTGCTTCAAGATTATGCCAAGTGCAATAATTGAAGTCTGAAGAAATATAGAAGCATCTAAGAAGTTCCCGGAAAAGATCACCTTGATAACCACCAGAAGAGCGACCAAAGTACCGACCATGAGGCCTATCATCAGGGTAACCGGGTCTGCCCATCATCTCGCGATCATATCCACCACCATAATCATACCCAAACCTAGACCATCAAAAGTGTGTAACAGCGTGAGCAAATCTGAATATAAACAAAACTGCCAGTGAAGATAACAATTCATATATGAATGTATTACATAGAAGCCAAATATGAACATAAACAGATCTCCAGAATCCAGTCATATTAGAAGACACACCGGATAGAAAGCAAAATGGGAAAACAGAATGCATGATCCATTCCACAGGTAACGTTAAATGATTACATAAAACAAATAAGTGCAAGATAATCAGAGGAACTCTGGTATTTTTTGCAAAAACAATGTAGCTTTCAATAATAAGAAAAGGAGAGTCAATTGTTCTTATGAAAAACACAGAGTCAATTGTTCTTATGAAAAACAAAGTATCCATGAAATATGCATGCATTATCAAGAAAGAAATGAAATCAAGAGTTGAATAAATACACAAAACCCTCAGGAAACCAGAGCACACACTTACACGCCCTTCATTGACCATAAAAATGTTACCCTAACAAGGAAAAAGAAAAACATCTTGCAGAAACATACCCCATGGACCAATCTCCTATATTTAGGGTTCATTTGCAGCTTAAGCAATAGCAATTAGGATTCCTTAGCAGTGTTTGCATTCCAAATAGTCAATCATGGCCGAACAAGGTATATACTACAAAACTATACAGGTCTGCACTTAAACTACTGATTAACAAATTTCCAAGCTTTAACCAGCCAAGCAAAATACAATGTTTAATACATCAGAAATAAGTTCATGACATTAAGCACACCGAAACACCTAAGACCATTAAAAAAAAAGCAGTTCGAAAACAGATTCAAATTTAGTATCAATACATTTTAATTGTAATTGTAATTACAGAAAGAAATCTAAAATAAAAAATAAAACATTACCTTCTATCTCCAGGTCCAAATCCGCCTCTAGGACTCCCTCTCCTCCCTTCATACCCTCCATCCTCACGCCTAGACCTCTTATAAGGCGGAGACCTCCGAGGCGGTGGCGAGTGTCTCCTATCCCTGTAATTCAACGGCGGTGGTGGAGGGCTAATGCTACTACGCCGTTTGTAATCTCTCTCTCTGGTAGGCGGAGGCGGAGGAGAGCGGTTGCGATCGTAGTAGTCACGGTCCCGACGCTCACGCGAATCTCGGTCGCGGCGTCGAGGAGGAGGCGGAGCTGGGGGAGAGGAGTTGGGATCGTCAGATGGCGGAAGCTCTTTGCTGTTATTATTGTTGTTATCTTTACGGTCGCCGCCCCTGCGGCGATCTAGAGAATCAACCGGCATGTTTATGACTTCGGCCATGGGGTTGGTTAAACGGAACCCTAGAAAGATAGAATATAGAGAACAAAATCTTAAATTATTCCTAAATTATTTTGCGGACACTGAGGACCCTCAGTAACTAAAAATGAGTAGCCGATCTGCTCCAGAAAATCAATATTTATCTTTTACATCTCCTCATCTACCCTTTTTTTTCTTTTACACCCATCACTGTGATAAAAAAAATTATGGTTTTTAAATAAGTTAGATTAAGCGATTAAAAGATAAATACTTTTTTTGAAAATTTTAATCAATTTAAAATTACATTTCTAATTTTTATTTATTTTTCCCGACATTTCTATTTTTAAAGATTTTTTCCACTTTTCTACTTATTTATGATTCAACAGTTAGTTCAATTAATTGAACACCCATTGTCGGTTTTTATTACACTGGTTCAGTGTCTACAATTACAAATTGGGCCTTAAAATGGTAATTTTGGGTTGGATTGAAGAAACAAAGCCTTTAATTTTAGCCCACAACCTAAATCTCTTTGTGTCAGAATCAGTATATTATTAGTTTTAGGATTTAGGGTTTGTTATGCATGTGGTGAAACTGAACCATTTGTAGCTGCCGCAGTTCACTTCTCGCCGAAGATCTCCCGTCCTCCGACGACAATGGTTGCCTCCAAGAAGACCGTAAAGACCCTTTTACTCGTTTTCTCTTCTTTTTTTTTTTTTTTGAATATTTAACCTAAATTTTCTGAAAACATGCTAATCCATTTTTATGTTGTTGATGATGGTATTTTGATGCAGAAGAAGACCCATGAGAGCATTAACAACAGATTGGCTCTCGTTATGAAAAGTGGGAAATACACTTTGGGTTACAAAACTGTTCTCAAATCTCTCAGAAGCTCCAAAGGTATTCCATTGTTTCTTTAAAATTGAACTTATTCCTCTCCCATATTGAAATGTCGAGCAATCTGGTTTTTTTCTGAACATCTCTGTCACTTGTAGTTTGTTTTGTTATATGAAAAATGATGGGTTTGATTTCTTGTTTTGAATAATAAACTAAAAGTGAATGAATTCCATTTTGGGAGATAGTGTTTAAACAGATTCTGTTTGAAAATCGATTTTTCCATTTGTGTTGCTAATCTAATGTTGATTGAGCATTGGAAGACATGTATACTTATTTTGTTATGTGTTGTAGGTAAGTTGATTATTATTGCCAACAACTGCCCTCCTCTTAGAAAGTCGGAGATCGAGTATTATGCCATGTTGTGCAAAGTTGGAGTTCACCACTACAATGGAAGTATGTTCCTTAACCTATCATTATAATTACTTAGAATCAATGTTTACTTTTCGTGTCACATTGAATCGAAATCCATTTTACGATCCCTTCCCTTGCCCTTTCAATTCTTTAGTTTTAGTTATTTGTGAAAAGCCAGATAGAATTGCTTTTTCTAGTGCTGCTGATGGAAATGGTAGAAGGAATGTCTAATCTGTATGTCACTCAGAAGCCATCTGATGAATTTATTGATATGGACGATGTTTTTTTTAATTGGTAGAATTGTATCTTGATGGAAGCTAACTGTTATTCTAGTTTTCACATGCAAATTGTGATGGTGGTTTGTTTTAATGGTTGACGATTCCCTTAAAAATGTTTGTTCTGTTTTTGCAGACAACGTAGATTTGGGAACTGCTTGTGGCAAATATTTCAGAGTGTGCTGCCTCAGCATTATTGACCCTGGTAAATATAAGGGCATTGATGATAACATGTTTGATTTACATAATCCTCTTGTCTATATACTGTTCTGATTTTGGTAACATCTTGTGTTTTCCAGGTGACTCTGATATTATTAAGAGCATGCCTGGTGATCACTAAGCTACAGCGGATGACATATCTTCATAGGTTTTGTTCTGATATAGTTTCTTCTATTTTTTGGGTAGTTTGAAACATTAATGATACTCTGAAATTCAGAACTTTCTTTGTTGCCATCTTGATGTTCGACTTGTGATGATGATATTATTGGTCTATATTCTGGAAATTTTGTGAGTCAATTTCGTTTTAAGACTATTGCTATCTTTTTATTTTGTTCTGGTTTACTTCTGCATCTGGATAATCTGTTCTATCTTGCTATCAATTTGCTCATTTGTAGTGTTGTTAAAGGTTGATTGTTTCTGCCATTTCCTTGCATTTTTGAAGGCTTAAAAGCTTTGCTCAGTAAGATGGAGAAGATCGGAAAGAGTAAAAAAGTAGTAAGAAAACATGATACATTTTTCAAATTGAAAGAAAAGAGTAAATTTTTTTCATCCATTTCTTAGAATTGAAAAATAAAGAGAAAAAAGAAATTTTTAAAAATGCATAATTTTGAACATTTATTTACTTATTTCTTACTTTACTTTATATTTTTTATTGGGAATGATTTGTTTTTATGTATTAAATAAAAATATCAAGTTTTTATTATCTCTAATTTTATTTTTCCTACCAAGCATATTAAAGTTTTTTTCTCTATTTCCATTCGTCTTTTTTCCTTTTCCTTTTTCATTTATTTGAGTACACTCAAAACTCTAAAACCACTTGTGGAAGGTTTGGTTCGTAATATTACATTATAGCCATCTTGTAATATAAAATGTATTACGCCTCATTTCTTAAGTAATTTTGTGTTATGGGTGTAATCTTAAATTTTGAATTATTTTGTGTTTTTTTTAAGATTAATTAAAAATAAAAATATGTATTTCTCTTCTTAAAGAAGAACTAGTAGATGTCATAAATTACAATTATAATAATTTGGTGTTGTAATCACTTTTCGTGGATTATTATAATTATGATTTATAAATCTATTTCTACGTAATTTATTTATTAATATATTAATGGTAAGAATTGTAATAATTTATCATAATTTTATAGAATTTGAGATTAAAAAATATTAAATGAACTAAACTTGTTAGGAAAACAAATTTTATAAGAATAATTGAGTAAAATGTGTTTCTAGATAATCTTACATTTCGTTAATCAAATACTTGAATCTTATATTCCAGCTAAATGAAGTAAATAAGGTAATTTCACATTCTAACTGTAATCCTATTATGAATTGTAATTTAAGATTCGGTGAACCAAATGTTTCTCCAAATGTATATGTAGAAATTTTAATATGATATTAAACATTTAGTATGACACGAATTTTTGAAAGATTAAAAAATGTACTTTGTAGAGCCAATTATAGATCCTCAAATCACTGATGTAGCAGTGAAGACCTTGCAAGGTCACAAAGTTGTTTAAAAGGCTACGTTTACCATATATGGTTAGCTGATCTGAATCACATGGCTCATTTTCATGGTAATGAGCGAGGCCTCAACTGATGCTGATTCTCTGATAAATAGAGAAGCTTTGGAGTCGGTAGTTTTCATGCATCACTATAGACATTGTGATCTATAGAAGTACGTGGAGCAGTTGCCGAAAGTGTGGTGCTGGTACTTAGATTTGGGCCAATTATAAACGTATTGCGACCTAAAGTTCAAAACTATACGAAAGGTCAATCAAGAGGTAGGGAAGCTCATCACTTTTCCACGTAGCTAGCCAACCATTGTGCCTCTTAACTTTGGAACCTATATAGTCTTGCTGTCAAGTTCATTAACACCATGCAAAAAAGGGTTCAGTGAATCAAAGATAAGCCATGCTAATGCTATGCATAAAGAAGAAAGAAAACCGCAATTATTGGACCAAACATATTTGTGGGTCGGTTTGTCCCCATTGTCACCACTTTCTAAATCCTAATTATGACCATCGAGATCACCTTCCAAAAACACCAACTCTCACCATGCGTCAGATTTTATATTTATGATGCAGTTATTTATACGTATTTTACTTCATAACCCAAATTAGCACTCCTTATTGGCTTTTGCCTTCATGTGAAATTGGCATCAACCCATGTGTGAGTGACAAGCAAAGATTCCTTAGCGGTGACCCATGTATCCTACCTACTGAAAGCAAAGAAAATAAGTCCAAAACCTCATTAGTTGGCATGAAAAGAAAAAGGTTTAGGGATTGAAAACTGAGCTGACTGACTTATTTGATGTCACTAAAACATTAACTTTAAAGCCTTTTACTTGCTCCTTTATTTCTCATTCTATTTGTTGACCTTTCTTCGGTAAATGTAGTAAGTACTTGTATTTAGTGACGGATTACATTTTAGTTTTTCTACTGAAAATAAGTAAATTAGTCTTTCTACATTTTGAAACGTACAAATTATCCATTTAAAATGATATTTTAATTATAGTTCTGGGATCAAAATAGTAATTAACCATTTAAATTAACATTTCATGCCGTCATTTAATGGATAAAATTTAACAAAAAGACTAATTTACCCCTGCCCATACTTTCAGTATATATTCATCAACTTCTTCTTCATGAAAAGAGAGCCCCAACTCTTTGAATGCTTCCTGTTTTACCTACCATCCACCATAATTACCTCCCTACCTTTTTAAATAGTTGAACCCTTAAAATTGACAACCTTTCCGAGTTGGCCCCCATTTATGTCTATCTAAAATAACTTCACTGTCAATTTTATTTCACCACATTAGCCTAAAAAAGCTAATAAAAATGAAGAAAACCTGGGTTCATTATTGTTTACAAGCACTTAAAGAGTCGACTACACAGGATTTAGATTAATCCCAATGCTTAACACACAAAAAAGAAAGAAAAAAACATGTGCTTTGTAGCAAGGTTTCTGAGATTTAATAGTTTAAAGATATCAAAGATTCCACTGACAGTAAATAATATATAAACGGAATTTATTAACTTATTGCCCAAGAAGCTGATCTCATGCATGGTAAAATACTAAAATATAAAAACCTTTGATTTGAAATAATATACAATGCCGAAGAAGCTGATATTATCTACAGATTCTGTTAACATGCATGGTAAAATGCTAAAATATATAACCCTAATCTTGATTTAAAACTTAAAAACCATGTTTCTCTTTTATAATAGGGTAAATTACCTTATTGGTCACCCAACTTTTAAGACACTTTTATTTTGGATAACTAAAATGAAATTCTTGCAATTTAGTCACCCAACTTTTAGGTTTCATTTTAGTCAATCAAGCGTTAAATCTCTAACGGAAGTTAACTGTACATGCCACATTATGTTTATATTTTCATTTTGGTCACCCAAAAAATATTTTTTTAAGTATTGATTGGAGTAAAAAAATTAAGGATTAAAGTGAAAAAGCGATAGAAACTAAAATAATAAGCAAATATTATCAAATTGTACTTGTTTATCCCATTGCCGAAATTCTAAATTTTATTTTTTAATATTAATATTTTAAATTTTAAAACATCAAAATTAATTGTTGAAATTTTTTTATCCATTGATAATGTCAATCGTTTTGTTACTATAATATTAACTAATCAATCTATTGTTCTTTTTTTTTGACAAATAATTTATTGTTCTTCGTTTGGGTATAAAGGCGATGAAAAATTAAGAGTTTTGTTAGGGATGGAAGTCAAAATTAGTCAATTTAATTAATTGTAAGGATTTTGTTTGCTTTTAGCTTAGCATGCAAGATCTAAGATCATATAATCAAAAGAAATTTGGTTTCTGTTGACAACTATTAAAGACAATAACTTTCATAGATCATTTTTAAAATAATTTCAAAACATCAAAATAAATTAAATAAAATGTTGAAAATTGTTTACCTATTGATAATGTCAACCAATTTGTCACTATAATTATGAATCTTAATATTTAAAAATTTATATTTCCAAACTCAAATTTAGAATTTTCAGTAATGGGATAAACATGTACAATTTGATAATCTCATTTTCATTTTAACCATTGATTTTTTTATCTCAATTAATACTTAAAAAAGATCTTTTTTGGGTGACCAAAATGAAAGTGTAAAATATGACATGGTGTGTACAGTTAACCGTTGTAAGAGATTTAACACTTGGGTTGTTAAAATGAAAACACCTTAAAAATTAAATAACCAAATTACAAAAATTTCATTTTAAGTGACTAAAATAAAAATGCCCTAAAATTTTGATAAGCTTAATTTACCCTTTATAATATTGTTTAACTACTTTTCTTTTGTGTCTTTTAGTAATTAATTTAGTTTATCAAAGTTAATGATGAAAGACTAAATTAAAATTTCAACTTTCTTTTAGCTTTTTCATTTGTGGTCGAAACATGCAAGAAAAACTTTTAGATAAAAGAATAAAGTTAAAAGAGAAAAATAACGTTGGTTAAATTATACCAATAATCATTCAATTTTGAGGTAGCTAACATAACAGTCACATTAGTTTTATTTCAGTCACTTAACTTTAGAAAAATAACAAAACAATCATTTTTGTCGTTTTCCGTTACAGACATAACGATAAAGTGACATGGTAAATAACGACTTGCTTGGTGTTATTAACCGTCTAGCTGGCCGGTTAGCACCAATTTAAACAACCATATCAACATCAATTTAGGGTTTATGCAGTAAAAGAAGAAGAGAAGAAGAAGAAGAAGAGGAGGAGGAAAAGAAGAAGAAGGAAAAGAGAAAAAATATGGAGATGCCTGGAGATATAACAGATGAAAAACATGCTCCCTCCTCTGTAAATCCTATTAGACTTCAATTTCTCCTTTCATAAATCTTTGGGTTTTCATGGAAGAAATCAATTGGGATACCCTTTTGCTTGAAGCTGACTTACCCGATTTCGGGGATATCTTAGATAATGAACCAGAATAGGTAACGAAACCTCTTCCTCAACCTTGTTCGATCCAGAGTCCCGATGAAGAATCGACGGTGTCTTCGTGGATCGAGGAGATCGAAAAGGTTTTGATGAAGGATGATAACTTTGATCATAGGGTTGAGACCCTGATGATGATTTCTTAGCCAATTTACTAGTTGATTCACCTCCTTATAGTGACGGGGATGTGGTTGGCATCGACGATGGTGATTTGCACAAACAGAGTCAAACCCACACCGACGTCGATAAAGATGATCCCATGGCTAAGAAATAGAGAAGGTATAAAAATATTGATGTAATATTAAACTATTAAAAATGAATACAAATAACGTGACGTCACTTTTTCATATCTATTTTCTTTTATTTTATAATATACTTTTGTGGCACGTCTCTATTTGCTCTTGTGGTTTTTTTTTTTTTTTTCTTTCTTTCTTTCTTTGGGTTCGTGCTCTTTCTACCGTGATTCCGATTCGATTTGTTGAGTATCGAGGCGGAAATCGCTTTATTCCTATGTGATTTACATATTTGAAGTTAGATTTTTTAAACTAAAATAGTTTATCATGTATTTCTTTATTTTAAATTATCTGTCTCCATTTTAGCTTTTTTGGATTTTTAATTTTTTCCCCACATGTAAGCGTGGAATGCCATGTCATTTAAAATGTGGCTACGTGGGCTTGCCATGTTAATGTCTAGAGAAAGCTGTCAAACATTTAAGGGTTGACTCAACATTTTCATTAAAATCTCAATTAAAATTCGATTAGATTAAAAAATTAATTTTTTAAATTTCGAGCTATTTTGTTTTTTATATAAACTTAAATAAATAATTTAAGTTTTTAAATTTGGGTTGAGTTGAATATTACAATTTGAATAACTCAAATAACAACTTAATGTAAATATCACTTGGGTTCCTGACAAATTTAAAAATGTGCGAATTGTTTCTCCCAAAAAATTACCAAAAAAGAAAATCAAAATAATCTGAAATTTTTAAAATATTTTTTTCCAAAAATTTTATGAAAATTAAAAATTATTATGAAATCTTAAAAATATATAAAATTGCTAAATGATACTTTTAAAAAATAAAATGATAAATTTGAAGCGTTAAAAAATAAATTATCAAATCAAGTTTATCATACTAATTATCTTGTTTTTCTATTATTTTATTTTAAAAGAGTTTTCAAATATATATGGTATTTATGTTCCTTAATTTGGAATTTAGTCATATTGTGAACAAGATTTCAAAATGACTTGTTTAAATTTTTTAATTTAAATTGAATAATTTTATTCTATCTGACTCAACTCGAATTTCATTTAACTTGGCTTGATTAAAAATAAATTCAAATCGAATTAAGATGATAAAATAAGACTTGTCAACTTAATTAACTCAAATTTTTAACTCAAATCAAATACTCATCCCCAATAAAAAGTTGAGAGCCAAATTACTCCGAATAAAATAATTACAGTGAAATTGACACGAACCGTAAAATTTGAGGATTAAAATTTTCTTCACATCTTAAGTAAATAGAGAGTTAATTGCATTACATGTCCCCAAACAATGGCTCTAATGTTAAATTAATCCTCAAACTTCGAAACATTTTAATTACATAATTAAACTATTGATGTTATATCAATCAAGTCTTTTCATTAGTAAAATAGTTGATTTAATTATTAAATGACTGTTGTGCGGAAGCGTGTAAAAGAGTATAATTATTGTACTGAAAAATCACACTGAGTTCAATTCCCAGGAAAGAGAGGTGGATCACGAGGATCGCTTAAGTACCAGATCTTTCCTAGCCAGAATATCCCTCTATCGTAATTTAATAGCACAATAAATAACTACAATCACACTCACAAGATATGAAAAATAAATAATAAAGAACACCAGAATTTTAACGAGGTTCGGCAAATTTCGCCTACGTCCTCGGGCACTACCAAATATATTTCACTCCAAAATTACAAATGAAAATATACAAATAGGGAGAGAGAACAATGCCTTAAGTAGAGAATGGCAAATTGTGGGATGAAGAAAATGAGAAATGGTTAGGCCTATTTATAGTTGAGGTTCAGGGATCAACTTGCAAATTACCTATTCAAATAGGGACCAAAATTGCAATTATCCCATGCCAAAAAAACTTTCGGTGCCTAACTATTGCCAATTTGCTTCCAACTTGCTATAGCCCCCATCTTTGACTTTTCAAAGATGGGCTATAGCCAATAATCTCCACCTTGAAGATTTGATTAGGATAATCTTATCTTCACACAATTCTTTCTTCCTTTGCCAACAATACTTGATAGTGCCTTCTTCAACTGTTAAACTCGCAGGATATTGATCAAGTTCAAACAATGTTCGAACTTGGTTGCTGTTACCACCTTGGTCATCATATCTGCGGGATTATCTGCAGTCTTAATCTTCTGAAGGCGAATCTTCCCTTCATTAATAATTTCCCGCACAAAATGGAATCGTACGTCGATATGCTTTGTACGTGCATGATAGACTTGATTCTTTGCTAAATGAATAGCACTTTGACTATCACAATACACGTTAATATGCTCCTGAACCAATCCCAAGGTTTTAACCATACCTTGTAACCAAATAGCTTCCTTTACAGCCTCTGTTACAGCCATGTACTCGGCTTCTGTGGTTGACAATGCAACAGTAGACTGTAGAGTAGACTTCCAACTGATTGGTCCTCCAGCAAGTATAAACACGTAACCGGTGGTTGATCTTCGTTTATCCAAATCACCGGCATAGTCAGAATCAACGTACCCAATAACACCTTCACCAAGTGTATTATCCTGCTCGAACAGTAATCCAAAATCTACGGTCTTTTGAATATACCGTAGAATCCATTTCACAGCTTGCCAATGTCCTTTTCCAGGATTATGCATATACCTGCTCACTATACTAACTGCCTGTGAAATGTCGGGTCTTGTACACACCATTGCATACATCAAGCTACCCACTGCATTGGAGTACGGAACTTGCAACATGTATTCTCGTTCCGTATCCGTCGAAGGAGATAGTTGTGCAGAAAGCTTGAAATGAGAAGCCAACGGGGTACTTACAGGTTTTGTCTGCTCGTTCATGCCAAACTGCTGTAGTACCTTCTTCAAATACTGCTTCTGAGACAAGCTAACTCTGCCATGGGCTCTATCTCTACATATTTCCATGCCAAGAATCTTCTTAGCTTCACCAAGATCTTTCATTTCAAACTCGAGATTGAGTTGAGTCTTCAATCTCTCAATCTCAACTTTGCTCTTAGATGCTATTAACATATCATCAACATATAAGAGCAAGTATATGAAAGTTCCTTCTTGTAGCTTCTGGAAATACACGCAATGGTCAAATTTACTTCTTGTGTACCTTTGCCCTTTCATGAACTGATCAAATCGCTTGTACCACTGCCTCGGGGATTGTTTCAAACCATAAAGCGACTTTGTCAGTTTGCAAACCCAATTCTCTTTACCAGCAACCTTGAATCCATCTGGCTGAGTCATATAGATTTCCTCTTCCAAATCACCGTGTAAAAATGCGGTCTTCACATCAAGCTGAACTAGTTCAAGATCATATTGCGCAACCAAGGCTAGCAAAATCCGAATAGACGAATGCTTCACAACTGGAGAAAACACTTCATTGTAGTCTATTCCTTCTTTCTGAGCATAACCCTTTGCTACCAATCTAGCCTTGTACCGAATTTCATTTTTACCAGGAAATCCTTCCTTCTTTGCATATACCCATTTGCATCCAATTGCCTTCTTTTCCTTGGGCAGTGTCATCAATTCCCAAGTCCTATTTTGATGAAGAGACTGCATTTCTTCATCCATGGCTTGCTTCCACTTTACACCATCAGGGTTACTTATTGCTTCTGTGTAAGTAGAAGGAGCATCATCATCTGCAATTGGAAGTGCATAGGCCACTATATCATCAAAGCGAGCAGGCTTACGAATCTCTCTTCTTGGCCTCCTATATGCAATTGAATCTTGTTGCTGTAGAAGTTCTTGGGTCGGAACTTCTTCATCATTTGTTCTTCCACTATTAGCTGGATCCTCATTAACCTTTTCAAGCTCCACCTGCTGCAAAGTACTACTGGTTTTGTCATCCTTTTGTGAATCCTTTAACATGGTTGATTCATCAAAAGTCACATCTCTGCTAAAGACAATCTTCCTTGTATCTGGACACCAGAGACGATATCCTTTTACTCCACTAGTTATACCCAAGAATAATGCTTTCTTTGCTCTTGGGTCTAACTTCGATTCTTTTACATGATAATATGCAGTGGAACCAAAAACATGTAAAGAATCATAGTCAGTAGTAGATTTACCAGTCCACATCTCCATAGGAGTTTTGCCATTTATTGCAGCTGATGGCAAACGGTTAATTAGATGGCACGCATATGTAACAGCCTCAGCCCAAAATTCCTTGCCCAATCCAGCATTGGACAACATACATCGAACTTTCTCCAGTATAGTTCGATTCATGCGTTCTGCCACCCCATTCTGCTGTGGTGTATCCCGAACAGTGAAGTGTCGCACGATGCCCTCATCTTGACATACTTGAAGAAATGGATCGTTTTTGTACTCAGTACCATTATCTGATCGAAGTCGTTTGACCTTTCGACCAGTTTGAGTTTCCACCATCTTCTTCCATTTCAGAAATGCATCCAATACTTCACTTTTTCTTTTCATTAGATACACCCATACTTTTCTTGAATAATCATCAACAAAAGTAACAAAATAGTGCATACCTCCCAAAGAAGCCACTTTGGTAGGTCCCCACACATCACTGTGAACGTAGTCCAGAATTCCTTTTGTATTGTGAATTGCTGAACCAAACTTTACCCTCGTCTGCTTGCCCAGAACACAATGTTCACAGAATTCCAATTTGCAAGAATTTGCACCTTTCAACAAGCCTTGCTTCGCCAAAGTCTGCAAAGCTTTTTCACCAGCATGTCCCAAACGCATATGCCATAACCTGGTAGCCTCTGAATCTACATCTTTCGCAGAAACTGTTGATGTTGATCCAATAACTGTACTTCCATTTAAAAAGTACAAGTTATTTCTTCTTGTGCCTTTCATCACCGTCAAATTCCCAGTTGCTACCTTTAGTAATCCATCTCTCAAAGTGATTTTGAGCCCTTTAGATTCTAAGGCCCCTAATGAGATGAGATTTTTCTTCAAGCTGGGTACGTAGCGAACATCAGACAAGACTTGGATTGAGCCGTCGTGATTCTTCAATTGGATTGTACCTATTCCCATTGTCTTACAAGCACTGTCATTGCCCATAAGAACAACTCCACCTTCTAGTTCTGTAAGACTAGAAAACCAGTCCTTATTAGGACACATATGGTAAGTACATCCCGAATCCAAAATCCACTCATCAGTATGACATGCCATTGCCATGCCAACCAAGCTAAAGTCTGACTCCTCATCATGTTCTGCTACACATGCATTAGAAATAGCCTTGCCCTTATGTAACTTAGGACAATTCTTTTTCCAATGTCCTTTCTCACGACAAAAGGCACACTCATCTTTGGAGAGTCTCCCTTTGGACTTTCCCCTTCTACCAGGCTTGCTGCTGCTTGAGCGACCTCTTGCTGTCAAGACTTCTACAGTTGTATCTCTGTGATCTCTCTTATCTTTCTTTCGAGTCTCAGATCTATACAACGCACTACAGACTGCATCAAATGTGATTGTATCCTTCCCATGAAGCAATGTGGTGGTAAGATGATCATATTCATCAGGAAGGGAATTCAACAACAATAATGCCTTGTCTTCGTCTCCAAATTTCTCATCCAAATTTAGCAAGTCTGCTAAAATTTTATTGAATGAGTTCACATGGTCATTCATCGACATACCGGGTGCATACGTGAATCGAAAAAGTTTCTTTTTCATATAAAGCCTATTTTCAAGGCTTTTCGTTAGAAACTTTTCTTCCAATGTATCCCACAATTTCTTCGCTGATGTCTCCCTCATGACAGAGTACTTCTGCTCTTTGGCCAAACATAGACGGATTGTACCACAAGCTTGTCTATTAATCTTGGCCCACTCCTTGTCATCCATATTGTCAGGTTTTACTTCAAGGGCTATATCAAGCTCTTGCTGACATAAGACATCCAGGATCTCACATTGCCACATACCAAAATTATTGGTACCATCAAATTTCTCTACTTCAAATTTTGCATTGGTCACCGTAGTCCTTGCTGATGACGATGCCTGTGCCATTTTTCTCCTCAATCCCAACTACTGTATACGTGAACAGTACCGTATACGTGAATAGTGCCACAAACGATCGTACTCCCCAAGTACGAATCTAGCTCTGGTACCAATTGTTGTGCGGAAGCGTGTAAAAGAGTATAATTATTGTACTGAAAAATCACACTGAGTTCAATTCCCAGGAAAGAGAGGTGGATCACGAGGATCGCTTAAGTACCAGATCTTTCCTAGCCAGAATATCCCTCTATCGTAATTTAATAGCACAATAAATAACTACAATCACACTCACAAGATATGAAAAATAAATAATAAAGAACACCAGAATTTTAACGAGGTTCGGCAAATTTCGCCTACGTCCTCGGGCACTACCAAATATATTTCACTCCAAAATTACAAATGAAAATATACAAATAGGGAGAGAGAACAATGCCTTAAGTAGAGAATGGCAAATTGTGGGATGAAGAAAATGAGAAATGGTTAGGCCTATTTATAGTTGAGGTTCAGGGATCAACTTGCAAATTACCTATTCAAATAGGGACCAAAATTGCAATTATCCCATGCCAAAAAAACTTTCGGTGCCTAACTATTGCCAATTTGCTTCCAACTTGCTATAGCCCCCATCTTTGACTTTTCAAAGATGGGCTATAGCCAATAATGACACAACAAATATTACGTGAGATAATTTAAAATAAAATTAAAATAAAAACAACAAAAAGTTAAAATAAAAAAGTAAAAAGAATGTAAATATTGAGGCATAACTTTTTAAGAAACTTCAAAAACTAAAATTGTTAGTAATTTTCATTTTGGTCAATATCCAAAATGTTTCAACTTTCAACTTGGTATAAAATTTTATGAAATATATAATTTAAAAAAAGTCTTATTTTTTATAAGAGTTTGTGTGTTTAAATCTATATTAATTATTATTTTTATTTTATGTATAATTATTCTAAAACATATGTATTTTCCCACCCCAATTATTTATTGTAAGAAGCTGACAGAAGAACACCAATTAGTTATTGTAATTGGAGCATTGAAACAGCTGTAATTGGACAAGTGTTGTGTATGCTTCTAACTTTTTCCCCACACCTTAATTCCTGCAATAAATTAATGAGGGAATGAATGTGCTCATCCCTGTTAGTTAGAATGCCAATTCTTGCTTTAATAAACCAATTTTATAAACTTCTCATTTAAATCAAGAATTTATTATTATATTGCTTATAATTATAATTGTAACCATTCAAATCAAATATGAATACCTTTTGCAATTAGGGTGGGATTTAATCTGTACAAAATTCAAAATGAATTTATCGCAACATAAAAACTGTTATAATAAATGTAGATAATGGCGATAGAACGATCGTAAAGCAATAAGAACATACAGATTTTATGTGAAAACCTTTTCAGGAAAAAAAAAACAGGCAAAGTAGGAAAAATTCATTAATGTTGAAAAACGAATGATTCAATAGGAGTTTTGACTACATCTGTTTAAAGGTTTTTTAACCATATTCTAATCAAAGTCAAATAGAAAAAGAATAATTCTATACGAATTCAACTTCGGCCTTCACCCCTTCGCCTCCACAAATCTCTTTATTTTGTCACTGTATTTATTTCTTCAATAAATACCAAGATTCAAATTAGACAATCTCTAACAAAAAAATAATAATTGGATTTTGTATTAACTCAATTCAAACTCTACCCTACCATGAAGTATGTCTGCTATTTGTGATAGAAAATAAAAATTATTTAGGATTGGGACCCTTAATTCAACTAACGTCAGCTTGTCGCAATCAATTTCTTTAGTTTCATGAATATTATTACAAAGTTTTTGATGTTAACTCCTGGGATAGTAGCTTAAAACACAAATTAAGAGCTAAAATGGCCATATAAGCTCACTTGGAAGTGAGTCAAACTGCAATATCATATTGCAGATAAAGTTTTATATATAATTATTTGACTTTGGATTTGGAGACAAAAATCATATGTTAAATATTTGATAATAAAAAAGGAATCATATGTTTAAGAATGTCACAGTGAATGAATCTTGTAAAGCATAAATTAAATGTCCATAAAAATATTGAGAAGTTACATAGTTTCATTTAAATATTAAAATTTAAAATTAAACGGCAGCACGCAAGATTATAGATAAAAGTAGTCTTGGTATAAAAAAACATAAAAATAATAATAATTAAAGATTTTTTATCTATTTTTTAATATCAGTAAATATATTATTTTGTTGAGTATTTTGCTACGTGTCTTCAAGACGAAGAGAATCGGGTAGTTCATCGAAATACGTCTTAGGCAGGCTTCATGCATGCCAACACGTATGTTTTCCTAGTTTTAACACGTATTCGTTGGTCCACTCATTTGACTTCGCACCATCTACCTATGAACACTTAGGGACATGCAAACTAGGCTTGCAAGCCCTCCTCGCGAACCCTAATGTATGGGTCGTGGGTCGGTAATCCGAATTATATTCAGATTTCAAGTCGATAATAGAAAATATCATAACATATTTATGTCAATATTATATTAAAATATTATAGTTGATGTTTAAAAAGGATAAAAATCAACCCATGAAGTGATAATATTAGTGAATATATAACAACATTGTTACTTGTGGTGAATACTTTGATTTCGACAAAAATTTTATTATACACGTGCTATATGAATTTATGCATAAAATTCGATTCAATTTGTAATATGATATATGAATTTTGATTTGGTTTAATTATACACATGAAATTTGAACTGTGGTTTATATTTATATATAAAACTTTGATTTTGATTCAATTATACACATTTAAAGAAATAAATACATACATCTGTTTTCATATTAGATAAATATAATTGTTTGTGTATGCAATATATCAATGTAAAATTATGCTAATTTGATAATATTGTTAATAATTTGTGAAAATTGAATCAAATCAAAATTTCATGTATAAGATTGCAAAAAATCAAATTTCATGAATGACATTGTACATAGAATCAAAATTCATGTATAGTTTTAATATTTATCGCATTATATTATTTTATTAAAAACCCATGAACTTATTTTAATAAATACATATAAATTATAGAGAATAAATTTTATGGTTACCTATTTACCTCTAGCACTCATGATATATTAATTTTAAATAAAAATAAAAAATCAATGGTGATAAATGTTTTTTGGACCCACAAATCTCCAATTAGTCATTAATAGTTATCAATACCCATTTTACTTTATGGACCCTACAAATTAAAATATGTTACATAAAATGTCTCCTTGTCAATGTATCATCATGATCATATCTTGCCTTCTCTTTTTGCTATATATATGATTTTTCCAATATCTGAAAAATAACATTTTTGTTTATTAGTATTTTAAGGTTACTAATTTATGATTTTAAATGTTGAAACTCTTCAAATAAATGCCAAATTCCAAACAATGTTTCCCAAGGACACACGTTATTTTATTTTACAGTACTTCTCAAATATTGTATTTCAATATTAAGGTTGAATTCATTATTATATGGAATAATATAAATTAATAAAAACCTCATTATCAATTTTCTACTGTGCTTTTAAATTCACAATGATTTAGATTAAAATTTTGAATCTTCAATAAGAGTTAACATTTAATATTTAATTGTGATTTAAGTTCGTTATTCTTGAATACTTATGTTTAAAATTCATCATATGCGATTATATATATAGGTTTAAAAGTCACATCATTCGCTGATGCCATGCGTGAGTTTTAGTTCGGTTAGTGGTTTTAGTTTGGATTTTTCAATTCTTAGTCAATTTGTATTGTAATAATTTGACTCTGCTTGTTCGAATATATTTGTGTTTATCCTTGGCTCTACTATAATAGTTTGATTTTGTTGGCTCAATATCTATATTTATACTTTTTTTTAACGAAATTATATTTACTTTGATCTAACTGTAACTTTTTTAATAAAAAAAAATCCAAGTTTCTAATTTGCAAAAGCTGAAGTATAAATTTTAGGATAAATATTTGATAAACTGGTTGTGGAAATTTTTAACTTCACAAGTTAGGTAGAGATTTTACCATGTGTTTTAAAAATAAATAAGACATATGACAACATCTCAATCCCACTTGTAGAGTTAAAAATTTCAATCACTTATATATCAAATAATTATCTTAAAATTTATGGTACTAAGATAAACTTTTACAAAAAAACTACTGAATTGTTTCTTAGAATTATCTATATATCTAATACTTATGGTACTAAGATAACCTCATTTTGGGATCATTTGAATTTATAATTTATAAACTCTATTAACTTGACTCAGACGGATACTTGGATCGTCCAACCAACACCAAACTGGCATCGAAGTGCATCACCAGATAAACTGAAATAGGGTAAACTGACACTTAAGTGCATACTGGCGCATGGAGCGCATACTAGCACACAAAGCACATATTTGGAACACAAGGTGCATCTTGGCATGCGAGGTGCACTGTGAGACATAATCCCGTAAACAAACTAATCTTATGGCACACTAACTATATCCGACTCTGCCCGGCTAGTTAATAGGGTGTCAATATTCAATTCCATTTATAATTTACTACACATATAATTTTCCAATCATAATTGAATTCATTAACATATCATATGTATTTCATATCATTCAATACATATTTTCACCCAATTCCATAATACATAACATATTTCAAATAATTTATGATATTTACATTTTATTCAATTTAGTCCTCTATTTCAGCAGTTCATATTCAAGCTCAATAAAATAGTCCAATTTATCACTAAATACTCACCTTGACACTCCCATATGCAATTAACATGAAAATTTAATCAATTTAAATGACCTTAAATCATAAATGTACAAATCGTGGTCTCGCGTCACTCTTTGATCATTTTCGTTTTTCCTTTCCCTCTCGACATTTCGGTGTTGTCGTTAACTACAAATGATCATAAAACATACCAAGTTATAAAATTCCAATCAAATCAAAATCAATTATCATATTTGTAACACCCCTCACCCGTATTCAACTTCAGAATAGGGTTACGGAGTATTACTGAACTTACAACACATTTAAACATAATTTTCTCATACATTTAATCAATACAAGCAATCATCATTCGATCTCAATCAATATGTCCCTATTACGAGCGTATGAGGCTCTAAACATGCTTTAGGAATGGTTCGGGACTAAACCGATAACTTAAGAAACTTTCACGAACTTTAAAAAATTTTCTCAAAACAGGGGACACACGCCGGTGTGGCCAGGCCGTGTGTCTCACACGGCCACCAGACATGCCAGTGCCACAGGCCGTTTGGACATTCGAAATAGGAGTACATAGCCGTGTCCCAGCCCGTGTCCTACCCCGTGTCCAAACAAGTGAGCTTACTGACTTGGGTCACACGGCCAACCACACGCCCGTGTGTCTAGCCCGTGTGCCCTTCAAGGTGGCCACTCACACCCATGTGCCAGGCCGTGCCAAATCTGTAGAGTATACTAACTTATGCAACACGGCCAAGTCACACGCCCGTGTGCTAGGCCGTGTGCAAATTAAGGGGTATACTGACTTGTGCCACACGACCGATCACACGCCCGTGTGTGAAACCATGTGAAGCATATTGACTTCATTTCAATTTCAACACCAGGGGACATATGGTCGTGTACTAAATTGTGTGTCACACACGGCTGAGACACACGCCCGTTTGGACAAAAATAGGCTATTTAGCCATTTTGCCACCCAAATTTAGGTACACCTACACCTCTCAAATGGTACACAATATAGCATCAAAAGGCATATATTTCAATTCCAATCAATCATGATTTATACCTATTCCAACATCAACCAATACAAAACATAAATACCACATTTTGCCATCTAATTTCATGCCAATATTTTTCTTCTCAAAACATCAAAATGACCATTTACAATTATACTATTATGCTCAATTCCAAAAACATACCAATTTACAAATCATCACCTATTGACATTCAAAATTACCTATTATCAATGATCATTATGAATCCACCTCAATCACACAACATAGGTCAATTACCAACTCAAAGCAAAAGTTATTTGCACACTTATAAACACATCCAAATCAACCAAAATATGCCAACTTCCTTGGCTATATACAAACCAAACATAGATGTTTATAAACCAAATCAAATGGCTACATTATTCACCAAAATTGACTCAAAGTCCTTATACATGCCATATGACCCAAAAACATAGTTTCAAAAATACCAAAGTGTCAGCAGATAGTGTGATGAAGTCTCCGACGATCTCCGAATTCGAGCTAGCTTCGATATCACTATAAAACACGGAAAATACACAAAGTAACCTATAAAGCTTAGTAAGCTCGTATGAAATAAAATTAATACAATCACATAAATATAATTCAATAATTTGAATATAACAACATGTAGCTTATATTAGCTAACAAACCTTTCAAATACTCATTCACAAAACTGTTTACTTCCTTCATCATTTTCTCAATTCAATACTAAATTAGTTTATACACATACATGTACCATCTCGTACAATTCTCATACACATTCTCGTCTTTCATTTACTCGTTGAACCATTCAGAATAGAAGTCGGATACTCAAGGGTCTCACACGATAAGTACCTATACCATGGCCCGAAGCCAAATCAAGGTAACTTATCCGAAATACTGATATCATGGCCCGAAGCCAAATCAGCCGATATGCATGGCCTGAAGCCAAATCGGTTTATCTTGCACACAAAGTGCTATATCATGGCCCGAAGCCAACTCACTGTATCCCCTAATGACATGTCACTAGCATCCTACTATTCCTAAGGTTCAACTGGGATTTTGAATGTCGAATCGTCGTCGAATCACTATTGTTCATATCCACAGTCTCGTATTTGCAATTCATGCAATATCAAAGCATATAAAATACATTTATATTGAAGTTTATCACATACGAACATACCTCGAAGGTGGAAACAACGAAATAAGTCGATTAGTCGATAACTTTTGTTTTCCCCCGATCTAGATCCGAATTCCGCTTTTCTTGATCTAAATATATTCAAAATTAACTTATTTAATCATCCATTTATTCAATTCAATCCAAAATACACTTTTACCCCTAAACCCTTACATTTTTACAATTTAGTCCTTATTACACAAAATCACAAATTCATTCAATTCAACCCACTTTCAAGCTAGTCAAATTTTACTAATACATATATCAACCCATATTTATCAATTATTTCACAATTTACCCACAACTTTTCACACTTCTCAAATAAATCCCTAATTGGGAATTTTTACCAAAAATCCCTTAACAAATGTTGTTTATCTAACAACAACCATGCATTTTCTACCATTAAACATCAAAACAAATACTTATCATCAATGGAAAAACCATAGAATTTTAAAAATTTCTCAAATTAGTCCCCAGGCTAGCTAGATTAAGTTACAACGATGCCAAAAACATAGAAATCATTAAAAACCGAGCAAGAAAACACTTACATGCATCAACAAGAACTAGCCGAACTTTGAAGCTATTTTAATGGTTATTTAGTCTTTAATTTCGGCAAGAATCTGATGATAATGTGTGAGAATTTTGTTTTATTTAACTTATTATAACTTATTTACTCATTTACTATTTTAACCTTATTATAAACCATTTAATGTCATCCATTTAATGTCCATATATGTCCACTCATGCTATTAATGGTTTAATTAAAACATAAGGACCTCCTTTTTTAAGTTCCATAGCTATTAGGAACCTTTAGTTAATAGAACATTAATTTTGCACTTTACGCGATTTAGTCCTTTTTCTCAAATTGATCGTTTAAACGATAAAATTTCTTAACGAAATTTTCACACAATCATTCAATCATGCTGTAAAAATTAAAATAATAATAAGATAAATATTTTGACCTCGGATTTGTGGTCCCGAAACCACTGTTTCGATTTGACCAAAAACAAGCTATTACAATATTTCACAAATTTTGCAAATTATTGAATTTAGTCCTTAAAATCAGTACAAACATAACTTCCAATTTAGGGTCTTGTTTGGGATTCGATTCCACCAAAACTCATTAGAGACCCTCTATTTTCTATCACTAATTCATGATAGTTTTGTATTTTATTCAATTTGGTCCATAATGTACGAAATTAATAATCAAGCTTTACAATTTAGTTATTTTCATATACTAAGCTTAATTTCTAACAATTTAACGCCTAAATCATTCAATTCTCAATCATGCCAACTTTATAAAACTTTAAATAAACAATTACAAAGTGGTATATGGGTCAACTAAATTAAGCTCTCATGACTCAATTTCCATAAAAAGTCAAAGAAAAATGACTAGGGACTTACTTGAAATTAAGGTCGAAAAGCTTGAAAACCCTACAATGGCATCCTCCCCTTTGTTTTGAAATTTTAGATGGTTGTGGGAGATGAAATTCATCTCTCCTTCCACTAATTTCATACACTATTGTGATTTGAGAAGCGTACATTTCTAAGTTTTGAGAATATTCAATTTGTTTTCAATATTTTCGAGTTCTGGTTTAACTGTCTTCATTAACGTATTATTATTTTGCTGAGTATTGATACACTGTCTAGTTAGCCATGGGTTAGGCGTGTCAAGGACAAAGTATCCCTGTAGACAACATTAATAATCCAGAAATCCTGATAGTAGAACCCCCTTTGTAGGAAATAAGAAAACTAAGAATGTTTCCCTTCCTTAGAAGAACCAATTCTTCTATAAACTTTGTTTCCAATCAATCCCAAGAGTCCGACCAAACCTCAAATAACACTGTTAATAAACAAGAAGAGCATTATGAAAATATTCCCCAAAGATTTGATAATTGGACTCTTCCAAGAGTTCCAACAAACCAAGTCTACAAGAAAACAACTTTTGAAAATTTAAATGCTTTTTGCAGTTACGTTATAAAAACAAAAGAAATGAGTTTACCTATTCAAAAAGAATATGAAACAATCCAATTATTAGATAGAGTTGTCATTAATAAACTCAAAGAACAAAAATACAAATATGTCCATTTTGGACTAGTCCAGGTTGGTGTCAAACCTCTTAGTGTTGAAGCCACTAAAAATACCTCAATTTTAATTGTCTTAAGAGACCAAAGACAAATCATGTTTAATGACTTATTATTAGGAACTATAGAAACAAGCCTATGTACAGGCCCAATACATTTTAATTGTTATCCAAATTTTATGGTACCCTCCAAATACATACCCATAACTACAAAATGCTTCCTGGTATGGAAGTATTAACATTAGTCTCTAGACTCTATTTCAAAGCTATGCATTCTGTAGTTAATACCAAGGCTTTACTCCAAAGCCCAAAAGGAGAAACCCTCTTAATAGAAATAGATACTTCAAGATCTCATACCATAATCCTAAGAACAATACAATGGCAAGAAATAAACCTTTCTAATAGGTGAAAACTTGAGGGTACTACAGACCCTGTGGCACCAACTCCCATAAGAAACACTTAATTGAGTGAAATCTCTCAACACCAAGATGGCACAGTTGAATTAATATTCAGCAGGCCACGAAGAATGTCTCAAAGACATTCCTTCGAAATAGGAAGTACCGGCACATCTTTTAGGAAGTTAAATTTAGAAGGAGAGTCAAATTTAGAAACACAAACGACATATTTTAGGACAGCTAGAGCCTCTGTCTCTTCTATCCCAACAACATTTAGAACTAATTTACAAGGAATAGATAATTCCTCAAATATAACTCAACCTATCTATGCCAGACAGGAAGAAAGTCCCCAAAATTCACTTAATATGTCACCAACATATTCATCAATGGCTAATAATGCAAGGCAATGAGAAAATTCAGAAATATTTGGTTTAGAAAAAAAAACTTTTGAGATAAACAAAGAATGGTGTAGAAAGCACTTCTATTCCAACAAAAATAAGCAAAAAAGAGAAGATTACTTTAAAAATTATAATGACAAAAAAGAAAGTATTCTTCAAGAATATTATGAATTTATGAATACCTATAAAATTCATATAAAATTCTTTGAATGACTTGAAGAATATTATTCAGAATCTGTTAATACAATAAAACATATTACTAGATGGCAAACTAATAAAGGAGAAGTTGAATCTCGACATCCCCCTTTAATGGAGGTTCAATATTTTCACAAAAATACTGGAATAAAAGCAAACCCTTTAAGAATGAGAGCTTCTGATGCAGGAGAACAAATCTCATCAAAAGATATTAAAATGATAGTAGAACAAAACAACTATACAAATATCAGTCTTCATACAATAGGAAAACAATTAGATTATATTGAGAATTTGGTGGAAAGTCAACCGATTAAGAAAGAACCAGTAAAAGAGGTAACAGAAAAAAGTTTTAAAGAACCAATATTCACACCTTATGAGATTCCAAAACCTTTCCAAAACCCCCAAAATGATTTCTTAATAGAAATCCAAAATAGACTTGATGCTTTGGAAAGTTACAAGTCTGAATTAATTGCACCTGATACCTCAATACAAGCCCAGCATTCAGTAAATACATTACACCAATCCTCCCAATCTGACTCTGACCAGTCAGATGAACAACAAATTAACAAGATGGCTTGGAAAGAACCAAAAAGATTATATTATCCAAAAACCACTGCACCTGATCTTTATATATATATATATATATATATATATATACACTTAATTAAATGTTAATTAATTTAATTAATTATGTTTTAGTTAATTTAAACTTTAATTACTTGAACTAATTAACATACATCATGCCATCCACTAACATATATTTAAAATAGGTCTATTTTTATTTTAGTCATTCAGTTAATTTCTATTTAAGTCCCCAAGCCTTAATCTAATTAAAATTTTATAGCGATTATAATTTTACAATTTAGTCCCTGAGCCATAATTACTCACAATTTCGATTAAATCACTTAACCAAATTTCAATTCATCAATATAATAATTCCGTGAATATCTCAAAATAGCCTCTCTCTTTTTTGACACCATTGGAAACCAGGTCTTGCAACTATTGACTTTGTTTATTCATTAACTAGTTTTTTATTTTTCAACAATATGTTTAAAAAATTATTTTAACTTTTTTACCGTAATGTTATATAATAATATCAAACACTTGAAATTAACAAATTATACCTTTTTACGACACTTTTCAAATTACTTTTTTTAATTAAACTTTTCAAAAAATACTTCTCATCTGCACTAATAATAATCCAACAATTGTTTTTATTAAAATCTCATTTAAAATAAAAAAGTTAACACAAGTTATAAAAGTTGGAGAGTGAAGTTTGTATTTATGCCAATGAAACTCCAATTGTTTGACATGTTAGAAGCCTCTCTTAACTTTGGTACATCAACTTCAAAGTATATAAACTTTTTCCAATCTTGAAAATGATGGTCAAACTCTTTGAACCCATAGTTGAAGTGGTTTCATGTCAAACTTTTTAACAAATACTTAAAACCTAGATGCTCCTACACATAATTTAACCAAATCCCCCCTCTAAAAGTAGTGTTAAAGAAGCATTTAAAGGTGATTTCCAAAAGGAGGTAAGAAAAGAAGATGCTCTTCTTATTTCATCCCTTTCTTTATTCTAATAAGATTTGTTAAATTCTCTCACTTTATTCTCTCCCAACTAAAAGCCCTTCAAAAATGCATCTTTCTCCTTCCTTTCTCACTTTTATCATCATATTATATATAAATATATCCTCCAAACAAATAATTAAATAAAATAACCCAAACTCACTTTAATTGGAAAAAAAAGAGAACATTTTCAGGATAGTGGATCCATTGATGATCTTTGGTCCTAAATAATCATGAATAATTTCAGAAAATTCCAGTAGAAACCAGCTGTTTTTTCTCAGATAAAATGGTACTACTGTACCTCATGAGATATAATAGCTTAGAGAGAGAGAGAGACTTTCAAGGTATTCATTATTCACCTAACTAAATTAATAACCCAACCTTTAAAGGATTGATTTGTGTAATTTTTTATTTATTTTTTATTAGGTTAATATGCAAAATATTTACTATTATTCTTATAAACTACAGATAAATTTATCACTGCACTTTAACTTTATATTGAATTTTGTGGCTTTGTTTTTATTTAATTGAAATTTGCCACTAAAATTATTTTTTTAATAAAATGTTGCTATTCAATTTTAATTAAAATTAATTTGAAGATAAATTTTAATAATAAATATTTTTTATACTTTAATTTAATATTTTATAATAACAAATTAATATAATATTAAAATTAAATAAAATTATTTTTTTATAAAAATAAAATTACTTCTTTCTTTTACTATATATGTATTTTTTTTCAAGTTTTATTTTATTAAATAGAAATTCTAATTAAGTTTACTAATTCTTAATATTTATAAGTTAAATTATGTTGAAAGAATTTTTCTTATTAATTTATATTTTTAAATCATCAAAATTAATATTGAGTGATAAAATAATTAAAAAATTAAAGTTTGTGACAAATTTTAATAAATTTTAAAATTTAATGATAAAATTCAATCACATAAGAATTGAATGTCAAATTTACTCATAACTTCAAACAATAATGACATATATAAATGAAAACAAAATATAATGGAAAATTTCAATATCTACTTATAGTATAATTTCTTTTTGTAATTCAAAATTATTAAATGTAATTATAAATATAAATGAATACATACTTTAATATTGAAGACAATATTATTAAGAGGGCTCAAAATCCTAAAATTAACAATGAAACATATATAAAAGTTACCAAAAATATATTTAAATTCTATTAGACAACAAGGGCTGCAAGTGCCCCAGTCTCTCGTAAAATAAATTTTTTTATTTAGATTTTTTTATAATTTATAAAATTTTAAATTAATAATTATAAAATTACAATTTAACCTTTTAAAAAATAATATAAATTTAATTTAATCCTTTAAAAATTATAAAATATAATCTATTAAGATGATAAAAAAATTATAAAAATATATAATTTAATTTTCATCCACTAAAACAAATTTTAGCTTCCCAATCATGTACCATCTTGATTACTACCCATTAGAACAGCTTGTTGGTTCTTTTCATTGTCAGAAAATGGCATAAAATATATAGATAGATGTTGAGGTATCAACTTTCAACGGCTTATACAATTGGTTAGTGGTTTGATTTTGTATTTAGGACATCAGATTAAGTTTTGTTTTTTGTTAGAACAAGTTACGGTACTAGGCAGCAGCTGTTTAGTGTGTTTACCCTCTGTTTTTGTTTTTACCTGCAAAGTGGGACCACAATCCACAAAGCAACAGACTATAGATGGATGGGCCTTTTGTTTTCCAAGTGCCCTTTTGCATGGAAGCAACAGGCCATTGCCATTGTATTTTTCTTTCTTACACCCAAAGTTAAAAGTATAATTAAAATAATAATATACATATATAGGAAACCTTCCTCATATTCGCCCCTCCTTTATCTCTCTGATGACTGTGTCTAGATGACTCATCTCTCTGCATGAACACGACGACCCTGCTCTGAAATCCAAGCCTTTTCTTTGTTTTCCATATTTTTGCCTGACATCTATGAATCTTCCTTTTTCTAAATTTGATGCTTTGTCCTTCAAGGTAATTGCTTTTATTGATTTGGGTCTGATTCAGTTTTTTTATTGGTTTTATTATCTGGGTTTTCTCTTCCATTGAATTGAATGCTTTTTCTTTATTGTTAACGATTGGTGCTTGTTCATGAATTTTGATTCTAACTGTTACTGTGTTTGTTGCCTGTTGTTTTTCAGGATTAATCTAATCTTTTGGGTTTTGAATTTGATTCTATTTTGCTTCAACTTTTTGAGTCCCAAACTCTTTAAGGTAAACTATTTTCGTTTTGGGGGTTTTGTGTTTGTTAAAATTAGGAACTACTTCTTGCGAAATGTTTTTGAGTTGAAAGAAAAGTTAAATCATGTTAGGATTATGTTGTTTGATAGCTATTGTTGGTATAATTATACTGGGTTTTTTTTATTGAAAGCTGCACACGTGAATATCCACATAGATTCCCTACCATCTTCCCCTTTCTTGTTTTTTTTCTTTTTCTGCCTTAAAAATTTTGAACTTTGCAGCTTTTTGTTTTTATATTTTTCCTCACCTTTGATGTTGCTTTGTGGTGAACGCTTAAAAGATATCTGAGCATTCTTTAATCATACTTGTTCTTTTAACTTTTACACTAGGGTTGTAAGTTTATTATAGGTTTTGGGTTCAAAATCATAATTCAAATCCTTTTTCAGCCAATGTTTTCATGTTCAATTCCCAATTTTGAGATTAAGCTTGTTCATTGACCTGCTGTCTCTTGCTTTGTTGGCTTCAATTTTGAACTAGTCTTTCTCTTTTCTTCTTGTTGTCAGAGGAGGTGTTTACCATCCCATGTTCTTCTAGAATTAGTTTAACTTTCTTGATTGTTTTAATGTTTCTTTAGCATGTGCTCCGGTAGAGGTAGCTTTGATTTTGAATTAGTTTAGCGTATGAGGTTTTGTAAACACAATCATGGTTACTATTGCTACATGGTTTAAGATGTTCATTTAATTTGACATGAGCTTGATTTATTTTGCAGGAGAATCCTTGCGTGTTGAATCTTGATTGATTGTTAAGGGGAATATCCATCAGTAGAGGGTAGTAATATGGGGGCCTCTGCCTCTAAAATAGAAGAGGATAAGGCCCTGCAGTTATGCCGGGAGCGGAAGAAGTATGTTCGTCAGGCACTTGATGGAAGATGCTTACTGGCTGCCGCTCATGTTGCATACATTGAGAAACTAAAAAGTTCAGGAACTGCTCTTAGGAAGTTTGTCGAGCTTGAAGCTCCAGTCGAGTCTTCCCTTTACACTTCAACTAATGCTACACCTGAGCCCCTTGCTTTAACCGAGAAGTCTCTTTCCCACTTTTCATACTCTTCTCCGTCTTTCTCACAACGTGTTGATGCACCTGAAACCTTTTCTCCATCACCTTCTCCTCCCACTTCTAGTCATTTTCAGGTGAACCATATGAGGTTTGGGCTTACGTCTTCGAGAAAAGTTGAAGAGAAACCCCCTCTACCTGATATCAGATTAGTAACCTCATCAAGTACTCCACAGAGGACCACTCCTCGTTCCACTGAAAAACCAGAATCATCACCATTTGAAGCTTCTTCTTTGCCGTCAGGAACACCGGAATGGGATTTCTTTGGTCTTTGGCATCCAATTGACCATCAATTGTCATTTCAAGAAGGGAAGGAGCCGAACCAAGGTCCAGAAGCCATTAATGATTTTAGACGACATAGGGAAGAGGAGGTTGTTCCTGAGCTGGAAGATGAAGAGGGGTCTTCTTTACATGATAGAGAAGAAACTCAGGGTTCAGAAGATGAATTTGATGATGAGCCCCCTGCAGATACTCTGGTTCGAAGTTTTGAAAATCTGAACAGAGTCAATGACCATAAAATAGTCAATGGACCATCAGCTATTCCATCTGTTGGTAGTGTAGCTTCAGAAACGGACATTGTCAGTAGGGAAAAGAGCAATTCTCCCAATTTGTCACCGCTAAGGGGGACACCCAGCAGTGTTTCTATTCCGATTGAAATAAAGAAAATGCCTGTAAAAGAAGATGCTTCCGAAAACAAGGTTGCCCCTAAAGATTTCCTTTCTGTCATGAAAGAAATTGAGTTTCACTTTGTAAAAGCTTCAGACTCTGGAAAAGAAGTTCCTAGGATGCTCGAGGCTAATAAGTTGCATTTCCGTCCTATTTTTCCTGGAAAAGGAGGTTAGATCTAGACTTTATCTCTTCTGTCATGTATTGAAGTCTTGGCATGTGAAAATTTGGTAAAAATAAATTTGAACTTATGGAGATTTGAGAAGAAATTACCATTCATTCAGTTCCATTGAAGGGTCTTTGTAAAATGGTTGATAGTTTTTGTATACTACTAGAATTTGTGAAAGCTATTAGTAAGAGGACTTTGTACCGTTTCAGGTGGATTGATGGCATCCACATTCTTCAGAGCATGTTTCTCATGTGGAGAAGATCCAAGCCAAGTTAAAGAAGGTAAATCTCCACAACCCATTATAGTTTAGGAAATCATGACCATGTTGAAGCGGTTTGAGCTCCTTAAATTTTAGTGCCGTGCATTTCTGTTTAGTAATGAAATACATGTCTTGGTAGTGACTGCATGTTCCATGTACCGAATAGCATATACTTGGCAGACAGAGCTATGTGCAAAGGTAACAATGCGTTATGTCATTATATCCTAAAATTTAGGGCAAGTTCTGTGATGGTTCTTCTTCATAATGATTCTAGTTTATATTTTGTTCTTGATTCTTGGCTCCTGAATCCTATGCTAATCCTTTCCTATTTTACATAGAACCTCCGCAAAGTGATGTGAAGTACTTAACTTGGCATAGGACAACGTCATCATCTTCTTCTGGGAATCCTCTGGGATTAAATTCAAAGGATGATGTTGAGGAACTTAACAACAATATTTTCTATAATACCTGCATGTTTTCAGGCAGTCATGCCTCAACTTTGGATAGACTATATGCATGGGAGAGGAAGCTTTATGATGAAGTAAAGGTATTATTCGTTTTTCCTTTTGTTTTTCTTTTCCCTTTCGTTATGTACCTTCACGTTTGGACATTTAATCCAGCTTAGGTGAAATAGGATGTCCCAAGAATGTGCTTGCTTAGGTATTCGTTCTTTGTTTCTGTGCTACTGATTGCCATTTAAAAAGGAATCCTTTGAGAATTTAACTTCGAAGTCCTAGGAAAATGAATGCTTTTGTAGTTGGTTTTATGTTTATGAACTTTGCCTGTATGTGGAGACATGCGCAGTTATGTATCTGGCACTTCAAATAGTTTACTGTAATTCTATCCGAGTCTGGTCGTGTCTTGTTTGTTGTTTTCCAAGGTCAAAAGTTATCCAGCTTTGCTCCTGTAGGTGTTTGAATCCTTATGGTTATCAAGTGGTGATGTGTTACGAGGCATTAAAATATCTGATTGCTGATAGTTTATTTGTGTTGTTTTTCTCATAACTCAAGGCCAGTGAGGCAGTCCGTAGTGAGTATGACTTGAAGTGTAAAATGTTAAGACAGCTGGAGTCAAGGGCAGAGAGTCCAAGCAAAATTGACAAGACTCGAGCCGTTGTCAAGGATTTGCACTCTAGAATTAGAGTTGCAATCCAAAGAATTCACTCAATATCAAAAAGGATTGAGGATTTACGGGACAATGAGCTGCAACCACAACTTGAGGAGTTGATCGAAGGGTATGTCTTCATCTATAATGTCTTATTTGCGATTTCTGCCGTGCTTTTATGAGCCTGTGGAGCCTATACTTCCTAAAATAGTTTTTCTCCTGCTCGGATCTGAAATACTCTTCTAATTATGCCAACACAGGTTGAGTCGAATGTGGGAAGTAATGTTTGAATGTCATAGGCGTCAGTTTCAAATCATCTCAGTTGCATACAAGAATGGCATCATGAGAATCTCTGTGCTGTCGGAATCACATCGGCATATCACTGCTCATCTCGAACATGAACTGAGCTTGCTGTGTTCGAGTTTTACAAAGTGGATTGGTGCCCTGAAAGCTTATCTGAAAGCCATAAACAGTTGGCTCAGTAAATGTGTTACCATTGGAAAATCTTTGAAAAGATCAAAGAGGAAAAACTTTGAAACCCAAATTACCCAATATTTGAGACGATGCGGCCCTCCAATTTATGTAACCTGTGGTTGTTGGTATGACAAGCTTGAAGCATTGGAGCCTTCTATAAAGCAAGTCTCAGACTCCATCAAACGTTTGGCAGCCGATACATCTGGCTTTTTACCACACCAAGAAAAGAATGAGGGGAAGAATGCCAAGCGACCACATGAAGCATCGGGGAACGATTCCAACATTGATTCTGCAATCAATATGTCAAGAGACGAGGCTATGAAAGAGAGCACATCAGCATCCAACGAAATTAGTGATTCTGCGTATAACATGTTCAGAAATGATGCTTTGAAGGATTCTTTCGAGACAAGCCTAGTTTTCTTTATTGGTCAATTGAAGAGTTTTGCAGAAGCATCTGTGAAGATGTACGCAGAACTTGACGGGGATATTCGAAAAGCCAAGCATAATTATGGAATCTCTGTCGAAGGAGTCGAGGTTGCCAATGAAGGAAATAATGCCGAGAGCAACAACCAAAGTGGCAGCGATCAACAACCGAAGCCGCAAGTCTAAAACCATGTGGAGAAGATGTTGGTAGGATTGTGTTGAAGAGAAATGTGAGAGCATGAGGCATTTTGATATTTGAGATGGGAATAAAAAGGGTATGGGGTTAGGTATCCTTGTGTTACATTCAGTAAGTTAATAAAGAAAGTATGATTTTGTAAAATGGGGGTGATTTATAGGCCAAAGCTGTAATTAGAGGCTTCAAACAAAACTTGTATAGTCTCTCTCACCCAACAGTGAGCTTAAGAACTCCGATACCAAAAAAAGAAAAAGTTCACCCCTTATACTCTCATTTTGTGTTATTCAAAGTATTCATTATCCAGTCATGCCAAGCCTGTCGATACTAATGGTTCACGTTCAGGGGTTCAATTGAGTGTAAAAAAGTATTAAGTAGAAAAGTTTAATTGAAATTGTTTGAAAAGGCTTCAATGGCTTAAAAACTATTAAAAAGTTGAATTGTTAGCTCAACTGGTTTTTTTATATCTGTTGAATTGGTTTATATTAATTTGTAGGTTAACTAGGTTTTTTCTTCCTTCGGAATAATGTATCAACCGATTCTTAATCTAATCAATCCAATCCGATTTCAATTTAAAAAAAAGTTCTACACCCTTTTTACATAAGGTTTAAGTTACATATAATTATATGAAGAACAAGACTTTGTTTCAACTACAAGAATTAGCTCCCAAACTATATCTAATATTTTCTTTTACACTGATTTTCTAATCAATTTGTTTTAGGATATCCAATAAAAATATTACACATTTTACATGGTGACAAAGAAGAAAATAAAAAGGACAAATTACATCACATAACTCATTTCCCCGTGAGGATATTTGGAAAACTCGTAATCTTTAACTATCCAGATGAGTTAACTTGACGAGTCTAGCAGCTTCTTGGTTCGCTTCTCTGAGAGCATGATAGATGTTCCAATATTAAAACCGAGGAACCTGCTGAAGAATTCTCTTAAACAAAATAGAATTTGGTCCTCCTGTACGACAATAGCCACTTCAAGACTATTCGTCTTAACTAGCACATTATTGTAGCCTCGGTCAATCAAGATGTCTAAGTCATTTAAAATGTCACACAATGTAACCAAAGATCCAATTCCCAATTTGGTCTTATACAATTCCTCCTACTCATTCTAAGACCTTACAAAACCATAAGTATTCAAGTAGACATAATTTCCACGAAGACTAAAATATGAAATTAGAGCCGATAAATTTAAAATAAAATAGATGGTTAGATTGAGTAGAAAAATTACCCAAACAAGAAAAAAGGAAGTGTAGTTGAAAGGTCCAAACTTAGGGCGAAATTTTTTCTGGAACTTGATGATATATCGATTGACAATAAAGAACTTAAAATTGAAAATTGATTACAGAATGGAAGCAAAGCAGACGGGAAGTTAGGTGATGACTAATAGGTGTATACAGATCTAGCTTTACCTACTCTCTCATCACCAAAACAATCAAAATCATAAAAACAAGCACTTTTATGAATTCTAAAAATTTTCACCTACGTGGAATAAATTTTTTTCTTCCTGAAAATTATCTTTGAATTAATATATAAAAAAATATTAAAAATAATATAAAAATTTAGACTTCTATTAAAAGCTAAATTATAATATAAAAATAAAAAATAGATAAAACAACGTGCATAAATTATAATAATGATGAATAACAAGTACAAAAATATTTACATTAAATATTTTGTAATTACATTATTTTCTCAATTTATCAATGATTTTTTAAAAAAAAACTAAAAATTTTTAAACAAAAATTAATATTATTAAAAAATATTATATATTTGATATAGACAATCCATCTGTCATTTTACAGGAATACAAACTAAGTATAAATAATTTTAAATGTAAATTTTATAATATGGTAAAAAAATAAAATATATCTTCATCCATTTAAAAATTTCTGTAAATTCGTGCTTAGATATAATAAATATTTAATTCATTTTAAAAATATATTTATTATATAATTGTTTTCACCAAAACGAAAAATGTGATAAATCTAATAATATTTACATGGTCGTCGTGGTGGATAGTTTCGTTTCATAGGTAGGTTACCAAGGGTTTGTTTGCATGTATAGTATACGTGTATACATTGGACGAAATGAGAATCATAATAATTGAGGCGGTGGTGAAATTTTTAAGGTCAAAGAAGTGATGATAAAGGTGAAACCTTTGAACCTTTTCAGTACATAATGCCAATGTTTTATAACAGTACTAATCATTTCATATCAGCAATTATTTTTCAAAAATTATGTCTATTGTATGTGTTTGGGGTTTGTAGCTGTACTTTTTAAAGATATCGTTTTTTAAATTTTTTTTATATTGGTTTTACAGTTTATATTCGGATTCATGAATGCCCCTTCCAACGATACCGTCTCTAAAATTCGAATTTAATTACCCCATTAAAAATATAATATGTTTTACTATTACATTCAATCACTAATAATGAAATTACGATTATCAACATATATTCATAATTAGATGCAATTTGGTATTTTTATTAAAAAATTTAGATGCTTATATGTTTAAAATTCTAAATTATTTTTATAAATAATTAATTGTAGGTTTTTATACATTTTACTTTGTCAATGGCGGAGTCAGAAAATTTTTTTGGAGTGGAATTCAATTATATATTTTTACGATAATAAAAATACAATTTCATTATTTTAATAGTCTATATCTTTATAATTTTTAAAGGATTAAATCAAATTTTTATTATTTTTGGAGAGGCTAAAGTGTAATTTTACTATTACTAATTTAAGATTTTATAAATTATAAAGAGCTTAAATAAAAAAATTTCCATTTTAAAGAGGCCGGACCTCTACCAGCCCCCTTTACTCCACCACTACTTTATGTTATAATTAAACTCTGTAGTGTTAAGTTAATTAATAAAAAATATCCATATTATGAATATATGTTTCGTTTTATAACATTTACTTTTAACATTTTTTTACATTTATTTACAAAATAGTTGTAAGATAATACTTAAACAAACATATATTTTAAAAATTTTAAGATAATATAGAAAACAATATTTTATTTAAAAACAAATTTATTAAAAAAATCAGTTTGAAAAACATATTTTAAAATTATAATTTAGTAAAGAATATAAGTTTGAAAAGATGTCAAAACTCTTTTAATAGTGTACTTTGGTATATTTCTAATCCATTGCAGTTTACTTTAAATTTTAAATTGTCTTAAAATTCATATTTTTCCTAAAACAAAGTCACACATTTTTTATCTTTTAATTATTGTATTTATAAAATATTGAAAATTTTATCGGATAAATATAGTATATTTAAAGGTAAATTATCATAGTCATTTTTGTTTGTCTTAAGTTTCATTTTTGTTATTTATATTTGAAATGTTACGTTTTAGTCACTTACGTTATTGTGTTGTAATATTTTAGTCATTGAACTGTTAATTGTCGTTAACGGTGTAACGATAAGCTGACGTGATACGTTAAATCATCATTTTAAACAAAAATTTTAGGTTAAATTATACACTTAGTCCTCATATTTTCATTTTGAGCAACTTGATTTTTTTCTTTTATTTTTTTTAAACTTTCTTTTTTCTTTTTTCATTCTTTTTTGCTTATCCTTCTGTTTTTCTCCCTTTCTGATCTCTTTTATGTTGTTTTAACTTTTCTTTTATTTTTATCTTTCTTTCTTTTCTTTTTTTTTTTGTGTTCCCTTCTCACTTCCCCATATTCCGGTGATAGTTTCAAGAGCTACCTCAAATGATTTTCGTGCAATCAGGCCCTTAAATCCATCATATTTAATGGTTAAATGCTACACATTAACAAGTAATCTTTAGTTGACTGTTTGACATAATTTGCATATGCCTCATCTTTGAAATCTCAATTCTTTGAATTAATTATTAGATCATTCAAGCAAAATAACTTTGCAACTGCCTCAGGCTTGAAACCCCATTTCTTTGAACTAATTATATGGAAAATAGAGATGAAAATAAAGGGAGAAGCAAAAGAGAATGGAAAATAAGGAAAAAGAAAGGTAGTTGAAAGAACGTAAAAGGAAAAAAATTAAATTGTTCAAAAACGAGAAAATATGGGGATCGATTATTAACCTAAATTTTTCATTTAAAATGATGATTAACGTGCCACATCAGCTTATCGGTATTAATGACTCAATGACTAAAAAGTTACAAATGACTAAAAGTCTAAAACGTAAAATTTTAAATATAAATGATTAAAATACAAATTAAATAAATAAAAATAATTATTTTAATAGTTTACCCTGCGTACAAAACTAGTATAATTTTATAAATATAGGATGTTATTAATGTGAGATGGCGAGTAAGTTAGCTAAAGAAAAAGGGAAGTGGAGGAGGTCACGGAAGTCTCGATTATAACCCATAAATCATGAGATTTCTGCAAGCAACCTGAAACACGTTTTTATTTTTTAATTTCTAAAAGTCAAGCCAAATAGTATCGCTATCCATTATCACAAACATACCCCATTTTTGGTTATCTCTCTCTCTCACACTCACACTGTTATGTTTCGATTGCAAATCACCCAACTACTTAAAGCAATGACCACAAACTGCAAATTTCTATTTTAATATTTGAAAAGACAAGTCAATAGTTGTACTGTACTGTAGACTTTTGATTAAATATATATTAAAATGGAACTGTTTGTTTGCTTCCATTGCGGGTTCTTCTTTTTTTCATCACAACTAACTCAATGCATAAATTTATAACTAAAAGTCAATAACCCCATGTGATCTGATTTGTTTTCTTTGTAAACAAGGAAAAGAACCAAAATATCTCAATGGGAGATGGATTTTGCAGATTAAAATGGCTAACCTGCTGTAGGATAACTATAAAAATAAATAAAACCCCAACCTTATAAGCAACACATGACATCATTTTAGACGTCATTTTAGACTTGGTCAAACCAATAATTAATTAATATCCAAAACTATGAACCCATGTACGAAAGAATTTTTACATTACACCATACCATGTAAATGAAATGGGAGTGGGACCATGGAAATGATAAGTTCCAAACATTGAACCAGCCAAGACAGTTGGCTGAACCATAGAGAGCGCCGCCGCCCTTGAACAAACCCCACCACCACCCTAGTCAACTTAAGGCATCTTCTTCCATTAACTGTTGGTGGGTCTATGTTCACATGGGATTAATTAATAAGACAAAACAGTTTCCCCTCATCACCTTCCCACCATTACATGACAGATTCCCTATCCCAACATCATATGGTAGAAATAAAAACCAAGGTAAATAATAACACCAACTTATTTATGGGACAATCACATTCTATTTGTAAACCGGTAACAGGATTGCAGGATCATGGGGGCTTTCCTGGTTTTTTATTGAAGCCCAGATGAAAACCTGTTAAAACTTGCTAAACTTCTACATCTACAAACAGGAGAAAAACAAACCAAGTAAAAAACAAAAGGGTTTTTTTGCTGGTGCTCATTAGCACTTAAGTGGGGGAGACTTTTGTTACTGGAACCAGATTGAAACATCCTGCTTTGGCATGGAATCCATCCCAACTGCATGCAGATCTTCCTTGTAATCGAAAGAAGCCAAATCGAATGGAGACCCGAACATCAACTGGAAGCCGCCGTTGTTATTGTGGTTGCTGTCTAATGTAGAATTCAAGCCCTTAAACCGCTCAAACTGAGCTTCCCCTTGTGAGAACATCTGATGATTATGGAGCATGCTGGAGTCCTCGAAGAAGTTTCCTTCCATCATGACTCCTTGACCGCAGAAGAATTCATCTTGCTGATGTTGGATTTTCGGCTGAAGAACGTTTTGACCTTTGGTAACAAGGTTGTTACTAGGATTCATGTTCTTGTTGCCTTGAATGTTGTTATCATATACTGACATGAGTTCGCCGATCGTTTTCTGCCCGTCTTCTGGAACTCCAAGTCCGGATAGATCAAAGGGTGTTGAGACAGATGTAACCTGCGGTGCAGCTGGCTTGGATTGTCCGAATTGCCGAGGGAAAATAACTGGTTTTACTTCATTAACATTGAAATTCGAACCACCAAACTGTGCAGAGGAGTTTCTATATGGACAAGTCAATTGATGATTGTCCCTGGCAGTCCTATCATGAAAACCCAAACGAAATTCACTGTAAGGGCACTGGAGGAACTCACAAGTGTAGATTTTTTGTTCAACCATGTTTAAATCATTGGATGGTTTCCTCTTTCGCGTGAAATCCAAATTACCGACAACTTCCCCCTTAATCAAATAAGGTGATTGTTGGATAGCCCTCATTCTCTCCATGACCAAATTAGAACTGATAGTCCTGGGTTTGCGCTCTTGCACATCGAAGTTCGGCTCATCTTCAACACCTTCAACATCATACTCACTGCAGTCATTTATAACCAAAGATACATTTCCACCACCTGAGGACAAAGGTGCGCAGGAATCAGGGTAAAGTTCTCGGGCCAAGGCTTCCTCCTGGTTAATGATGGCAAGCCAAGTTGAACTCTCCTTTGCTGTCATTTTGTCCTGTAAGCACTTGGACTGCCTTACAAGCTTGCGAATCTTGGCAATATCAGGAGATATATGCTTGATCACAGCTGTGAGAACCCCCACTTTCCAAGCCTTCTTCAAGTCATGAGGTTTCTTATAGGGAGGAGAGCCTTGATCTTCGGGCAATCCTAGTTGTGGCCACCATTCTTCATTTCCAGTAGGCCACCATGGTGGGGGAACGCCTTTCTCTAAAGGGAATCGCCTTTGAGGAGGATCACAGTGTTGCATCAGTGCAGACAAAAGAGAACCAAGAGTTGTATCTTGAAGTTCTTGCAAGGTGTGTGGAGTTGGGCCTATTGAGTTACAGCCATCATTCTTGCCAGGAACCGAATTATCTGCCTGGTACTTTGCAATAGCAGCAGGACCATTACGATCAAACCTGACTTTATCCTTCCACCATTCCCGAAGATTGTCAGATGCCCCAGTCACTGGCTTTCCCTTTTCCGGAATAATCCCATAAACAAAACCCTGCGCTTTGCAAACTTCCATCATCTTCAACATGTACTTCAAAATCCCATCCTGTGCCCTCGACATCTTCTTTCTCCTCGCCTGTTCTTGTGACAGCCGCTGTTTAGCAATATCAATCCCCTCCTTGCACTTATTCTGCTCTTTAAGCCGTTTGAGACGCATTTTGTCCCTCCACATCCTCCTCTCAAGTTCATCCACATCAATTTCTTCATCACTATAATCATCCTCCACGGTCGCCTCTGGTTCAATTTGTGAGGCTGCCACATCTTTTTCCCCAAGTGGAGCACTGAAGAAATCCATATCCCCACAAATTCCCATCTCGTCAAACATCATCATTGTTCCAAGATAGGAACTCAAATGTGTCCGAAACTTGAGAGAACCTCTAATCTGCTAGTACTGATATAAGTTCAAACCACCCAAAAATAGGCCTTAGTTAACCTGTTAAAAATTGAATAAATATACTGGTTAACAAATACCCAAAGTTCCCTGATAAACTTGCAGCATCTAACCAATAAAATTATATACACAGTCAAAATATAAATTTAACACCACACACAAACAGACACATATGTATATACACGTATACATATGTAAACTCTGGCTAAAGAAACAAAGATGAAGAAATCAAAAAAGCAAACAGATCAAAGTAGCCTATCAGCTGATCATCTGCATATATGGGTTTTTTAATTATCATGACATAAGAAAGATAAACGGGAAAATAAAGATAAACTACGATTCATAAATCTTAAGGAACAAAACAAAAAACCAAGGAACTATTAGATACAAGTCAGATCTCCAGACTATCAATTTGTTAAAAAATAAAGACTTAAAGATGAAGCAGTAAATGGAAAAATAGAACTAAGCTCAAATTGATTGGATCTGACACAAAGAGAAGCTTAACTGTATCAACCAATAATTAAAAACCCGTGTTAGAAAATAAGTAGAAAACATAAATAGACAATCAAAATCTCAACTTTTTTTTCTTTTCAAATCAATAGCAAAAAAAGAAGAAGACCAAGCCAAGGCAATCAAAACTTCAACTTTATTTTTGGCCAAAGAAAACCCTTAACTTCATCAACAAATAATCAAAACCCAAATCAGAAAATTAGCTGAAAACCCCATTCCATGTAATCAAAACTCAGGTCCAAAATGAAATCAATCCTTGAATTTATGAACCAATGATCAAAAACCCATATAAAATAAGCTACATAAAGATCCACACCAGAAGAACTTACCAGGAAAAACCCCAGCTTTTGGCATACTCCACAAAACTAAAAAGAAGTAAATTCTGCAACACAAAAAGGACTTTGAGAGGATAAAAAAGAAGAAAAAGAAAAAAAGAGGGAGAAATGGATGGACAGAGAAAGAGGGAAATGGGTTTTATAAGTTTTACTCTCTTAAAAGAGAAATATAAATTATTACAGAGAGAGAGAGAGAGAGAGAGGGGAAGGGCCGGTGATTGCTTTCTTCCCTGTAGATTGTCAAAGTTTTATATAAAAAATGAAAAGACAGAGACAAAGTGGGAGACGCTAAACTGAAACTTTTGATTAAATACTGTAAGAAGTATAGAAATATAAGGAAATATGTGGGGCTGTTAGCAACTTAGCAAGAAAGAAATTTTACCCTAAATGAGGGTTTTTTTTTTTTTTTGTCATTTAAATGCAATAAATAATTAATGGATTTGTTATCATATAAAAAATCTCCCAAAGTAATGCATTGAACCACTATTAGAGTACTAAATGATTTCATCACATTCTTACCATCTTCTCTTCTTTTCTGAAAAATATCAGTGATTTTAATTTTAAAATATTTATATCTACATTTATTGTAAAACTCAGTATAATAACTTAATTGAGAGAAAATATTCGCCTATATCTTTTTTTAATGATGACTAATAATATAAAACTATTAACTAAATTAATAACACGGATTAATCGAGTATCATCTTAATTAGAAAATTATTAATGTATCTTTTCTTTTAAATGATAACTAATATTATTATGTCAGTACTTTTGTATTTTCATACTTTTGGAAAAATAAAATGTCTCGAAAAATTATTTTTCAAAAATATATATATCCTAACCCATAAATGTTAAATTTAAGCTCAAGGTTTTGTCAAAAACATTATTAATCCTATTAAAAAAATTATAAATAAATAAATAAATAAAATTATACATTAAGATGATGTCAATATTACATATATATAATTATTCTCACACATTTAATTTTTATTATAAATTTTAACATTATTAACTATTATCATATTTAAATAAAATCATATTTATATATAAATTATATTTATTTAATTAAAAATTTGAAATTATCCATTATATTTAATGATTTTATAAATTTATATTTTTATTGATTAATAATATATTTTGTTTGTTTTTAGGGCAAACTTTCAATTGGTTATCCAATTTTTGGGGTGCTTTCATTTTAGTCACCCAAAAAAAATCCTTACAATTTGTTGTCCAACTTTTAGAGCGTTTTCATTTTAGTCACACAAATATTAAATCATTATCGATAGTTGAATGCACACACCAAATCATGTCCACTTCATGTTTAAAATTTCATTTTGATCACCCAACTTCTAGGTCACGTTCATTTTGATCATCGAGAAAAAAAAATTTAAGTCTTGATCCAGGTAAAAAAAAGAAGTAACATTAAAGTGAAAACGTAGTAGAAACTAAACTAATGCATTAAAAATTTGTTAAATAGTATTTGTTTACCTTCTATTTTTTTTTCAATGTAGAAATTTTAAATTTCAAAAAATCAAAATCAATTAAATAAATTGTTTAAAAAAATTATTGTTTGATAGTGTGAGCCAATTTATTACTAAAATATTAAAATTAACGAATTTAATGTCCTTTTAAAATTTAAAATTTTACTTTATGTTTTCAAAATAAAATAACTTATCCTTAATAATTATTAACAAAACTAAAATTTCTTTTGATTATGTGATTTTAAATCTTCTATGCTAAGCTAAAAGCGAAAAAAATTCATTGTAATTAAGTAATTTTATCTCTAATGCAAAACAAAACCCCAAATTATTTTCATCACTTCTTTACCCAAAAGAAGAACAAGCAGTTAATTTAATTAATTGTAAGATTTTTTTTCTTCGTTTTAAACTTAGCATGAAAGAATCAAGATTATATAATCAAAAGATATTTAAATTTTGTAGAAAATTGTCAAATATGAGTTGTTTGGTGTTGGTTTCATTATAGAAATATAAAATAAAATTTTAAAATTTAGAAGGAGATTAAATTAATTAAGTTAATTAATTTCAACATTATAGTAACAAATTAATTTGAATTATCAAGGGATAAAAAATTCAACAATTTATTTAATTGATTTTGTTGTTTGAAATTTAAAATTTCAATATTACAAAAAATAGAATTTTCGACAAGAAGATAAACAAGTACAAATTGAAAAAATATAATGGATTAGTTTCTACCACTTTTTCACTTTAATACTTATTTTTTTTACTTGGGTCAACACCTAAAAAAAAATCGATAACCAAAATGAAAGCGATCTAAAAGTTGAGTGGCCAAAATGAAAGTGTAAGCATGATGTGGACATGATTTGGCATGTACAATCAGTCGCTGTTAAGAATTTAACGCTTGGGTAACTAAAATGAAAACTTCCTAAAAATTTAAAGACAAAATTGCAAGGATTTTTATTTGGATAACCAAAATGAAAGCGCTCTAAAAATTGAGTGATCAACTAGGCAATTGACCCTATTAAAAACTATTGTATTTGAATAAAAAACCTATAACCTACTATATTAGTAAAAGATAATAATTTAAATATAAGTTCAACTATTTTTTATACCAATGGAGTCTTAACTCGGCTGACATGAGCATTGTCGTGAATGCAAAAGGATGTGGATTGGAGTGCGTTAAAGTGCATTATTCTCTTATTTATGGGTTTAAAGAGTTATGAATAGTTCTGAACATTATATAAAAAGAAACAGATATAACCAGAACTTATAATGAAATTAATAAAAATTAAAACATTTTAAAATCATTATATAAGAAATTAAAATTTCCAAGAAACTGATGAGGAGCTGTTGTATTTAATATAGAAAAATGAAGTCAAATAATTAAAAACAATCCAGTAGAACCACATGAGAAGTGAGCAATTATTTTAGGCCTTGGTTATGGGAGTGCAATGCATTGAGGGCATTGCTCTTCACTTCTCATCCAAATCCAATGTTTTCTTCCTTCAGTAATGGAGTTTCTACTATTTTTTTTTATTATCCCCACACCCCTTCTTTTAGCCACAAATTCAATTTTAAATAATTAATTAAAAACACTTCTCCAATTATGAGGATGGTGGTTTTCTTATTTATTAATTTTACTATTTTTTAGGGTCAAAGAAAGATTCTTGCTGTTTCTCCTTAGGCCAAAATATTAAAATTTTCAAAATTCCATAAAATATTTCTCTTAAAAAATTCAATTTGGGTGTCAAATGAAAGAAATATAATAAAATAAAAATATTTATAAATCAAATCATTTTAACATAATATGATAACATAAGTGAAAAAATAGAAGGATGGGAGGAGAGAATAGAAAAGTGAAAACAAATTAAATTTTTTGTGCGCTTAGTTTGAAAAAAAGCGAGAGAAAAGAAGAGAAGTGATTTTTTTTTATTTCTAAATTTAAATTATGAGGGGAGAGAAAAGAAAATTATGTTTTATTTCTTTCCATCTTGCTTATCAATGGAAAGAAAATTTATAGTTTCTATCTTTTTAACTTTTCACCGCTCTAATTTTATTTCCTTCGCATTAAGTAAAGTCTAAAATTTTACTCAAATCTAAACATAAATGTCAATAAATAACTAATTTTAGTACACAAAAACCCAGTAATCATGTTTCTTATTTATCATTAAGTACAAGAAGTCAATGCTTTGATTGAGTTTTACATTTTTAAAGAAATTTTTAGGGAAATGTTTAGAGAATGGAGAAAAGATTGTTGAAATTTGATATAATTTGTAGCTAGATTCTCAACCTAAATCATTTATTATTGTTGGTGATTTAGGTTTAAACTTTGAATATAACATTATTGAAAAAATCATTACGAAATTTATATGAATTAATTTTTATGAATCGCAAACGGACATGAAATATTGTACTCTACTTAAAAGTTATATGTGAGTTAGGGTTGGGTTGAATACTGGAGACTCATTAATGTCACTCATATGGAGGGAAAAGTGGGTCAAAACCATTGGTTGGATTAGGGTTCACAAGGTGATAAGTACTTTTATCATAGTAGTCTGGTGGGCTTTTCTGGTCAAAGGAATTGCTGAGACCATATTTAAGGAAGACCAAGTAAGGAATGGATTATTGATAAACCACTTGATGATTGATATCCACTGATTTTGTTTTGGGTGTTAAGAAGGATAATCCGACAGTGATGGGTCTGGGGTACTGGCTTATGATCTTTGTCCTGGAGGGCAAATATGCTTTTAGTGAATGCCTTGCTACGATCATAATCGTTCCATTGAGGTGTTTTAGGTGGCTCACATGTAGGGAGGTCTTTGACTCTGAGTAGCTCAATATGGCGAGGGCTTGACGGGTTTTGGGTTCTCTCCTTCTAACACCGATTGAAATCCAGTACTTCGAAAGGGTTTGGTTTGGTTGCACATAGTTTCCATCACCTTCCACCACCGTCACATTGCCATCCTACAACAAATTTGTCAAACTATAGATAAATAACATACACTTAACAGTAATACCAAATATCCCTATTAAATATGATATAATATATAATCTTTTAAATACACAAAATAATTTGAAATTTTTTTTTATACATTCATTTTTTGAGTCTGAACAACATAAATTAGTAATGATTCAAAACCAAATATGAAATATCTTTTTACTCGAAATTAATGTGTACTATCAAGTAGAAAGAATACCTCAATGGCCAAGTTGAGTGAAGCTAAAGCAGTGATGCTGGCAATCCGGAGCCTGTAGGTTTTGTTCCAGGACTGGGGGTGCGCATTGTATTCATTTTTGAACTTGCATTGGCTAATTGATGAACTGATAAATTTGGCCCTCTTCCATTAATCAGCAGACATACATACTTGTCACAATTACTTTCTCAGTTGGTCAGTTGATTCAATACCTGATCCAACGGTAGGGATTGGAGGAAATGCCAACCTCTTGTTCATGAGAACTTTTGTGCCACCAATCACTCAACAATAGGTTGAGTTCATCATGATAACGGAATGGTTCTTTCTTTCCATCTGCTATATCCACGATCAGGGACCCAGACAACCCTTCTGATCTTTGAATTCCATAGTGCCCATGATAAAAGGATGTTCCAGGCTGGTCCATAACACATTATATTATTATTTGGTAAATCTGTCTATAAATTATTGAAGGTTGGCTGAAGAAGAGAGCGATTACCCTCTATCAGCTGTGAAGTCGTATCGGAAAGTCTCTCCTGGGTTGATAGCACATTGTGAAATGGAAGCAGACGTCCCATCCGCCCATGGTGATGAAAATAAATACGTTAAAGATAGTATAATAATAAATTATTGATTACTTATTATAATTTTTATAATAAAAAAGCGTAATTATATTATAAGCTTTGTAATATACTATTGAATAAGTTGATTTATCAAGTTGCATGTTTTTAGATTAAATTTTTTATTAATACTTTAAATAATAAATAATTTTCAACTTATGTGATTTTATTAATACAAGTGGGTATTTTTTTTGTTTATTTTTCCATTGTTTAATAAGTCTTCAGTTTTAGAAGTTTTTTTCTGTTCTTATAACACATTTTTTGGTTTTGCTTATACATGTAATATTAGTTTTACAAGTGATTTTAGGGATGATTTTGTTGTCGTCCTCTCTAGTTTGGTGAATGCTCAATTTTTTTGTCGATTTTTGCTCTTCGCTTTGGACTATCCGAGACTGATTTGTTTATTGTATTAAGTGCTTGCAATCACTCCAGATATATCATGCTTGAGTTGTGACAAAACCAATTGTTAACATGTCATAATGTTCTATTGATGCTGAGGCTAAAGCCTTTTTTGTGTTGATAAAGCTTGTCCTTCATCATTTACGACGAGTATTTGCTATTTTTTTCTTTGAATTGTATGGTTCAATTAATAAATTTACTTTTAAGAAATAATAATATTATGTATTAAATTGATAACATAGATGTAAATATAGTAATAAATTTTGTAATACAAGAATAAAAAAAATATTATGGATAAAATAATAGTAAAATTTATATAACATAAAAGGAAATAATTAATAATAGAGGATAATAGTAAATTATATAATTAACAAAATTATAAATACTAATTATCAATTATAATTTTAGAAAATCAACTTAAAATTAATTATCAATTATATGCTTTTTAAATTATTATATCAAACTAATTAATAAAAAATTATTATAAATATTATAACAAACATATTTTAAATAATTTACCTGTAAATGCAAGAGAAGTTAAAATGAAGGATGATTATATATTTAGTTTCTATTGATATTGTGCTTTCAATTGTTGTTATATATATACATTTATATTTTGAATCTAAATTAATTTTTTATATTAATGTAATATAATGAAATTATTTTAATCTTATTTTTAAAAAATATTAAATTAATTAAACAATTTTATTGGGTTCATAGCTACCCTCTCCCATCTTCAAAGTTCGATCACATAATTCGAAAACATGACATGAAGGGAAGACAATAGGAGAAAAGCCTGTCCGATTCCATGCCAGTGAATGACAACTCCCTCGTTGTGAAGCTTGTTAACGAGATCAACAACAATGGTGTCTCCTGCTTTAGCTCTAATGGTTGGTCCTGGAAACTGGCCATTGATACCCATCACAACATGTTCCAGACAATCTGGAGCACCGTGCATGTATTCCACTTCCCATTTTTAAAGGCTTATGCTCTAAACCCATTGAAACATGGCTCAAAGACAAGACAATGATGCACCATAGAACTACATCCATGGAGCCCCAACACTTACAACCCATGTCTCACTATGTCACCAGGATGGTTAACCAGGAGACTGCAATGGAAACTCGCTTATTGATAGCTTAGCCTGCGGTTACCCAATCTATTGTATAAAAATGAATAAAGATTTGTAGAATATTTAATGTGGTTATTTTCAAAATTATGAAATGTTAAATAAAATTTAAAAAAAGAAAATGAATAATATAAGTGAAATAAATGTAGAAATTTTAATTCAAAAACAAAATTCATACTTTAGACTAACTAATTAGTGCATGTTTAAATCCGTTAACAATAAATATAAATAATGAGGGAAAATATTTGATGCATCATTAGTTAATAAAATAATAACATGTCGTCATTGGTCTAAAACAAAAAATTTTTTGAAGGGTTTAAAAATAAATATAAATAGCTTTATTTTTTAAAATATTAATTATAACTATTAAACATAAATAAATACAAAAACATTACGTTCAAAACTCAAAACCTAAAATTCGAAATATATAATTTGAAACCTAAAAATTAAAACATTAAACCTAAAACTCGAAAGAGAAACAAAATAATTATAATTAGTAATTAATTATGTTTAAATAAAGTTAACTAAATTTACTTTTTATTTGACACCAGTAATAATTTATCATCTTATTATTAATTGATGGTGCATAAAACTTGTACACTAATAAATGCATCAAATATCAATAATAATAATAAGTGAGTGTTATATAAAAATAAATCCTTACATCTATTTTGGTACCTACACTTAGCTTCAAGGATCAAATTGGTATCTAATTTTTTTTTTGTTCAATTAGGTACTTGAACTTGTCTTTTTGGTCTAAATTAATACTTAATTATTCCAACTATGAAGCCAAGTTCAGATATCAGTTTGAACCAAAAAGTTTAAGTACTTAATAGGACAAGAAAATGTTTAGGTGCCAAAATGAATTTTGAAGTCAAGTTTAAGTACTTAATTGAAAAAAAAAATTTAAGTATAATGGGAACTTTGAGGCCAAGTTGGGTAGCAAAATATATATTTACCCTCTAGTTTATTGTGATCCTAAAAAGAGTGCAACGATTAAAAGCTTTTTGGCATGATTGTAATCTTTTAGAAATAGCTCTGTAGGTCGACGTTTTCATAGCTAACAACCTTTAAAGACAAAAAAACCTTTAAAAAAAACTCTCAAAAAAGGAAAAAAATAACTAGATGAATAAAAATCAGAAAAACGATTTGGCAATAGCGGAATTCGATGTTATCGAAGTTTAGTTGCCACTTGCAAGTTGTCAAACATAGTTTCCCTCAACCCATTGAAACAAGATGGACTTGGAGACTGGTGGGATTGGATGAGCAATTGAGTGCGGTGCGGTGCGTTTAGCTTACTTTTTATCGCTACAGTATCTAATCTCACCGCCACCGCTGTTTTTACACTAACCGCTGGTAAACACACCGCCCATCCAAACTCACCTTTCAGCCAATGCCCAAATGACCTGACATGAGATACATATTATACCAAGACAAGACCAGGCCCAAACTAGAACCATTGTCCATGGCTAGCTCATGACAAGTAGCCTACCCTTATTCCTTAACCAAGACCAACCCCATCTAACAAACATACTATTTCTCATCATTCAGCTCAAATCAGACCAAGTACCAAACACCAGCAAATAAAGAAAAAAAGCCTGACAGCAAATAGCCTAATACATAAATTAGCTCAAATCAGTCTCTCAGTTCTGCTTGTTTCCTGTTAATCCACAAGCAAGAGCCTCTTTTGGTATTTGACCTACACGATGGACACCTTGAGCAAAAATAACCCCCATCCCCATATGCAAATGTGGCTCAATGTGGCAGTGAAATGCCCAAACCCCTGGATTATCAGCAACAAACCTCAATGCAGTCCACCCAAATGGGAAAATCACTGCAGTGTTCCTTAATGGTGGGTTCTTCAAGTTAAATGTCTTCTCATCTCCGTCTTTGAACTTCCCTTCTCCATATCCCAACACCCAGAAATCGTGTCCATGCAAATGCCATGGATGTATTTCACTAACATCCTTTGCTAAGGCATTGGCGTTTTGAAGGATCACATCCACAGTGGTGTTTAAAGTAATGGAGTAAACCCCACTCCCTTGTGTTGTATTCTGGTTGGGTGCAGGCTTCATGATGTCATAGCTGCTATCGTAGTTGTCTGGGGGGGTTTTTTGGTCAAAAGCATTGTTGAGACCAAATTTAATGGACCCCAAATAAGGAGTGGAAGGCAACACTAAGGACACATTGTTGATGGCCCACTTGACGAACCCATTGACTCGGTTCTGAGTGTTGAGAAGGATGATCCGACGGTCATAAGTCTTGGGTGGCTGAGGTGATCCCATGAGTGCATATATGCTTTTGGTGAAGGCCTTGCTGTGATTGTAATCGTCCCATCGAGGTGTTACAGGGGGTTGAGTTGTAGGGAGCTTTGATGCAGGGGTGGCAGAATAGCTCAAAAGGGTTAAGGCTTGGTTGGTTTTGGGATCTCTCCCTCTGACACCAATTGAAACCCAATAGTTCTTGTAAGGGTTTTGGTCTGTTTTTAACAACACTGAGTAGCTTTCCCCGGAATATATATCCAAATCATTAGCAGCAAATGGTTGCACATGGTTCCCATCAGCTTCCACCACCACCATTTTGTGACCCTGCAAAAAAAATTTTAATGTTATTTCCATCCTTCATTTTCTTTAAAATTTCAATCATATCATGTTGGATAAAAGTATCATGGAGATCCAAGCTGGTTATTTTATTAAAAATTTCATTCATTTTGTATGGTTAAAAATTGGTCTTTATATGTCAACATACTGTATACGTGGCACACCCCATGTCATTGTCTTATTATTTCATCAAGCATACCAATTTTTAATAGTATAAAATGATGAAATTTTTAATAAAAAAGAACAATTTACTTTTTAATTTAATATAAAAAATAAATTATCATTGCTTAATACTTTCATAATCTTTTGACTAGCATGTTGTATATAATCATATAAAATAACTCAATTATTGTGTATAGGAGAAAGGACAAAGTTTTGAGTATGTATCACATGGTGAAAATTTTGGGTATAGCAAACTAATGATGTCCATAAAGAATGAATGCAAATTGTGAAACACATGCATTGGCTTGGTTCACTATTTCTACTGTTCAGTTTATATGGCAAAAGTAGATCACACAACAGTGGGATTCCTATTAACAGAAAAACAGGTCACTGCGATTCCAAATTTATTGACGTTTTCCAACTTGCCAAACGCTATAAAATAGTGTGGGAACATGGAGTGCCCTAATCCTTCAATTATTAAGATATTTTTAATAATTTAATTTTATCTTATTGTTACGCTAAAACACATATTTATAAATTACTAACCAATTTAAGCACGCTAAAATAGAGAGATTATAAAATCCTTATCCCATGGAAAAAGACAATTTAGCCAATATTTTATTTTTTTGAATCTATGCCTTGTGTCGCCATCCACCAATACTTTGATGCCACTGAAACATTATTACGACTGTTGCACTAAAACAGTATAGTCAGCATCTTCTTCTTCTTTTTTATTTTGACTTTTAATTTGTTTTTGGTATTTTCACATCAGAAAAAAAGGAGGTGTTGCAGATCAGATTCCCACTGTCCAAACACATCATGCAACCAGACAATTCCAGCTCGGCTTTTTTCCAGGAAATTTGATACCATAATTAAAATACCCCATAAAAACAAGAGCCAATGTCTCATTAAAATTATGGCAAAAGTGAGCATATAAAAAGAAATAGGGAGAATACCTCAATGGCCAAGTTGAGTGAAGCTAAAGCAGTGGTGCTGGCAATCCTGAGCCTGTAGGTTTTGTTTGGTCGGACTTTCAACACTTGGGGTGCACATTTTTCATTTCCTTTGAACTTGCATTGGCTAATTGATGAATTACTAAATTTGGCAGCCAATGAGCAATTGTATTGCCCTCTTCCATTAATCAGCAGACTCTAAACCCACCATATAAAACAAAACATGTGAGAATTTTTACAAACAATTTTATTTTATCTTTTTCTGTAAATTTTAGGAAATTAGTACCCAACACTTGGCTGTTTTAAGCCCAAATTGGAATGAGATTGGAATATGATTAAGAAACACCAACCACCATGTATATCATTATCATGGCAACTTTTTTCTTTTTTCTATTACAAATTGCTATATGGGACTCATCATCATGTGTCATCATCACGTCACCATCTTTACGATTTTTTGTTTTACCATTTTTGATGGTTTTGTCAGTAATGACTCTGCCTGCCTGCCACCCACATGGGGATTGTAATTTAATTATTATAAGTGGAGCGGACATCATTTGCACTAATTAAGCCTACCCAATCTTAATTTTAGTAATTGGGACGAGCCATAATACATGGGGTGCGTGTCCTTTCGTCTGTTTGTAAAGAAGTATAGATAAATAAAAATGGGTATTGTTAGAGTTACCTGTGGCTCACCGATCCAACGGAAGGGATTGGAGGAAAGGCCAACCTCTTGCTCATGAACACTTTTGTGCCACCAATCACTCAACAAGAGATTAAACTCAGCATCATAATGGAATGGTTCTTTTTCACCATCTGCCATATCCACGATCAGGGACCCATACAACCCTGCTGATCTCTGCATTCCATAGTGCCCGTGATAGAAGTACGTTCCAGGCTGCATCATCATATCACTTTTTTATTATCATTTCGTAATTCTTTCTATAAACTATTCACCTAAAAGGATAATAATTTTATAATAATAAAGATGTTTATATAACTTCCTCGCTTAAAGAGGAAAAAAAACACTGTTATTTATATTAAATAATATTTTTTTCATTTCACTAGATTGGTGCAGTATGTAGTATTAATCTTTGTGCTGCAAGTTGCAGCTTAAAATTAAAAAAAAAAAAAGGCTGGTTTGATGTTAGACTTCGGGTGAGTTTGTATATTTTAAAGATAGGAAAATTAAATATTATAATGATATTGAGATAAAAAATAAATTAAACGCACAAATATTCATCTAAACTCACACTTTGATTGATACGGTGAATAATAATTTTAAAATTTAAAAAATAATAAAAGATCGATAAGATGAAAAGGTAAAGTTTTTTGTTTTCTTTCCAGAAAAGTATATTTTTCTCCACCCATACACATGAAAATTAAAATTTTAAAAAATATTTTTTTATATAATTAAGATGAATCATATTCAAATAAAGCTGTCCACTTACTCCAAGATTTCCTTTTCATATAAAAATATTAAAATATATAATTTTTCCACCTTTCTGTGTTCCTTTCCTAAAAACATTGGTTTCCCTCTCCATATTTTCACAAGCACAACCATAGGAAGAGTTTTTACCTTTGTTTTCATTCAAGGTTTAAAGGAAGATGAGAGCTTCCATGAGAGAGAGAGAGAGAGAGAGAGAGATTACCCTATCAACTTTGAACCTGTATTCGAAAGTCTCTCCTGGGTTGATCGCACATTGCGAAATAGAAGCAGTCCCATCCGCCCATGGTGTTCCAAGCTGATAAAAAAAACAACATCTTACACATCATATAAATATTTAACCACATACATATATAGATGTGTGTATATATGATAATGCTAACCTGTCTAATTCCATGCCAGTGAATGACAACTCCCTCGGTATGAAGCTTGTTAGTGAGATCAACAACAATGGTGTCTCCTGCTTTAGCTCTAATGGTTGGCCCTGGGAACTGGCCATTGATACCCATCACAACATGTTCCTGACAATCTGGAGCTCCGTACATGTATTCCACTTCCCATTTGAAATGCCTAACCTTTGCACCCAATGAAACATGGATCAAAGACAAAACAATAATGCACAAAAAGACAATATCCCTGGAACCCCAAGATTTACAATCCATGTTTCAGTATGTAAAACCAGGATGGGTGTCGTGGGGACTTTGGATGGCTGATGGGAGTGGTGTTAGGCAATCTATTTATAACGGAGGCTAATGCAAGGTTTAGACTAGCTGTGCCGGTGCTCACTAGGGCTTTGAAATTTAGTTTTGCTTTTTTACGTTTCCTTGCTCTTTGGGAGTGGTATTTATAAGCCAAGGCAGCCATGAATGTGTAATAATGTTTATATCAGTAAAATCTTTATGTAAATAAGCAAATAAAAAAAAATATCTTGCCACACTAGGTGCTAATTGTCACAAGGACCATATCTTCGAAATAAGTCAATGAGTTGATAAATCACATATATTCCTCATGTTTAAATCAAACTGTAAAAAAGTGAACATAATCAAATTTGAAATTAGGGTCCTTAGTATTAATTTTGGAATCTAGGATTTCATGGCTATTTTATATTATTATATTGAATAATAATCTGCGTGCTCCAAGGTAATAAAGTGGCTGACCGTGTGGAAACTATTTTTAATGTTTGATTTAAAAATGGGATCTGACTTTAAAATTAAAATGGAGTTGCCACCAATCCCTTTTTATTTAGGTATGATTGGATCACCTTGTAAAATGTTTTTATTTTAAAACATTTGATTTTGGTCTACAAAAAATGAGAAAACAGGTTCGGGAGTCAATTACGTACAAGGAAGGGTTAGCACCCTCATAACGCCCAAAAATTGGTATCTAATTGATAAAATCATGTCCAAAATCCAAATGTTTGAAATTTAAAGGTATTTAAAAAATATGATTTCTTAAAAACTTCGAGAAATTTGAGTTAAATTTTGAGATTTCTTCGTTCCGAAGGAATATAAACATCACATCCATCACGTTAGGACACGATATTTTAGAATCTTCGTAATCAAAATCATCTCATGGTTTACAAAACTTGTTAAAATGATATCTAGTTATTTAGCCAAACGGAAAATCGCAACCCAGCACGTTAGGGCACTATTTTCCGAAATTTCTAAATAAAAAAACATTGCCTTATTTTTTAAAATTCTTATCTTCAGATAACATAACATCATGTTCAGTGAGTTAGAGCACAAAGTTTTGTATTCCCAAGAATAAGTTTTTGATTTGAAACGTGTAAGTTTCGATTTTAAAAGAGAAGGGATATCTAATACCTTAAGTTCCACGAGAAAAATCGAAACCCAGTAAGTTAAGGCATAATTCTTCTCGAATTCCCCAAACATTAAATATCATCGTATATTTTAAAAATATCTGAATAAAATGCTTTAATTCAAAAGGTATTTTTATAAAATAAATAAAAAAATAGCTTGAGTAAGACATTAATATACATATCAATTCAACCTAACTACAAATTATATTAACAATAAATAATCAATGAACATAAATAAATAAATAAAGAAGTATGCATTGAATGTACAATATAATATGACAATTTCTGATAACACTCTAGAATGACATGTTTTTATGTGCTAATTGTATATTAATTTTGAATGTGATTCTACTAATTTGGGCTATTTATGGACTTTTATCTCGTATGGACTAAATTGGAGACCAATGCAAAATTTAGGGCCAAAATTGTGAAATTAAAGATAAAAATGGACCAATGTGCAACAAAGGGAAAAGATGGTGCCAAAAGTGCAAACATGGAGGGCAGAGGGATTGAAATGCAAAAAGAAGAGACTTTGCTTTATCAAATTCTATTTTTTTATTAGGATAATTAATGTTAGGATAATTGTTTAGGATTATTTAATATCTTTATTTATCTCTATTTATCTTTAATTAAATTGTAATTATCTTTGGGAGTTTGAGTAGGACTAATCTATCTCCCTTAAGCACTATAAATAAGGGATGGAGTGACTCATTTTGGTTGTTCATCTTTTTCTGTACACTCCTCTCCCATACGTTTTTGTGCTTCCTTTATTTTCTTTTCAATAAAAAGTCTCTTTTCCATAATTTTATAATTTATTTATTTTTCCATCACAATATGAGCCACTAAAAACCATCTAACCGAAGGTTGCCGAATGCCCCAAAAGGGTTCTTGAGGCTTAGAAATCGCACTTAACTTTCTCGCCCAAGTATTCATCGTTTCTCCGCATTACGGGGCTGACGCTTCCGTCCAGGTCCCTTTAAAAGTAACCCTTTCAACTTATGCAAATGCGGCCGCTTTGTGTGTTTTGGGAGGATTGCACCGTCGGTTCGTGAGCTTACTGCGTCAGAGGTTAGCGAGCCCAAGAGACAAAATGGCGTGGGATTCGCCATTGAGAAACGTTGATCTAGCGCAAATGACTCCACAAGAGCTATAGCAGGCTAGAGTCAAGCTCCCTAAATTCGTAAGGTCAAACTATTGGAGTTGGTGGCCGTAGGCCTCCTCTTCCACTATAACTGGCTTACTTGGCAGAGAAGGGTCATCCAAAAGCCGAAGATTGAACCCAAGGAGGAATGAGACAACCGGAGGCTGGAATCTCTCCACATAAGAAACTTTTCTCTAAACCCTTTCTTTTTATTTTCCTCATTTTAATTCTCGTAATTTCAATTCGTCTTAAATTCTGTTATTATTATTATTTTTCCAGATCGAAAATTATTAATTCTGTTTTTTTTTTATTTTTCAGGAACGCAGGTTTTCTTAGGCACAATTCTGCCCAGAATCTCGAGAAACAGGCATTTGTATAATCTGATCCCTGTGGATTCGACCCTACTTGCCATTTACTGTTATTTTCATTATTTTGCAGGGAGTAGGATATATTTTGGTGCATTCAACGACGCATCAAATTTTGGCGCCGTTGCCGGGGATCGGTAACGTACTAATCCTGTTTTTTGTTTTCTATGACCAGATCTGCTCCAGACATTCTTGCGTTTGATTCGGAGATCGAAAAAACTGCAAAAGCTAATCGGAAAGAAACTAAGTTAAGGAAAAAACAGTCAGCGGTGGTAGTGACTCGAAGCAATCCACCACCAGAAATTAGGATCGACGACGAAGCGGAGTCTAGGGTTAACGAAAACCCTGCTCAAACGCTTGAAAGTAAAGCAGAAGAAGTCGATCCATTTGAAAAAGTGTTCAACGCTAGGGTTGACGAAAACCCTAATTTGGTGCAAGAACCAATGGCTCAAACGATTCGGCAACTAGCCGAAGTGCCGACAGAACAACCGCCACTGTGCATCGCATATCCTACCATGGATACTGACTTTGAGCTGAAATCAGGGTTGATTCAGTTGCTGCCAACATTCCGAGGGTTACAGAATAAAAACCCCCATAAACATTTGAAGGAGTTTCATATGGTTTGTCTGAGTATGAAACCTCAAGGCGTAACTGAGGATCAAATTAAATTGCACGCTTTCCCTTTTTTCCTAGCAAATTCAGCTAGGGAATGGTTATTTTATTTACCTCCTGGATCTATTACTACTTGGGCTGATTTATCTCGTTTATTTCTCAACAGGTTTTTTCGAGCATCTAGAGCAGCTGAGCTTAGAAGAGAGATCGTGGGAATATGGCAGAAAGAAGCAGAGACTCTCTACGATTATTGGGAGCGGTTTAAGAAGTTGTGTGCGAGCTGCCCACAACATGGTATAATAGAGCAATCTCTCCTCCAGTATTTTTATGAAGGTTTGAAACCGATGGAGAGGAATATGGTAGACGCCGCTAGTGGAGAAGCGTTGGTCAACATGACCCCCCAACAAGCAAGGGACTTAATCTCCACAATGGCTGCAAATTCTCAGCAATTCTGAGCCAATCCTGAACCCCCTAGAAGGGTTCACCAGCTAAGTAATTCTTCCATAAAAGATAGACTTGATAGACTTACTAATATTGTGAGCTCTCTTGTTGTAGAAAAAGCTAAACCAGCTCGGTTATGTGGAATATGTGCTACATCGGAGCACACAACTGATGCATGTCCTATTTTGATTGATGACACTATGGCTCATTTGGATGCCGTGGGAAACTTTCCTGGCCCACCACAAAGGCGTTATTATCCCTATGCTAATACTTTCAACCCAGGGTGGAGGGACCATCCTAACTTGAGTTATGGGGCCAATCCACGAAATAACCAGCCATACCAAAATCAGCTTCCACAACAGCCTCGAGATTCAGGTAATTTCTTAGAAACCATGGTCAATAAATTAGCAGCTAATGTTCTTGATTTTCAACAGCAAATTCTTAATTTCCAAAGAGAAATAAAGGATTTTCAACAGAAAATTGAGGCATCTATAATAGAACTGACCATATCAGTTGAGAAATTGAACTCTCAAAGGAAACTGCCGTTACAAACAGAACCAAACCCAAGGCAAAATGCAAATGCAGTGACACTGCGAAGTGGAAAGGTACTGGAATCGATTCCCGACAGAAATCATGACCAAGAAATCGCCCAAGAAAAACCCAAAAAAGACGAACAGTTCCGAACGAAACCCCCATTGCCCATAATTCAACCTCCATTTCCAGAACGATTCCACCAGTACCGAAAAGGTAAGCAGAACAAGAAAATCCTTGAAACATTTAGGAACGTCGAGATCAACATTCCACTATTGGATGCCATCAAGCAAATACCCAGGTATGCTAAATTTCTCAAAGAGCTTTGCACCAACAAGCGGAAGTTAACAGGTAATGAAAGGGTGAACGTTGGTGAAAATGTGTCCGCAGTGTTACAGCGGAAAATGCCGGCAAAATGTAAGGATAGGGGTATGTTTGCAATACCATGCAAAATAAGACATTTGGGAATTAAAAAGGCTATGTGTGATCTAGGAGCCTCAATAAATGTAATGTCTTATTCTATTTATGAATCACTTAACGCAGGTTTTTTGACAAAAACAGGTGTTATTATTCAGTTGGCAGACAGGTCCGTTGTGCATCCCGAAGGAGTCATCGAGGACGTGTTAGTAAAAGTTAACGAACTTATTTTTCCTGCAAATTTCTACGTGATAGAAATGGAGGAGGACAATGCTCCGGGATCTTCAGATCTCTTGTTGGGACGACCATTCCTTAGTACAGCTAGTACTAAAATTGACGTTCGAAGTGGAACTCTCACGATGGAGTTTGATGGGGAGATCGTGAAATTTAATGTCTACAATGCCATTAGCCATCCCAGTGAAATCTTAAGCGTAAATTGTGTCGACATAATTGACTCTTTAGTGGAAGAAAATTTTGAGTCAATTTATGGAGATAAATCTAAAATGATGTTTGATGATTTTGAATCTGTTAATAAATTGTTGGCTCCTATGGACACTAAAATTTTACCTTCTGTTGTGCAGGAGCCAGATCCAAAATTAAAACCACCTCTCGAGCATCTCAAATTCATATTTTTGGAGGATGATGAGACCATTGCCGACTTAAAAGGGATTGACCCCTTGGAGGAAAATATGAAACCAATGAAAAAGGCGCGAGGACGATTAAACCCAAAGAAGGTGGATGTGATAAAAAATGAGAATTTCCAAGCTCACATGATTAAAAAGATTTATTTTGAGCCACCGTAGAACCATTTAAGTCGTCGAGCTAATGACGTTAAACAAGCGCTTGTTGGGAGGCAACCCAATCTTTATTTTTCTTTTATTATTTATTTTCATTTTTTTCTTTTCTTTTCTTTTTAATTTCTTTTATTTAAATATCAATAAATTTCTCTTCTTTGCTTAGCTAAAATGGAGCGCATTGAGGTTCGACTCGACACTTTTGGCCAGCAACTCACCGAACTCATTGCTATCCTCTGCATTTGACAGTAGCTACACGAGGAGTTTTTCTAAACTTTTATTCTTATTTATTTCTTTTGCATCCCTATTGAGGAAAATGTGTTTTAAGTAGGGGGAGGTACTCTTTGTATTACTGTCATATTCTGCTGAGATTTATGTTTACTGCTTGAGGCTCTTTTAGGTTGTCCATATTTTTTTTTTTAGAACATTCTGTCGCGAATCATGCTCAAGAATTTGCCCACAACTTGCCACTGTTTGACCCACATGCATGATTCTTGGACACTGAGTTAATTCTGATTTTGTCTGTTTGATTTTATCTCCATTATTTTATTCTTATTAGGCTAATAATATATATGATTAATAAGTTAACTCTATCTTGCTTTTCGTAAAATTGATTAAGTTTAATATCAAGTGGACACTTGATATATTTGCATGCCTAAGTTGTGTTCATGACTATTAGGTGGTTGCTAAAACTTATTTTTGACACTTGATTATTTCTCTTAGGTCCTCTTGAAGTTTATATTTCGCGAAAATAGTGATTAATAAATATTTCCAAGGTTATGAGTACAGCTTAGAACGTGACTGACTGAGTAACCGGGGTAGGGTGCTTGGGTTCTCATTCTACTTCGCGTCAAAAGGTTTTGTGACGTAATAGGTAAAACTTCGCTAGCCAAGGTTATGAGTATGGCTCAGAACGTGACTGATTGAGTAACCGGGGTAGGGTGCTTGGGTTGTCATTCTACTTCGCGTCAAAAGGTTGTGTGGCGTGACGAGTAAAACTCCGCTAACCGGAAATAAATAATTTTAGGAGTATGTTGAGCTGAGTAACCGGGGTGGGGTGCTTGGGTTGTCATCTCTCTTCGCGTAAAAAGGTTCGATATAGTTCTATTATAAAAAAAAAAAGAAGAAGAAGAAAAAAAAAAGAAAGAAAAAAATATAATAATAAAATTTCAGCTAAGGACTAAAAGTGGGAATAAGTAGAGTGTCTTGGTAGGTTTGGTAAATCATCTAATTGTCATGAAATAATTCAAGACGATTTTAATTTTTGTGTGTGTTAATTAGAATACTTTTTCTATTTTACTTAAAGCAAGCTTAAAAGTTCTCTTTATTTTTCATATGCATTTTTGACTAATCTTTATAAAACTTTGGAGTTGAATTTCTTTCAGGATCTAGTTTTCACAGTGGATAGGAACCATGCTTGAGGGCAAGCATGGGCTAAGTAGGGGGGATTTGATAACACTCTAGAATGACATGTTTTTATGGATTTTTATCTCGTAGGGACTAAATTGGAGACCAATGCAAAATTGAGGGCCAAAATTATGAAATTAAAGATAAAAATGGACCAATGTGCAACAAAGGGAAAAGATGGTGCCAAAAGTGCAAACATGGAGGGCAGAGGGATTGAAATGTAAAAAGAAGAGACTTTGCTTTATCAAATTCTATTTTTTTATTAGGATAATTAATGTTAGGATAATTGTTTAGGATTATTTAATATCTTTATTTATCTCTATTTATCTTTAATTAAATTGTAATTATCTTTAGGAGTTTGAGTAGGACTAGTCCATCTCCCTTAAGCACTATAAATAGGGGATGGAGTGACTCATTTTGGTTGTTCAGCTTTTTTTGTACACTCCTCTCCCATACGTTTTTGTGCTTCCTTTATTTTCTTTTCAATAAAAACTCTCTTTTCGATAATTTTATATTTTATTTATTTTTCCATCACAATATGAGTCACTAAAAACCATCTAGCCGAAGGTTGTCGAATGCCCCAAAAGGGTTCTTGAGGCTTAGAAACCGCACTTAACTTTCTCGCCCAGGTATTCATCGTTTCTCCGCATTACGGGGCTGACGCTTCCGTCCAGGTCCCTTTAAAAGTAACCCTTTCAACTTATGCAAAGGCGGCCGCTTTGTGTGTTTTGGGAGGATTGCACCGTCGGTTCGTGAGCTTACTGCGTCAGAGGTTAGCGAGCCCAAGAGACAAAATGGCGTGGGATTCGCCATTGAGAAACGTTGATCTAGCGCAAATGACTCCACAAGAGCAATAGCAGGCTAGAGTCAGGCTCCCTAAATTCGTAAGGTCAAACTCTTGGAGTTGGTGGTCGTAGGCGTCCTCTTCCACTATAACTGGCTTACTTGGCAGAGAAGGGTCATCCAAAAGCCGAAGATTGAACCCAAGGAGGAACGAAACAACCGGAGGCTGGAATCTCTCCACATAAGAAACTTTTATCTAAACCCTTTCTTTTTATTTTCCTCATTTTAATTCTCGTAATTTATTCTCGTAATTTCAATTCATCTTAAATTCTGTTATTATTATTATTTTTCCAGATCGAAAATTATTAATTCTGTTTTTTTTATTTATTTTTCAGGAACGCAGGTTTTCTTGGGCACGATTCTGCCCAGGATCTCGAGAAACAGGCATTTGTATAATCCGATCCCTGTGGATTCGACCCTACTTGCCCTTTACTGTTATTTTCATTATTTTGTAGGGAGTAGGATATATTTTGGTGCATTCAACGACGCATCAATTTCTAAAACTATATAACATATATAAACAATATTTTAAATAAATAATAAAGAAGTATATAAAAAGAAAAAAAATTATAACGAATACATAATTTAATAATTTAATATATATAAAAATAATTAGTAAACGGTATAGAATAAAAAAACAGATATATAATATACTAATCATAAAAATTACATATGTAATAAATAATGTAAGTAAAATAAGTTATATAATATAAATAGATTTTATAAAAAAAATAATATAATACTAACTTTTGAAAACATATAAATAGTAATTAATATATAAAATATATAATGAAAATAATTTTAAGCTAAAAAAATAAATAATAATCGTTTAATATATAAATACATTACATAAAAATATATATATAAATTTATACTATTAATGTATTAGTATATAAATAATAAAGAAAATAATATAGACTATTTAATATAGTAACATAATTTAATACAATGTAAAAATATAAAATAAAATAAATAAAAATAAAACAAAGTAAATAGGGGCTAATAATTAATTAAAACAGATATAAAAGGGATTAAATCAAAATGCGCTTCATACTGCAAAGGTTATTATGGCAATTTTGTCAATTTTTCAAAACGACATCGTTCAGGTTTTAACCTTTAAAACAGACCGAATGACTGGAACAAAAACAAATTTTAGTGTTAATTTAATAAATAACAAAAAATGCAGATTGGATTGAATTAAAATTAAAAAAATTGCGGAAGGACCGAAAGGGCAATTAGACCATTTTACAAAAACACGCGGATCCTCCCAGGGTTTTCGGGTCAACGCGCGAATCCTCAGCCCTGAACAACGTCATTTTATGCTTATCAGTTTAAGCAAAATGGTGTCGTTTCTGTTTAGTTATATAAGTTAAAAAAATTGCTGAAAATCATTTTAAAACATAGTTTTAAAAAAAAAATCAAAAAATTTCTCTGAAATCCTCCCTCCTCTGTTTTGAGTCAATCGTCGGATCTCCGCGCTACGCGCCCCACACGCTATACACACCTCTGTGGCCAGAGGCCAGAAACCTCACTTCTCTCTGGTGCGAATCAAAAGGTAAAGTTCCTTTTCTCCTTTTTTGTATTTTTTTTTTAAAAAAAATGTATACATGAATATAAAAATAACATAAAAAGAGTGCGTAAATAAAAAAATCACCTCTGTATTTGCAAAAAAATCTATTTTTTATTTCTGTATTTTTTGTGCGTATATTTGTTTCTCTGTATTCTATGTATATCTCTCTCTTTTCTTCCTCTTCTGTTTACAGATATTGGGGGTTTTTATAGCCCCAAAATGAAAAATAAAAAAGGAAATACACATTATTTTTATCTTTTGTTGCGATTTCTTTCTTCTTTTGCAGGTCAGAAGCGGAGAGGGCGGCGGATGATAGGGGATTTGCGCGAATTGCGGCCTGATTGAGGTTCCTGGTGGCTGCAGGCGTGAAGGGTCTATTGCGGCGCCTAGGGTTTCCTCAAAAACCCTAGGTCGAAAGCTGGTTTGGTTTTTGGGCCTTTTGGGCTGTACACTTTGGGTCTAGTCTATTGGGTTTGTTTGAGATCTGGGTTAATGTGTTGGGTGGCTGGGTAGTTTAGGAATTGGGCCACGGGTATTGGGCTTGTATTTGGATCTGTTTTAATTTTATGAAATGGTCTGTAAAAATAAAAGAAACTGGACATTTCTTTTTTTGTTTTTATTTTATGGGCCCGGGCAAAAATGGGCCTCTACAGACCGATTATGGGTATTCAAGATTGGGTGATCACCACCTACTTGTACTTGTTAATCTTCTTCTACTTTAATCGTTTGCATTTGTTATGAACGTGCAGTTTGATAAATTTATAATAATAATAAAATTTAATGAAAAATTTGGTCACTAACATTTACATGTTTTATCAAAATGGTCCTAATCATATTTTTTTAGCCTTTTTTTGGTCATCAACCTTTATTTTTTTTTTCAAACTATTTTTTCTAATAGATTTGATGGAAGTACCAAGATGTAATTTTTTACTTAGGTAACCTAATAAGATAATTATATGTGAAAAATAATAAATAAATAAATTATACATGAAATTAAAAAAATAACTCTTAATTTTAAAAAAATAAACGTAATTATCAAAAAATATAATTAATAAATTAAACTATAAAAACTGAATATGTGCATTCATTTTGATTTTTTTTAGATAATTATATTTATTTTCTTTAAATTAAATTTATTTTATAATAATTACTAATGGAGGTGCAGTTTGATAAATATTGACAATAAAGCAATTTTTAAATTTTGAAACGTGGGATTACGGAACAAGACAAGCTGGCATTGGTCAAAAGAAACGTTACCATTTCTCCACGCGCCTTTGCTTTATTCCTAAGCTATTCTTTTCTGAACAACCTTTTGACTAATAAACAATGAGCTTTTGCGCAATGATACTCGACTTTCCTGTGGATTGAATAAAAAATTAATTGGAGTATTGATTTGAAGAATATTATCAGGTTGGTTAATTCATAAATAAGTATACATAGATTCAGCTAGATTTTTAGTTTAATTTATTTCAGTATTTTTTAAAACAGATCAATCAATTTAACAAATTAATGGCCTAATCGATTCGACCACGATCTAATTCTAAAAATATATTTTTTTGGCGATTCAATTAACTCTAAAAATCATAAAAGAGGGTTAAATTATGTCCCATTCCGGTCATAAGTGAAAAATATATAATATTTTTTAAATAATATAAAAACTAAACATGGGTTTGATCGAAATTGTAAAATCGTGGTAATAGATTATTATGGCTTGGGTTTATTCTTATCATTCTCATTATGAGTATGTATTTTTTTAGATATATCAAAAATACCTTTAAAAATAATACTTGTTCTTTTGCAAAGGGAATGGACTTTTTGGTAATTTTACAAATGAATTGGGACTAGATTAACGGGTGACACCAGCTCAATCAAATAAGTTATTTGTACTAGAAATTTTATCACACGCGCATGTGTATGTGGAAATTAAGTATTTAGAAAAATAATAGTGTGTTTTAAAATAACATGAAATAAATAATGAAAATTATTGTTTGAAACTAATTGATAATAACAAATGCGATATGCACGGTATTAAAATGAAAAGAAATTAGATTCAAATACGAGTAAAACGAAATTTAAACACGTAAATACACTAGATTAATAATATTACATGTACTACAATTTTTATCATGGTGTTGTCATTAATCTTGGGTTGATATTGAACTAACTTGTGATACTAACTCAATAAATAACATTATGGGTAAACTACGTCAATAGTCACTAAACTATGAGTAAATTTTCATTTTGGTCACATAACTAAAAAAAGTTACAATTTGGTCACTAAACTATTCAAAAATTTTCATTTAAGTCACTAGGCTGTTAAAATTGATGTTATATGACATTCTCTACTCACATTAACTGTATCATTCAAAAGCTCTGTTCACAAAAGTTAGGGGTGAAGCCTATGCTTTTAGGAGGGGCAAGATTAAATTGCAATATTCACATTAGTAAAAATATAAATTCACCATTTGAATAGCCCACATTTTATATTTTTTAAAGAATTAAATTGATTTTTTTATCATTTTTAGGAAGTTAAAGTATAATTTTATTTTTTCTAATTTAAAATTTTAAAGAATTTAAATGAAAATTTTTATATTTTAGACCTAGATAAGCACATGACAAAGGTTAAGCTAGTGATTGGGTTTTTAACATGTGATCCACAGTGGAACCTTTGTCCACTGTCTTTCAATTTTTTATTTAATTTTAGGGATAATAATTCATTTTACCCTCTAAGTTTACAAAAAAATTATTTTAACTTTTTATTTAAATTTTCGCCTCTTTTAACCTTTAAATTTATATTATTTATTAAATCATTCTAAAATAAATAAAAAAATTAATTTTATTGACGTAATATTCACAATACAATCCACATATATCCCATATCAACAATTAATAAATTAAAAAATGTAAAAATATTTTTATATTTTTAATTTTGTTAATATTATTAAAATTTTAAAAATTAATTAATTATTGAAGATTATACATTTATTTTACTTTTATTCCAAGAGCATCATTAATTATTTAATGTAGGAAAAATTAATGTGACAAAATTAGTTGGTCTCTTAAGCAAAATCTAAAGGCCATTCTCAATTTCAACCGACCAGAGTTACATATTGGGTCTCGAAGTTAGTAAAGAACAAATATCAAGCGAATTTCGTAAATGACGTTTCATTTCCCTATAAAACAATGTGAACAATACCTTGGTAAACAAAAAAACTCAACTAAAAATCTTGGAATGTTTGGCCTAATTTGGGATTTTGTTGTACAATTTTACAAAATCTTGGAATGTTAACCGGACAATAACTTAATTAAAAAGACTTAAAAATTATTTCTTAAAAAATAATGGATACTATAATAAGATTAATATTGTATTTTAGTTTGTTTATATAATATTTTAAAGAATAAGGGTTAGTCCATTTTTTGGATCTTGAATCTGGTAATATTTTCTACATTGGAGCCTAAACTAAACAATTGTACTTACATCGAGGCTTGAATTTTTTTAACCAATTTTTTTTAACGAAATATCAAGGACTAACTTGGAAAAAAAATTAAATTCTAATGTGAGAACAATTGTTAAATTCAAGGACTAACTTGAAAAAAAAATTAAACCCTTATGCAAAAACAATCATCAAGTTTAGAAATTAAATTGAATGGAAAAAGAATTTAAATCTCAACTTATAAAATACTTATCAAATTCAAATACCAAATAAGGTAGAAAAACTACATTTAAATATTATTTCCTTTTTAAATAAAAAATTATTTCCTTTTAAAGACTAAGATTACCATAAATAATAAATATATTTTTACATAAACATTTTTATTCTTTCACCCACTAGCAGTTAAGGTTATTACTTTAACTAAGACATTTAATAATATTAATTAATTAAATATTAACTCTAGTACTACTATTTTTATATTTTGGCACCTAATTTTATAAAAAAATTATTTTAATTATTAATTTAATATTTCACTTCTTGAATTTGTGTTGTTTACCAAACCCACTAAAATGGATAAAAAAGTTAATTAATAGTTGTTAACTTTATTGATATGATATCCATGTGTTCGTCACATCAACAATTAATTAATTTTTTAAAATTTTAAAAAAATAAAAATTCAAAAAAGCAATAAAATATAAAAACTATCAAAAAATTGAAAATTATTAAAAAACACAAAAAATATAAAAATTATTTAATAATGAAAAATATAACAATATTCTATAGGATTTGGAATTAAAAATTAATTAATTGCTATCTTGGATGGTTATGTGAACAAAACTAACAAATATTAATTTTTTTCATCTATTTTAATGTGTTTTGATAAAAAACCCTAATTTAAAAGTTGAAACAGGAAAAAACAAAGTAAACCAACTGCTAAAATAACTTTTTCTGCCTTCTATTTTATATATGGTTTTACACACTCAGATTCTATGAAATAGGGATACCATATTATTTTTATTTTTTTTTCAATAATTTTATGCCATATTAAAATTTCCACTTTAAAAAAATTAAATCTAAATTAAAATCTTCAAATTTAAAATAAAATTATTGATATGCTGTAAAACTATTGGCAAAACTATGTGTGTGTATATTAATGATGTTTTTATCATATCAAGGTGTGGAATGTGGGTAAAGCTAAGTACCACATCTGGTGCTTCTGATGTCACTGGCTACCGTCGGTTTTCAATGTACTAAACTCAAAGCCTCAATGGTCCATCCGCACTCGCCCAGTCCAGTTCATTCAGACAAAGACATTTCAATGCACAATCACTGGGGTTCTTTTTTTTTTTTTTTTACCCCGAATTGCAGCTACAAGTTTCTCTTTGGTGGCAAACATCAAGCCACACACACCAACCAAGTTATAATAATGGACTGCAATTCGTTTTATCCCAAGTGAAATAATTGCAGGTTTTTTACCATACACCAAGAAGATACAAGCAGACCCTAGGGTTTTTAAAAAAGTAGAGTGAAAGCTATCAGATTACAAAAGACAACTTCTATTCTGCAAAATGTACAGTGGCCTGTGGTCCCAGTACTTCATTTCTTCTTCTCCTTTACTTTTTCGTGGTGGCGTACATGATTTCCAGGTGCTCAATTAGGACTGTGTTCCCATTTACTTTGAATTATATAAATTAATATTCTTGGATTCCTATAATATCTTTAGTACTCCGCCAGACTAAAAGATACTCTTTATATCGCATGAACATTAAGAAATCTTGGCAAGTGGTTTAAATATCTGGCATGTTTGAATGATTAAAGTTTCCTATGTGTTAACGTATTATTTGTAGCTTAGTTATTGTCAATTTAGATTATTCCTTTCCTGTGTCTTTTTCAAGTGGCAAATGCTTTAAGAAAAAGACCCCCAAATCCCATATTGGCATATACTAAATGCTGGGGTTTACTTCTTCATGATTCAAACACTAACTCAAATATTCGACTGCATGTTGGTGAACTAAAATATATCGTTAAACTAGGAAATTAAATTAAAATCTGATGATGAGCATCTGATTCCCTAATAATTCCATTCAATGAATCCTACATAACTAGAGACCATCCATTTGAAACGACACTATTGTTCACCAAGGAATCTGTATAATGCCCGCGGGACATGTTTGAGAATCAACATTAACTTCACTTTGATTAGTAACCAAATTGTTGCATTATTCCATTTCTAACCTCAACATAGGTGGTAAATGAGTGGATAAGGATTGGGTTCTTTTTTATTCGGATTTTCTAGACTTGATTTTTTTGGATTCGGATTCTGATCAGTTTGAGCTGGATGAGTTTTAATGGATCCAAATAGTTTTGAATTTTCAAATTTATAAATATATATTTTAGGGCTCAATTGTTTCATCGGAAATAATTTTCAAAAAATGATTTTCGAAAAATAACTCAATTTTCTATATGTAATTATTAAACAAATCATGTTTACTCAACCAAAGTTGTGTTTGCTTGTTATGATTTTACCTTCTCTATATGTAATCTCGGTAGCCTCGACGACATCAAAGAAATTGAGGCATTAGCATCTACATCAAGAGCAACCTGTTGCATGGTTTGAAGCATATCAGTTTCTCCAATGAAAACAACATGGCTAATGTGTAACAAGTTCACAAAAAAACTTTTGAGTTGATAGGGTGAAGCAAAGTGAGTTGCTTTATACTACAATTATGGATTAAGTACAACAGGTGTGGAGATTTATTTTCAGATTGGAATAAAAAGGGAAACCACACAATGATTCTACACTGTGGTCTACAACATGTTCTATGTTAAAGAGCCATTTAATAACCAAAGCCTAGCTAGTCGACCCTTTTGGTTGTATATCTGTTATAGCATGCCACTACTATGGAGAACAATAGTTGCATCCGTGTAGTTATAGAAGCAATCTAGAAAACAAAAGACCGTAATCAATCTACGAACTTACTCTAAAGAATAAAAAGAAAAAAGGTAATTTGAAATAAAAAGAAGGTAATGTTGCCAACCAACATCGCTTTGCATCAAAATGTTCTTACATCCAATACGACACTAGCAGTCCAAAATCAAACCGGAGATGCTACCAAAGCAACACAACACCAAAAAACAAAGACCAAAACTAGTAGAATGTCAATGACTTTAAAGCAATGTTTTTTAAATTGATCCAGTGATAAAACCAATCAAGCCACTAGTTTGTCGGCCTGACAGGTTTGATTAAAAAAATATTAAAAATTAAAAAAATCGGTTCAATCAAGTTTTTATCCGGTTCTGTTACTTGTTCAATCAATTCAATCAATTCGTACTGGTTTTCAGTTTAACTGATTCAAAACCACTCTCCAAATGGATTCCTTACCTGATTCTCAGTCTAACCAATTTGATCAATCGATCCGATCTGGTTCAAACAACAATGCTTTAAAGACCTTTTGAAAAAACCAGAGTCCACCATTGGGATTACAATATGTAAGTGCAACTGCTGAGTTTGATTCAACAATACAATTTAAATTTATCCAACTAATCAACTTCAGCAAATATTTCCAGAGTTGTATATTTGCCCAAGTAATTTGTTTATTTCATTTTGAAAGATTCATAAATAAAAAAGCTTGATGACGAGTAGGATCAACAAGGGGTAATGAATGACTATGATGGTGGCAGTTATGACTAGGCTTATATATATGGGAGACAAGAGGGTCTGCACGTCTTGAGTTTGTTGACGGCATAGTCCTATTTTATTTTCTTGCAGTGGCGATGACGTGATATTTTAGATTGAAGATATGATGTTTTAAAGACAGTTGGGTAGTCAATGAGCCCGAGGCTTCATATCGACCTGGAGAAAATGGTTTAGCGAGGGTTGGTCATGGTGTTGTCAGATGCTCAAGGTTTACCTGATACAGACACTTATTTAATATGTGATTCGCCTGTTAATGACACATATAGAGGACTCTCGGAGGTGCTATAACAATTTCTCCCTCAATGAGGGGAGGTTATAAATTGTCCTTCTTGAATTTGCCGAGAAAAGGGTTCACTAAGCCTATTGAAGGAGGTGGGTTCGCTGATGCCAACTGTAACTTCGTTGAAGTTGATGTAGTTTCACGTAACTTTAAAAATTAATAATTTGTAAAATTATTAAATTTTATAATACGAAAGATGCAAAATTTTGAAAATTGAGTTATATTATTTAAAGCGGGCTTTAAACATAAACTTGGTGAAGATGGTGCGCGTTGGTTGGGTAAATGAGGGGATCAGTAGTGATGATGGCTAAATTGTGGTGCTTGCTGGAAATTGTGCGCATATTTTCTTAACTGTCACATGCTAAGTGTAACTGAAGCATCAATTCCCCTTTTATAAATAAAGAAACTTAGGGACTGTTTTGGGTGGTTATCTGCTTTGTAAGAAATCTCTAAAACGATTTTGGTTAATTTAGATTTGGTATTTTTCTTTAAATTAACGTAATAAATAAAATAAATTACATTTTAAGAATATTAGATTGGTTTTTTTAGAGTATACGTAAGGTATTTTTTTAAAAGATTTTGGTTTCTTATATAACAACAATGGGTTATCAATCATATATAAACAACTTTCAATTTCATATTTTTTTACAATGCGTTGTTGATTTTAGCTGGCGGAGTTGCACATAGTCATTTGATTGAAATGTGTCTTATCCATAATTTTTTGAGTCGAAATTGGAAGGTTTTTGTTCGTCATATTCCGAGGTTGCAAAATATAGTAACTGAACATATGGCCAAGCGTATGGCGACTAATTTCACAAAAATTCATTAGTTTGAAGAACCCCCGCAATCAGCATAAAGTTTAATTGAGACGGATTATATTCTTACTTTGAATCATTAATGTAACTTTTTAAGTTTTTCGCTTTAAACTGTCTTTTTTCTAAAAAAAAAAAGATAGCATATTTAATTATTATAAATAATAATTTTTGCATCCACGTTTAAACCATTTTTGTTTATTTTTTCTTGAGAATTGGGATGAAAATTTATTCACAATTGTGTTTTTTAAAGAAAAAGTAAAACTATATTAATTCAATTACGCAATGGCACCATAGTCTTTTATATTGTTAAAGAATCCTCAATACCTCATTAGGAGGCACATAGAAGATTTGTAAGCTAGACTTCTATGCAAGGCAAACCATTGTCAAACAGTCTCCAATTAAGTTTGTTTCTCTGGATACAATTCTAATCCTCCATTGTCCTTTAGAACACATAACCATTTGAATCCTTTGAATAATTGTGATATCTAAATCTTCCATCTTCTTACCAGTCAAGGCCTTAGCCACATCAATATTATCTGTCTGAATTGTTTTTCTTTTTATATTTACTTAAAGTTATCGTTTTTCAATATCAAATGTTAGATATGTGTCATACGTTAGTCTAAAATATTTAAAATAGACTATATTTTTCAATATATATTTATTTTCATTTATTTCATTACGTGATTAATTTGTTTTTATTCTAATTATTTTTAAAATTATATTTAAAGTTAAGACTTGTTTGGAGTATTAGTTAAAGTTTATGTATGGTACCTAGATGGCATAGATTCAGATCATATCAGCCCTCATCTCTCCCTTTAATATTATATTAATAAAAAATTTATTATATTTTATTTAATTTAATTTTTAAATATTATTATTTTATTCTATAATATTTCATAAAATAAACTTTTTAAAACATAACATTTAATAAATTAAATTATTATCATATATATAATAAAATATTTTTCAATAAATATTTATTTCTTTCTATTTAAGTCTTTACTTGATTAAATTATTTTTATTCTAATTAAATATTTTATCAATGTCCCCTTAATATTATATTGATCAAAGTTATTTCTTATATTCATGTTTGATTTAATTTTTAAATATAGTATAAAATGATATTTTATAAAATTATATTAATATAACATTAAATCAGTCATTTATCAATAATAGAATATAATAAATTAAAATTTTCAAATTTCTGTCAGAAGTGGGATTTGAACCCACGCCCTCTCACGAAGACCAGAACTTGAGTCTGGCGCCTTAGACCACTCGGCCATCCTGACTGCCTTTGAAATAGAATTCAAAAATTATTTTTATTAATATTTATTCTAAAACGGCAGACCGTTTAAAAATCAACGGTCTAACTTTTCTTTAATCCCTCTATTTTAATATTGTTTAATTTAACCTATAGGTAAAATCCACCAACCTGCACTCACCCTATGTTGGGTTCAAATGAATATAAAATTACTTAGCACATTATCGGATATGCTATATTCATTGTTGATTGAATCATATTGAATAGGTCAGACGAATTGTTGGACTGAGAATCGGTTGGAGATTGATCCAGAAAGTAACTTTGAACCAGTTAGACCAAGAATTGACATAATCAAGTAGTTTTAATTTTTTTTATTTTTTTAATTGAACTAGTTAGATCGACGAACTGATGGCTTGACCAGTTCAATCACCGATCCGGTTTAAAAACACTTGTTACCCTGTTTGGTTCATTTGACTGATATGTAAGGTTTTAGTGTTTAGTTGACGAAAAGTAAGATTACTTTAAAATATATTTTATTAAATTATCCTTATAGAAGTTATTTTTTTAATATGTTCAGTTCCTTTAGTATTTTTTTCTAGTCTCAATTTGCATAAAATTATGATAAATTATGACCATTTTTATTTTTATTATAATTTATATATTAATAAGTAAATATATGGTATTGAAATAAATTTATAAATTATAATTATAACAATTCATGAAAATGTTTGATAAATAGGTCAATAAAATAGTGTTTGAAAGTGAAATCCCTATTAAAAATAGTGTTTTTAATTAAACTTACATTTTATTTACATAGAAAACAGATGAAATTATTAAAATAATTAAAAAAAGGTAAATTTATCTAAAATTTAAGATTTTGACCGGAATGTAAGATTACTTAATAAAGATGTGGTATTAAGATCAGCCCATGTATTTTTAAATCTCGACAGTATTGAAAATGTGAAATTACGGTCTCATGAAAATATTTGATAATCACATTCCTCAAATCTCATGGTACCAACATGAATGTAAGATTTCGTGAACCAAATGTCTTTTATAATTAGAAAAATACCTATTTACCCTCAAAATTTGATAGAAAACACAAACCCCCAAAGGGTTATATACCATATAAATTTAAAATAAAAACATAATTATACCATTATTAATTATGTATTTTTTTTATCTTTGTTCATTTTTCTTCGTTTATACTTAAAAAATATATAATTTTAATTGTTCTATAATTACGTTTAACTACTGTAAAATTAAATCACAATTTAATTCAAGTAAATATTGAATTTATTAAAAACTTATGTTTACTTCAATTATATGTTAACTTTATTTTTACTGGGAAAAACTCCAATGATAAAGAAATTGATTAAAAAATAAAAAAAAGTATAGCAATAAAAGAAAAGGAAAATATGAAAATAAAACTATTATCAGTGAAATTTTACTAAGAATAAACTTATATAGATGAATTTGGAGAACAAATTTTTATTATTTTAGAGATATAATTAATTTTATAATTTTATTAATCAAAATATTTTTTTTTCAAAAATTAGTTTAATTGTTAAAATATATTTTTATTTATTTTCATATGTTTCCTTTTTTAATTATATTTTTATCATTTCATTTATTTTAATTAATTTATTATTGTAAAAAATTAAAAACAGAAAGAAGAGAAAAAGAAAATGTAATTGCCATCAAGCATACAATTTTCAGTGGAATCCAGACATATTATACAGTTGACATGACATATGCTAATACACCCCAAGCTGGTATTTAGACGAGGGGATTGCATTTGAGAAAAAATCCCTTATATCGTGTGATGGTACACTTGAAATCTTTTGACTACATATAGCTAATCCCAAAGTTGGTGTCATTTTGGACCTTCGAGTCGAGGGTTATTCTCGAAGCTAGAACGATTTATCAAAATTATCAAGATGAAGATGGGCTACAATCGATCTAGTTCAAGACTAGTAAACAAGATGCTTCCAAGGTAAATAACTGCAGAATACCAAGCATATATCACTAGCATCCTTGTAACATATCATGAACTATTAACAGATAAAAACAATATATTTGTTATAGATGAGAAAGGAAGGGCAAACCTTCTAGAGATCAGCGAATGGAGGTTAAAAATACATACAAACCAATCACCAAAAGAAAGGGATTGATTGAGTTGGAGAATCATTGCATGGTGGCACCCAACACTAGCAGATAACCGACCATAAATTGATGTTTATTTAAGCTTAAGCACCGATGCAATGTATTAGCTAAAGGAATTTGCCTAGTGAAGGTGGGGATGTTGTTATATTGGTCCAAAACTGATGAGGCTCTTCAAGTTTAGAAAGGATGGTTCCTTGCAAGACAAAAGCAAAGAGTGCCAGGTGACTATTAACATTTGTATCCAATAGTATAAACCACTTTAAAGCTTTTAATGCATGGTAGTAAATATCCAACAAGTAAAAAATTTTGTTAATAGAAAGCATAGCTACTTTTATTTATTTTTTCTTTTTTATGGAATTGTTATGTGTTAAGTCACTGTTAGATGGATTGAATTTGAAGATGAACTTGTATATTCTCGAGCTCTAACAAGATGAAGCTAAACTATGGGGATATGAAGTTTTTGCTTGAAGACACTTTCCTGTGCTTAAGTCAATCCTTAAGCTTAAGAATAGTGTAAGATAATGGGAGGGTTGAAGATGAAAAAGAAATATAGGAAGATGATTGTTGAAGCTCGCTTTCTTGAAGTATTTGACTCTATTAAACTTATAGAAGACCGTTCAAGCATGACTCGGATCAAGAAATTCGATCGTGAACCAAATTTTCCTAGAATTGAAACTTGATTTTCTTGAAACAGAGATTCAAAATATCGATTATATCCCTCAATTTTGAGAATGCCCGACCCATCAAAAGTAGAGCTTGTTACATGAGCTTTGTGGAGGATTAAGCTTAACATGTTATTGGTGTAGTGACCCGATAGTTGAGTAAAAGAAAAATATATTTTCGTTCTCCGTTTTCATAAAACTGAATCGTAAATATTTACTAAAAATATTTACGAAGCTAGTTGTGCATCTAATTGGGTTTTATTTAGGTGAATTTGACTTAATTAGAAGTATTTGGGAAAAAGGATTAGATTTAAATAGGTATGAAAGTTTAATTAAAGATTAAAGAAAATAAAAAGGACTAAAAAGGCAATTATGCCATTTTTAAATGTTGAGGCGGCATAAGCATAAAAATTTTAAGATTTTTATGTGATAAAATATTATTATTAGATAATTATGTTAATATAATATTATATTATATAATAAAGCAAAGAGATAAAAGAGAAGAAACAGAGAAGCAAACGAAACAGAGAGCAGAGGAAAGAAAGAAAAAGAGAGAAAAGAAAGAAGAAAAGGGAAAATTAAAAGTTTGAAGCTTGGAAGTTTAATAGGTAAGTTAATTTAGCCCTTTCCTTTTAATTTTGATGTTTTATAAGTTTTAGGATAAAGTTTTGATGAATTTAAATTGAGGTTTTTGGAGTTTTAAAGTTTTTGAACATAGCATATGATGAACAAAAGATGAATTAGTGGTTTAATTGAAAGAATTTGAAGTTAGAATTGGGTGAATGATTTAATTGTAAAATAAGCTATAAGAAAACTGTTTTGGGACAGTAGCAGTAGGGTAACTTTGAAAAATCACTAAAAATCGTAGAAGTGGAATTAGAAGCTGAGTGAGATATGAAATTAAAGCTTATTGAGTCTATTTTCATATTAAAGAAACAAGGAAAGCAAAGGAATTCTTTATTTTGAGATATTTAGATTTTTGTAAGACTGGTTCAAAGTGATTTCGAGATCCCCTGTTCTGACTTTGGAAAATCATAAAAAATTGGATAAAAATAATTAGGGGCTTAAATTTATATTTTTAGAATCCTGAATGAGTCTATTTTCAATAGAAATAAACAAGAACATCATCTGAATCCTATATAAATAGATAATTAATTTTTAGTGAAGAAGGGTCAGAATTGCCAGACAGCAGAACATGAGTGACTTTGATGAATAAATTGTACTAATTGGCTAAGCTAAAAATTATGAAAATTTTATGGTATGAATATATGTGAGTCTAGTTTCAGGAAAAATTTACGATTCTTCATTTGGAGTTCTATAGCTCTGGAAATAAATAATTTAGTGACTATGACACAAAAGGACAGCTTGGAATAAGTTTATGAGTAAAATGTGAGCAAAAGTAAGAAAGGATGAATTTATCATAAAATACATGTCTATTTTATTAAATAGTACAGGAAATTATTTGATTATTTTTAACATATAAATGTTATGTTTTTATATGAAATTGAAGAAAAAGAAAAGGAATGAGAGGACCGAATCGAAGGAAAAGGAAAAGAGAAGGTTAAGGAGTGAAGGAAGAAGAATTTATGTCACCTCAACCTTTTGTTGTAAGTACTACAAGAATTTTAAATTATTGTTATTTATCCTTTTTGAAATTTTTATGTGAATTATTTAAATATATGAGATTCAGCTTTAATGCCCAAGTAGACGAAATTTAGAACTACTTGGATATTAGTGGCATGCCATTAAGGAACTTTAGCGCGCTCTCTGATATTAGCACGTTGGTGCTCTCTGATATTAGCACGTTGGTGCTCTCTAATTATTAGCACATTGGTGCTCTCTGATTATTAGCAAGTCAGTTCTCTCTGTTCACTTGTGCATCATAATGTACCTCTGTATTTGTTCCGTATATCCGGTGTGTTCTATAAAGTCTACTTTGGGCTAAGAATGTGAAATGAGAACCAAAGTGAATTACTGATGTGTTAAGGTACAAATAGACTAGAAGAGAAGTCCAACTAGAAGATCTCTCATCTCATCACATCCTCAAGGACTTCAAAAGTACAAATAGACTAGAAGAGAAGTCCAACTAGAAGATCTCTCATCTCATCACATCCTCAAGGACTTCAAAAGTAGGTACTATATTTTGTATTAAAATGGCATGTACATATGTAGTTCAAAGGTATTCCCATGTGATAGGGACTAAAATGTAGACTCTTGAAATTCTATCTATTTTGAGTTACTTGAAGTATTTTTGGTATATATGAAATGAATTAGTAAACAATAAATATGTTTGTAAAAAATGGTTGGTATGTTAAAATATTACATACAAATGTTTTAATTAAATAGTATCTAGCCATAACCGTTTCGACACCAAATGTAATAGTCTTATATCGGGTCTGAATAATTAAACCGGGTATAAGGATATTACAATTGGATTGAAAATTGGTCTCCCATACTCTATCAGTCTTATGTTTGGCCCACAAAATTGCTCCTGATTGATTATTGGATGTAAAGTCTGTATAATGGTGTTATGTTTATCATTGTTCACATCAGGTATTATAACAAAATGAAACATAGAAAATGTCCTCATTTGGTTTCACAAAAACGTTTACGTTTTCATGAAAAATGGAAAATATGAAACAACACATGTTTGATTGAAAATTTTTAAAACGGTTTTTGGAAAATGAAAATAAAGATACGTACAAATTAAAAAAAATAAAAATAATAAAATTTTTTAACTTTAAATAAGTTGGCCCTAATTTAAGTCCATGCAAACACAAAAATAATATTTTTTTTGATAATTTTTTGAATATTAAATTTGATACATTAGTTTATTTTCTCATGTTTTTAATAATTCATATAAATGTAATTATTTTATTTTCTTTCTCATATTTTTTATGGTAGAAAAGTAGTTTATAAATAATAATGAGATGTGATGGTTAGTTGAAAGTTCAATTTCCATTTATGAAAATGGGTTGCGTTTCATGATCAACCTTTTACTTATCGGATGGTGTGAATAATGGAAAATAAAAAATAAAAAATATTTTCAAATTATCAAAAAGGAAAACTAAGAAAATTAATATAATTAATCCAATATCTTAAAATTGTAAAATTGGAAATGGATGATTGACTCAAACTCAACCCAACAAAAATGACCTACTTCGGTGGATAAATTTAAAAAGAAGGGAAACAAAATTCACCGAATCCTATGGACGTGATAAATTCTAAAATCTAGTTAAATACGCATTCAAAGCTATATTTTCTTTTCGGTACCACATTCAAAGCGTCTAATTTCAGGATTTCCCAAAATTACCTACCAAATAAAGAAAATCCCAATCTCACCCACGTGTTATTGAAATATCGTCACAGCTATAATCACTGCCGCACATCATTCATTATACTCAGTCGTTCCGGATTCATGATAAATCTGTGATTCTCAAATTTCAATGCGCGCTGTCAAGTAAATATACAGTGAAAAAATACCGGATCTCCATAACCGAGGTAGTGACAAATCCGTTGGTACCCCAAAGTGGAGAGGTGTTCCTATGCGGATCTCACTCACCAACTGGTCACATCAGAGACGTCCATCATTGATTCTTTTTTTTTTTTTGCGGTACAATCCATCATTGATCTTCAAATATAGTGAAAAATATATTATTTTAAGATTCTTTTCATTTAACACGTTATTTTCATACAATATTTACATTAATTAAATAAGAGTTAATTTCGAGGTACATTCCCAAACTATAAAACTTATTTTAAATAAATTTCTAATTTCTTAACATTCTAATTACATCTCTGAAAAATTAATGAAATCATTAATTTAATCATTAAATAATATATAAAATCTTACATGACACAATTAAAAACAAAAATCTTAAAAGAAAAGTAAAATGTTGGCACATATTTTTTAAAATAAAAAACTAAAAATGAAGTAAAACCGAAAAATAAAGAGAGTAATGATAGTTTCTCTAAAAGTTTCGAAAACATCAAAACTAATAGTTTTACAATATTTTACTTTTTAAAGTTTTTCATTTTAATTTACATTATATAATATCTGACGTCTCATCTAACAATTAAAATAACGATATTAGTAAAAGATTTTATTGATATGACATCAATAATTTAGGGATGTAATTAGAATGTTTTAGAATTTGAAGACCAATTTAAAATAAAAGTCATAATTTAAAAATATTTAATGCAATTAACTTAATAAATAATTTAAAAATTAAATTTTATCTAATTAGTTAACTTTTTGTAAGAATAACCTGTTATATACCCTATACAAAAATTAAAAAAAAAACTCACAAGGATATTGTTAAATATATATATTTTTAATTAATTTGTTTTTTTATAATAATTTTAAATTTCAATTTGTGTTTTTTAAGGGTGCAAGATGTTATACAATTTCACAATTAAATAAAAATATTTTTTTTGTAAATTCAATCTTTGAAATTAAATAAATATATTTTATCCAATTAAAGTATAAAATCTTAATCAAACAAATGTTTTTTTATAAAAAAATAAATCTTTAGTTAAACTAAGATTTAAAATATTTAACACATAAATTACTATAATTTTGTAATGTTAAATTATGAAAGAAAAAAAAATTTATGAAAGAAAACTATTTAAAAATGAGATGGACGGTAGAGATGTGTAAAATGTAGAGTAAATGGTGTAAGCCGCGAGGTAGAGGAGAGAAGAACATTGTACTTAACGGAGAGACCAAAAAGAGTGGCCCTTAAAGTTTTTATATTATTTCACCGTCTTTAATTTTTAGTTTTTCGAGTGAGAGGTAAGTTAAAGGAGGCAGGCACAGACGGGAGCCTTGAACGTCACATTTCTGTTTCAAGTTTTAGGGTTTCTATCCTTGTTTTCTCTCTAAATTTCAGGTAAATTCCTCTCAAAACCTCTTCAGTTTCAGATTTCTGGGCTTGTATTTTTCTGATTTGGTGGTTTTCTCTGGGTTTTTGAGGTAATTTTAAAATTTTCCGGATTTCTTTTTCAACCTTTTTCCGTGCAATGCCTGCTTCACTTGATGTGTTTTTCTTCCAGTGGTTTTTTTCTTTTTTTTTAAGGACTATCTGAGTACACTAATTCCCTGTTTTTTGTTTCTAGTTTTAAGTCAACGTTCTAGTTCATACGTTTTTAGCTTTTTTGCACCTCTGACGTAACTATTTTTTGGTCTTTTTAGCTACTTCAGTAAGCTTTTTCAGAATCCTGTTATTTTATTTTTTATTTAGTTTTTTTTTGTTTTAAAATTTTTTCTTCTCATTTTTGTGAGCGAGACGTTTAAAAAGCTGTAACATTTTTGCTTCATTTGCCACTTGATGTTAACTTTGGTGTGCGTGTATGTGCGTCCTAAGCTCATATTCCTAGATGTGCTTTATTCTGCACTCTGAAGGGTAATTTTTTTCCTTTTATTTTACCATTTATGCTCATTTCCGTAATTTTTCTTGTTGGTGTTCCAGCTGTCTTCAAGAATACGCTTATTTTGCTGCAGATCGTCTAATTTTCTAGGTAATATTTGTATTCATTGTAAATATGGCATTCCGATGCTTGCATGTTGGATTTCTTAGCACATTGTAAGAAAAAAACTTCATTTTTGAACTGCATGATCATCGTGTTTTGTTGTCATGACTTTGCTTCTGTTTTTGGGTATTTGAATGTCTCTGACTGTTCACCTGTTCCACTCTGCAAATATAGTAAGATCTTTTAGCCAATTTTCAGTTCACTGAATTCCCTGAATGCATGCTTACGTTTCTCTTCAAATTATTGGCTTGTTATATGTCAAGTGTAATTGCTTCTCTCTTTTGTTAATAATAGTGACCAATGTATCAACTCAAAAATAGTAAACTGTTTTCTGCCTGAAATGATTATATGATACTATTCCTTATCTTCCTTCAAAGCGGTTTTTCTTTTTATTTTAGGTTGTCTTGGTTCTTCCTAGTATTTTCTCTTCTTCGTTGTATTACATACTGTTTTCTTTGTTTTAGGACATGGACTCGTTTGAGCAGGATGGAAATGGGGCGGCACCTGACTCTCTGCCTCCACCCCCACCTGTGCCTCCTGATGTGGTGCCTATCAAAGCAGAACCTGAACCTGCAAAGAAGAAGGTTGTGCGAGTCCCAATGGCCAGGCGTGGTCTTGGATCTAAAGGGCAGAAGATAACTCTTCTCACCAATCACTTCAAAGTGAATGTTGGAAGCTCTGATGGACACTTCTTCCATTACTGTGTATGCTATTTGATTCCTTCACTCTATGCTTTTCTATTAATAGTCCCCTGGTTTTTGTTAATGGTAATTATTGATGCAAGCTTCTTCTTTTGTATTTGGTTCAACAGGTTTCTCTTTATTATGAAGATGGCCGTCCAGTTGATGGCAAGGGTGTTGGAAGAAAAGTGATAGAGAGGGTGCAAGAGACCTATGGCAATGAATTGGCTGGAAAGGACTTTGCTTATGATGGGGAGAAAAGTTTATTTACTGTTGGTGCTCTTCCAAATAACAAGCATGAGTTTACAGTTGTACTTGAGGATGTTACATCTAACAGGTAGACATGCTCGTAAGACTGGTTTTTAGTATAAATGTCTCCCATTTATTGTTATTTAAGCTCTAAATGTGGACCTTCTCATTTATAGAAACAACGGGAATGCAAGCCCTGATGTCCATGATGACTCAAATGGGCAAGACAGGAAGAGAATTAAACGGCCTTATCAGTCAAAGACCTTTAAAGTGGAGATCAGCTTTGCTGCAAAGATTCCCATGCAAGCCATTCAAAATGCTCTGCGTGGACAGGAATCAGAAAACTCACAAGAAGCCCTAAGGGTGTTGGATATCATTTTACGGCAGCATGCTGCAAAACAGTGAGTTAAAAATATCAGCCTGTATGTCATTTTTTTTCCACTTAAGGTTTTGGTCCTGGATGTTAAATTTATTCTGACATTAACTTGAATTTTATAGGGGATGTCTACTTGTTCGCCAATCATTCTTTCAAAATAATCCTGATAATTTTACAGACATTGGAGGTGGTGTTCTAGGCTGCAGGGGTTTCCATTCTAGCTTCAGAGCCTCTCAAGGGGGCCTTTCCCTGAATATTGGTTGGAACTTGGAATCTTACCTCTGACTCATACATTTATTACTTTGTGTTTTTCTTTTAATTACTCAATTTATTTCTATTTTAGATGTCTCAACTACCATGATAATTCGTCCTGGTCCGGTTGTGGACTTTTTGCTTGCCAATCAGAATGCCAGAGATCCGTACTCCCTGGACTGGACCAAGGTAACCAATAACCTTCTTTGTCTCCAAGTGAATTTGAGTTACCTTGCATCAATTATTGAATCTCTATTGCTTGGTTCCCCCTGTATAGGCTAAACGAAGCCTTAAGAACTTGAGGATAAAAGTCAGTCCATCCAATCAGGAGTACAAGATCACTGGATTGAGCGAGCAGTTGTGCAAAGATCAGTTGTATGGTTTCCTGATTTCAGACCATTGCTTTTTCTTCAATCTGTTTTAAATCAGCTAGTACTTATTTTTGTCTGATGGAGTCTTGTCTTATGCTTCCTCTTTAAGTAATTACTTCTTTTATTTGTTGTTTGACTCCTTTATGTAGGTTTTCATTGAAGCAGAAAAGCATGAAGAATGATAATGGTGAAGCTGAGAATCTAGAGATTACTGTCTATGATTATTTTGTCAACCATCGCAACATACAGTTGCGCTATTCTGCAGACCTGCCATGCATTAATGTCGGAAAGCCAAAACGGCCGACATATATTCCTTTGGAGGTGAATTCATAGACTGTGATTTTGTTTATTTATAGAATATATGTTTTGTAACTAATACTTGTCTATGGTTTGTTGGGCACCTGTTGCAATAGCTCTGTTCCCTGGTGTCTTTGCAACGTTACACCAAAGCGCTAACCACTTTCCAGAGAGCTTCTTTGGTTGAAAAATCAAGACAGAAGCCTCAGGAAAGAATGAAAGTCTTATCCGGTGTAGGTCTTTTCTCTAAGCTTTTGACTCGCTTCATATTTATTGTACTGTAAAACACATGTCAATGAGTGTTGTTGCAAATTTTGTGCAGGCTTTACAGGGGAGCAATTATGGTGCTGAGCCAATGCTGCGTTCTTGTGGTGTTTCTATCAGCACTAATTTCACCCAAGTCGAAGGTCGTGTTCTGCCAGCGCCAAGGGTAGAGTCATATATGGCTGGATTAATTCTTTTTTTCTTCCGTTGATATGTCATGCATTTATGTTGGGTGTTTAGAGTTATCCTAATGATTTTGGTTGGATCTACATTCTAATTTTTCTTTTTGACAGTTAAAAGTGGGGAATGGTGAAGATTTCTTTCCTCGGAACGGGAGATGGAATTTTAATAACAAGGTTTTTGCTCCCTTTTATTTTGAAACTTTCTATTTTATAAATGTTTCGACTATTGTTTCTCAACAGTGTATGCTTTCGTAGAAATTAGTGGAGCCAACTAAGATTGAAAGATGGGCTGTTGTCAACTTCTCAGCACGATGTGATACGAATAGCCTTGTCCGGGATCTGATTAGATGTGGAGACATGAAAGGAATTGTGAGTTTGACCAAGTTTTTTTTTTTTTTTTTGTTGTGACTGTTTTGTCACTTGGCATATACGAGGTTATAAATTCAACTTGTGGGCTAAAGTTGTTTTCCTTGTCTCTATTTTAGCGGATAGACCCTCCGTTTGATGTGTTCCAAGAGTCCAATCAGAACAGACGTTGCTCTCCTTTGGTTAGAGTCGAAAAAATGTTTGAGGATATCCAATCTAAACTTCCTGGAGCTCCACAGTTTCTTCTTTGTCTTTTACCTGATAGGAAAAATTCTGATCTTTATGGTATGCAAAATATCACCTGTTCGTGTGTTAACTGTGCTATTCTTTCTCTTGAAGTCTTTTCCTTGCATCTAAATTTGACTTTTTGAAGGTCCATGGAAGAAGAAGAATCTTTCTGAGTTTGGCATAGTCACTCAGTGCATGGCTCCAACTAGGGTCAATGATCAGTACCTTACAAACCTGCTTCTAAAAATCAATGCAAAGGTATGCTCCCATCAAATTTATTCTTCTTTATTTCTTTAACTTGGGAAGATTAAACACTAACCTGCTAATTACCTCTACACAGCTTGGAGGACTGAATTCCATGTTAGCAATTGAGCAAACACCTTCAATTCCAGTTGTTTCAAAGGTTCCAACCATCATCCTTGGCATGGATGTGTCTCATGGCTCTCCTGGGCAGTCTGATATTCCATCAATTGCTGCGGTAGGAATGATATTGTTCAATATCTTTGTGTTTCTTGGGTTTCCATCAACTGCTACCTGCTTGTAATGGCAGTTACGGATATGTGATTCTGCAGTCTGTACTTTACATAACTATTTCCTCTTGAGGTAGCTTCTTGACCTGTACTTATTTTAGAGTTACTTTTGTTGAATTTTTAGGTGGTCAGCTCCAGGCAGTGGCCTTTGATTTCCCGTTATAGAGCATCTGTGCGTTCACAATCTCCTAAGCTTGAAATGATAGATTCTCTATTCAAAAAAGTGTCTGACAAGGAGGATGAAGGTATCATGAGGTGCGCCAGCAATGAAGTTCCTTTCTTTTCAGATTTAATTTTTACATCTTTTTTCTTTCTTTTTAATTTGTCTTTTTAGTTAAAAAATTATCTTACTCTTGTTGAACATTCATGTCTAGCATCTTAACTTTTGGGTCTAGTAGTGTTTATGGTCGTCTTCCTAATGAATTTTTTTTAATCACAGGGAGGTTCTCTTGGACTTTTATACAAGTTCAGGAAAGAGGAAGCCTGATCAAATTATCATATTCAGGTTTTTTGGTTTCTCATGTTCGATCTCTATAAAATATAACATATTCTAACTCAAATGGAATAGTACATTTTCAAGTAACTTGCGAAGACAAAATTTTGGTGTTCCTGTTTCTTAATTCGCATTGCTTCTCTGCTTGCAAACTATTTGTATAGACTTCTTAGCAATAATATATTTATCTATCAAATCATCTTTTACTTGCGAAACATGTAACAGTTATTTGGGGAATATTGTATATTCAAGCATCTTTTATCTGCATGGTGTTTTTGTGCTGCTTACAGATTATACAAGTTGAATGTCCTTTTTAAACTTCTAATCATCCTAGAATGTTTCTTGCTTCCTGCAATTTGGAATGCTTAGATTATCATTCTTTAGCCTCATCTACATTCCTAATTTATTTCTCTTGCTACATAACTTTGACCGTTGTGATATTCCCTCTATCATTTGCACATCTGTGTTGTATAATTATGTTCTGGGAGTATAATACCTGCTATGTAAAAGCATTTTTGCATTTTGGAATTCTGTTTTTTTCTCATAAATGTTTGTGTAAAGGCTGCTTGGTTAATCTATCATATCTGCTATGTAAAAGTGCTTTTTCATTTTGGAATTGTGTATTTTATCATAAAAGCCTATGGTGCTTGGTTAATCTATATAAACATATCCTGTTTTTGAGGGTTCTCTGCTGCAAGTTTCTGTTTCAATCTTATGATAAATCATGTCTCTCATGCGTTTTTGTTATTAGCCAGTTTGTGATTATTGTGCTGATGTTTCTGTTACATTTTATTGAGATGCTGATGGAATATTGCTTCCTTGCTCATTATTCTTGGTTCAACTCAGGGATGGAGTTAGCGAGTCGCAGTTCAATCAAGTATTGAACATTGAACTGGATCAAGTAATTGAGGTATGCAGTAAGCTTACATAGTTGGTGATAAATCATTGTGTTAAAAATGACAGTGGTTGGGATAAATCATCAGTTGTTAACGTTTCTACTTTATAGGCTTGCAAATTTCTTGATGAGAGTTGGAACCCCAAGTTTGTGGTCATTGTGGCACAGAAAAACCATCATACTAAGTTTTTCCAGCAGGGATCTCCTGACAATGTCCCCCCTGGTGAGTCTCAGTCATGATTTGATGCATCTCATTTGGTACCTTGGTTGTAGTTTTCACAATTTATCCTGTTTTCCATTATGCAGGAACCGTTATAGACAACAAAATCTGTCATCCTAAGAACAATGACTTCTATCTTTGTGCCCATGCTGGAATGATTGTAAGTTCTTCGAGAATTTAGTTTTCTTGATTACTAATTCTGTAGTTATGCTTTTTTGTCCCTTTATACGAAGTTGAGTCTCCTTTTAAATTTGAATCAAGGCTCTGATTTCTGATCTTTTGACTTTTACCAATAAGCTTGTAGTTGAATAATCAGAGAAATTGCTATTATGTTCTAAACCTTGATGGCCTCCTATTCCTTGTAATGTTAATTTCTTTGTATAATTTGTGTTTGCTTTTCAGGGAACCACGAGGCCTACTCATTATCATGTTCTCTTAGATCAGATTGGGTTTTCGGCTGATGATCTGCAGGAACTAGTCCATTCTCTGTCGTATGTGTAAGTGTTCAATCATGTATTGTAATTGCCTCGCAAATGCTTTGGTCTGTAACCAATACTGTATTCCTTATAAACCGTCTATTGCAGGTATCAAAGGAGCACCACTGCCATATCTGTAGGTGAGAATTCTGATTTAGCTTTGACCTCTGTTTGTGAAAGCTTCCAGCTAGTTGTTTGATTTCGTAGTTCAGTTTTTTCTCTAGTGTTTGTTTGAGATGTTTTACGGATTGCTAATATGACGACATTGACGTGTGTTGTAGTTGCTCCTATTTGCTATGCACATTTGGCAGCCTCACAGGTGGGTACATTCATGAAGTTTGAAGATGCCTCAGAGACATCCTCGAGCCATGGTGGAGTTACTGCACCCGGAGCCATTTCTGTCCCTCAGCTGCCGAGGTTGAAGGAGAACGTCTGCAATTCCATGTTCTTCTGCTGAGCCCCCATGTTTTGTATAGGCTTTTGGTTGTTACCAAAACGACTGAAACGTTTTTAAGTTATATGAAAGTTAAAAAAAAGTAGGGTTATCATTGATGATGTGGCGGTGGTTGAAACATCATCCCTTTTGGGTTTTTGGCCCTACTGTATGTAGGATCTATGAAGGTGTGTTTGACTAGCACTTGTTAAATGGCTTAGCCTCTGTAGTACCTGTAATCCTGTTTGGTGATAATCAATGCATAGCCTCAGCTATCATTAACTTAAAACCTGCTTTGTATCCTGTGGAATGTGGAATATCCCAACATGTAAGTTGAGATTTGTCCTGAGTTATATAAAAACAGTTGTAAATCAAAGAAAGCAGAGCGCCACAGATGGGTCAACTGTTGCCAAATACATTCCATACCAGTAAGATGGTTCAACCGAAAATCAAACCCGAACAGCAGAGCTAAAAAGATTCTAGCTAGTAAAAGGCCTAAAGCACCGTACACCATCGCCGCTGAAAAAGAAGCCAAAGATGCTCCAACTAAGCCTCTTTCACAAGAAATCTACTCGACCCTGAACAAGTTTCGATTTAACATTCAAGTATGTTTAGATACGATAATCACATTGGGAGCCTCGTATAAAATTTTTAATACATTTATAGTTCAGAATATAAATGAAATATCCCGAATAAGTTGAGAGAAAATTAAGAGCCGCATCATTACTAGGTGCTTTGCATTTGCATTGCATGCCACGAACTTTCCAACAACTCCTCGAGAGATGAGGAGGGGGCTCAATAGACAGTTACGACATATCCTTTTACAATAAACAACAGGTTTATATGCAATGCAAAACAATATCTAGGACCAATATTTCAAATCTGCCCAACCCCAAGTTGTGGCTGATTACATCACAATCCACACTTCACACCATGTTTTCCAGTTTTACATCAACAAAACTTTGTTAATCGGTTCCCCAACTCTATTTGTTCCCATTGCAAGGCCAAGGGTTGTAAAACCAATGAGAGCAATATCCAGGAGAAGGGGTAGGTGCTGGAAGTGCTGCTGTTAACCATAGGTTAAGCATGAAAGCGGCAGTGAGTGACCATAAATATTTTTCGCACCTGCAATTCGGAATTTCATCTCCTCCAATATAGCATTATTTAATGACTTCATCAAAATAATGGACACAGCAACCCACATGGAAGTTAAAACTAGGGGAACCAAACAAAAGCTAAACAACATTCACAAGGTCAACCCATCAACTCGTTTACAAAACCACAATTCAAGAAAATGTGGAATAACCCCAAAATTGTTGTCACATTTAAACTAAATTAAGAACATTCTGATTCACAAAAGAAACAGTCACCACAAGACGAGTGTATCAGTCTATTTGGGGGGGGGGGAAGGCATTGTTGTCGCACTCGAAAAACATGAAAAGGCGTAGTAGTGTCCGCATGAAATTCTACCTGTTCCCCCAACATTTTTCTTCTAACTGAAATAGTACACCTTTTTGAAAACATGTGAAGGGGAAAGAGTACAAAATTAAATATGAAAATACAGGTTTAGGATTTCTGATCTTTATAGCAGGCAAACAGTAACAACTTTTTGTTACAAATTTAAAGACCACGTTTGCATGAGTGCCTGGAACTTCAGAATCACCAGAGTCGAAAATAAAATGATTGATGCATCTATGAGGGTATCTGCACAATGAATAGTAAAGCATAAAAAGACAAGTTTTGAAAACAAAATATTTATGGAAAAAGATGCATGAGAAAATGACCTTTGACAAGTTTCATACCTTTTGCAAAAACAAATAAGATTTTGAGTTAATAAAGTCTAACCAAATAAAAACTTGATGGACATCAATGGAAGAATCCAAAATGAAGTTCAATAAACAACATAAAGTAAGATCAAACCCAGAAGATTGTTTCATTACAATTTTAGAAAGGCAACTAAAAAACACCAACAAATAAAAAGAAATGGGGGCATTTATAAAATTTGTTATGAAACCTTTGTATGAAGAAGAAAAAGAAAAGACCAGACTCATCAACATACCAAATCCTATAACCACCCTTTCTCCAACAGTTAAAACAAATTAACTTTGTAGAAAGTAACTCACCCAAATGGTTAACTTAAAAGTTGAAGCATACTAAGAACTCTATTCATTCATCAACAATTCAATTCTGTTGAGCTTCAACAACAATTAAAAGCAATCTAGTACAGCTCTCACACAAACCTGATCCTGAACACTAGCCACAACCCCTCTCACACAAATGTGAGATCATGTTTAGCAGTATACAGCACACTTTACTTAATTAGATTTGAATCCGCATTAGTTAGTTCTATCATGCATGAAAATCATGCAAATGTAACATTAATGGAGTCCATAAATCATGCAAAAGATCATATCTGGTTACCTTAGGCCATACCTAATGTCCCATGTAAGGAGCACCACTACCAGGTTGATTCCTACCAGCACCGCCCTGACCCATCTGTGGGTTCTGATATCCACCCTGAACTCCATAGCCTCCAGCAACCTGATTCCCATACCCTGCAGCAGGTGTCCCCTGGTTCACAGGGGCGCCACTAAGCCCTCCAAGCAGATTACCAAGCCCCAAACCACCCTGGCCAGCAAGCAATGCAGTCAAAGCCTGTCCAAGCGCTGGGTTTAAAGCAGGTGCAGCAGCAGCAGGGTTAAACCCACCAGCAGCAACTCCAGGGTTGAACCCCACTGCAGTAGGTCCAGATGGAGCCATCAAATGACCAGTCTCTGATCCACCAGATGAGTACTTTCCCTTCTTAGCATGATGGTAATGAGACTGAATCTGATGTCCTTGCTGATGCTGATGCTGTTGGTACTGCTGATGGTGCCCACCGGAAGTACCTCCTCCGTAACCCCCTTTAGTCGATTTCGGCCCATCAATGGCTTTTTGGCAATGCAAAACATGACCTTCAAAATTTTTATGAGGCTCTTCTAACGCTTTCCTTGCACTCTCAACCGACCTGTATACAAAAAGGGCAAACCCCTTGGGTTTCCCTGTCTGCTTATCGAGCCCCATTGGACCTTCCTCAACTTCCCCATACTGTTTAAAAAACTCAAGCAGCTTCTCTGGGTCCAAGTCAGCTGACACATTGCTAACAAAAATCTTCCTTTGAGTATACTCGGAAACAGGAGGAGCCGTAGGAGGCGGCGCCGGAACCGGCCCCTGTGAAGCCAACTGGCAAGAAGTAGTTCGATTTCCAATCTTCTTCTGGGGTTGTTTCAAAGCCCGGCGTGCCCCACTACGATGCTTAAATAGAATAAAGGCGTAACCTTTAGATTTCCCAGAAACCCTATCGGTAACAGCTTTGCATTCTTCGATTTCCCCATACTTACAAAATTCGGCGGTGAGGGTTTCCGCAGTGGTATCCCAACTTAGCCCATGAACGAAGATCTTCCGATGGGCCGGGTCCGCATCTGCGAACTCCCGAACTGACGAGATAAATTCCGGGTGCTTATCAACGGCTCTCCTGATAAGGGTAATCAATTGATCTTTCCCGAATGGTTCCAGAAGTTTCTCGAACGGCTCGTCGTCCAAATCCTCTTCTTGACCCGTTTCTTTCGGGGCTCCGTTGGCGTTAGAGGAACCGACTAGGGTTTGATTTTGAGCTTCTTCATCATCGTCATCGTCGTCTTCTTCTTCAACTTCCTCTTCCACTTCAACTTCTTCTTCCACTTCTACTTCCTCTTCGACTTCCTGTAGTTGCAGTTCCTCTTCTACTTTGGGGTTCGGATCTTCGTCGGGTACATATTCGGGTTGTTGTTGGATTGGTTGAGGATCCGGTTTGGTGGGTTGGGGTTCGGAGGATCGTTGCTTTCGCTTTTTGGCCATGGATGAAATGGATATTTCCCTTAAAAATTAGGGTTTTATTTGGAGGAATGGCTAGGGTTTGAAACGACGGAGCTTGCCTATCTATACTACATATAAATACATATGTTATCTTAGTTTATGCTCTTGGTGTCATACATCATATCAGCCATATTGTCTGTCTTCCTTATTTTACATTTTATTTTTTATATCATACTCCTTAAACTAATTGAATCAGCACCAAGTTTTTTAAACTAATAAAATATTAGTTAAATCATATTCTAATTTTTAATTTTAAAATAATTAAATCGAATCAACAATCCTTTTCTTAAAACATCCATACTTTTGCTTAAACAAACTCCTAATTTGTTTTTGTATATATAGTTACCTTGCTTGAATACATTCTTATACTATTTTTATAGTTAAATAGTTATTACCCACCAAACCTCTTCATTCTTATATTAAAGTAGTATTTGGAAAATTTTCTAGTAATTAAATTTGTATGTAATTAATTACACAAAAAGTGACATATTTAGGTAATCATTGTAATTTATGAGAAAGTGTAATTGAGGTGATTTAATTGAAGCACTTTTAAATTCTCAGGCCCAATAGTGTGAATTGGAGTAATTAGTAGATAATTACACCAAAACTTAAATTTTAAAAAAATATTTTTATACAAAATAAAAAATATATTATAATAAGCATAAACATGTATAAGTATTTGATATGGTTATAACAAAAAAATTATATTATAAAAATCATTTGTACATTTTGGAAAGTTATAAAAAAATTTATATTATTTAAATCCTACAAAAAATTAAAGTTATGATAAAAAAAAAAGTTTTACATGTTATATAAGTGTGATAATATTTTTTTATAAAAAAATATGATCCAGTATGAACATAACTTTTTTTATGTGTTCATGCTATATATTATAAAAATAAAACTTATATGTCAAAAAGCCCTTAAAAAAATGCAACCAAAAAAAAAAATCAATTAAGTCTATATATTAAATTCGCACCCAATTAATCCCTCCGTTAACAATTTTCATCATTGATCATGTTGAACGTTAAAATAGATTTATGAACCAATTAGGTGATAACATTTGCCAGCTTTTTGTTTAATATAATATTTCGCCCCCCAAAATATTAAAAATTATAAAAAAATGTTTTTATAAATAGAAAAAAAATCAAAATCATTAAAAAATTATTAAAATTATTTTTAAAATATTAACAAATATGAAATTTAATATGAACTTATAAAAATTATTCTAAAAATTATAAATATTATAAAATTATAAAAATTATAAAAAATTAATAAAACACTTAAAAATTTATAAACACCCATTAAAATTCTATAAAAATAATTAAAAATCATAAGAATTATAAAAATTATTAAAATTGATGTAAACTTATAAAAAAATCATAAAAACTTGAATTGGACCGGATCAGTTGATTAGACCGAAATCGATAAGTGTGTTTGTCTGAATGAAACCATTAGACTGATTGACCTAGGACGGTTGAACTGATCTTTTAAATATATATATAATGTTTTATTTAAATGAATATGATAGATTAGTTAAACTAACAAACCGGTTGAAAAGACATTAGTTGTTCTACGAAAAATACAAGTAATATAAGGAGAATGCATTAAATATTAAAAAGGAAATAACCCATATGAACTAAAATACCTAGATAAAATTACATATGATTTCAACGTTCAAACAGACCCTCAAGTGTCATACTCTTAATCTTAATTTCATGTTCTCAAGTATTTGGTATGGACAGTTGAAAATAATATACATATAAATTTTGAAACAGATCTTATTCAAGTCGGACTAAATTAATAAATTAAATTGATGTTGGGGCTGGCAGGTATGTTCAACCCCAACACATCATAAAAACTAGAAAGGATAAAATACATGTATAAAGGTGTATAACGCAAGGAAAAAAAGGAAGCTTCTAAACATGAACATTTGAAACCGGAAATATGGATAGAGAAAGAAAATAGATGAAGCTCAAAATTACTCCGTTTCAACGAACAAACAAAAAAGCTGGTTATGTGCATAAATATAGGATCTTATCCCTTTGCAGTCAAATACCACTGAAAATTGAACGCATAAATCATTGCTACAAAAACAACATTTTCAGTCTTCTTTTTGGCACCAACATTTAAATTTTGATGTTGAAGTAGTCCGGGTCAAAATGGTGTAATCGCACGTATCCATCCTCCCCGCCACTCGAAAAACTATTCAGTTACAAAACACAGATGGTTAAAATAATCAACAATCCGGAGCAGAACAAAAACTCCGTGGCAGCAAACATGCAAGAGAGAACTACCAAATCATGATGAGATGCAATTGGTCTAGTTGAATATATCATTTCATATAACACAATTGGATTTAGTTAACAATAATAAAGACATCCGTGGAACCATAAATTTCAACTTTCCATAAACAAGGTTCATTTGATACACAGCACACAACAACATCAAGTTTCATTAGCAAGTTGTAAATAAGCAAAGAAATATTATTTGCTCCGTACCTCTTCCCATCTGGGTTAAAAGCCAAAGCATTTATAGGCCCAAAATGCCCTTTCACACCTCCAATTTCCTCTTGAAGTATCTACAAAGCAGCCAAACAGTATGATAAAATGGGAAACTGCAGAAAAACAAATCTTCACCATCTGCAGAAACCTTATATAAACAAAAATTACCTTGTCATAGAATTTAGCTTCAAACTTTCCAGCACGATGATCGGTAGTTGTGACAGCTGATGCATCCTGGCCACCTCCAAGCACCACCTAGAATAACACGAGGCATTCAGAAGAAAGAAACAAGAAAGATTGCAGAGTATTGAATGCTGATAATGAAATCAGTCCCCCCCCCCTCCCCAACCCCCTTTATTTTCTCTCAGCATTGCCAAATAAACCCAGTATCATGCAAATATATGCTAACAGACAATCCAACATTAGCATTGGACCATCTAAACAATTGATTTTGCAAGGCTTGAGGTGAATTACAATATTAGACATCTTTAGGCCTGTGAGTACTATAAGTTTAAATAAAATGCTTGAAGACCCCGAAATTATCAATTACCAAATAAAACAGATACTGAACTTCCAGAAACTAGAAAAAGATTTGCCAGATTTCTCTTTAATGCAGCCAATTAAGAAGAAAGATGCTATTAGGGACAAAGAATATTGGAATACAAGTTGCGTAGCTCTTATTGCATACTTACATGGTCAAGAAGGGGAGACATTGCAACAGCATTGACTGGGCGTTCAGTACTGTATGTCTTGATAAGAGTCAATGTCCTTGTGTCCCATAGCTAAACATTTGAAGAAAAGAAAAACAATAAAGAATCATGAAGAGAAAAATATCAAACATAGAAGATCTAGGAGGGGTTAATAAGATGCATCACCTTGGCCGATTTATCTAGGGAACCACTAAGGAAGTGTGAACCATCTGCCGCCTTTGTGAGAGATGTTATTGTCTTTTTGTGGCCAGATTCCTTGTCAGACTCTTTAAGCAGTTTTCCAGTCTGCAAGATAGATAGGAAAAATCAATGCAAAAGATCAGACACTTTTCAATGATTCAATGGAAATTACAAATAATGAAAGAAACATAATACTTCTAAAATCAATTGCACAAACAATGTGACAATATCCTCAAAAAAGTCAAAAAAAAATTGAGTATCCAAGTCTTAACAAACAATGTAAAAGAAAGAAGTCTAGAATCTCAATCCATGCTGTGCTAGATCAACTTAAGCTCAACCAAACTACTTCATTGAAAATAGCATAGAAGAGTTTTGCATCAACATCTCTACTTATTGACACATGCTAACTAATTGTCAAGCACCATGCAAACACGATAATATATGTGCATGTATATAAAACAGCAATTTACCTCAGAATCCCATATACGAATTACAGCATCTTCTCCAGCACTAATGATAGTCCTATTGAGGGGTCCCCAAACAGCTCGATTTATTCTACCTTGAGGACCCTTGATGACAAGCACAGATTCCTCAGTTTCTGCATGATTATGTCACAATTTAATGAATCAGAGTTTAGAAATCAAACACATCAACAAACTTAAATAATAGTTGTGTAAGAAAACAACAGAATTAAACTACAATGCCAGACATTTCAAATTACATTATACGTCAACATTCTACTTCAACAAATTAATATTATCACTTTCCCACTGCCTAATTTTATTCAAACTAAACCAAACTGCCTTAAACCAACAACATAATGAAGGAACATGATAATTTTTAAGCTTACGTTCGGTTGGATCTCCGGCAATGCGTTTAACATGAATAGCGGATGTCAATTCCATGAAGGGATCCGTGGTAATGACGGCAAGTTTATCCCCAATGGCAAACTCCACCGACCTCGCCGGTGAACCAAAATTAAACGTATATAATTGAGTTCCCTTCTGAACATTCCATAACTTCACCGTTTGATCAGCACTTCCAGTTATAAGCCTCACCGAATCCCCTAAATATTTAAGATAATCATAAGTATAACATTTGGGATTTCAATTTAAAAAGCTGCAAATTCGATAAAAAGAAGAAGAGAAGAAATACTTGAAACATCGCAAGTCCAAACAGCGCCATTATGGCCACGGTAAGTGCCGAGACGCTCGCCGTTGTCGGCGAACCAAACGGTTGGAGTATGGTCCTTGGCACACGAAAACAAAAGATCGCCATCTCTGTTGTACTTGAGAAACGTCAATGGCCTTTCATGACCTTTCATCAAAATCGGCCTCATCTTTGATCTTTTTATTTTCTTCCCTTCTCACTCGGAATTAGGGTTCCTAGCTTTTGCTGTCTGTGATTCTGTTTGTGAATTTTTAAGAGACGTTCCCTTTTCTAGATAATATATATTAGGCCCAAAATATTTTGTGACGGTCCATTTAACCCAATAAAGTTTTATATTTGGTTGAAAAACAAGTCTTATTATTATTATTATTATTATTATTTACTTCCTTCGTGTAGGATCACCCCTATTAATCTTTGTTTTCGGATATAATGCCTTAAGCTAGTATAACCCTGTTTCATCAACTTTTTATTAATTAGATTATAATTTTATATGCATATTATTTTATACATATAATTTTAATTATTTTTTAAAATTATATAATATAAAAAATTCAAATCATAAAAACATTTTTATCATATTTAATATGCGATGTATATAATTAATACAAATTAAAATATTGTCCAAAACAATAACTAAGCAACATATATCAATTATTTTGATCATTTAAGTAAGTGCTTTTTTTTTAATAATTATTAAGGCATTTGTACAACAAATAATAAAAGATTGATATATTATAAATGAAACTCTTTATTATTCATTTTTTTAACTTTTTAATAGTCGATAAATTGATGATAATAGTTGGTAAATAATATACAATTAATATAAGTATAATATCTATTAGATTTGATTATATATGCTATATAAATGTTATTTAAAACTAATGTGATGTATTTTTTTATTTTTTACGGGATGGAAACGTAATAATTTAATATTAATTTATAAATTTATTTAATAAAAGTCTTATAATAGAATATTGAATTTTCATTTATAAGTATCATAAATTTTCTCATCAAGTAAATTTATTTATCCAAAAATTTTGAAAAATTGAAAAATAAATTTTAACAATAATAAAAAAATATTTAAAATAACAAATCCAGTAATGTAATGAATAACAAAAGTTAAATGATATATATTTAATTCATTGATCTCCTTAGAACATTTTATATGCATTTGTCACGAATTTTAATCTGCAACCCATAACACTAGTCATAATATATTAACTTAATTTTATAAACTCGAAAAAATTATAATAATGCACTAACATTAGAAAATGTTATTGTTGGTCTTAAAGCTAATATTATACTTAGCATCCTACAAATTCACTCAGTTTTTAGTTATACTCTTACTAGTATTTTAATAATAAGAAACTATTATTGCATAGAAACATTCTACAAAATCACAAAATAATTTTGAATTTCATACTATAACCATAATTTGAATTTGTTTTTATCGTAAAGTTTTAATCATCGTAATAGTTAATATACTTTAATAAAATTAAATAGTATCACTTCGTATTGGCAATTTAAAGAAAATATATTATTTAATAAATTAAAATAAATAAACACATAAAATTACATATCTATATACTAAAGAGGTGAGTCTTGCTGATATACTACACGCAGCCCATCATGCTCTTTTGCTTCTTTTTTTTTTTTTTTGGTTCTTTCTGAAAAAAAGGATGAACTTTTAGTTCCGTCCTTTTTAATATGCTTAAATTGATATTTAATTTTTATAATTTAATTTCTAAAATTATTTGGTCCCTATATTTTTATAAGTAACTTTTGATTTCGAAATTTAGCAAGTAGGTCCACATTAGTCCTAATTTTTTTTATCCATTTTGACCATTGAAGTTAAAAATTGTTATTTATTTAAGCTCATTCTAATAATGATTGTGAGAAAAATGTGATAATGTAACTTTTGGCCTTGAGCTTAGCAAGTAGGTCCACATTGATCCCTGAACTTGACAATTAGATTCACTTTGGTACTTCTACGTTTTTTAGTCCATTTTGATCTCTGAATTTAAAAACTATTAAAGTTGGATGATCCTAAGTTTGAAAGATGTCATATTTAGTGTTTTAACAATTGAACAAGTTAGACCACTAGTTCTCGATTCAACTAGTTCAATCGGCACGACTATTGAACTAACAATAATTAAAATTCATAAAAATCTAAAAAAAATTAAAAAAAGATTTCACTTGACTTTTTAGATTTTTACAAAATTTTAATTATTGTTGGTCCAGTGGTCAGATTGGTTCAATCGAAAGCTGGTGGTCTAACCTGTTACCATCGGTTTGATTATTAAAACACTAAATATGATGTTCTGAGACTGTACCGTATCATCATTTAAAAAAAATTATTTCTCAAGTGATGATATTGCACAATCTCAGAGTGTCACATAATTGAACTTTTAGAATTTTCAAGTTTAGTGATAAAAATTGACTTGGTTATCAAGTTCAAAATGGACAAAAAAGAAATTACCAAAGTGAACTTAATTGTCAAGTTCAATAGTTAATGTTAACCTACTTGCAAAGTTCAAGAGCCAAAAGTTACATTATCCCCTCATTTTTCACGGCCATTAACAAAATGGGCTTAAATGAATAATAATTTTCAAATTCAGGGATCAAAGTAGATAAAAAAAAGTCTAGGGGACAGTGTGGACTTATTTGTCAATTTCAGAGACCAAAAGTTACATTCTCCCTTTTTATAATGTTGTTAATTAATTCATAAATAATATATTAACATTTCAATTAAAGTATCATGCGGTTATATATAATTTAAAAACATATTTTTAAATCTTAAAAATAGAAAAATTAAATTATTGAAAATAAAAATAAGAGGACTGAATATATAAAACGAAAAAATTTAGAACTACGATTATTTAAACTAGATCGAATTATCAAATTAATTGACATAGTCACAAATTAATTCAAACCAAATACTCAATTAAATCAATCTTTTATTTTTAAAATTTTAATTTTTTATAAATTTTTAATAATTTATTTTATCAGATGGCCTGATGAATTCCATCATCGACCTAATTATGAAAACATTACCTAATTTTTTACTTCATAGCTTATCACAGGCAAATTATTAACTCACAGGAATTGTGAGTGGATGATACTAGTAGTAAAAGCAAAGAGGATTTACTAAATTAAAATAGGAATGGTTTTATATTATTAAGTTCTCCCTTTTGATTTTATCAATTGCCGTGGAGCAGTTTGTCAGTAAAAGGAAGACAAAAGGATAAAAAGGGAAAAAAAGAGAGAAATTCAGAACAACCGTTTCCCGGCCACTTGCAGTTGTTCACGTTCCTAGTGTCAATCCCCGTAAATAAACCGAAAACCAGTGTCATTTAAACCCCTCACTTTATTCAATTACCAAAACAAATTTCTTTTCACCTAATCGTTGTTTCTTCTGTGGATCTCTCTGGAGGGGGAAAAAGGAAAACTGAAGTTATGGGAAATGCAAATGGAAGAGAAGACGGAGCCAATGGCGGTATCGAAAATCTTTACTTAAGATCCAACGGTGGGGAGCCCATCGTTCCTGGAGCCGGCCCCTCGGCCTCTGCAGTAGTTGTTAGAGTGCCGTCGTCTGATTCAATGGCGAATAGTCCGCCGCAGAGCCCTAGCCGGTCTCGATCCCCTCTTTTGTTCGCGCCTCAGGTTCGTATCTTCGAAATTTCAATGATCTAAATTAGTACAAATCTCAATTACTAATCTAAAAGGGAAAAAAAGGAGAGATATTTTGTTTCAAATTTAAATTGAATAAGTACAAATCTAAGTCTTGATTGGCAATTTGAGTGACTAACTGAAGAAAATTCTGTGTTGACAGATAGGGAAAATTAAAAAAAAAAAAATTGAATTGTTTCATTGAATGAGACGTGGACGATAAATTTTTGGGCGTCTTCTTTCTGGTCATAATTTAGGGCAGTTTTGCAAAATCTGGTGAGTGGAGATGTTGATACTAAGGTTTTTTCTTATAGCAATGTAGCCTTCTTGCTTTGTGAGAAATTCGTTAGAAGTTTGGAATGTAGTAGTTTTATGGGATTCTTTGGAGAAATGGAATGTAATAGTTCTTTTACACATGTTAATTCTCAAGAGGGAATGCTTAGATTTTTGAATCTTTATTATTCTCTTTTTGAGCTGATGATAGATGAGAGATAAACACAAATGAACATGAGGGGAAGGGGGAAGATTGTTTGATAAGTCTAACCAATGCCAAAGCCCAGAAAGCATACAACTTCTGGAAACATTGTGCGGGAAGCCCCAAAATCGTCGGTCTTTAGATTGGTTTGTGTCCACGAAGACTTGCTCTTTTAATATGTGTGTGGCTATGATTTCATCTATAGATTCATGTGGATCTCTAGATGCCTAATTTGGAGGTGTGAGTATCTGCATTGCTTGCAAGATCAAGTAATTGGTTTTGTAAATTGTGTTTTGTCAATTAATTTTTTTATTTCATTAATCTTCATCTGGTTAGATAGTAATTAAGGTCGGAGAAGTGTGCTGATGATTTACCTATGAACTAAAGAGTTTTGTCTATCAGTTTAGAGGCCTTTCTACTGATAGTTTGGTTGCTTTTGGTGAATTTTCAGGTTCCTGTAGCTCCCTTACCAAGGGGTGATAGCCATTCCTTCTTCAGCCAAATTTGGCGGCATGATTCACCTGGGGTTGTTGATAGTGCAACTGAGAAAGGTATTCCTGTCATCATTACATGGAATTTTGGTGGTCATGATGTGGCTGTGGAAGGTTCTTGGGACAACTGGAGATCAAGGTCGGGTTTCAGCCCCTTGCATTATAGACACTGACTTTCATGCTTAAGAAATCCCACTGTTTCTCTTTTTGTTTGAATAGTCAAACCCAAGCTTGGATGGCATATAATTGAGTCTGTTATTTTTGCTTCCAGGAAGAAACTGCTGAAATCTGGTAAGGACCACTCAATTCTTTTGGTCCTTCCATCTGGCATATACCATTACAAGTTTATTGTTGATGGCGAATGGAGATATATGCCTGATCTACCTTTTGTAGCTAATGAAATGGGCCATATTTGTAATCTTCTTGATGTTCATGTATGTATCTTCTTATATGACACTTGCTTAAATTTGAATCATTTAACTTCTTTTGTACTCCATGTAATGGTGCTTTCATAGGCTGGTGTAGTATGATTGACTGCAATGCAAATCTGGCTATTTACAAATTTAGCATCTGCTGTTGCATGAAAGAGAGGTTCACGTATATCATATTGAGCAAACTAGGAAGAATGGGAAAGATGTGCATTACATAGGTTCTCTCATGTTTCTCAGTAATGATAGAAACTTTTACCCTTTCTTTTCTTGGCCTTAACTAAGATCTCAGTTATACTTGTCACTATTTATGTTGGTTTCATTTGCTTAATTACTTGACACAATTTCTTGCAGGACTATGTACCTGAAAATCTGGATAGTGTAACTGAGTTTGTGGCTCCAGGATCTCCAAATTCCAGTTATGGTCAGGCATTGCCAACGGAGGAAGATTTTGCAAAGGAGCCTGTTATAGTTCCGTCCCAGCTGCATCAAACTGTCCTCGGTACAGATAATCAAGATGGAGCATCATCCTCAAAGCCTCAACATGTTGTACTTAACCACCTTTTCATTGAGAAAGGATGGGCATCGCATTCTGTTGTTGCCCTGGGATTGACCCATAGGTTTGAGTCCAAATATGTGACTGTTGTACTCTATAAGCCACTCAAAAGGTAACATGCACTTTTTCCATGCTTCACTCTGTAAAGAAATGAAGGTAACTTTCACAGTTGTTTGTGAAGGTTGGCTGTTTTATAGATCTACTTTGATACTTTTTAACATGTTTTGTTGCACTTCAACATTAGTTTACCTTAAAGGTGTTTGCATATGGAAAATTTTGCCATCTTTGGAGCACATCAAGGTTAAGCATCTGCCATGCTATATTTGCTATGTCCAGTTTTCTACAGCCTTGTAAACTTAGTGGTAGTTGATGTGTATGCATAATTAGGTAAACCTTTCTTAGATTGACATTTGATCCGACAGTAAAGAAAGTTTGATCCAGAATCAGACAATAGTGAGCTTCCATTTACTTCTAAACAAGGTTTGAACTTTGAACCTGAGGGTTACCTCTTACCATTACTTTTTTGTTTGTTATACCTAGTTGTTCTTAAGATAGAGCAACATGTTAAATATCATCCATGGCTTATGCGTTTCTTTTTCTTTTTAGTGTGGCTTTCTTTTGAACTTAGTGAATAGTTGACACCCATGTAAAATCGGCAAGTAATTCAAAACAGAAAGAGGGATGCACCATTACATAATTATCACCACTCACTGTTGGGTTTTTAGTTGGTAAGTTGGTTTTTAGTTCAATTGATTCAAAAGATCTGAAATTCGAATTTCAATGGTTGCAAAGTAGCAGAAATAATGAGTTCAGCAGTCCTGATTTCAGGCCAACAGTTGCAAAAATATAAGAAACAGATGATTGATTATGTTTCTTTTGGCTCTAATGACCAGTGGAGATTGGGGAAGTTTTGGATTCCTTTTTCATATATATATAGGGAGGGCCCTAGGATTGTTCAAGGATCAAATTCAAGGCTGATTGTTGTCAACTGAAAACTTTCACCTATAGTTCAGTCAGTCGGCTGTTGTCAACTGACAACTATCACCTAGAGTTCAGTCAGTTGGCTGAAGTTTTTAGGAATTTAGTAATAAATAATTTATCACCAAAAAACATAAAATAATACTTATACCACTAGGTTTCGGAGACATGAAAGGATCCCTATTTGTTGGGGTTTTTTAATTTTGGGTATGATCAATATAATTTTCACAATCGTTTCATAGTTCATAAAAATTAATTTTTTCGAGATTTATTGTTGTTCCTTTTAATAATATTATCTATAAAATTTAAATTTGAGTGAAATTTGTTATAGTAATACATCTAGAGATGGTAATAGAGTAGGGTGAGGCGGACATTGCTAAATCCATCGTTGCTTTATAATTGGCACACTCTACTCTAGTGGTGAGCAAGATTCGACTTGATTCAAAAAATTGAAAAAAATTGAAAAAATTTGAATTTCGAGTTAATCGATTTTTTTGAGTCGAGTTGAATTTTACAATTTGAATAACTAAAATAATTTGAATAATTGATTGGTGTAAATATCCCTTTAGTAAATTTTGAAAATGAATAACTTGATTTCTCTCTCAACAAAAATTACAAAAAAATAAAAATTTAAAATTCAAAATATTTATAAAAATTTCAAAATTTATATTTTTAAAATGAAATTCTAAAAAATATATAAAGAAAGTTAAAATTTTTAATTTTTTCTAAAATAATAATTTTGGGATCTAAATAAGTTAATTAATGATTCAAGTTTATCATATCTCTTTTTTTTAGTTTACTTTGAATTTTTTTAGTTTACTTCGAATTTTTTTAAATATATATGATTTCAAATTTTATGTGTTTTAATATGAAATTAGTTATACTATAACACTATTTTAATTTGAAATGTTCAATATTTTTATTAAACTCAAACAATTTTACTCGATTCGACTCTACTTGAATTTTAGTTAATTCAACTTGATTCGAGAAAAATTGAAATCTAGTTAGGATGATAAAATAAGACTTACCAACTCAATTAACTTGAAATTTTTCACTCGATTAAACTCGATTTGGTCAAACGCTCACCACTACTCTGCTCCTCCACCTATCCCGCTCCACTATGGATGCACAATCTTGTAAATCACTATTACTTTCATGGATGTTGGATACATCTATCCATATCCCACTTTGCTTTGCTTCAATTTAATTTTTGCTACTTATCTTTAGTATTTTTAATTTTTTTTAAAGTCAAGTAAATATTTAAACATAAAATTTTTTAAAAAATATTTAAATATAAAATATATAAATTTTTTTTATAATGCACTATTATATTTTACTCCTTTAATAATTTATATATACAAACATAAAATTGTAATTTTATATAGCAGAATAGAGCAAGACAAATAATTCTAATATCTGCTTCATACTTACTATAAATTCAACTCTTAAATTTTTTTTTTTTAAAAAATTGTTCCATTCAAAATAGAATAATTCAAAATTTATCCTACAGTTCGAATTCAATCTCTAAATATATCCAACATTTGTTGGTTGGTGGAGCTCTTTTTAAGTTTTTTCTTCTTTCGGTCTGACCCTCGAAAGCCCATGATCCAAGGTATCTGCCTATAGCTATAAGACCATTTAACTCTTCATTTTAGGCAAGTCGCTGTCATAAAACAAGTGAAAGGGTCCTCTTGTTTGTCATCTCAACTCAAAGAGCTTGAAAAAATAATGCAAAAGTAAAACACTAATGGAGATAGTGCACCTGAAACAGGATAATTAAGATGGACTTTATCTCCACAATAAGTTGCATTATCACATGGGATACGTTACCCTTGCTTGTTGAGACTTTGCCCGCCATGGCTGGACTTGCTCCCCTCTCATCTCATCTCATGATTCTATTATCCCCGATAGGGATGGTTGCGAACCTTATATAACTTCTGGATGTTGCAGTGGTGAAATAGGTTACACAATCGTTTATTGCAAGCTTTTATCATTTATTAGAGGTGGTAAACTCCGAACTGCTTCATGGATTTAACATTATTCCGTTAAAATTGAGAATTATTTGTTATCTTATAAAAATAAATTAGTATTAAGTTATATCATGATATTAACTTAATCAGAAATTTATCGATACAAAAAGTAAAATAAAATGATATATAGTAATAAGAAGTGATTATTTATAAATACAGATGTTGAATGTAAGAGAGAGGTGAATATGAGAGCCCCACTTTCACCCTCACTCCATTGTCATCCATGTGTTGAATGTACTATGTGTATGCCTTCGACTGACCGTGTTACGTATATAATAATGGTGGGAAGGATGTGTTAATAATTTTGGAATTTTGAATTCTTCTTTTGACTGCCTTTTTTTCGCTTGATGGTTCTTATTCTTAATTTACTTTCTCTTCTTTTCAACTCTCAAAGGCTGCCACCTTACCTACACTTTTTTTTTTAAATAAAAAATAAAACACTTTCAGTCTACTGTTGCGTTCATCTAAAATGAACACACACAAGTGAAACAGTGACAATGGTGATGTGGAATGAAGATGTCATGTGGTGCTGTTAGGTTTATGTTCAAATCGTCACTTGTGGACAAATCTAAATGATTGATTACTCAAATTCACATTCATAGTGGAGCTTCCCTTCCCTTGCCTTGGTTTAGTCAACAGCTAGAAATCGGCTACCTGCACTTGGCAGCTGCTGTGAAAAAGAGCCTCTCATCTACACTTGGTCATTTTCCACTTTCGTGCTCCACTCTCCACCCTTTTGGGCTACCTCTTTCCTTTATATTTATACAATTGTGCGTTAGCCACATTTAAGCTAATTTATTAATGAAAGTGAATAATGATATAAGAATTTATTATTAAATAAAATAAAAAATAATGGAGAACTTATAAATAAATACTAAAACTTTAATCGAGACACTAGATCTTAAATACGAGAGTTATTAATATTTATTTATAATAATTACAATTAATATTTAGTTGTGTTTGAATAAAGTTATTAGTATTTGTTTATAAACTCTTCATATTTTTTATTTAATTTAATGATGAAATATCGTGCTATTATTTGTCAAAGATATATAAAACTTATACACCAACAATACATTAAATATAAATCTTAAAATTTTAGAAATAAGACTAAAAGTTCAATTTTTCCAATCTGATTAAGGGGATCAACGTCTCTTATTGCTCTAGGCTTGGTCCCTATGTATATAATTCTATCCACCTTTAGTACATCCGGCGTGGCATATTATAAAAGAATTAAAATTAAACTAAATTAAATTAATCTAATTTTATTTTTAATAATATTTTATATATATATATAATATTAACATTTAAAATGTTGTGAGTGAAAAATAAAATTATGTAATAGATATATTTATAAAAAATTATAACTAAGTTGGATGTTAAAATAAAAAAAATATTGAAAATTATAAAAAATTGGTTCAAAATTTATTTGAATGTTAAAATAATATAATTTATTTTATAAAATAATGGTATTTTCATAAACACTGATGAACAAATAAAATAAAATTAGTAGAGATAAGATAAAAAAAGAAAATGTAGAATAGAAGAGGATTTGAATAAAAAAAGCGGCATTGATAGATTAAAAGAAAGAGAAAAAAGCAAAAGAAGAAAAGCAGCTTATCTGATCTCCCTCCTCCCTTCTTTAAATTTGGAATTTCATTCATTTCTTTTTCAAAACAAAACAAATAAAAAAGAAAAAGAAAAGGCAGAGGTCACTTTCACTAACCACTTTCACTTTCTTATACATCTTATATTGCTTATTACCACAATCTTCACACTACCCTTTTCCTTTCTTTATAAAAAAAAAAAATGAGTTTGAGTCAAGTTTAGGGTTCGGTTTTGATTTGGCGTTTAAGTTTTAGGATTTTGATTTGAGGCAAAAAAGTTATTAAAATTACTGAAATGTCATTGAATAATTGACAAGAGACCATAGATGATATGGTGGGAAGGATTCATAAAATAATTTCTCTTTAAGCAATACTAAATGATATATAAATATATAGATAGATCCTAGATGAATGATTATTACTGTTGTCCAATCTCAGATTCATATTTATGTAATATGTAATATTTTTATTGTAAATTTAAATATAATACATTCTTGTATACTTATCGTATGGTATTTATCTATATTATATTTATATTAAATTAGAAAAAAAAAATCAAAATCTAGGTATGAGATATTTTAGTTTATTTGTTGTATTCTGTAAAAAAATGCCAACATAATTTATTCATGAAAACAGGAATAAAAGAAAAGAAGGTTTGCACTTTGCAGATGAAGGGAGAGTAGTCAAATAAATTGCAACGGAAGACCTTTCTTGCTTTCCTAGGGTTATATTAAATTAGATAATAAAAAAATTATAAAAAAAATTCACTTATTTGAAGTCTTTATATACTTCATAAATTTAAAATTTAAAATTTTATTTTTATTTTTAAGGATTTAGTCTTTTTCATTTTTTAAATTTCAAATTTAGATCTAAAAATTATACACTAAATTAAATTTATAATGTACAAAATTAATAAATATTGTTTAAAATTGAAGGGGAGAACCTAATTCTCAATTTACAAAACTTGGTGGCTCAACGTTCTTCAAACTAAAATTTGGACTTATTGGCGATCGCATCACCCACTTCACTAGTTTTCGACTCAAATCTTTTCAACATTTTTGTGTGTGTGTGTTTTCTTTTTTAGTTTCAGTTCACTCTGTTTATTTTAAAAACCTTGATAGGTCTAGTTTCAGTCCACTCATGGGGTTTTTGTCCATCATGTTTACTTGGTGATTTTAGTTTTAATTTTAATTTTCGTTATTTAGTTTTATCTCTAATCGTGTTATGATATATATGAGATTTGTCAAGACAATGAGACTATCAAATCTATTAGGAATTGTTCTAAAAAAATCTCGTTTGGAAAGTGTTCATAAAATTGGACTCTGAAATGTTGAGGAGGATAGACCATTTGAGACTTGACTTTTTGTGCATATGATGCAGTGGGTCTTTTGAGGCTTTTGACAATAATTTTTTGATTGATTGGTGTTCGTCATCAGGTTGGTTTGATGACGGTAGGGTTAGGATGCAAATATGACTATTTAATCAAAGTGATGCATCTTTGAATATCATTTTTGTGTTGTGATTATTGTCTAGTTGTTTTTATCTTATATTTGAGCTTTCTTCTACAAACAATGACATTGGTGCATCAACTAATAGTTTTTTTTTTTTTTTTGTATTGTATACACTATGTGTCATGTCAATGTATTCATTATTTATGGTTCCTTTTAAGTAGCTTTTGGTGTGATGGAAAGTGGTCACTTTCCTGGAAATTTAATCAATTGAAAAGTGATTCCAACATTTAGTATGCCAAATTTTATTTACTTTTAATCTAACTTTACATTGGGAGCTATTATCTTATGAACATGGCAATGTGATTCTCATAATAAAAAGTGAAAAGTTAAAAAAATATTAAGACAAAATTAACCCTATTTTATATTGGTTTAGGATATTATTCTTACTAATAATCGTAAAAACAAAAAACTATCGCTTTCTTCTTTTGTCCTACTACTTGATTTTCTCTATTACTTCAACGAATTCTTTGCAAATATTATATATACATAATTTTTTAATTTATTCCAAAGCAAGATTTATATGTACATGATTTTATATGTGCATTATTGTATTTAGAAAATATATGTATGACAAATTTGCTTTCAATTAACATTATAAATTATTATTATTATTTTAAAATATCAATTAAAATTTATTATTAAATATTTAATCCGGATATTTGTTAAGAATACAGTTTATTGCGAAAATTAAATACATGAAGATTACCTTTTATTTGATAAGGGTAAATTCATAAATTATCATTGCATTCTTAGGAAAATACTTAATGAATCAAACATGATAATGTAATATTCCTGATATTTTAATCAATACATTCCAACGTATACCAAACGTTGCAAGTAATTGTTAAACTAAATTTTATTTGATAATATGTTTTAATGTAACAAATTAAAGTGTTTTTGAATAAAAATTAAAGTTGAACAAAATTGGACAAAATTGATAAAATCAAGTTAAAATGATTTCAATTAAGTTAAACATTTTCAATCGAGTTAAACATTTTCAATCATGTTAAAACTGTTTTTAAACAAGTCAGTATTGCTCCAGGTCAAAAAGTATCGATACCTTTCGGCCACGTATCAGTAACTTTCAAGATATCGATACCTAGTCCAAAATCGATGCCATATTGACATTCTATTTTCAATTTTTACAAAAAAGTATCGATACCTTCTACCAGGTTTCAATAACTTGTCTTTGGTATCATTGTAAACTAATTTCAATGATCGATGAATCATGCATTAAATGCTAATAGTATAGATACTCGTAGAAAAAGTATCGATACATTTTATTGCAACTGAATTTAATGATCTGGTATTTTCATCCCCAATGACTCTATTAACTTTCACAACAACCCCAACGATTGGAAATGTATTAGAGGGTATAAATGCCATGTTCCAAAGGTCCTACAACAAAGAAAGAGATCATCAAGCTTAAAGATCAATCAACACAACATTAGTGCTTAATTCTTTCATATTCTTATTGTAAACACTTGTGAGCTTTCATTGTATTCATTTAACTCAAGTGTTATTCTTTGTATTTGTACTTAATTGGCAAATACATCAATCTTGTAAGGATTACTTCTTAGTTTGTCATTTGTTATTCTTTTTGAGAGGGTTGAGTCTTAAGGTTTGAGTAGAAACCTTAAGGGAGTTCCAATATTAAGATTTTGGGTAAAAATCTTAAGGGTGATTGTAAGGTTAAATCTTGTCCTCAAAGGTTGTCAAATTAGTGTGTAACATCCTATATTAGGGGTTATGCGTTTGTGCATAATTCATGAGTTAGTAGGTTTTGGCAGTGTTTGGAAGTGTATTAAGGGTTTTTAAAATTCTAGAATGGAAGAGAAAGCTTAGAAAAATTATTGGATTTTAAGTGAAAAGAGGAAACGAGGCAAAGAGGCCTTAAGGAAAATTTGTGTTGGACTCATGACACAAGGAAGACATGTGGCAAAGTGGGCTCAGTGGGTGTGTTGGAGGTGTTCTGAGGAGTTTTAGGAACCCTAAGATGTAAGGAAATATATGGAAATGTACGGAAATGTATGGAAATGTAAGGCAATGTAGGGAAATGTAAGGAAATGTAAGGAAATGCTTTGGAAACGTTAAGTTTAAAAGAGGAAAGTGAACATTTTTGGAAACTAGGGGATGTAAGGAAATGATTTGGAAATGATTCAAAAGAGGAAAGTGAACATTTCTGGAAACTTGGAAATGTAAGGAAATGTCAAGTTTACAGAGCCGAACGAAAATTTTTGGAAACTTAGAAATGACTTAGAAATGTCGAGTTTTAAAGTTTAAAAGAGGAAATTAAGGCAAGGTGGCCTTAAAAGAAAAAGTTTGTGAAATTTGACACACAAACAGGCTTGGAAAAATGGCCTGGAGATGCCACTTAGGGCCTCTAGAAATGGCGCCACATGCAAGGTGTTGGGCCTGGGTTCGAGTCACTTGGGAAGCAAATAAAAGAAGTTTTATTTTTGCTTCCAGAAGAAGTGAGGTGGACGGCACATGGCTATAAATTAGGAGCCTTTATTCTTTTATTTTTAAGAGATAAATGGTGGATAAATAAGGGATAAATAATGGATTTATTTTAAGAGATAAATAGAGGATAAATAAGGGATTTATTTATCATTATTTTCAAGAGATAATTATTGGATTAAGTTTTATTAAAGTGATAAATCAAGGGATAAAGCTATCAAAATAGAAGAGTGGTGGCCAAGTAAAGGACTCTAGCTAGTAATTTTGGCTATAAAAGGAAGAGTAAGGCTATTCTTCATTCATTCTTTTCTCTTCAAGAAAACTTCTGCCGAAATTCTCTAAAGTTTCTCCTCTTCTCTCTGCCGAATTTTCTCTGCCATTATTCTCTTTTTCTCTTTTCTTTTCTTCTTCTATTACAAACACAATCAAAAGCCGAAGATACCAGAAGCCCTAGTCAATTTCTCACTAAGCCTCAAGAGCCGAAATTGTTATCCACATCAAAGCCATAGCCGAATACTGCTAAGGGCTCAAGCAAGAATTCCATCAAATTCTTCAGTAAGGGTAAGATTAGGTTAGATTCTCATTCTATTTCTTTTAAGGCTGTCGAAATTAAGATTCTAATACCCTTAATATCTGTTGCCGAAGAGATCTTTCGGGATTTACTAAGTGTCGACTACAAGGAAGGAGAAGTTCTTTTCCCGAAGGTACACCATAAGCCGCGTGTTCCCTAGTTATTCGGTGAGTTTCGGGATTTAAAATCTACAAGGTAAGTGTCTATAGCATTCGGCCAAGGCCTATTTTAGTAGTTAGATCTATTATTATGTGTTTTAAGCCGAAAACTAACAGATTCAAGGGATCTAGTGAGTAGCCGATTTCAAAGGAGAAGAATACAAGTTTTCAGGATTTGACTATAGTCAATTCGACAACAAGGTAGGTTTTAAGAATACAAATCCTACTAGGATTTGGTTTTATAGGCTTTATGCTAACATATTAAGGTTACCAAATGTAGGAATTGAGATCTAAAGCAATAGATCGGTTTTTTTTTCGGGATTTCAAGGAATTCGTTAAGCGAATCAGGTGTGTACCCCACACTACTTTATAATATGTATTATGGCTATGTTTATTAATATATGTGATATTAAGAATATGAAAGTGGCTAAGGTACCATGATATGGTACTAAGTACTCAGGTACGTTTCCTACTTCTACTAGGAATATGAAAAATGTTATTCGTAACATGAGAATATGATAAGAATGTGAACTTGGGCATGTAATTGCATAATATGTTATGGGCATATGGGTTTGTTTGAAAGGGGAAGTGAAAAGTGGTGACCTAAGACCACAGTAATCTGAAAGTGGTGACCTAAGACCACAGTAATCTGAACGTGGTGACCTAAGACCACGAATGCGGTGACCTAAAACCGCAATTTGGAGTGTAGCGGAAGGAGGGTCGACTTAGTAGTCCCCACGGTGTGACTGGCAGGTACGGGGGTGTGTAGCGGATGGACAATTAGGTTTGGGTTTGGGAATGCATCATAACTTGTATTTTATGTTTTGAATGTGTAACTATTGTATGCCTGATTCTATTATGATTTAGTGTCGTGTACACATTGAGTCTGTTTGACTCACCCCGTTGTGGGAACATTTTTCAGGTGATGAGCAATAATGGACCGGGTCGGCAGGAGCTTAAAGGTGGCCATGCACAGCGAGGAATTCATTTAATTTGGAATTTTATTTTATTAAGTACTTTAATTTAATTTTGGAAATTATTTGATGTAATAAGGCCATAGTTGAACTACTTTACTTTTTTTTTATTATTTATTTTGTTATGAATTTTTATCAATTAAAAGTTTAAGTAAAATTATTTTAAAACAACCTTTAAACGTTTTGTCACCTAAATAAAAGATTTTTAATATAATAGACTTATTTTCAATTCAAGCCCAACCCAAAACAATATTTTCTTAAAATCGCATAAGTTTTTCTCTAAGTAACAAAAGAATTTGAAACCGGTTTACTTGAGGAACATACCAAATCTGGTCAAAGCTCGTGGGCCGGGTTTGGGGTGTTTCATAGTGAATTTGAGAAAATTCTTAGTTGTGGAAAGCTAAGGTAGTGGAGTAGGCAATTGGAGTCGAACCACTATAAATTGTTGTTTTCATTGTTGCACATTCTTTCGTTGATTCCATAAATTTTCTTAAAGGCTAATTCATCCCCCTCTTAGCGATTTCGAGTTGATTTTTCGAGCTAACATTAATTTTCTCGCAATCACATTTCCATTAATTACATTCCAAAAAATCACATTCCATTAGAATCATAACATGAGAAAGCACTAAATGCCACCTTAGTGATAAGTATTTTTGTTATTCAAAAAAGAAGTTTAAAATGCAAATGTTACCATATATAGACAAATACTGAAATTTGTCACTATATTTTATTCTAATTGATATTTGGTATTATACAAGAAAAATATTCTTTTCAAATATTTTATTTCAATAGTTAAAAATAAGTTATTTTTGTAAAAAATATTGAAATTTGATAAATTAACTTGAATTTTTTATTTAATGAAATAAAGACTTTAAAATAAAAAAATATACATCAAAAAAGATTTTTTTATAAAATAATTTTTTTTTAATACAATATTGAAGGTGGAGGATGGGAAGTCACATGGTTTGAACCCAAGTCAAGGCTTTTTTTTATACAAATAACCTAAAAAAAAACAAATTAATTAACAAAATGACTTGGACCAAAAATTAGTTAATGAAATGACCCATTTTGAACAGCGTAACTCGGTGCCGCCGGTTGGTCAAGCGGCACCACCCACTATTCCGGCACCATCATTAGCTAATCGTCAAGTTTAAAAAAATTTTTTGGTGCAGTCAATTTCTCAGGTGGCACTTGTATTTCAAAATACCCGTGAAAAATACGGGTATTCACAGTGGAAAAAAAATGGAAAAAAATTTAATGGGTGATGCTGATATGTCAGCGACATTAGTGATTTTTTTTTTAAATTCATGTCAGTAAAAAAAAATTTGGTGTTGTCGCAGTGTCAGGTGGCACCGGTGGCTGTCAAGGTAAAATCTATTTTTAATGGGTATCATTGGACTGTCAGATGGCACCGGTGGCAAATTTTTTTTTTTGGGTGCCATGATAACATGATTATTTTGCATGATTTTTTGTATGTAATTCGGTTTATTTCTGAATTAGTCGCTGCTAAATTTGTATTTTTATGATTTAAATCTTGTCAGGGATGCAATTGATCAAAAGCAAGTTAAAAAGGGCCATATTGAAAGAAAATCATGGAAATGGGGCCAAATAAAAAAGATGGAGAAAGCCAAGGACTCATCAAGCAATTGACTTTGTAAAAAGCCAAGAATAGGAAATTCTATTTTTAGTTTATCTTATTTTTATTTATTTATTTTTATTTTTTATTTAAGATTTTATATTAATTTAATTAAGCCTATTTTTAGTAAATTCATTAGTATAAATAGGGGTTATTTGTAATTGGATAATCATCAATCAAATTCTCTTTTTCCTATTCCTATTTGGTGTTTAATTTTTCTCTTTCTTTGTTTTCTTCTACTTCAATTTGGAGTAGGATTTCTAATTTTTTTTCTTTCTTCTTTTCAAAGTCCGCGTCAGACACTTAGCCTATTTTAATTCCATTTGTTGGTTTTTCCAAAATTGGTGCAATTGCCTTCTAAGCCCCTTTCCCTTTCCAACTTCCATTATCATACAAAATTCCACCACCTTCCACAACTTGCAAGCATGAGTAAAATCATGCGACACTAAATTCTATCTTAGCCTTAGGCTGGTACTCTGTTCGGTGGGGAATCGTGAGATTCGTATGCACGCAAATAATCCTTCCAATCGGTATTCGCTTTTTTTTCCTAAGTATCGGGATTGATAACTCATCCCTTAAGGTTGAATTTGATTCCAAGTCAAAGTGCACGTTGGATTGGGGTCGTATTTGCCGACAGTTGGAGGTTCGAGTCGGCCGTGCTGTATTCGAGTTTTTGAGAATGAATCAAGGAAGAGGTGATCGGGTTTAAACGACCCACGCGGTTGAGGCTGTTGATTCGAGTTGGGTTCTTCAGAACGCAAGGCTACCAGAATCTTCAATCGGAAACACGTGTATCTCGGTTAGATAATCGGTAAGGGTTGGTTTGCAGGTCGTACCGGAACCAGCTATGAAAGGAGGAATTGGTGGTTAGGACGTTCTTAATCACTATAACCAGCTTATCGTTTAGAGGAGAAGATCAATTTTCGAGGATCGATTCTTGACGCTGAATTACCAAGTCTAAGGCTAAGGCTCAATTACTTTGATTGCAAAAACCCGATTTTAATTTTCAATTTAATTTCTAGTTTGTTTAATTATTTTTTTGCGTTATCTTAATTATTTAGTTTCTAGACGTTTTTAAAACCCCCCAATCTATTTATTTTTCAGTAGGTTCGTTGAAGTCATGGGCGCGACCTTTGCCACGACAAACTTTTGTTCACAAGATAAACACAGAAATTGAAAAAAACGTCTGATCCCTGTGGAATCGACCCTACTACCACTCTACTACTATTTAGAGCTATTTGTAGGAATTATATTTGGTGGTTTCGACGCCCATCAAATTTTGGCGCCGTTGCTGGGGATTGGATATACTTTTCTAATTTTTGTTTGTTTACCTTATGACCAGATCTTCACCAGGAGACCTCGAATACGACCCAGAGATCGAGAAATTAGCACGAGCGCGGTGAAAGGAGACAGAAGCTCTTAAACGCGCAAGTAAAGCAGAAGCTGAACTAGGACAAGGGATCCTAGAATCTGACGTTGAAAAGTTGAGCGAAGCAATTTGTGCAGAGGCAAGTCGACGTGGGAAACAAGCCGAAGTGGTTGAACTTGAGACCGAACCACTTTTTACAAAAGAAGCGAGAGTCAATTTCAGAAAGGATGGTGAACCGAACCATTCGTCAACTAGCTGCTGCTCCCAACGAGCAAACACCATTATGCATCAACTATCCAACCGGAGGAACTCCGTTCGAGTTAAAGTCGGGCTTGATTCACATTTTGCCCACTTTTCGAGGCTTGAAGAACGAAAATTCACGTACCTACTTGAGAGAGTTCCACATGGTCTGCTCAAGCATGAAACTGCAGGGAGTACCCGAAGATGAAATCAAACTTCGGGCCTTTCCTTTTTCTTTAGTTGATACAGCAAAAGAGTGGTTATTTTACTTACCTCCAGGTTCCATCACAACGTGGGATGACTTATCTCGTGTTTTTCTTGACAGGTTCTTCCCAGCGTCATGAGCAGCTGAACTTCGGAGGGACATAGTGGGAATTCGCCAAATGGATAATGAATCGCTCTACGACTATTGAGAGCGGTACAAAAAACTATGTGCAAGTTGTTCTCAACACGGGTTGACCGAATAATCACTCCTTCAGTATTTCTACGAGGGATTGCTCCCTATGGAAATGAAGATGATCGATGCTACTAGTGGAGGGGCGCTTGTCAATATGACTTCTCAAAGAGCGAGAGAACTGATATCCACCATGGCAGCAAATTCTCAACAGTATCGGCCGAGTTCGGAACCCACAAGACGGGTTCATGGGGTAAACGTTTCATTTTTAGAAGATAAATTGGATAAACTTACCAATGTTGTTCAATCTTTGCTTACAGAGAAAAAGAATCCGACCCAACTGTGTGAAATTTGCGCTACATCTAAACATCCGACGGATTCGTGCCCAATCCTTAACAATAATTCAACGGCACATGTTGATGCTATCGGAGGTTTTCCGGGACCTCCTCAAAGACGTTATGATCCTTTCTCCAACACCTACAATCCTGGGTGGAAGGATCACCCCAACTTGAGTTACGGAGGTAATCCCGGATATAATCAATCGTACCAACCGAGACCTCTGCAACCACCACAACAGCAACCCAAGCCAAGCACATCTTTAGAAGCTATTGTGGAAAGACTTGTTGCCGATACTGCAAAATATCAATAGAGGACAGATGCATCAATACAAGAACTAACTAATCAAGTTAGTAAACTGTCGATAGCAGTTAATCGCTTGGAGTCTCAAGGTAAATTACCTTCTCAGATAGAGCCGAATCCTCGACAGAATGCAAGTGCAATAACTCTTCGTAGCAGAAAGGTTCTGGAAACAGTGCCAGCCAAAAGTCGTGGGCAAGACGAGGAACGAGAAGAGCAAATGGCGAATCTAACAGCTAGACCAGAATCAGAAATTCAAAAACCAGTTATGATGCCACCTCCTTTTCCAGGGAGACTTGCAAAAGATAAGAAAGAGAAGAAGGAAAAAGAAATTCTCGAGACATTCAGGAAGGTGGAGGTAAATATCCCTTTACTCGACGCTATCAAACAAATCCTTCGTTATGCGAAATTCCTTAAAGAATTATGTTCTAGCAAGAGAAGGTTGATAGGTAACAAAAGAGTAAATGTTGGAGAAAATGTCTCCGCAGTACTGCAAAAGAAAGTTCCTCCCAAATACAAGGATTAAGGTATGTTTGCTATTTCTTGTGAGATAGGTAATGTAGGCATTAAGAAAGCCATGTGTGATTTAGGGGCTTCAATTAATGTTATGCCTTATTCTACTTATAAGTTGATTAACGCGGGTCCTTTGAAAGAAACAGGAGTAATAATCCAGTTGGCGGACAGGTCAGTCGTATATCTCGAAGGACTGCTTGAAGACGTCTTTGTTAAAATTAACGAATTAGTTTTCCCTGCAGATTTCTACATTATCAATATGGAAGATGATAGCTCAACTATTCGTCTGACATTTTACTTGGAAGGCCTTTCCTAAGTACCTCAAGCGCAAAAATCGATGTTCGAAGTGGGACGCTGACAATGGAATTTGATGGCGAAATCGTGAAATTTAACGTCTACGAAGCCATGAGTCATCCCAACTCACTATCAAATATTTCTAGCATTGATATTTTAGATTGCTTAACTCAATCTTATTCCGAATATCATGACTTTGATGAGTTGGAAACTGTCCTTTACAGGAGCATTGACATGGATGCTTTACATCAGCTCGAGGAATCAGAAGTCATAGAAGATTCGTTGAGAGAAATTGTCAAACACTTGGCAACGCAGCCATCGTTGATGAACTGAGGTAAACAATTTGAACTATTACCTTCACAAACTAAAATGTTACCTTCGGTTTTGCTGCCACCAACCTTGGAGCTTAAAGAATTACCAGACCACCTTAAATACATCTTTTTGGGAGAGAAAGACATCTTACCAGTGATAGTGTCAAAGAAACTAACCCAAGACGAGGAGGAAAGTCTAGTCCAAGTGCTGAAAGATTATAAGGAAGCTATTGGCTGGACGATAGCCGACATAAAAAGGCTAAGCCCATCAACATGTATGCACAAAATCTCCATTGAAGATAACACGAAACCAAAGAGAGATGCTCAAAGGCATCTTAATCCGCCCATGATGGAGGTAGTGAAGAAGGAGATCCAGAAATTGTTAGATGCTGGAATGATATACCCGATTTCCGATAGTAATTGGGTTAGCCTAGTTCATGTCGTGCCCAAGAAAACTTGCGTGGCAGTGGTGAAAAACTCGTCTAGAGAACTGGTCCCTACACGAGTCCAAAATGGATGGAGGGTGTGCATCAATTATAGAAAATTGAATGCAGCAACATGAAAAGACCATTTTCCACTTCCCTTCATCGATCAGATGCTCGAACGATTAGCTGGTAAGACTCATTACTGTTGTCTCGATGGATATTCAGGATTTTTCCAGATTCCAGTGGCTCTGGAGGATCAAGACAAAACGACTTTCGCGTGCCCCTTCAGAACATTTGCGTATAGACGAATGCCGTTTGGACTCTGCAATGCCCCGTCCACTTTTCAAAGATGCATGGTGAGCATATTCTCCGATTACGTCGAGAAAATCATCGAAGTCTTCAATGATGACTTCACGGTATACGGTAACTCTTTTAACGAATGTCTCGATAATCTTGCTAAAATATTACAAAGATTCCTAGAATTTAATCTTGTTTTAAATTATGAGAAATGCCATTTCATGGTTGATAAAGGGTTAATTTTAGGTCATATAGTTTCATCGAAAGGAATTATGGTCGATAAGGCAAAAACCGATATTATTAACTCATTACCTTACCCTACATCTGTGAGGGAGGTTCATTCATCTCTTGGCCATGCAGCATTTTACAGACGATCCATGAAAGATTTCTCAAAAATCGCGCGACCACTTTGCAGCCTGTTACAAAAGGATAAAGAATTTGAGTTCGATCAGACTTGTAAAGATGCATTTGACGTGTTGAAGCAGAAATTGGTCTCCACTCCCATAGTGCAGCCACCAAATTGGGACTTCCAGTTCGAAATTATGTGTGATGCCAGTGACCAAAGTGTGGGAGCTGTTCTTGGCCAAAGAATAGGGAAAGAGCCTCATGTTATCTACTACGCTCGAAAACTTTGGATGCGGCCCAAAGCAATTACACAACCACCGAGAAAGAATTATTAGCTATTGTGTTTGCTTTAGATAAATTTATATCCTACCTATTGGGAACTAAAGTAATTATCTTTTCTGATCATGTAGCTTTAAAGTACTTGATAGGGAAGAAGGAGGCAAAACCTCGACTGATCAGGTGGATTCTGCTCCTACAAGAGTTCGACTTTGAAATACGAGATAAAAAGGGATGCAAAAACTTAGTAGCTGACCATTTGAGTCAATTACCGATTCCAGTAGACGACACACCATTGAAGGATAACTTTCCAGATGAAAACCTGTTTGCAGCACGTGCGGTTCATCCTTGGTACGCAGACATGGTAAATTACCTTGTTACAAGTACTATTCGTTCAGAATTACCAAGGTCTAAAAAAGATAAGATAAAGAAGGATGTGAGGTATTACATTTGGGACGATCCTTACCTTTGGAAACATTGTTCAGACCAGGTAATTCGACGGTGTGTAGCTGAAACAGAGGTACAGTCTATCTTAGCTTTTTGTCATTCTTATGCATGTGGAGGACACTTTGGACCTAAACGCACCGCACACAAAGTTCTTGAATGTGGGCTATTTTGGCCGAACATATTTCGTGATGCCTTTTTATTCTGCAAAACATGTGAAAAATGCCAAAGAGTTGGCAACCTTAGTCGTCGAAATGAGATGCCCCTTACTCCTATTCATGTTTGTGAAATTTTTGATGTGTGGGGCATCGACTTTATGGGACCCTTCGTTTCTTCTTTCGGTAATTTTTATATACTCTTAGCTGTTGATTATGTCTCTAAGTGGATAGAGGCGAAAGCCACTCCTAATGATAATGCTAAGACCGTGGTTGACTTTCTTAAAAGTTCTATTTTTTCCAGGTATGGCACTCCACGAGCAATAATCAGTGACAGAGGAACTCATTTCTGCAATAAGCTTGTAAGTGCACTGATGGAGAAATATGGAGTGACTCAACGAATTGCCACTGCTTACCATCCATAAACGAACGGGCAAGCCGAAGTGTCGAATCGAGAGATCAAGTCTATTCTGGAAAAGACGGTTAAACCTAACAGGAAGGATTGGAGTTTGAGACTAAATGACGCACTTTGGGCTTATAGGACAGCTTATAAGGGACCAATAGGCATGTCACCTTACCGACTCGTTTTCGGTAAACCGTGCCATCTTTCGGTCGAGTTAGAGCACAAGGCGTTTTGGGCAGTTAAGCAATGTAATATGGAGATGGAGTCCGCAGGAAAATATCAAAAATTGGATATCCAGGAACTCGAGGAAATTAGAAACGATGCGTATAAAAATGCTCGAGTTTATAAAGAAAAGACGAAGGCGTTTCATGACAAATTCATCACTAGGAAGCAGTTTTCAATAGGACAAAAAGTTCTTCTATACGACTCTACCTTAAAAATTTTCGCTGGTAAGCTTCGATCCAAATGGATAGGACCATTTACTATTACTAATTTATTTTCGAATGGTGCAGTGGAAATTCAAAGTGAAGAAACACGAAAGTGCTTTAAGGTGAATGGGCAACGACTAAAACCCTTCTTCGAGAATTTTTGAACACACACAATTGAGGAGATTGCTCTCGACGAGCCCAGAATTTGAGTAACAGGTCGTCGAGCTAACGACGTTAAACAAAAGCACTTTTGGGGAGGCAACCCAAATTTCTTTTCATTTATTTAATTTAAATTTTAGTAGATCTAGGGTGTAAATAAATAAATTTTTACTTAGTTTAATTAGTTTGATGTTTTCAGGAATCCGTCACCATCGCAGCACCTATCGTCGTCGCCATCGCACTACCATCACCGACGCCACTGCACCTCCGTTGCCATCTTTCCCCTTCTTTGCTATAAGGTTAAAGTGTGGCAATGGGTATATGCATGTCTAGGATTGGATCTAGGGAGAGCTTGGTACTTAAGCAGTCTCAATGACTCACCTCCTCTTCTCTGGAATCCTACCTGGTGCATAGTATCTGTTCACTTTAATCAAGTCCCCACAATCCTTGAAATCCTACAAAACAGTTACCCCCAACATCGACAAAATCATTGAAGACACACAGGGGGAGTACTCTGAACTTTTATTAATCTGAGCTGCTGATTTTTTTTCCCCTTTATTTATCTATACTATGACACATACATGCTTGAGGACAAGCTTAGAATAAGTAGGGGGGATGAATATATATGAAGTATGCATGGATGGTTGATTGGTTCTTGCTACATGTTTCTCTCTTGCATATGTTCGATCTTGCATTGAATTCATTCAACAGTTTATTTGACATTGAGCCTATAATCTCATACTTAGTCAACTTGGACAATTGGGTAAATTTTTTTTTTTTGAATTTAAATGCTCAAGTATATAGATTAATCGGCACTTGTGTTTTAAGGTTGATGTATGTAACTAGATTTTCATGGATTGATTGTTTGAAAAATATTTGCTTGTGCATGAAAAAAAATGAATGAAAAAAAATGAAAATTAAATAAATAAAGGCTCAAGTTATGAGTGTAAGTCTTGAAAATGTGACCGGATTAAGTAACCGGGGTGAGGTGCTTGGGTTGTCATCTCATCTTGCGTAAAAAGGTTCGAGTGACGAGTCGATAACTTAACAACATTCCGCTAACAGAGCCCAATAATAAAGACTGCTTGAACTGAGTAACCGGGATAGGGTGCTTGGGTTGTCATCCTAGTTCGCGTAAAAAGGTTTGACCATGTCTAGTTTATTTTTCTAAAAGTATATTAATAATGCCTTGCAATTAATTGGATTCAAACTCTATTTCATGAAATTATCTAGTTTGCATATGTCGAATTTTATGACACTTGTCTTGTTGATTAAACTATATGGTCTGAGCATTTATTTAATTATTTTTGCCTATGTTGTTTACATTGAGTTTGGATGTGGAAAATAGGCTCGATTCTTAATAAATTGTGGAATTAATTCTAACGTTTGAACGAACAACATGCTTGAGGGCAAGCATGAACTAAGTAGGGGGATTTGATAACATGATTATTTTGCATGATTTTTTGTATGTAATTCGGTTTATTTCTGAATTAGTCGCTGCTAAATTTGTATTTTTATGATTTAAATCTTGTCAGGGATGCAATTGATCAAAAGCAAGCTAAAAAGGGCCAAATTGAAAGAAAATCATGGAAATGGGGCCAAATAAAAAAGATGGAGAAAGCCAAGGACTCATCAAGCAATTGACTTTGTAAAAAGCCAAGAATAGGAAATTCTATTTTTAGTTTATCTTATTTTTATTTATTTATTTTTATTTTTTATTTAAGATTTTATATTAATTTAATTAAGCCTATTTTTAGTAAATTCATTAGTATAAATAGGGGTTATTTGTAATTGGATAATCATCAATCAAATTCTCTTTTTCATATTCCTATTTGGTGTTTAATTTTTCTCTTTCTTTGTTTTCTTCTACTTCAATTTGGAGTAGGATTCTAATTTTTTTTCTTTCTTCTTTTCAAAGTCCGCGTCAGACACTTAGCCTATTTTAATTCCATTTGTTGGTTTTTCCAAAATTGGTGCAATTGCCTTCCAAGCCCCTTTCCCTTTCCAACTTCCATTATCATACAAAATTCCACCACCTTCCACAACTTGCAAGCATGAGTAAAATCATGCGACACTAAATTCTATCTTAGCCTTAGGCTGGTACTCTGTTCGGTGGGGAATCGTGAGATTTGTATGCGCGCAAATAATCCTTCCAATCGGTATTCGCTTTTTTTCCTAAGTATCGGGATTGATAACTCATCCCTTAAGGTTGAATTTGATTCCAAGTCAAAGTGCACGTTGGATTGGGGTCGTATTTGCCGACAGTTGGAGGTTCGAGTCGGTCGTGCTGTATTCGAGTTTCCGAGAACGAATCAAGGAAGAGGTGATCGGGTTTAAACGACCCACGCGGTTGAGGCCGTTGATTCGAGTTGGGTTCTTCAGAACGCAAGGCTACTGGAATCTTCAATCGGGAACACGTGTATCTCGGTTAGATAATCGGTAAGGGTTGATTTGCAGATCGTACCAGAACCAGCTACGAAAGGAGGAATTGTGGTTAGGACGTTCTTAATCGCTATAACCAGCTTATCGTTTAGAGGAGAAGATCAATTTTCGAGGATCGATTCTTGACGCTGAATTACCAAGTCTAAGGCTAAGGCTCAATTACTTTGATTGCAAAAACCCAATTTTAATTTTCAATTTAATTTCTAGTTTGTTTAATTATTTTTTTGTGTTATCTTAATTATTTAGTTTCTAGGCGTTTTAGAACCCCCCAATCTATTTATTTTTCAGTAGGTTCGTTGAAGTCGTGGGCGCGACCTTTGCCACGACAAACTTCTGTTCACAAGATAAACACAGAAATTGACAAAAACGTCCGATCCCTGTGGAATCGACCCTACTACCACTCTACTACTATTTAGAGCTATTTGTAGGAATTATATTTGGTGGTTTCGACGCCCATCATGTCACCAGTGTGTTAGCGACAATTTTTTGTTGGGTGCTATCGGTTTGTTTGGTGGCATCGATAATTTTTTTTTTAAAAAAAATTAATTGGTGCTGCCACACTATTAGGAAACACCACCCATTATATATACCCCATCCTCACTGCAAAATTTTTATATATTAAAGTAGTGGGTTTTTTTGTTGAATTTTTTTTTCTATTGAAGAGAAGAAAAAAAATGAAGAAAGAGTTGGTTAGTAGTAGTGGAAAAGAAAAAGGTCAATGTTCAATAGAAAGAGAGAAAACAGAAGAAAAATATTTTTTTTGTGTTCGGTGTTTGAAATTGGTATTTGTGTTGGTCTGTTAGGGAAAAATTGTGATAGTTTAAGGTACGCTTGAGTTCATGATGATGCGTTGGCACTCGAAGACTCACACATTTCATTTGCTGTGTAGGGAGCGTGCCATCATGCTAGAAGACGTTGCATTGCAAATCAGGTTCCCAGTTGACGGCGAGGTTGTAGTCATGAGTTCAACTATAATTAAGGCTCCAATTAATGGTGGTTATACGGTCACAGGTTCAACTATAACTCGGGCCCCAATTGATGGTGGTTATGCTACTGTAAAAAGTATATAACGTCGGTAATGACAATATATATCGCAAAGAAAAGAGAAATAAAATAAAGAACACACAGATTTTACGTGGAAACCTTTTCGGGAAAAAAACTACGGGCAGAGGAGAAGAAAATTCACTATGTCGAATTCGAATAATTACAAGAGGAATAGACTATGTCTATTTATAGGATTGTAAAACCATATTCTAATAGGAGTGTAGTAAGATTGAAACACCTTATTCTAATCAATGTCAAATAGATGGAGTTAGGGGTGAGCAAAACTCGATTCGACTCGAAAAAATCGAAAAAAATTTGAATTTCGAGTTAAACGAATCGAGTTATTCGAGTTAATCGAGTTACTCGAGTCAACTCGATTTTTTTTTCGAATTTCGAGTTCGAATCGAGTTGAGTTTTCAAATTCGAATAATTCGAATAATTCGAATATCAAACTATAATATTTTACATTTTTACCCCAAATTCCCAAACATTTTTACTTTTCCCTCAAAACTTTTACTCCTTCCCACTTTCCCCCCAAAACTTTTACTCCACTCCCATCCCAACCCCCCAATCTAACCAAAATCAATTTCCCACTAGAATTTCACTCTCCCATTTACTTTTTCTCAAAATTTTACTCCCAAAAACCCTCAAAACTTTTTATTTTCCCCTAAAATTTTTACTCCCTCCCACTTTCCCCTAAAACTTTTACTCCCTTCCTATCTACCCCATACCCATCCCCCTCCATTTTTTTTAATATTTTCCCTTCAAATTTTCTCCCCCCCTATTTACTTCCCTCAAACTTTATTCTCCAAAACTTTTTATTTTCCCCCTAAACTTTTACTTCTAACCCTTACTCTCAAATAAAAAATCAAAATTATCCCAAAAAATCACTAAACATAAATAGTAATAATTTTATTTATATTTACTATTTATATTATTAAATTAAATTTCACATTTTATATTATTTTTATTATTGAATTGTTTAGTCATATTGAATATTTATATTAAAATTGAATTATTAATTATGCCATAAAATATTCGTGTTAAAATTTTATATTGGTATCAATTTCACATTTTATCTTTAAAATAACTTTTATTAAAAAATCACATTTTTACATTTAATATATTTTTTAATTCCAAAATACATAGTGACAAGAATCTGAAGATAATTGAAACAACTAAACAAGCAAAGAAGCTAACCCGTATATAAAAGATTAATAAATAAATTATTTGGTGATGAAAATTAATAAAAAATTTGGTTAAGGTGGACAAATTTTATTACGATGGGTGACAATGGTTACAAGGACCCAAATTTATTTTTTAAAATTTAACTCGAACAAATATATTTGATTCGATTCGATTCGAATTCCATCTCACTCGATTCGATTCGAGAAAATTTCAAATCAAATTAGGATGATAAAATATGATTCGTCAACTCGATTAACTCAAAATTTTTTCATTCGATTCGATCGAACGCTCACCCCTAGATGGAGTTTAATAAGGTTTAAAAAACCTTATTTAAAATAAAATTAAAGAATAGTTTTGTAGGGATTTTTCTTTTATTTTATTTTACCATTGTATTTTATTTAAATAAAGATTCGGGTCACTTAATTCTAATAGCGACCATGGGTTCAAGTTTCATACCACGAGAATAGGATGCTTTATAAACCCCATATATAAGTTTGAGATCGTAATCATAGGAAAAACTAAAGGGCGACAACAATTATAGTTATTAATGAGGTTTTTAATCACAACAACCCTCAAACTTAAGTATGGGGTTTATAAAACATCTTCTTCCGGTGGCATGAAACATTAACCCCTGACCACATAACCACTGCCAACTAGGGGCTCGAGTTATAGTTGAACCCGTGACCGCATAACCACTGTCAATTGGGGCCCTTAGTTATAGTTGAACTTGTGACCGTATAACCACCGTCAATTGAGAGCTCGAGTTGTAATTCCATGACTTCTAGGGTGACGGTGCACTCCCCACACTATTAATTAAATATGTGGGTCTCCAAACGCCATCGTATCACCGTGAACTCCAACACACCTTAAAACTATCCCAATTTCTCCCTAACACGCCAACACAAATCAATCTTTCTCCCCAAATTTCTAACACTCAACACAAACAAAAATTGGAAAGAAGAGAAAGAGTCATGTTGGAAGCATTTTGAGCTAAGGTGGCAGCAATGAGGTTGAAAGTGCATCGTACAGGGCGAGACATCTAATAGAGAACAGTAAAGTGAGAATTTTTTTTGAAAAAAACACTGAGAAAAAAAGAAGATAATATAGTAAGCCGGTGATTATTCCAACTATAGTTAGTATCATTATCATACAAGTTAAAATGACAGTGAGGATCATCATATTTCGATCTATTATTCATGTAACTAAAATTACGATAGCTATAAAAATTTTTTCCTGTTCACTCAAAAAAAAAAAAACCATCATTGGTAAGATGAAAACAAATTTATTTTCACCATTAAAATATATGGAATAAGGGTCCTGATTAGTATCTCTAATTATCAGAATGAATTTTCGGATTTTTTAAAATCAACTAAATGATTCATATCATGCATGTTTTCATTCGTGCAATCATGTATCATGCGACACCTATTAAAAATTATATATTTTCTTTCCCAATTTATGTTAATTTGAAAAAATATTTTTTGATGTGAAAAGTAATTTAATAGGTATTGACGGTGGGAAAAAAAATTGGTATAAAAAAATGAGAGAAGAAAAAAAAGAAAACTAAAAATAAAAAAAGGAACCGACGAAAAAAACTGAAAATAAAAACGGAACCAGAAAAAAGACCAAGCCTGTTGTCGCAACGTGATCGGACGATTATAGGCTCCCCATCCCCCCCTTTTTTTCTGGGTTTTTGTTTCTTTTTCTTTTTGGTATCCCAACCATCCCCCTTTATTCGAAAATTGAAAGGAAAAAAAAGTTTTTGAAGTTTTTGTTAGTTGTTATTGTTTTAAGGGAAAATTAATTTGTGTTGGTATTTTAGGAAGAAAATTTTATAGTACATGGTAAGTTTTTTTTGTTTATTATAATAATTTGAGTATTATATTTAATGTTTTCATTTTAAATATTTTTATATTTATATTAAATTATATTTATTTTCTAATCATAAATATTATATATATATATATGTTTAAGGTGGAGGAGTAGATTAAGATAGTTTTAATGTTTTTTTTAGTTTGTAATAATAATGATTATAAATATATTTTATTGGTAGCACAAAAAAAAATTATTACAAAAATTAGCGGTGGCACCCGATAGTCCGATGTCATCCATTAAGTATTTTTACCCTGACAACCACTGGGTCGTCTGAGACACCGATGACACCGATTAAAAAATATTTTTTCTTTTTTTCTCCATCGTGAATACTCATATTTTTCACAAGTATTTTGAAAAAAAAAATATGGGTGTCGCCTGACATAGTGACTACACAAAAAATATTCTTTTTTTTAACCTGATGATTGATAAATGATGATGCCGAAAAAGTGGGTGGTATCGCCTGACCCATCAACGATACCAAGTTACACTGTTCAAAACAAGTCATTTCCTTAAATAATTTTTGGTCTAGGTCATTTTGTTAATTAATTTGTCTTTTTTTTTTAAAGTTATTTGTATAAAAAAACCCATTTCAAGTAAATGACTAATAAAAGTTTTAACCACTATTACATGCAAACCAAGGCAAAATAACAATTTTATTAGTTTTTAATATTATGTTAATTAACTTAATATTGTTAAGTATAAAAAACAAAATGTTATTAATTCAATTTTGTCTTGAATTATTTTTTAAATTAAAATTGAATAGTAAATTTTAATAAAAATCAAACAAAATGTAAGTAATAATATTCAATATAAAGCTAAAATATAATGATGAATTTACTTTTTAAAATACAATATTAAATATTAATCAAAGTAATTAATTATTTTAATTTTTTTTAAAAATGTGTTATATCTTTTCGTTACATAGATATGTGTAAGCATGGCAGAAAACGTTGACTTCCTATTTAACTCTACTCGAGATAGTAATTCGGTTAGCCACTCGTCCAAATTTGGGGAGTGGTACTAGCACCCTTCCATTTTGAAGATAATCCACTTTTAAGTGCAAACACTTCTTAAGTGTGAATATTCTCTCAATACAATAAGGAGCCTCTTGAGGAGTTTTTTTTTTTGTTCAAACCCTTAGGTGCCATATAAAGATGAAGGGTTCAAATCTTAATAAGCACACGACGCACGACCCAATCCAACAAGGTGCTCCTACGTCGTGAATCCCGCCTTCGATTCAGGCTCCCATTAGTGTCAAAAGACTAAATCCTCGCTAGTTCAATCTAACATTTTATTTGGATTTTTGTTTCCCCGCTAGTTCAATTTCAATAGTTAAAAAAATAATAATAAATTTTTAAGTTCTCAAACATGTCTCTTTTAACAAAACATAGATGATTTGCAATAATGGTTCTAGTAGAGAATTAATGAAGTTATACAGCAATCAAGAAGTTTTTAGAAGTAAATTTTATCATGTTAGATACGATATGATTACACAATATAAATATAACTTGGCATAAAAAAGAACATAAACATAACACAAATACATTATTTATATTTGAATTGGAAGCATGATTTTAACTATTAGCTTACATCTATTTTTTTAAGATTGATAAAGTTATTTTTAGTATAATAAAGACAATTTAATTCTCTCAACACCTTTATCTATTCATTCATTTTATGTACCAATTTTTTAGTACAAATTATTGAAAGGCTTAAATTCGAAGTCCTTTAAACGAAAAACAATATATTTTTCAAGCACTACAATAGCATAAGCAAAAGCAATGAAAACATTTAGGTGTGCAATTTGGTGGACAAGCATCCTTGCAATCCGCATCCGTGCTGCATTTAGCATTCACCATCGGTACACCATCAAAGGGTAATGGCTCAGACGCTGGCAAGCAACTACATTTATTGGTTTTTAAGTCACAAAGGCCGAGATGATCACAGTTCAATTGACATTCCAAATCATAAGTACATGCTTCCGAGTTTGATACGCCTACAAATTAAACAATAAATTTTCATCATTTATTCGTTTTATTTAATTTTTTTAATTAGATATTGATGCATATATATATAATATGAATCTAAGGCAAATGAGATTTGAATCTCAACAATTGCAGCCTCTCCTTTTATCTTAAGACTGCAATATCTTTTGTACAAAATAATCATATGTATATGTATGTAATGATTAAATATCGAAGTAAAGAAATATTATATACACTAACCAAATGCCACGATCAAAACAATGAAAACAGAAGCAACACCAAAAGAAGCCATTGTTTGAAAGATGTTGAGAGATGAAATTTAGAGTCTATTATATTATGAAAATGAGTCGGTTATGCACAATTTATGAGATATATTGGACATTTTATAGCTGAATTTGTGGACCCTTTTGAATCTAATATTAAATGATGCAATAACTAGTTGATGATATACTTGCCAAATTATGTAGCACAATAAAAATCTCAAATAGGAAAATAATAAATTTACAATTTAATTTACACATAACTTACCGTGTAATAAGGATAAAGACAAAAGTAAGATAGATAGAGTTACCATATATAATAACTTATTTTGGAAGTTTCATTATTATAAATAAGGATAAATACTAAAACTATACATGAAACTATAATTTAATATGCAATTGTATACATGAAATTTGATTTTGTGCAATTTTATACATGAAGTTTTGATTCGATCCAATTCTTTTAAATTATTAACATAATTATTGATATAACATTATTTTATGTTTATATATTGCATACATAAAATAATTATATTTATCCAATATAAAAATAATTGATGTATTTATTTTTTTAAATGTTTATGATTTAAATCAAAATTAAAGTTTCAAGTATACATTTAAACCACAATTAGAGTTTCACGTATATAATTGCACATTAAAATCAAAGTTCATGTATAATTTTGAGACTTATGCATTATAATAAATATACTACTTTGATATATATAATATAAGTACAAATATATGTTTAACCAACTATAATGTAAAATCAAACTAGTACAAAGCACAATAGATGAATAGAAAAGAATTGAACAAAATTTACTCATATTTATATACACATGTACAATTGAAGACACATTTCAATAATTTATCGTGGAACTCGAGTCTGAGTACTTAAAGCATCCACCATATTCATTTTTTTTTATAATTTACAATAAGTTGAAAATAATTTTCTAAACAAAGACAATAAATTTTTTTTAATTGGTGCCGCCATGTTGTCAAGCGGCATCGGTGGGAAATTTTTTTTATTAGGTGTCGTTGGTTTGTCTGGTGGCATCGATGAATTTTTTTAAAAAAAATTTAATTAGTGTCGCCACACTGTCAAGCAGCACCACCCACTATATATACTCCATCCACGGGGCATTGAAGTAGTGAGTTTTTTGCTGAATTTTTTTTTCTGTTGAAGAGAAGAAAAAAAAGGAAGAAAGAGTTGTGGTTAGTAGTAGTGGAAAAGGAAAAAGATCACTGTTCAATAAAAATGGAGAAAATATTTTTTTTGTGTGTGTTTGGTGTTTGAAATTGATATTTGTGTTGGTGTGTTACAGAGAAATTGTAACAGATTTAAGATATGTTTGAGTTCACGGTGGTACGAAGACACTCGAAGACCCACACATTTCATTTGTTGTGTAGGGAGTGCACCATCACCTAGGAAGACGTTGCATTGCAAATCGGGCTCCCAATTGACGGTGAGGCTGCGATCACGAGTTCAACTATAACTCAGACCCTAGTTGGCGGTGGTTATGTGACCATGGGTTCAGGTTTCATGCCACCAAAAGAGGATGCTTTATAAACCCCATACATAAGTTTGAGATCATAATCATAGGGAAAAATTAAGGGGCGACAATGATTGTAGTTATTAATAAGTTCTTTAATCACAACAATCCTCAAACTTATGTATGAGGTTTATAAAACATCTTTTTTCGGTGGCATGAAACATAAACCCGTGACCACATAACCATTGCCAATTGGGGCCCCTAGTGTGACCACATAACCCATTGTCAATTGGGGCCCCTAGTTATAGATGAACATATGGCTGCATAACCACAGTCAACTAGGTGCCTGAGTTGCAATTCCACGACTTCTAGGGTGATGGTGCACTCCCCACACAATTAATGAAATGTGTGGGTCTCCGAACGCCACCATATCACTGTGAACTCCAACATACCTTAAAACTACCCCAATTTCTCCCTAACACACCAACACAAACAAAAATTGGAAAGAAGAGAAAGAGTCATGTTGGAAGCGTTTTGAGCTGAGGTGGCAACAAGGAGGTTGAAAGCGCATAGTACAGAGCGAGAGAGCTGATAGGGAACGATAGAGTGAGAAAAAAATAATTGAAAAAAACACTGAGAAAAAAGAAGAAAACAATATAGTGAGTCGGTGATAGCCACTGTGTCATGTGATTATTCAACTATAGTTAGTATCATTATCATACAAGTTAAAATGATAGTAAGGGTCATCATATTTCAATCTATTTTTCATGTAACTACAATTACGATAGCTATAAAAAAAACTTTCCTATTCACTAAAAAACGATTTATCGTTGGTAAGATGAAAAAAATTATTTTCACTATTAAAATATATGGAATAAGGGTCGTGACTAGTATCTCTAATTAAAAAGGTGTTATCAAAATGAAGTTTTGAATGTCTTTAACTTCGACTATAATTAGATACATGCATGAATCATCGTTGGTATGATGAAAAAAATTATTTTCACTATTAAAATACATGCATGTTTTCATCTGTGCAATCATAAATGTTTTTATCTGTATCTTGCAACACCAATTAAAAATTATATATTTTCTTTCCCAATTTATTTTAACTTGAAAATTATTATTTTAGGTGGAAAATAATTTAACGAGTATTGATGGTGGGAAAAAACCGGTGTTAAAAAAAAGATGAGAGAGGAAAAAAATGAATACTGAAAATAGAAAAAGAACCGACAAAAAAAATTGAAAATAAAAAAGGAACCGAAAAAAAGACCAGGCGGCACTGGGCTGATAGCCCTGCCACGGCGTGATTGGAAAGTTACAGGCTCCCCCATTTTTCTCTCTTTTTTTTTTCTCTCTTTGGTATCTCCTATATAAATGGGGATGGTCCCCTCCTCCCCCTTTGTCCGAAAATTGAAAGGAAACAAAATTATGGAGTTTTTTTTAATTGTTATTGGTTTAAGGGAAAGCAAATTTGTGATGGTATTTTAGGGAGAAAATTTGATAATAGGTTATAAGTTTTTTTTATTTATTATAATAATTTGAGTATTATATTAATGTTATCATTTTAAATATTTGTTAATATTTATATAATTAAGATTATATTTATATTATAATCATAAATATTATATTTGTGTTTAAGGCGTAGGGATAGATTAAGATAGTTTTGTTTTTTTTTTTAGTTTGTAATAATAATGATTATAATATATTTTATTATAACGTGGAAGCACAAAAAAATATTTTTTTAGCACAAAAATTAGCAGTGGCACTTGACATTCTGACATCATCCATTAAAATATATATATATATATTTTTTCCATCATGAATACCCGTATTTTTCACAAATATTTTGAAAAAAATACGAGTGTTGCCTGACATAGTGACAACACAAAAAAGATTCTTTTTTTAAACTAATGATTGGCAAATGATGAAGTCGAAAAATGGGGTGATATCGCCTGACCAATCGACATTACCATGTTACACTGTTAAAAAGAAGTCATTTCCTTATATAATTTTTAGTCCAAGTCATTTTGTTAATTAATTTATTTTTTTGTATAAAAAAACCCTGACAAAAGTTTTACCTACAATTACATGCAAACCAAGACAAAATAACAATTTTATTAGTTTTTAATATTATGTTAATTACCTTATTATTGTTAAGTATAAAAAACAAAATGTTATTAATTCAATTTTGTCTTGAATTATTCTTTGAAAATTAAAATTGAATGGTAAATTTTAATAAAAATAAAACAAAATGTAAGTAATAATATTCCGTATAAAGCTAAAATATAATGATGAATTTACTTTTTAAAATACAATATTAAATATTAATTAAAGTAAAGTATAATAATGATTTTTAAATTTTTTTAAAAAATGTGTTATATCTTTTCGTTACATAGATATGTGTAAACATAGCAGAAAATGTTGACTTCCTTGTTGACTCTATTTGAGATAGTAATTTGGCTTGCCACTCGTCCAAATTTGGGGAGTGGTAATAGCACCCTTCCGTTATCAAGATAATCCACTTTTAAGTGTGAAACACTTCTTAAGTGTGAATATGCTCTCAATACAATAAGAAGCCCGTTGAGGGATTTGTTTGGTTCAAACCCTTAGGTGCCATATAAAGGGGAGGGGTTCAAACCTTACTAAGCACGCGACGCACAACCCAATCCAACAAGGTGCTCCTACTTTGTGAATCCCGCCTTCAATTCACGCTCCCATCAGTGTCAAAAGACTCAATCCTCGCTAGTTCAATCTAACATTTTTATTTGGATTTTTGTTTCACTGAAAAAATAATAATAAATCTTTAAGTACTCAAACATGCCTCTTTTAACAAAACAGCAATGATTTGCCATAATGATTCTAGTAGAGAATTAATGAAGTTATGCAACAATCAAGAAGTTTTTTAGAAGTAAATTTTATCATGTTAGATATAACATGATTAAACAATATAAATATAACTTGGCATAAAAAAGAACATAAACATAACACAAATACATTATTTATATTTGAATTGGAAGCATGATTTTAACTATTAGCTTACATCTATTTTTTCAAGATCGATAAAGTGATTTTTAGTATAATAAAAACAATTTAATTCTCTTAACACCTTTATCTATTCATTCATTTTATGTACTAATTTCTTATTACATATTATTGAAAGGATTAAATTTGAAGTCCTTTGAATGAAAACAATATATTTTTCAAGCACTACAATAGCATAAGCAAAAGCAGTGAAAACATTTAGGTGTGCAAGTTTGTGGACAAGCATCCTTGCAATCCGCATCTGTGCTGCATTTAGCATTTACCAACGGTACACCATCAAAGGGTAATGGCTCAGACACCGGCAAGCAACTACATTTATTGGTTTTTAAGTCACAAAGGCCGAGATGATCACAATTCAATTTATACTCCGAGTCATGAGTACATGCTTCCGAGTTTGATGCACTTGCAAATTAAATAATAAGTTTTCATCATTTATTTGTTTTATTTAATTTTTTAATTAGATATTGATGCGTATATATATATATATATAATTTGAATATAAGACAAATGAGATCTGAATCTCAACAATTGAAGCCTCTTTTTTATCTTAAGATCACAATATCTTTTGTACAAAAAAATCATATGTACATGTATGTAATGATTAAATATCGAAGTAAATAAATATTATATACACTAACCAAATGTCACGATCAAAACGATGAAAGCAACACCAAAAGAAGCCATTGTTTGAAAGATGTTGAGAGATAAAATTTAGAGTCGATTATATTATGAAAATGAGTCGGTGATGCACAATGTATGAGATAGTATTGGACATTTTATAGCTGAATTTGTGGATCCTTTTGAACCTAATATTAAATGAAGCAATAGCTAGTCACTACACCAAAACAGACTTTTAGCGACGTTTTTAGTGGTGTTTTAGAGAAAAACGCCACAAATATTATACATTAGCGGCGTTTGAAAGAAAACGTAGCTAAAAAATGAGCAATAGCGGCGTTTATTTAAAAAATGCCACTAAAGGTGTGAGCATTAGCGGCGCTTTGGAAAAACACCGCTAAAAGTCTGAGCATTAGCGGCACTTTTGGAAAAACGCCGCAAATAATTTTAAAGTTTTTTTTGGACATATATGACTGATTGTTTTTAAATTTATATATTAAATAATTTCTTATATAATTGTAAAAGAGATAACATTAATTTTATTAAAATTATGATTCTAGTTTAAATTATTTAAGAGAAAAATATTTGTTAAAAATGAAAAAATATTAAATAATTTCTTATATAATCGTAAAAGATATAGTATTAATTTTAAAATTTTGAATTAATTCTCATTATTGTTTAGGGTTTATGGTTTAGCATATATAGTTTAGGGTGTAAGGTTTAGGAGTTACTATTTTAATGTTTAGGGATTATGGTTTATGATTTGCGGTTTAAGGTTTAAGGGGGATGTGTTAGGGTTTCATGGGTTAAAAGTTAGGGTTAGTGGGTTTAAAGGTAAATGGTTAAGGGTTTGGGGTTAATAGGTTAAGGGTTAGGGGTTAGGGTTTTATATTTTATAATTTAGGGTTTATGGGATAGAGGACAGAGGTTATGGGTTTAGATTAAATTAGTGTCTTTTAATTTATATATTAAATAATTTCTTATATAATTGTAAAAGATTTAGTGCTTAGAGTTTATAGTTTAGGATTATGGCTTGAGTTTATGACAATCAGACATGAACAATGGGTTAAATCCCAAAAGCATACATAAACAATGGCTTAGTGTGCAATTGTGTACATGAACTTTAATTTGATCCAGATCTTGTAAAATATTAACACAATTATTGATATAATTAACATCATTTTTTATTTATATATTGCATACATAAAAAATTATATTTATTCAATATAAAATATATTGATGTATTTATATTTTCAAATAATGTGTATTATTAAATCAAAATTAAGGTTTCAACTATACATTTAAACCACAATTAGAATTTCACATCTAGAATTATACATTAAACCAAAATCCATATATAATTCTGAGATGTATCTATATCAAAATTTAGGTGTATACTTATAATTAAATGCCATTTATATAAAAATCTAAACAACTAATGTAGACCATACTTAAAAGAATTCCTAATTAAATTTTTAAAATTTAATAATTAATAAAAAAATTAAAAACTTAAAAACTTAACATTTTTATATTTAATATTTAGTTAAAAAGTTCAATACTCAAAATATAATAAAATAAAAAATTTAAAAAAATAATCTCAACACACAAATTTTGGAAGAAAAAATATAGAAAAATATAGGTTAAAAAAAAAAAAATTAAAATTATGTAATAGTGGCGTTTTTAATAAAAACGCCGCAAAAAGTAGAGCTATAGTAGCGTTTCTAATAAAAACACCGCAAAAAGTAAGTTATACCGGCGTTTTTTAATAAAACGCCACAAAATTTCTATGCTAAAAACGATACTAGGGATATCGTTTCCCCAAAACCTAAATTTATAAGTCCCAAAATTTCCCTCCCAAAATCCCCAAACCAAAATCCCCAAATCGGTTTCCCCCCACTGATCTTCGTCCATATCTTCGACGATCTTCTAACAGTCTTAGTCACAGTACATCAGATGTAAGAAGCATGAGCAATGGGCCTTCTAGGCGTCAGTCTCTGGGTGGAGCTGATAACTTCTCAAAACTTACATCCAATGGGTTTTTGTCGAAGAAATCGCCAAGCTCTCAGTTGAGATCCTCTTTGTCTTCTAGTACAGTTCAGAAAGAACATGAGAATAGGGCAAAGCGGTTTGGTAACTCCAAGGGATCTGCTGCTCAGCTGCTTACTGGAAGGTGCGTTTAGATTTAAAATTTCTTCTTTTCCTTGCTATTTCTTCTTCGTTTTTTCATGTTTTTTTTTGTGAGGGCAAAAAATAATACACAGTATACTGGTGGCTATTCTGAGGGAAGTCGAACTGTTAAACTTTTCTGGGAGGTATTAGCATAATGGAAGTTTAATTGATTTTTCTCATGTTTGTCTCAGTTCCTCAAATGTTTTAATCATGTAAACTGCTGCATGAATACTGTTCTGTTTTAAATTTCATTTAGGTTATGAATGATTTTGAGCCCAAAGAACGTTGTATGCTGCTAAAATTTGTGACCAGCTGTTCTCGAGCTCCTTTACTAGGGTTCAAATACTTGCAGTCGGCTTTCACAATTCAGAAGGTACGCTGTTATATCTGTTAAAAGTTTTCCCAGTTTCTACCTAATTAATTTAGTGAACTAGATTGCAACAAACAAAAAACAAAAGGAAGAAATTTCCCAAGATTTAAAAGAAAAATCTATTGTAAAGGGCAGGGATGAACGATAATTGTAAATGGAGAAAGGCGTACACGATTATCCTAAAATCTCATCTACAACTGAATCTATGTCAGGAATCTTCTTGATCTTGTATAGGTTGCAAGTGATGCTCCTCTTTGGGCTGCAATCGGAGGTTCAGATGTGGTGCGACTTCCATCAGCTTCTACATGCTATAACACTTTCAAGGTACAATAATAGGGATGTTGCAGCACACCTTTCACTGTCTTCACTTACATTCCTCAAATTATATGTTTCTCTGATGAACTAACTCGGCTTGTTGGTGCCATTAAATGTTTGTAGGACCATTCACGTCAAGAGGTATTTCTTTAAACAAATTCGGTTCACTAATTTCAGATTTTCTTTTCAAAGTGTACCTCCATATCAAGTTTAAAAGTACAAGAGATGAAAGCGTAATTATTTACAAAGACAACTGAAAAGCAAATTTAACCGGAAGAACACTAAGCTTAATACTAATATTTCATGTTTTTCAATTGGAGTGGATATCAATGGGTGCTGGGTGCTTGGAAATGAACGTATTCATTGGATTAGTTGGAGGGGACCATGGTTTGTTATTGTTCATGATGCTCTGTTATAGTTCATGCTTTTTTGTTTCTCTTTTATCTATCCTGTATTATTTTTTTTCTCAAATCATTTAAATTCTTGCCGTCTGCCAGGTAGCAAAGGAAGCTTCTGACATGGTGTTGGCAGATGACAATTTCAGTACAATTGTTTCTACCGTCGGTAAAGGAAGATCCATTTACGACAACATGAAAGCTTTTATCAGGTTGGTTTTAAGCTTTTATCATGCTTTTAGAGTTTAAAGGTTATGCAATAGACAATAATACATGCAAATGTATCCTTCCTCGATTTTCTCAAACATTAATTGCTACCTATAATAATTTTTTCGGAGTTCTTTGATGCTAAGACATATTATTTCAGGTACATGATCTCTATCGGTGAGGTTGCCTCCATATTCCTAACATCTACATTGGGTACACTTCTATTGATGCTTTACCTACAAATCTACAGGTTGCTGCAATTTGTTTTTGTGAATGGGGCCAGCATGGTAGTGAACCATGAAACCCCACCTTACGTGTTATATACTTAAATCCCAAGTCTGTCCTCTACTACCACCTTTCAAATTTTAAGTCTACTCAAATTTGGCTTTTCATATTGTGAATCCAATGATTAGGATATTTATATATTTCATCAATTTAACTTTTATATTTTTAAAATTGTTTCATGTCTCACGTTTCTTCTAGGTTAAATTGTTTTTTATATTAGATTTTTATATAAAAATATAAAAAGACATTAGCATCAAATATTTATTTTTTAAATGATTTTTTTAATAATTTTTCAATTGAGTTTATGTTTGGTTGATTCGTGTTACTAACTCTATTAATAACTTAAATATAATAACTATAGATATAATATTTTAAATTATTTTTATATAAAAATATAAAAAAAATCAAAATAAAAGCATCATTATAATAATATTTCGTAATTTTTTTATTTTTTAATAAATTTTAATTGAAATGATGTTGGATTAATTTGTGTTATTAATTCTGTTAGAAGTTTAAATATATTACGTGTAGATATAATATTTAATTTTTAAGTGAGGGAAAACTAAGGGGGGAAAGTATCTTAACCTTTTCTTCTGTAGATATATTACATGTAGATATATTTAATTCTGTCAGAATAGTCTTGCTCGGTTATATCTTAACCTTTTCTTCTTCTTTTTTTCCTTTAATGTCTTACTCGTTATTTTGGTTGCAGACATATGAAGAGTACCTAGAAGCCCATGGCAGAACCAGCAAACAACTATGGTGCCCTGTCAGTGTACTTTCTATTAATAACTCTGACTGGTTATTTGTATACTATATCGGCTACCTGTATCTGTCAATGCAATGCAGTCCTGTATCAGCTTCCTGGTCAATTAATTGTGTAAATAATTTAATAGAAGTTGCTTATTTTTATGACATGCTACTACTGGCTATTTGCATCTGCCAAGATGTCCGGGGTCCTATTTGGGATAGTTTGGCTGATTGTCTTAGAGTTATGAAACACTAGTAGGCAGACAAGTAGCTCATTCTGTATGAAAAGAAATGTGTACTCATAGAAATTCTTTCATCCAAGTCTGGTCTTCGGCCTATACCCTTTATTGCCCTTGGAACAGCGAATGAATATCCATGGTTTTTAAGTTTTTTTTAATGCTGAACTTACTCCCATGACCAGAGAAGCAACAATAATAAAGGAAATAAAACTGAATGAATGGATGAACTTAGTTTTATCTGCCCCATGGGAGTTAGGAAATTTGACTTGTTATACACCGTAGCTTGGTCTAGCAGTGTGGCACAAGCACAGACATACATGCTAAACCTCATGTTTTTAATACAGTAATGTATCTTTGGCAGGTGATGATACCATCTCCGACAGTACAAGAGTCAACAAGTGGAAAGCATGGAGATGATTCGTGTGTAATTCAAATTTAGTACTGAATATTTCAATTTGATTTTATCTTTACTTGCTTAGCTTCATGCATTGGAACTCTTTTTTTTGTACCAAAAGGGTGTGTATATATATATATATATATATATATCTATGTTGTGTGTATGTGTGCATTATTATATATATTGGGTTTTTGTTTTTTCATAGTTTATATATATATATATATATCATATTTCTGCTAATTTTAACTCCATTTCAGCCTCCATTGAAATGACTCCTGACAATGTTTTTGGGGTAAAAACAAGGCTAATGGTGTTTCTTTTGGCATTTCTTGACAGTGCATGCATGATAGGCTTTCTTTAACTTGTTCTTTTCTTTAAAAAAGGAAGATAAATTATGTTTGATATTTTGGCTTTTAATGTGCTTGCTGACTGTTGATAGATTCATCAAATGTAGACGTGGCCCCTCAAGGTTTTGAAACTGATGGGGCTGATGTTCAGCAACTAATTTTGGATGAAGAAAATTCAGAGCTTCAAAAACATCTCTCAGTTTTTGTCGATTCTGCATCAGTGGGGAGAATGGCAAGTTTTTGTTTCTTTTAGGACCTTACTTTGTGAATTTAGTTTTTAATTTCCTTTTTGCTCTGCATTTTGAAGATATGACATAGGTGACTGGCTTCCAACTTACTTGGCATTCTCTTTAATGATGGTTTATTAATTTGCAGGAAACTGCCCACGGCTGTGCCTCAAACCTTTCGTATAGGAAGACTACGAATGGTGTCAGGATTAAAACTTGGCAGGTATTTTAAGACATATCTTGTAAACCTAGCTTCGTTTATCAATAAGAATAAGCATTTAGCCAGTATTAGAGAAGTAGAAAGTAGAGGACTATACGGGGCTTCAGTTGTGAACATATCTGAAAAAAAGACAAGATGGTAGCATACTTTTAACATTTAGATGCTGTTTCTGAGTAAGATATGAGATCTGATATTTGCTTGAACACGATTTGTAGTTAGAGACACTTTGGGTTTGAGAATGACATCTGTCTCTTTGTGATTCTTTGATATAGGGTGGTTCTGGTTATGTTCGTGGTGTGCGTTTCAAAAATGTAACATTGAAAAACTAATGAAGATAACATTCGGAAGTTTTATGGTTGAGGCTGACATGATTCTCTCTTGTAACAGGTCAATGAGTTCAAGTCTATAGAAAAGTTCAAAATTTTCAATACAAACAATTTGTAAGTCATATTGCCTTAACATGTTAGAACTGTCTATTTGACTTAGTACTAACAGCCAATGTTACAGGTGGGTCAACCTGAATGCTATCAAGAGGCTTGTGGAAGCTGATGCATTTAAGATGGAGATCATTCCAAACCCGAAGGTTTGTATCTCTCTTACTATGTCGTCTCTGGTGGATTTCTGATTTTTAAACTATAAAATTGGCTGCAGGAGGTCAATGGAATCAAGGTTCTTCAACTAGAAACTGCAGCTGGTGCAGCAATTAGGGTATAAAATTGTACCAATTATGGTTATAATGTATTAAAATGTAAAAAGATCTGTCTAACCATGCGTTTTCTTTATGTGATTAAGTTTTTTGATCATGCTATTGGTATCAACGTACCTCGATCGCGATTCCTTATGTCTTGTTCATGAATTTTCATTTTACTACGTCTTCAAATTAAATTATATATTTTTAAATTGGATTTTTGGTGTTTTTATAATATAATATTTTTTTATTTTTCATGACGAAAAACACCGCTAATAGTATAATATTTAAAATTTTTTATTTTTATGACTTTTAGCGGCGTTTTTTGAAAAAGCGCCGCTATAAGTCATGAATTTTAGCGGCGTTTGTAACAAAAAGCGCCGCTATAAGTCATGACTTTTAGCGGCGTTTGTAACAAAAGCGCTGCTAAAAGTCATGTTTTTAGCGGCGTTTGTGAGAAAACCGCCGTTATAAGTCATGACTTTTAGCGGCGTTTGTGAGAACAGCGCCGCTAAAAGTCATGTTTTTAGCGGCGTTTATGAGAAAAGCGTCGCTAAAAGTCATGGCTTTTAGCGGCGTTTTTTACTCATAAACGCCACTAAATTTTGCGGCGCCTCTTTTAGCGGCGTTTTATTGTGACCACTAGTGGCGCTTAAAAACGCCGCTAAAGGCCTAAAAAACGCCGCTAAAAGTCCAAATTGCTGTAGTGAGTTGATGATATACTTGCCAATTATGTAGCACAATAAAAATCTTAAATAGGAAAAATAATAATTTTACAATTTAATTTACACATAACTTATGGTATAATAAGGATAAAGGCAAAAGTAAGATAGATAGAGTTACCTTATATAATAATTTTTTTGGAAGTTTCATTATTATAAATAGGGATAAATACCAAACTACATATGAACTTTGATTTAGTGTAATTTTATTCATGAAATTTTGATTTGATCTAATTTTTGTAAATTATTAACATAATTATTGATATAATATTATTTTATATTTATTTATTGCATACATAAAATAATTATTTTTTAAAAATAATGTGTTATATCTTTTTGTTACATAGATACGTGTAAGCATGGTAGTAAACATTGATTTCCTATTTGATTCTACTTGAGATAGTACTTTGGTCGGCCACTCATCCAAATTTGGGGAGGTAGTAGCACCCTTTTGTTATCAATATCATCCACTTTTAAGTGCGAACACTTGTGAACATGCTCTCAATACAAAAAGGAGCCTGTTAAGGCATAATTACCTCATTCTGATTGAGCACATAATAGAATGGGCTCCATGGTCATCCTTTGCACCCATAAATATCCTTTACGCATTTTGTGGGATTGAGTATTTATCCCTCCACATCAACTTGTGGATAAGATGACCTTTCCTATAAATGAACTTACAACAATGAAAAAATGATTGACCTTTTGAAACCCTAAAGTTACTCTAGTTAGCCTATCCTCTTATTCCTTTTTGACTCTCCACCTCTCTAGGTGAATCGGTCTTCACCAATCCACCACTATCTCCTCCCTTGTTGTGTCTTGTATTAACAATTGGTACAGTGAACGTAGACAAACAATATATAAGTTCCAGAAAATAAAACTCTCACCTCCTTTAATCTCGTCAACTTCGTTAACCCTGCCAATTCCTCTTAGGGGAATGACAAAGTTCCTACTAACACAGAGCTTCCTTCGAGCCAAAATCTTCATCCTAGCACTTAGAGAACAAAGAACCCAACCATTACCCCTCTTGAAGCCTTTACGCAACTCATGGCCACCTTCTATATCCCTTTTTGCACTCCTATGGCTGATCCTACCAGAAGCCATAGTCATGCCACCAACTACTCCAAGCATTCAAATCTCGCCCGACACTTCCATGTCAGATTCCAGATATCAAATCATGTGCCCAATTTTTTCCAATCTGACTACTCTCCAGTCTCAACCCACTATTGTTGGTGGATCCTCAAATTAGGTCTCTCAACAACAATAAGCATTTGACCCTCAAATGCAAGTCAATGAGATGCAAGAGAAAATGCGCCTCATGCAAGAACAACTCTTGGCTCAACAATGCTAGTTTCAGGAGTTGTTGGAGTACCATCGATTGTTGGATTTGCAAAATCATAATGAGCAATTGATTGCGAAGCTCTGTGTAGCCAATGATGTTATTAAGAAGAATAACTTGCTTGACCCCATTCATCTAGAATATTCTGCGAAAATAATTATATTAAAGTATTTTCATTTTTATAATTTTATATAAAATAATTAATTTTAAACTTAAAACATAATCTTTAAAAAAAAATTTTAAAATCGTTGTTGTAAAAAAAGTTGATATTATTGATTGCAACCAATGTTTTCGGAATTGAATCAATGTTCGAACCAGTCAGACCATCGGTTCGAGCAGTCCAAAGAAAATAAATTATTAAAAATATAAAAACCGATTCAACTGTGAGTTCAAATTGACTTTTTAATTTTGTTCAACTTATTTGTACCAATCCATGGGTCCATTGATTTTATACTTTTCATCGAACCAAAACTCGTAACGATTTTTGATCTGATTAATTGATCAGTCCAATTCGATTCAAATAATACTGATAGCATTTACACATGGCAATAACCATATTATTAATCTTTAAAGGAGAATAACAAGAAGAAGAAGAAGAAGAAGAAGAAGAGAGGGTTATAAAATTAAGAATCCAACCAACCAATTTAATAGACGCATTTATGGATGTTTCAATAAATTAGGGCGGCATCCATGCTTCCCCATAAATATTGTTTACATCATCCATACTTTATTTTTCTTCTTTTAAATATTATTTTATTCCCATTAATTTAATTTACAAAATTTCCATACATTTTCTTAGGATTTTAAAAGTTATATATATATTTGGTTATATCAAATAACATGTGGTTTATTAGATGATAAATATTCTGATTTAATTCTTCATTCTATAAGGTTTAAAGTTTATTTAATAAGCATTCAATTAATGCAACTCTTCGTGTTGCTACCTTTCTTATTTATGGAATAGTTTGAGCCACAAAAAGCTACATCTTTCTCAGTCAATAAATCCCTTAATCAGCTATGTATTTAATACCAAATCAGTTTAAAAATTCAATAATTTCTTTCTTTTTATACTGATTAGTCTAAAATTAATATTATTATATAATCCAAATATATTTTCTATTAAAATAATTTGTCTTATATATAAACCTCTCAAAAGCCATGAACAGCACGTAACATTGACCCACTGCTTTTAAAAGAAGTAAGAAGAAAAGGAAATGAATAATGGGTTGCCAGATTTCCTTTATGTTTTATTGAAATCATGAAGAACAACCATGGGTTTATCGTTTACAAGCATTCATGGCGGTGAAAGCAGACCAAGTGATTGAAGTGAAAGTTAAAAACTGGTTTTCCACTGCAGTGTCGTGTACCAAAGAGAGAGAGAAAGAAGTGTCAGTAGGCCATGTTTTCCACCATATCTTGCCTTAAATGACAAATATTGTTCATCTCCCACTCTTTTCAACAGAAACCCAACAATCCCTTTTCTTTCTTTAAGATTGTTAATTTGGTGAGATTTCTTCGATTTTGTTGATGAAAAAAAAGATGAAGACTGAAGAAAAAACAGTGACAGAGGAACATGATGCTGGTGATGCTGCAAGACGAGGAACAGTTTCTGTTCCTATTCAACAGGTATTTTCCAGTTTCCTTGTTACTGGAATGCTTAATTTGTATTTTTTCACTGAATATTCAATATTACTTCATAACATTTACAGCTAGAATCCATAGATTGGAAATTTGCATGTTTACTCGATGTAAAGATTATGGTTTTAGGCTGTTTTTAATGGCACTTTGTACTTATGAGGGAAATAAATCACAAATTAATTAGCTTCGCTCTGGTGGATTTAAATTTTAAACTGTTACTGATCTTTTTTATATTTTAAGGTAGTTAAATACATCGGTTAAATCACCGGTTTCATTGGAACATTGTCGGTAGGACCCTAGCTACTCATTGTGAAGTTGTATGTTTGCCCCATCTTTGCATTAATATGCTGAGAGCAGCTCTCAAGTGTAGTTCATTATTGTATGTTTGGTTGCATAATGATGAATTGTTCTTGTTTCAGGTGGAAGATTCTGCCGGAATAACCGAGGAAACGGTGGATTCTCGTAATTGGAAGCGAACCAACCTCTTTCTCGAGATCCCCTCGAGAAGTTTGGATGATTCTTCTCAAGAATCTCTCACAGTTAAGATGCCCCAAACACCTAGTTTGACTCCCAGGAAAGTGAATTTTCACTTGACACCGAGTCCTTCCGATGCAAGGATTAATGGATCCTCCTCAGGTCCTTCGTCGTCGAAAGGTAAATCGTTGAGGAGTCTCTTGCCGAAGCTAAGCTTCAAGTCTAGAAGTATAAGTTCAGATATTGAAAAGGCTACAAACTTGGCTCCCGAATCTTCAATTACTTCTCTAAAAGAGAAGCCTTCCATGTCGAGGACATTGTCACTTACCAAGATATTTACTCCCATGATAAACAGAACATCTTCCTTGCCTGTAACTCAAACTGCAAACTCGAACCCGGAATCTGCAAGCGGGGGAAGCCTTGGTGGCTCTGTAAGTTTTGTTATGTTCTTACTTGACATTGTGACTATAATTTTATTGGATTTAGATCGTCTTTTCTATCAACGAGACAGTGAATATTTGGATTTTATCATGTAGGATTATCGTAGTCAGTTTTCGATTAACGAATAGGGGCATGTTAATTAGCTGCTAGAATTATTGCATGTTTGCAATCTATTGACCTGACCAAGTGATGTTTTTTTGTTAAATGAACATTTGAAAGAAGTCATTTTCATACAAGGATCTAAGTGTTGGTTCCTTTGCAGAGTAAGGGAAGCATGCTGAAGATATCTCGCTCGTTTTCAGTTCCCGTAAACGAAAAAGAAGGAAAATTAAGTAGAATGGATTCATTCTTTCGAGTGGTTCCCTCAACTCCGCGAGCAAAGGAAGGAGAAATAAGTTCAAACCCTTCTATCAGGCCCGATTCAGGTATCCATTCTATGCATTCATCTATGTTTATGCTTATGTTCAAAATTTTGCAAAGTGCCTTTCATCTAAATAGATCCGACATGAAGTTCAAAGCATATAAAGATATTCATAAGTCAGCAATGTCTTATGAAAATCTCATTTTTTTTTTCAGAAAACAGAGACCCTGATGGTGAGGACATACTGGAAGAAGATGCTGTTTGTAGAATTTGTATGGTTGAACTATGCGAAGGAGGCGAAACATTTAAGATGGAATGCAGCTGCAAAGGCGAGCTTGCGTTGGCTCACAAAGACTGTGCCGTTAAATGGTTTACCATCAAAGGCAACAAGACATGCGATGTGTGCAAGCAAGAGGTTCAGAACCTACCCGTCACCCTGTTACGAATCCAAAGTGTTCGAGCTCGCCATGGTGGAACAAGTAGAGGTTTTCCGGATGAAGCTCGTGGATACAGGTATATTACAGTTTCTTACCAACTCTCCTATAGGATTCAGGTGCGAATATGAGATACGGATATGTTTCTGTCACTAGTATGTTCGGTTTTGTATGTTATACCTTAGGCTTCCCAGGGCAATGACGCCTTAGCTTTTTGTTTATCCTACAAGCATTCCTCATACCTTCTAAACATTAAGTAAAAAACGAATTATCCGTTTGATGATTGCAGGGTTTGGCAGGAGGTCCCGGTTCTTGTAATCATCAGCATGCTTGCATATTTTTGTTTTCTCGAGCAGCTTCTGGTAGGATAAGTTGTTTTCCATTCAGAACTTCCCTTCTCTGCTATTGTGTGTATATATATATATATATATCCTTGATTTATACATAGATATCTCCATTTACCTGCAGGTTGGAAAAATGGGTACCGGAGCCATTGCTATATCGCTTCCATTTTCTTGCGTGCTAGGCCTGCTTGCATCGATGACTTCTTCAACTATGGGTAGGCTTGGCGAACATCCTCAAGCTTTTTGATTAATTTAAGAGGAAATTCAAATGTTGATTAGAAAAAATCCTTTTGAATGTTTGGTATTCAGTGAAGCGAAGATTCATCTGGGTTTACGCATCGATTCAATTCGCCTTGGTGGTTTTCTTTGCTCATATGTTTTATTCATTGGTAAGTGATTTCTCTATCTTGTTTAGCACCCGCTGAACTCGATTTTTTGATATACTTGTATCCAACACTCACCTCTCCGAGAAATATTAATGCGATGGTCATTAAACTACACAGTTTTGGTACTTTTAAACATTAAATTTTGTGTAAAACATGGTTTGATTAAAATCAATTAACTTTTTAATCGTTCTTGGACATGCAGGTGAAAGTACAAGCAGTACTATCAATTCTCCTTGCAACATTTTCTGGTTTCGGCGTTGCAATGAGTGGGAGTTCTATCATTGTCGAGATCTTGCGTTGTAGAAGAAGATGGCAGGCTTGGTCCGACCAGCAGCACCATAATTCCCAAGTTCCGACACCACCGCCGGTCCAACCTCCACGAGCTGTTAATTCACCTCGGAGAGTTCCTGATGGAAACCAGCAAAGAGCAGAAACTTTCAGTGGGAGTTGAAGGGATCCACCTTTCGCCTTTTCGGTAGCACTTATCGAGTTCCCTACTATATCCGCTCCGCTTATTCATTGACATGCGTTGAAATTGAAGCTTTGCTTGTTTCTTACATTGGTAAGCCCAACATTGAGGCCCCCACAATACAGTATGTATAATCCAAGTTTGTCTGCAGGTGAAACATCGTTTGCTTCTTTTATATACAGTGAAATAGTTTGTAATGTGCTTGCAAAAGGGTATATATAATATAATATAATAGGCTTAATACATAATTTGGTAGTTAAATTTGATATTTTTTTAATATATGATGTCGTAACCATTTTTTGAAAAAAACGAGAATCGACCTTGGTTTTGAAAATAAGAAACGGGAGAGTCGCCACCAATCTTTATTTGGTGTGATCGGGTCACCTTTGTTTTAATAAAACGTTTTGGTTTACTAAAACAGTGTTTTTGGTCTACGAAATTTGAGAAAACGGGTTCGGGAGTCGATTACGTGCGAGGAAGGGTTAGCACCCTCGTCACGCCCAAAATTGGTACCAAGTTGATCAATTATTGTCCTTATGTCGAAAGTTGAAAATTGTAAAAAATTTTAAAAATATGATCCCTTTAAAAATATTTGACTTTTTCGAATTAAATATCAAGATTTTCTCGTTCCGAAGGAATAAAATATCACATCCAGTACATAGGACACAACGATTTTAATCCTCGAATCCAAGGTTATCTCATAATTCCCGAGACTCATGCATTAAAATAGCAAAAGGATATTCGATTGTTTGGTCAAGCGAGAGAACCGAAACCCAACACATAGGGCACGACCTCTCGAATTTCCAATCATAGAATATTGCCTTATTTTTGAAGAATTTTTGTTTTGAATAATATCAAGTGCAACATGTAAAGGCATACGTTTATTCTTGTTTCAAAGTAAGATACGACGATCTAAGTTGGAAAAATAAGTTAAAGTTTAATGCGCAACATGACGGCGTGAAATAAAAAATATATAACGGGCATGGAATAACCACGCATGAATGCAATATGATACGACTGAATGATAATAACGTAAGATATGTGAAATAAACAAAATAAAGGAATGCACCATAGCAATAATCAAGCAATATACATTATTTTAATATCAGTATTAATAAATAAATAAAAACAACGAAGTAGGCAATATAAAAACAAATAATACACAAAATAATCTATATTAATCCCAAGTGTATAATATACATGAAAATAAAAATATAAATAATTTATATATGAAAATATATGAAAGTGTTTGAAATAAGCAAAAATATAAAATAGGGTCTTCCTAGGAAGAAAACTGTGCATATAAATAGATTTAAAATATAAAAATATACACATTCATAAATAAATTTGAAAGAAGATATATATGCATAAAATAACATGGACTCAATGATATAAACATAGAACAAAATAACTTTAATAAAAACTTAGTGCGTGCATGTGAAAGTGACGTATGGGAATATTTAAATTCGAACATTACACCAATATTTAACAAAGAGATATAAAGAAATAACTATTTAATTAAACAAAATAAGAATATACAAATGGAGATATAAAGACGACAGGTTTAAAAAAAAAAATTCAAGAATATGTGTTAAGACAATTTTAGAAAAGATGGATAATAAATAAATTCAAAAGAGCCGAAGAATTAGAATAAAGAGACTTAAGTGAAACAAAAATAAATTTAAAAGGAATAATTTTTAAACAAACGAAACTATGAAAACAGAACTAAAAATGCGCGCAAATAAATGGGGATTAAAAGTGAAATTAAACCAAAACCCTGCGCACACCGTGTAAACAAGGACTACTTTGGAATGGCACACAAATTGTAAGGATAAATTAAAAATCTGCAATAAATGGAAATTAGGCCTTAATCGGACATCAGCGCAAAGGAAGGGACCAAACCCGTAAATGTTCCCTCGCGTTGAAACGCGCGGGTCCTAAGGACGTCGGGTCGGACCGAAAACGGGTCCTCCATACGGCGTCGTTTTGCCAGACGGCTATTACCCTTCCCCTAAACGAAACTAAAACATTCCAGATCCCTCATTTTACCCAAAACCCTAGCCCCCTCAATCTCTCCTCTCAGCCGCAATCCATCCCCTTCCTCTCTTTCTCTCTACTCTCCTAGGGTCTCCGGATGCGGTCCAACCACCAGACCTGGCCACCGACGAGGCGCGCGAACGACCTTTTTAGGGGACCGAACGCCGGCGACAGCAGGAGAGCGCTCTGGCTCCACGACCGTGAGTGACTCCGGTAAGTTTTTTTTTCTTGTTTATGTTATTATTGTTTGTAAAGATTTGAAACACCAAAAAAATAGAAATAAAACGACAGTAACGAATGCTAAGGCTGAAAACGAAAAGATCTAAAATTAACCTTCAATTTTTTTGCTTTTTATTTAAGATAGATCCTCAAAATGAAAAAAAAAAACCCCTTTACAACGTTGGTTTGCTTTGGTTTTATAGCCAATTTACAGAGATTCCTTTCATTTTTCTATTGTTCTTTCTATTTCGCGCTGTTGCTCTCTGCCCTTGTGCTTTTTGTTTCGTTTCTTGTTTTTGTCGCGCATGTTTGCTTGTCGTTGCAGATGTCCGAGGCTCGTGCTTGTATCGGTGATGGGCGAATATTTGAAGTGGCCGGTGCGTGCATGAGAGGCGTGCTCATGGTGCAGTGTGCCTGTGCTGATCGAGGCGCGGTGGATGCTCGCGGTATAGTGCGAGTAGTGGCCGACAGTAGTGAGCGTGGTTGCCAGGGCGCGTGGGGAGCCAGACCGTTGCGCGCGTGGGAGGACACGCAGCGGCGCTGAGATGGGAGGAACCCTAGGGTTCCAAAAGTGTTCTGATTTTGGGCCAGTTATAAATTGGGTTGATTGTTGTAAACGGGTCATCCGAGTTTGGGTTTTAGTTTTGGGCTTTGGGTTATTGGACTCTAAGTCTCTGTAATTGGACTGTTAATTTTTGGACTGATTTATTATTATTGGGTTTTTAATGGGCTTGGTCCAATAGGCCCGGGTGAAATTAGGTGATTACAGCTGCCCCTCTTTGCTCATTTTCGTGAAACGAGAATAGAGCAAAGACAATAAAGGAACCAATTTTGCCCGGGCTAAGTCTTGACTCATTAGTCCCTTTTCCTCAAACATTTTCAAACCCTGTTGCTCTAATTCACTCTACCGCTGCTCCTGCGAGATATGACTCGTAGCTTCAATTCGCTCTTCCTCAATCTTGTTTATTTTTCAACTTGCTTCCACATGACTTCAAGACACGAAGAGGTTTGTAGTTTCAATCTGCTAATTACTCCCCTAGGACTTCGATGAAACCAGAACTTCTCAAACTGCCTTTTTATTTTCGCGTCTTCTTCGAACTGTAGCTCTTTGCTTTGATCTACTGGAGGTTTGGGGTGATAAAAATTCAGAAAGGAGAGATCCGCAACTTTGATCTTCTCGCTGAAACTTCTCGAAAACGAACGGTGATAGGAATCCAGAAGAGACCCACAACTTGGATCTTCTTGCTGAAAACTTCTTGAAAACGAACGGTGATAGGAATTCAGAAGAGACCTACAACTCGGGTCTTCTTGCTGAAAACCTCTTGAAAACGAACAGTGATAGGAATCCAGAAGAGACCTACAACTCAGGTCTTCTTGCTGAAAACTTCTTGAAAACGAACAGTAATAGGAATCCAGAAGAGACCTACAACTCGGGTCTTCTTGCTGAAAACTTCTTGAAAACGAACAGTGATAGGAATCCAGAAGAGACCTACAACTCGGGTCTTCTTGCTGAAAACTTCTTGAAAACGAACAGTGATAGGAATCCAGAAGAGACCTACAACTCGGGTCTTCTTGCTGAAAACTTCTTGAAAACGAACAGTGATAGGAATCCAGAAGAGACCTACAACTCGGGTCTTCTTGCTGAAAACTTCTTGAAAACGGACAGTGATAGGAATTCAGAAGAGACCCGTGACTTGGATCTTCTTGCTGAAACTTCTCAAAAACGAACTGTGATAAGTCTGAACTTTCAATTTGCTTCCCTACTATCTTCAAGAAGACTTCAATCTTCAGTCTGCTCCACTATCATCACTAGGGAACAAAATCTGAACTTTTTCAATTTGCTTCCCTACTATCTTCAGGAAGACTTCAATCTTCAGTCTGCTCCACTATCATCACTAAGGAACAAAATCTGAACTTTTCAATTTGTTTCCTTACTATCTTCAGGAAGACTTCAATCTTCAGTCTGCTCCACTATCATCACTAGGGAACAAAATCTGAACTTTTTCAATTTGCTTCCCTACTATCTTCAGGAAGACTTCAATCTTCAGTCTGTTCCACTATCATCACTAGGGAACAAAATCAGAACTTTTCAATTTGCTTCCTTGCTATCTTCAGGAAGACTTCAACCTTCAGTCTGCTCCACTATCATTACTAGGGAACCAAATCTGAACTTTTCAATTTGCTTCTTTACTATCTTCAGGAAGACTTCAATATTTAGAGCACTTCGATACGGTGGTACCCTTTTTGAGGGACCTGTTACGTAGAATATGCTTGTGTTTATGCAAATAATGAGGATGTCGTGATCGAGATGACTCAAATGCTATATGTGTCATTTACATGCATGCTGAGTGTTATGCGAATGATGATTTTTCACAATGTAAAAATGGCTAGGATGTAATGACCGCAATCACATGTTCCTAGCTGGATGCGCATGAATGCATAAGAAAGGCCCTTTTTATGGTTTGGGTGGTCATTGCTCATAGTTTAACAAGGTTCTACCACTGATGTATTACGATGCTCTCTTGTTCAGCCAGTATATTTTGACAAAAGGGCCCCAAATAAGTGACCGTATTCTATTCCGAAAGCTTGCCCCGCTGAAACTTGGGAGTTCCTTGCTAGGACATAGAGCTTATTCCTCCCACTGCAACTTCAGGAGGATAACATTTGGTTTCTTCCAACCCTCCTACTTCGACTCTGAGGTATGGTACCATGATTTCATTGTGTACCTGGGTCGACATTGCTTGTCGTTTGTTAAGGTCGCATCACTGACGAAATTTCTTGTCTTTGTCCAACCAATAAAATGTTCAAAAGGGTAATCTTTTTTCCCCACCATTTCCAAACCTTAGACGGAATGAGTTCTGAACAATAGTCATGTTTCAGGTCCTTGTATTATTCCGATGCTTTCAGCGTAATGTGTGAAACTTCTTTTATGAAAGTACTATTAGTCCTCAAATCGTTATTTCAATGCAAAATGCCCGAAAAAGATCGTACCTATAGACAAGAAGGAAGTTGATTGGGGGGAATAGCTTGAAACAAACAAGTTTGATCAAGGCTAGCAAATACAATCAAGAAGGAAATTTATTGGTAGATAATCACAAATAACGAATTAAAATGGGTAAGCGGAAGCTTGGTGCCCCAGATATCGCAGCCCGAGCTCCTCTGTTCTAACTTCTTGAGGATCATTTTAAGCTCAATATGTGTTTAGGGGATCAGGAGTACTTTGTCGATGCCCCAAGATGTAACATATATCTCCATCGTTATTTCAAGCGCAGCGAGACTACTGCATGCCCCATTTTTTATCAAAATTTGAGCTGCCCTTTTCGGGTTTTCAACTCAATCCACCTTTGGTCTCAAAGCGTCCTTTGTAGGTTTTCGCCTTGGCCTTTCCTTTTTCTTCCTTTTTTGCTGATTTTTTTTTGAACTTGAATTCATCCATTTCGGTCGATATTTATGCTTCCCCAAAATAGGCCTTCTTCGCTTCATGAGGTCCTTCCTAATTCGGCACTTGCTTTCTTTCGAATTCCCTTTTGCACGGAAGAAATCTTCTCCCATACCCTATCGTGAAATTTTAGGACAAATCATCTTTGCTACTATCTCGCACCATTTGATCGTTACAGATAGCTTTCTCTTCAAATTCGCCTGATCGTATTAGATTGGATCTATTTTGCCCCATCTAGTTCTAACTCCAATTGGCAAAATCGATAAGAAATGCGTTGCCCCGGTGAAGTTTCTGTTGCCCCAATCAAGGTTCCAGCCAACGCTCTAAAACATAGGGGGTAAATGGTAGCTTCTCTATGCCAATCTTTACAAGCCTCAGTCAGTTTTCGCATGATTTCTGGTTGTTTTTGCTATACTGGTAAGGTTCCTGATTCTGATGTTTTTTCTGGCGTTCTTCATTGCCATTTTTTTTTTGTTTTTCTCTTTTTTTTTCTTTTTTTGCTTTTTGCTTCTTTTTTTTTTGCACCTGAGCTTGGATTTTGATTTGTATTCGATGACTGTCGCCTTTGTAACTTTGGCATATGAAGCAACCTTCACCCTCTTAGTGAAGTATTCGATAACCACGAAGATGTATTAGTATTGGCTGGATACTTTTGACTAGATCGGTCCCGTGACATCTATGCCCCCCTTATATGGAGGAGGCGCATAAGTCTTGACTTCCTTGATTTGGCGTCTCTTTTCTAAGTAGACTAGTAGTTCAAACTTTTTGATTAGCTTGGCCATTGTGGAACTATCAACATGGGTTCCAAGTTTGGCAACATCCAACGTTCCAGTAGTCTATCGTCTTGATATGATCGTGCAAAGACATCTTGGGATTCTTTGAAAACATCTCAATGATGCCTCGTTTGGTTCTTGTGGTGGACTAGGTTTTTTTTTTCTAAGCCTGCAACGTCCACTGACCCTTTTTTTTTTGCAAGGTAGAGTCTATTCTCGCTTATTCTACCATCCTTAACAAATCAAAAGATAAGTTACAACCTCTATCATCTTCAAAGTCTTGAGATCCCTTAGACCCCTACTTCGCTAAAAAGAGAGCCAGTAACAGTGTCGCTCGTGTCATTGATATCTGGGTACCTATCGCGGGTGCAAAGGCAGAAAATCTAAAGAATAAAATATTCTAAAGATGATTACTTATATGATGTGGGCATGAATGAAAAGAGTGTAAAGCATGAAAATATTTACTTAGAAAGATGCATTTCATTAAAATAACAATTCTGGACACAAGTCCCTTTCACAAAAGATTATTATTGCTCTTAGGCTTTTAGAGCAATTTGCGTGTTTAGACATTACTCCGAGTTAGCTCTAAAAATACACGTCCTTTCTACAGCCCTATTGTTCAAAACACTCCCAGGCTCATGTTTCTGCATTCGGCGTGTCATCCAGCTTTACAACACCCATGCCAATGAACCTTTCCACTAATTTCTTGAAAGCCAGGCAATTTTCCATCGAATGCCCTATAATCCCAGCGTGGTACTCACACTGGGCATTTGGGTCATACCATTTTGGGTAGGGAGATTGCATCGGCTTTAGGTAGTGAGGAGCCACCACATGTGCATCAAATAAATCTTGATAGAGCTCCTTGTACGTCATTGAGATGGGCGTGAACTGGTGCTTTCCCGTGTTAGGCCTTGGGTTAGAATCTTGTTTAGGGGGACCTTGGTGACTGATATTCATCGTCCTTGGCTGTCTTATTGCTATTAGTTCTGAAGAGCTCTCGTCGTGCTTACTCGTACTACCCACTTCTTTACCCTTCTTCGTCGGGGTCTTCAATGTCTGTTCTCTCCTTTCTTTTGCTTCTGCCTGAACAATCGGTTTGACTCGATCAATCTTAGGGTTAAAACATGAGCCTATTGGGAAATTTGATAGGGTTGAGGTATCAGTCTGACGTCGGGGTCCGATAATGATGGGTGCCCCTTGCGACTGCGAGTCTGGTTGAGTTGGGATATTCCTCGGGGTGTAAACGATTTGTTCACCATCATCTGCGCTGCCGACCACTGGGCCACTCCTCTTTTCAAGTCTTTCGGCAAGTAGTTGGGTTAACTGGCGCATCATATCCATTTGATCTCGCATATCCCGCTGAATTTTGGCCAACTGTTCTTGCATCAGTATTTGCCTTTGCTCTAATCTCTCCAACCTTTGTTCCATATCTTCTAGGTTAACTGGAATAATTTCACCTAATTAGGATTTTTCTACAAGTTTTGATGCGTGCAATATGGTGTAATACAGATGCATGAAATGCAATGCAAAATGCATAAAATGCAATGCAAAAAGAAAGAGAGACATTGATTATGAATTCAATTCCTATTAGAAGAACTTGTCTAGAAAGTATGTTCCTTTAATAGAATGGACCGCATATACAGCCCCTTCCTCATAGTCCAGGCGATGGTACCGATCCTCCTTTTTGTACCCGAATATTGTGGACGTGTCTCGTCTCTTCTAGCTCTTTATTTCTTGATCCCGGTTGTTCTTCATCACTCACTTACCTTTCGCGATGCTCATAATCTTCTGATGACTCCCGAACAATCTTTTTTTGTATTCGGATGCTATGGTTATGTCTCGCCTCTTCCAGCTCTTTGTTTGCTTGGTCCATGTTGTTCTGTATCACTCACCTACCCTCTGCGGTGCTCCTAATCTTTTGATAATTTCCCGAACAACCCTTGTCGGCTTGGATCTTCAGACAAATCCCCTTCTTCGTATTCAGATGTTATGGTCATGTCCTGGGGACTTTCTTGACAGACGTTTCTTCTAATTCTTCATTGCTTGATCTAGGTCGTACCTCATCACTCACGTGTCCTCCGTGGTGCTCATAATCTTCGGATGGTTTCCGAACAATCCATGTCGGCTTGAATCCTCAAGTAACGTCTTATCTCGTCGTTTACCCGGGCCACGTTTAGACGACCGTGTCGTATTCCACTCTATCAAGTAACACATTTTCTCATGACAAATTCTTCTATTTAGCAATTAGATGCGAATCAACACCTCCTTTCTAGGATGATGCAATGCAATGCAAATGTATGGAATAAATGCAAAAAGGTGTTGATTTGATTCAATTCCATTAGATAAACTTTACTAGAAAATGAATTTCTTTTCATAGAACGGACGATTACATATACGACTTTGCCCTAATGCCTAAATCCTTAACTTCCCTAAGAAGCCAAGCTAAACTTTGGCCTCGCTCCGATCCTGACTCGTATATCAGACTTAACGTGTCAGCCCGAGCTCCCAAGGTTTGCAAATGATCGGCCACCTCTCGGATTTGAGCCACGGCTTCGTCCATTACATAGTCTCTGTTTCTGATTTGTTCTTGGGAATGGTGGAGCTGCTCCTTCCAGTGTTCATTGTTCGCTTCAAGGAGCTCAACCCGAATTTTGCTATCTTGTAATGCAGTCTCAAGCTCCCCTATCCTTCCTCTCATCTCCTCGATTTTGTTCTGACTGCCTCTCAATTTGACTACCGAGTTGCGACTACGGTGCAGATGAAGTGACTTTTCTAATTCTGTTACTTGGGCGCGTAACCTCTCCTTTTCGCTTTGGCTTTCCAACAGGCTCTTTTTCAAAGCATCCTCTCGTACTCGAGCATCTTGAAATTTCCTCTCCCACTGATCGGCTCTGGACTTTTCTTCTTTGATTTCTCGTCGCCATTGCTCTGACGTTTTGCCCAAACCAGCGGTTCTGATGGACATGCATAGCTTCTTATAGTCCGTCTTTAAACTATCCAAATCCTCTTCGGCCTTATTCTTCCCTTTTTTCAATCTCTCGGCCTCGAACTTGTGGATGTCAACATCTAACCCCAACTGCATCTTTTCCCCTTCTAGCTGCTCTATTTTCTTACCCAATTCCCGGCTCTTTCTCTCGAAATCTTGCTTGATAATCTCTAATTCAGACGGGATCACTTGCAACTGCTCTTCTATTGGTCGAGCGTTTCCTTGAGCTAACCTTGGGACGTTGTCGTTGATTCTTTTGGCCCACCATCGGTCGTACTCGGGAGTAATCATCAGTCTTATGGCGAGTCTCTTCATTTTCCGGGTTTGAGTCCATGCATCTGATATCTCACGAACTCTCTTCTTATAATTATCGTCCTTGTACGAAAACTCACACTGGGCTAATCCGTGTGTCGCAGGTATGAACTGCCTCGATTGATACTGCCTCATTACTAGTAACGGGGCATATTCGACAACTCCCCATATTCCGAGCAAAGGAACCCAGTCGAACTCTCCACACCGATATAAGATCTCATCAGGGATTATCCAATGAGTCTTCTATTCTACATCTTCCACTTGCAAATTTTGGAGGATCGCCATCCATTTCTCTCCTGATAAGTCGTCCCGCCTTGGCGTATCTGCTAATTCCTTTAGAGGAGAATAGTTTTCGAAAAAGACTTTGCATGGGACCTTTTCTATCTTCCAGAAATGGCGATGGAACCACGATAGCAACAATTGTGCACATCCCATGAACCTCCCTTCGCCCGCTCTTCGGTAAGCACTCAAGGATCTGAAAGTTTCAGCTAAGATTGCGGGGATGGGTGTGACTCCCTTGTCAAGTTTATCAAATAAGTCGGAGACTGCTTCCTCTACATGCCCTAGTGCCTTGGGGAAGATAACCAGGCCATAGATGCTTAAAGCGAAGACATCGACTCTCTTTTTCTCGTCAGGATGCGCTAAAATTAGATCCTTCAAATGTTTCCAAGGAATGCACTTATAATCTCCTTTTTGTTTGATCCGGGCTGTAACCCATTGCTCGCTCATCCCTGTGATGTTCATTAGTCTTTTTGAGAACGCCGACACATTAGCAAACCTTGAATATGCCTTATCAGTTTGAAGTCTCCGGCATCGGAACAAAGCTCTGTACTCCTCTATGGTAGGCACCAAATCCACCTTTCCAAAAGTGAAGCAACTGTAAGCGGGGTTCCAAAACTGGGTAATAGCTCGAAGTAGGCACTCGTCTACCTTGATATCCAACAGACAGTGTAAATCACCGTAATTATAGTAGAATAGCTGTTTGACCTCGTCGCCCCAGGAATCCCATATTTCCTTCAATTCTCGCAGGTCATTTTGGGCCACACTGATGCGGGTGAAATCCCATAACTCTGATTCATGCCCCACTGTCAGACTATCCCCTTTTTCTTGCTGTACTCTTTCGGACCACGCTTGGACGGCCGCATTATCCTCCACTCTATCGAGAAACCCCTTTTCCATGTCAAGCTTTTCTATCTAGTAACCGAATGTGAATCAACACCTTTTTATGATGAAATGCCATGCGATAAAAGCAAAACACAACAAGTTAGTATCAGGTACAAGAACTTGAAATAAACAGGAAATGATCAAACTCCTATTCAAGGTAACAACTAGGGTTTACATGGCTCTATCTACAACGGGCTCTTAGGTCTCTCTATATGTGGTTCGGTTCTAAAGCAATGGTACCTGAACCAGCATATTCCTCGATCCTCACCCATTATAGGCTCACATGGACCGATTTCAGTTCAGGGGAATACATTTCCCTATGGCTGCACGGAGATAAAAATCTCACGAAGACATAGGTACGGATGTATCCCGAAAGTGATCCACTATCTTGCACGGAGGTAAAAACCTCACGAAAGAGTAGCTTCTCACTCCCACTTAAGGGTGTGACCGCAATGGTCATGCAATGCAATGCCGAAGTATTTCACGAGACTCGACACTATAGCACAAGCAAATGCATCAAAGAGAAACATGATCTTTTTCGAAATAAATTTCCAATTTTTCGACAAAAGGACAAAGAATAATCAATTTTACGGCCTGACTCTCGACAGTGTCCCCAGTGGAGTCGCCAAGCTGTCGTAACCATTTTTTGACAAAAACGGGAATCGACCTTGGTTTTGAAAATAAGAAACGGGAGAGTCGCCACCGATCTTTATTTGGTGTGATCGGGTCACCTTTGTTTTAATAAAACGTTTTGGTTTACTAAAACAGTGTTTTTGGTCTACGAAATTTGAGAAAACGGGTTCGGGAGTCGATTACGTGCGAGGAAGGGTTAGCACCCTCATCACGCCCAAAATTGGTACCAAGTTGATCAATTATTGTCCTTATGTCGAAAGTTGAAAATTGTAAAAAATTTTAAAAATATGATCCCTTTAAAAATATTTGACTTTTTCGAATTGAATATCAAGATTTTCTCGTTCCGAAGGAATAAAATATCACATCCAGTACATAGGACACAACGATTTTAATCCTCGAATCCAAGGTTATCTCATAATTCCCGAGACTCATGCATTAAAATAGCAAAAGGATATTCGTTTGTTTGGTCAAGCGAGAGAACCGAAACCCAACACATAGGGCACGACCTCTCGAATTTCCAATCATAGAATATTGCCTTATTTTTGAAGAATTTTTGTTTTGAATAATATCAAGTGCAACATGTAAAGGCATACGTTTATTCTTGTTTCAAAGTAAGATACGACAATCTAAGTTGGAAAAATAAGTTAAAGTTTAATGCGCAACATGACGGCGTAAAATAAAAAATATATAACGGGCATGGAATAACCACGCATGAATGCAATATAATACGACTGAATGATAATAACGTAAGATATGTGAAATAAACGAAATAAAGGAATGCACCATAGCAATAATCAAGCAATAAACATTATTTTAATATCAGCATTAATAAATAAATAAAAACAACGAAGTAGGCAATATAAAAACAAATAATACACAAAATAATCTATATTAACCCCAAGTGTATAATATACATGAAAATAAAAATATAAATAATTTATATATGAAAATATATGAAAGTGTTTGAAATAAGCAAAAATATAAAATAGGGTCTTCCTAGGAAGAAAACTGTGCATATAAATAGATTTAAAATATAAAAATATACACATTCATAAATAAATTTGAAAGAAGATATATATGCATAAAATAACATGGACTCAATGATATAAACATAGAACAAAATAACTTTAATAAAAACTTAGTGCGTGCATGTGAAAGTGACGTATGGGAATATTTAAATTTGAACATCACACCAATATTTAACAAAGAGATATAAAGAAATAACTATTTAATTAAACAAAATAAGAATATACAAAAGGAGATATAAAGACGACAGGTTTAAAAAAAAAAATTCAAGAATATGTGTTAAGACAATTTTAGAAAAGATGGATAATAAATAAATTCAAAAGAGCCGAAGAATTAGAATAAAGAGACTTAAGTGAAACAAAAATAAATTTAAAAGGAATAATTTTTAAACAAACGAAACTATGAAAACAGAACTAAAAATGCGCGCAAATAAATGGGGATTAAAAGTGAAATTAAACCAAAACCCTGCGCACACCGTGTAAACAAGGATTACTTTGGAATGGCACACAAATTGTAAGGATAAATTAAAAATCTGCAAGAAATGGAAATTAGGCCTTAATCGGACATCAGCGCAAAGGAAGGGACCAAACCCGTAAATGTTCCCTCGCGTTGAAACGCGTGGGTCCTAAGGACGTCGGGTCGGACCGAAAACAGGTCCTCCATACGGCGTCGTTTCGCCAGACGGCTATTACCCTTCGCCTAAACGAAACTAAAACATTCCAGATCCCTCATTTTACCCAAAACCCTAGCCCCCTCAATCTCTCCTCTCAGCCGCAATCCATCCCCTTCCTCTCTTTCTCTCTATTCTCCTAGGGTCTCCGGATGCGGCCCAACCACCAGACCTGGCCACCGACGAGGCGCGCGAACGACCTTTTTAGGGGACCGAACGCCGGCGACGGCAGGAGAGCGCTCTGGCTCCACGACCGTGAGTGACTCCGGTAAGTTTTTTTTTCTTGTTTATGTTATTATTGTTTGTAAAGATTTGAAACACCAAAAAAATAGAAATAAAACGACAGTAACGAATGCTAAGGCTGAAAACGAAAAGATCTAAAATCAACCTTCAATTTTTTTGCTTTTTATTTAAGATAGATCCTCAAAATGAAAAAAAAAAACCCCTTTGCAACGTTGGTTTGCTTTGGTTTTATAGCCGATTTACAGAGATTCCTTTCATTTTTCTATTGTTCTTTCTATTTCGCGCTGTTGCTCTCTGCCCTTGTGCTTTTTGTTTCGTTTCTTGTTTTTGTCGCGCATGTTTGCTTGTCGTTGCAGATGTCCGAGGCTCGTGCTGGTATCGGTGATGGGCGAATATTTGAAGTGGCCGGTGCATGCAGAGAGGCGTGCTCATGGTACAGTGTGCCTGTGCTGATCGAGGCGCGGTGGATGCTCGCGGTACAGTGCGAGTAGTGGCCGACAGTAGTGAGCATGGTTGCTAGGGCGCATGGGGAGCCAGACCGTTGCGCGCGTGGGAGGACGCGCGGCGGCGCTGAGATGGGAGGAACCCTAGGGTTCCAAAAGTGTTCTGATTTTGGGCCAGTTATAAATTGGGTTGATTGTTGTAAACGGGTCATCCGAGTTTGGGTTTTAGTTTTGGGCTTTGGGTTATTGGACTCTAAGTCTCTGTAATTGGACTGTTAATTTTTGGACTGATTTATTATTATTGGGTTTTTAATGAGCTTGGTCCAATAGGCCCGGGCGAAATTAGGTGATTACATATGATATATATGTTAGTTTTTTTTATTATTATCTAATATGGCAAAAGTTATGCATTTTAGTATTTGGAGGTAACATTATTATCTTTTTGTGCGTTTAATTTTAACAATAATAACCTTTGCGACATCCATGAAAGAAAGAAAAAAGCCGAATACATGCATAAATTGAAAACCAAATAAATGATGCTAAATAAATTATAGTCTTTAATCTTTCACTGAATTACATAATCAAATATTAATTCAACCTATATTTATAGCATAAACTTAAAGGTTTCTATCAGTATTTTCAAATATTTATTAATCGATACACTAAATTAATATTTTAAATCCTTAAAATTTTAAAACAAATCGAAACCCTAAAAAATGTAACATAAATCCAAAAGATTTGGCATGTATGATAAAAAAACACTGAATCCAAATATCAAATCCATAAAATTTGAAAAACGAAACTAAGTCGTTTTGATAAATGTTTATCTTTTCTAAAATTAACAGTCAAAACTATTATATTATTTATATAATTAAATAATCTTGTACTTCGTCTACTAATTAAATAACCGGTTCTTATAAACACAACATTGAGTATAAATAATAGAATTCATTAACTACACTCGACTTAACACCAAATTTTTTGACTCGATTCAACTCGACTTAACCGAATGCTCACCCGTAGTTTAATTTGAGTTTTAAAATTGATGTGATGAAATATTAGCAATTAACTTTCATCAAATTAATCAAAACCTGAATTAAATCATATTCATTTAATTGTATTTGATAAATCAAACGCAAAATTAAACAAATTTACAATTAATATTTAATTTATTTTATTAACAAAATTATGAAAAACTCAAACTAATAATAGTAACAATTAATTTTTTTTAAATTAACCTTAAAACATAAATTAAACACTAAAAAATTAAAGGGTACCAGAATATATAACTTTTGTCAAATTTATAAATATAAAAATGGATTAAAAATAATATATTAAGCAAATATAATATGAAAAATTGAATCCATATTTTAATTGAGTTTGTTGTTTTTCAAAGTCTGCAAGTCATTTTTTTAAAAAGAAAGTTAGTGATGAATTAAACTAAAATTGAAAATATAAAATACCCTTATTAGGTAGACGGAATGAAATTATGGTAATAATGCCTTATTGCCTCAAATTGGAGCAAAACTTAAACAAAAAAGAAAAGAAAAACATTAAATGAAAATTGGATATTATTCAAAATAAAGGGGCAGTACACATCAACCCCCAAGGGACAAAACCATGTGAAACATGTTTTATGCAAACCAAAATGATTTTTTGCGTACTCAAATAATTTTTATATTATAAAAAATAATTAGTATAATTTTGAAATTTAAAAGGATAAACTATTAAAATAGTCACTTTTGTTTATCTCAGGTTACATTTTAGTCACTTATGTTTGAAATGTTACGTTTTAGTATCTTATTCATTGTGTTGTAACATCTTAATCATTGAGCCGTTAATTACCGTTAAATAATCATTTTAAACAAAAACTTTAGGTTAAATTCTACAATTGGTCCTTATATTTTATCCATTTTGGGTAATTTAATTTTTTATGTTCTTTTAACTTTTTTTTTCCTTATCTTTCATTCTCTTATGATTCTCCCCTTGTTTTCCTCCCTTTTTCATTTAATATGTAAAATAATTTAAAAAAGAAAAGAATCAGAATGCTCAAATTTTAAAGGTTAAATTATGTTGTTTTCATTTTGGTATCTAAAAAAATCTTTTCAATTTCATCACTCAACTTTTAAGACATTTTCATTTTAGTCACTCAAACATTAAATTATTAATGGCATATGACTATATATGCCAATTGATCATTTTCATTTTCGTCACCAATTTTTTTAAGTCTTAATCCTGGTAAATAAAAAATTAAGGATTAAAGTGGAAAAATGGTAGAAATTAAAATAATGTATTAAAAAAATTATCATATTGTACTTGTTTACCCCCTTGCCAAAAGTTTTAAATTTTTTTCAAAATTGAAACTTTATATTTCGAAACATCAAAATTAATTAAATAAATTGTTGAATTTTTTTTATCCATTGATAGTGTCAATTTATTTGTTACAATAATATTGAAATTAATTCATTTAATTAATTTAATCTCCTTCTAAAGTTTAAAAATTCATTTAATTAATTTAATTTCCTTCTAAAGTTTAAAAATTCATTTTATGTTTCCAAATTAAAATAAAATCAAATAACTATTTTTAGTAATTGTCTACAAAACAAAAATTTCTTTTGATTATAAAATCAAAGAAAAATGGGTTAATTAGGCAAAAATGTCATTTTTGAAAGTTAATGAGGGAATTAGGCCGTTTTTCTCAAATTTAGGAAATAGGTCAATTTTGAAAAAGGAACAGAAAACACCTTCGGGAGACATTTTCGTCCAATATCATTTTATCCAACTGCCAAAATATATAAAACAGTCAAATTTTTCAACAGCTAGTTATATTTTTACCCCCCAATGGCTATTTATTTTTTATATAAACCCTACTTATTTTCAAATTTAATCTCTCTATTTTTCAAATTTAAAAATTCAGATCTAATTGTTCACACAATTAAATTCTTTTGCTAAATTCGTTAGAGTGACATTTTAAAATTAAAAAAAAAAACTCACACAGTAACTATGTAATTGAAAATTTCACAGATAATTTTGACGATGTTAACAACTCTTAAAAATTACATCATCATTTTAATTGAAATATAGTTTTTGGGCTAACCAATGACATTGAAAAAGTTGAGGTACCAAATTATGTCAAAAACTTGAAATATAAAGGTTAAATCTTAAATTTGAGTGTAGTATAGGAACCAAAAATTAAAATTTGACCATTATTGTATAATTTATAAAAACTTAAAAAACTTATTCAAACTCATCATGCCAAAATAATTTTTTTATTAGTAATATATTTTCTTTTGAAAATTTATGTCAAAAATTTAATCAGAGTAGTCAACAATATTAACAATTTGGAGTAAACATTATGAAAATAGGAACAAATTATTGTAGAATTTAAGTATAAAGATTAAATCTTAATTTTAGTATAGTAGAGGGACCAAAAGTGATATTTGACCATTTTTGTATGTATGGCGTAGAAGACGGTAGGCTAGACACCTGTCAAGGTAAAGGACCTTCCTTGATAAAGATCAAATATTAATTTTAGGCACAGTAGAGGGATCAAAAATGGTATTTGACCATTTTCCTATGAAAAGCAAAAAAAAAAATGAAGGCCAAGCACGCGTCAAGGCTTGTAAACCTTATATATTAGCATCATTCTCTTTCTTCTTATTGCGTTGATTATTTATTTTTCTCGAAAATTTGAATGTTAAATCATACTTTAATATTATTTTAGAAATTTAAATTTTTTATTTTTTTAAATTAAAATTTAGGTTCAATTATTACAATGGTTAAAAATTTTCTATAAATTTTATTGATGTGATATTTTGAAATTAAAAAAAAATTATTTGTTAATCATGTAACAAAAAAATAGTATTGAAAATGTTTATATGGATTTTTTTTTCTTAAAAACATTCATTCGAATGCATCACGATAAAATAATTTTTTTTGTTAGAATATTGTTCCTAAGAAAAATTGATGTCAACATTTTTATTGAAATAAATAATAATAAATATTTAAACTAACTAAAGATATTATAAAAGTAAAAGTCTAAAGCTAAAGTTTGATCATTGTCTAATAATGTACAAAAAAAAAAAAAGCAACAACACAAACCTAAAAGAAATAAAAAAAACTATGTATCTGTCTCTAAAATTGTCTGCAGATTATATATAATCACGTAATATTTTAATCAAAAAATTAATGATATGAACTATTTGTACTAATTAATAACGCTATAAAAATACAGTGACCAAATTGCATTAGAAATTAAAGTGTAGAAGTTAAATCTCAAATTTAGGTATGATAGAGAGACCAAAATTGAAATTTAATTATTTTTCTAAAACAGTAAAAAAAGAAAAGAAAAGAAAAAAGGTAAGACTGATGCAAACACAAAAGAAATAGAAAATAATATGCCAGTCTCTAAGATTCTTAGGGTATTCAAATTGTATATAATCACGTAATATTTTAACAAAAAAAGTTAATGATATTAACTATTTGGACTAATTAATAACATAATAAAAATATAAGGATTAATTTACAATAAAAATTAAATTATAGAAATTAAATCTTAAATTTAGACATTTTAGCGGGACCAAAATAGAAATTTAACCATTTTGGTAAAATGCAAAAAGAGATAGAGAAAGGGAGAACGGTTTGGGTGGGCCATTTGTAAGTAGAAGAGGACCTCAGACAAATTAGAGGGATCAAAACTGAAATTTAACCATTTTGGTAAAACCCAAAAAAGAGAGAGCATGATTTGGTTGCCAAGTAAGATTACCTTCCTTTTGTATATGTAGTTATATAAAAAGTTAGTCGAAATGTAATTTAAAGGCTTTCAGCTTCTCACTGTCTCTTCTTCTTTTTTCTTAAAAAAAAATTATATACATCAAAGAAGATAATTTACATATATTAAATATTTGAAATGCATGTAAAAATGATTTGAAATTTGCTGAGGGAGTCTTAACTTGATTGACATGTGCATAATTGATAATGCAGGAGGACGTTGGTTCGAGTGCGTTGAAGCGCATTATCCTCCTATTTATAAGTTGGGGAGGGGCTATAGATAGTTCTAGGTATTGTCTCACATAGAGTAGATATAATCAAAACCTATAATAAAATTGTTCAAAAAAAAATTTGAAATATAAGAAAAAGTAAAGAGGAGGTTGACTTCACCATCCATCCTTAAATCGAATATGACGCTTATAAAGCAAGAACGCCATGTTGGATCGGACTGTGAATCACCTATTAAAGGAATGTGAGCATTGTGGGCTTGGTAAGGTTTAAACCCTTGCCCTTATATTTGCATCATGGCATATACATTGCCACTTAATCAGGTGGTACAGTGCTTCCCCTCTAATGACCTATATGATATAGGTTCAGGGTTTCATACTCTACTGCAGGCAAATGACCAATATTTCCTTTAGTAGGTGACCATGCACAAAATATAGTCTGATTCAATGAGGCACTTCCGCTTTATGAATCCATTGTCTCTTCAAGTAGTCTTAGGCGCTCAAGTTTGCCGTAGAGTTGGGAGACAAAACATTGGGTTGATCCAAAGACAATAGCGACCTGTTGAGGGGTTTATTTGGTTCAAATCCTTAGGTGCCATATAAAGGGGAGGGGTTCAAACCTTACTAAGCATGCGACGCACGACCCAATCCAACAAAGTGCTCTTACTTTGTGAATACCGCCTTCGATTCAGGCTCCCATCAGTGTCAGAAGTATTTTAAAGTAAATTTTATCATGCTAGATATGACATGATTACACAATATAAATATAACCTAGCATAAAAAAGAACATAAACATAACACAAATAATCATTTATATTTGAATTGGAAGCATGGTTTTAACTATTAGCTTACATCTATTTTTTCAAGATCGATAAAGTCGTTTTTAGTATAATAAAGACAATTTAATTCTCTCAACACCTTTATCTATTCATTCATTTTATGTACCAATTTTTTAGTACAAATTATTGAAAGGCTTAAATTCAAAGTCTTTGGAACGAAAACAATATATTTTTCAAGCATTACAATAGCATAAGCAAAAGCAATGAAAACATTTAGGTGTGCAATTCGGTGGACAAGCATCCTTGCAATCATCATCCGTGTTGCATTTAGCATTCGCCATCGGTACACCATCAAAGGGTAATGACTCAGACACCGGCAAGCAACTACATTTATTGGTTTTTAAGTCACAAAGGCCAAGATGATCACAATTCAATTGACACTCCGAGTCATGAGTACATGCTTCCAAGTTTGATACACCTGCAAATTAAACAATAAATTTTCATCATTTTTTTTGTTTTATTTAATTTTTTTAATTACATATTGATGCATATATATATATATATATATATAATATAAATCTAAGACAAATGAGATTTGAATCCCAAAACAATTGAAGCCTCTCCTTTTATCTTAAGATCGCAATATCTTTTGTACAAAAAAAAATCATATGTATATGTATGTAATGATTAAATATCGAAGTAAAGAAATATTATATAAACTAACCAAATACCACGATCAAAACAATGAAAAAAAAAGCAACACTAAAAGAAGCCATTGTTTGAAAGATGTTGAGAGATGAAATTTAGAGTCGATTATATTATGAAAATGAGTCGGTGATGCACAATTTGTGAAATATATTGGACATTTTATAGTTGAATTTGTGGAGCCTTTTGAACCTAATATTAAATGATGCAATATCTAGATGAGGATATACTTGCCAATTATGTAGCTCTCAAATAGGAAAATAATAAATTTACAATATAATTTACACATAACTTATGGTATAATAAGGATAAGAACAAAAGTAAGACATATAGAGCTTCCAATATAATAATTTTTTTTTGGAAGTTTCACTATTATAAATAAAGATAAATACCAAAACTATACATGACTTATGATTAAATGTGTAATTTTATACATAAAAATTTGATTTGATCCAATTCTTGTAAATTATTAACATAATTATTGATATAACATCATTTTATGTTTATATATTGCATACATAAAATAATTATATTTATCCAATATAAAAATAATTGATGTATTTAATTTTTTTTAAAATGTGTATGATTTAAATCAAAATTAAAGTTTCAAGTGTACATTTGAACCACAATTAGAGTTTCACGTGTATAATTGCACCAAATTAAAGTTCATGTATATCAATGCACATTAAATCAAAGTTCATGTGTAATTTTGAGATTTATCCCTTATAATAAATGTAATACTTTCACAAATATAATATAAGTACAAATGTATGTTTAACCAACTATAATGTAAAATCAAACTAGTACAAAGCATAATAGATGAAGAATAAAAAAGAACTGAACAAAATTTACACATATTATATACACATGGTACAATTGAAGACACATATTTCAATAATTTATTGTGAAACTCGAATCTGTGTACTCAAAGCATCCACCATATTAATATTTTTTTTACGATTTAAAATAAATTGAAAATAATTTTCTAAACAAAGACAATAAATTTTTTTAAAAAAAAATTCAGTCAAATTATTAAGTTAGGATTTATAACTTAGTGAATATATCTTATATCCAAAAAATCATTGATGTTTCATTTTTGGGTAAACTTCAAAATAGTCACTTTTGTTTACCTCATGTTATATTTTAGTAATTTATGTTTGAAATATTGCATTTTAGTCACTTACATTATCGTAAGTCTAAAACCGAAGTTTGATCATTGTCTAATAATGTACAAAAAAAAAAAAAAAAACAAAGCAACAATGCAAACCTAAAAGAAATAGAAAACTACATATATGTCTCTACGACTGTCTTCAAATTATATATAACCATGTAATATTTTAATCGAAGAAGTAATTATATGAACTATTTGTACTAATTAATAACACTATAAAAATACAGTGACCAAATTGCATTAGAAATTAAAGTGTAGAAGTTAAACCTCAAATTTAGGACCAAAAATGAAATTTAATTATTTTTCTAAAATTGTAAAAAAATAAAAAAGAAAATGTAAGATTGACACAAACTTAAAAGAAATAGAAAACAATGTGTCAGTCTCTAAGACTCTTAGGGTATTCAAATTGTATATAATCATGTAATGTTTTGATAAACTGATAAACCGTAATTGTAACATATTTTAACCCACATTTAATATGCTTTTCGATGATTTATTCCTTGGTTTTCATAAAAAGGTGCTTGTAATCCTTTCTTTTCATGTCTTATACCCAGGAAAGCACCCGAGGATGAAAAGAACACAAATCGGGCCCAAAACAGAGTAAATGGGCCTTAGTACGAAATTGATATGGCCTGGCCCAAAGTCCACACGGCCGTGTCTCTGTAAGGGCCTAATTTTCAGTGGTGTCGGAAATGGTGATATGAGATCACTAAATCCGGCAAGTAATATTGAATAAGATAGTAATTTAATATTTATGAGTCAAGTGAGAATTTAGAAGAATTTGTGGATTGGTGAATTTAGTGAATTAAAAGAATTTATTAGGTCAAATGTGTCAAAAACGAGGTATCGAGACCTCAAATTTGAAAATCGAGCCATAAATATTTTTAGAAATATTTATGGAGTGTTATTAAGTTAGTACTAAAGTTTGGTTGAGAAATTTAAATGTTTGGGTAGCCAATTTAATAAAAAGGACTAAATTGTAACAAATGCAAAATTTCTAGAAGAATTAAATAGCTCAAGTGTTAAAAGAAATAGGATTTATAGGGCAATTAACCCAAATGTGAAAAGGCTGGACGGCAAGTGGAAGAAAATCATCACAAAGATAAGGATAATAAGGGCAAAATTGGAATTTTGTAATTTTAATATGTTATTAAGATAAGATTGAAAATAATCTAGAGTAATCTTCACAATTATCTCAGCCAAAAACGTCAGAGGAGTTTTGGAGAAAGCTTGTTTTCATACTATTACATCCTGTGAGTTTAATTCATGCTTTTTTCTTGATAATTTTTATGTTTTTATGACTTTTACAACTAGATCCATTTATAGAATTCATTAGTTTTTGATTTGGTGGGTAAAATTAAAAGTTACCCTTGCTGAGAAATGGAAGTTTATGATGAATTATTATGAAAATTAAATTATAATTTCATATTAAGGTGGTTTTATTAAGTAATTTTGATAGGAAATGATATTTAGGACCTAATTGTGAAAAAGTTGTGAATTAGAGGTTGATGTTGAAATTCAGAATATCAAAGGTTGTGAAATAGTTTGTAATGATAGAATAAAGTGTTGATTGAGAAAAATTAGTTCAATTGATGGCTGAATTGAGCAGGGACTAAATTGTAAAAACTGTAAATTTTGGGGTAAAAGTGCAATTTCGAAAATTGAAGAGCATAAATTATGAAGTGAAATAGAAATGAAATATATACTGATGAGCGAAAGTATTTTACATTATAGATCAAGAAACCAAAGAAGAAAGAGGAAAAGAAAAAGTTGCAGAGTAGTCCCTAAATTTCAAAATCTTCTACAAATCAGCCGGGTAAGTTCATATGGTTGAATTTATATGTTTATTTGTGAATGATTGAATGATATAATGTGCTGTTAAATATGAATTTGCTGTGGGATTGTGAAAAATATGATAAATGAAAGAATAAATGGTGGTAATTCAAATTAGGAAAAACGCAGAATTGAGTACGTTCGTGTCGTGACATGTGATGAATTGACGGATAAGACCATGGTTAATCCATGGCAAATGTGAAATGTAGGTATGGTATCATCCATACTGAGTTATGAAATGTAGGTATGGTATCATCCATACTGAGTTATGAAATGTAGGTATGGTATCATCCATACCGAGTTGTGAAATGTAGGTATGGTATTAACCATACTGAGTTGTGAAATGTAGGTATGGAATTATCCATACTGAGTTGTGAAACGTGGCACTGAGCAACGACGTACTCAAATTCGTAAGACGTTTCCTAATTTGATAAGAAGTAATATAAAATGAGTGAATCAAATGGAAGAGATTGAGTAGTTGTTAATGTTGAGCTCAACTATGTGAAGTATTTTAACAATGGTTGTGAATGGCAGGGAACTTTAGTAAATGTTTTGTAATTGTTTTGGAAATATTATGTGTGTAAGCTACTTTTAAACCTATGAACTTACTAAGCTTCATTAAGCTTACTTGTGTGTGTTTGATATTTTTATGTAGATTGAATTAAAGAGAAGTGGAAGATCGGATCATCATAGCAAAACTCACTATCCAGATCAATTCCGGTAGCTTTTGTTTTATGTTTAAAGGTTTATATGGCATGTATAGAGTTTAAATGAGATGGAGTAAAGTGTTATAAACTAGTTAATGATATTTTGCAACGAAACAGTTTTTAAATTACAGCAGTAATGTGATTTTGAAAAATCACCAAAAATAGAAGAAATGGAATTATAAAGTGAAAGAGATATGAATTGAAAGATATTTGAGTCTATTTTCATATGAAAGAAATAGAGTAAGCAAAAGATATGGAAATAATGAGATATTTAAATTTTAGTGAAACTGGTTCTGAATGAATTCGTGATCCCCTGTTCTGCCTTTGAAAAATCATTAAAAATTGCACAAAAATAATTGTGGATTAAAATTTATATGTATGAAATTCTGAATGAGTCTAGTTTCAAATGAGCTAAATAAGGAGGCCATCTAAATTCTGTACAAAGAGTAATTTAATTCATAGTGAAGAGAGGTCAGAGCAGTTGAACAGTAAAATAGGGGAAACTTTAATGAATAAAATGTACTAATTGGCCACATGAAAAATTCTGGAAAAATTATAGTAAAAATATATATGAGTCTAGTTTCAGGGAAAATTAACGGATCTTAATTTGGAGTTCCGTAGCTCCAGATATAAATATTTTAGTGACTATGACGCAGATGGACAGTTTTAAATTTTATGCCGAATTAGTAGTTAAGTTTAGTAATGCCTTGTGCTCGACTCCGGCAACGGTCTCGGGTAAGGGGTGTTACAGCCTCGACGATCACCAAGAGCACGGCCTCAACTCTGCCTCACACGGCTGTGCCTCAAGTTAGAAATCCGAACACGGTCTGAACTCGATCCAGACGGACATGTGCCATGGCCGTGCCTCTGTCGCTGGAAAGAGCAATTTCAGTAGGAAAAGGATACTTAGGGAGAAAGAATCGCATTCCAAGAGCCTATATATATCCCCTAAGTGCCACCTTTGAAAAGGCGTCAAAGCTAGGCCAAGGAGCCAAGCCGAGAAGGTCAGAGTTAGGGAATAACGCGAGGATAGCCAGTTGATCCATCCCAAGAAGCTGGAGTTATACTCAAGACAGCGGAATTCTTCTTCAATTCCTTCAGGGGGTTTTAGGATTTCTTATGTTTTGTTTTATCTTTTCTCTTGCGATGTTTTCTTTATTCATTATGAACTAAACCCCTCAGATACTTGAAGGGGATGAAACCTAGACGAATCTTGTTATTTAGATTTTAAGTTATATGATGAATTACTTAGTTTGTTCTTAATTATGTTGCTTAATCCAAATCTAATGTGCTTAGGTGGAGGAGGAATAGACCCTGCCTAAGAGTATATCTAACATAATTAAGCGGAGTTGATCGAACGCCTAGAGATAGGGTTACGAGATTTTGCCGGATTAGGGTCAAACCTAATATGGGAGTCCATTGATCGATTTACTGCTATCATAGGGGGTTATTATAAGCGAACGAGAGTTCCACTAATTAACCTAGGGTTAGACGTTATTCACCTCGAGAGAGGGTTTAATATAGGTTAGGGAGTCCTACGGATCAAGCTAAGTAAAGAAATCGTATAATTCAGGGTTAGATAACAAGTGAAGTCTAGGTAGATTCTTCCTAAGGGTATCGTCGTGATCTATTGAGTTTTTCTTCAAGTTATTTTCCAAATCGTTCTTTTTGTTTTTGTGTCCTTAGCTTAGTCGTCGTCAATTTAGTTTAAAAGCAACTTCACTCTATTTTTAAGGCTAAATAATAAAAAGAAAGTTAGTATTAGTACTTTTAGTTCCTTTGGGTTCGATAATCCGGTCTTGCCTAAGCTATACTACTGTTTGATAGGTACACTTGCCTTTAATCGTTGTCAGAGTTAGCCTCCAAGTTCGATCATTCTTTTATAAATTTTGGAAGCTCTGATTTCAGCGATCATAAACCGTAAAAATAACATATTTTAGGCCTACATTTAGCATGCTTTTGGATGATTTAAGCCTTGAATTGTGTAATTTGGTGCTCTTAATCCTTTGTTTTCATGTTTTATACCCAGGAGAGCACCAGAGGATGAAAAGAACGAAAAACGGGCCCAAAACAGAGTAAATGGGCCATATCACGAAATCCACACGGCCTGGGCCCAAGACCACATGACCGTGCCCCACTCAACAGTCTCGAACACGGCCTGGCCACGACTTACACGAGCGTGTGCCATGGGCGTGTCCCTGCCGTGATAAGGAAAAGTTTCACTCGGATTAGGATACTTAGAGGCAAAGAAACACATTCAGAAGCCTATATAAACACCTTAAGTATGACATAAAAAGGGGGAACCCAGGGCTTTAGTCAGGGGCGTCCAGCTAGGCCAAAGAGGGCAGATTTGTGGGGATTTACGCGAAGATAGCCAGTTGATTCATCTCAAGAAGCCGGAATTATACTCAAGACGAAGGATCTCTCCTTCAATTCCTTCAGGGGGTTTTAGGGATTTCTTATATTTTGTTTTATCTTTTCTTTTGAGATGTATTCTTTTATTATTATTATAAACTAAACCCTCAGATACCTGTGGGGGATGAAACCTAAGATGAATATTGTTATCGTTTGCTGAACTATATGATAAATAATTGACTTGTTCTTAATTATATGTTCTTAATTCTTGTGTTAATATTTCCGGGATATTAATTCAAGTGTGATGTGCTTAGGTGGAAGAGCAAAAGTCCCTGCCTAAGAGTAAATCTACCATAAATAAGCGGAGTTGATCGCACGCCTAGAGATAGGGTGACGAGATTTCATCGGATTAGGGCGAAACCTAATATGGGAGTCCATAGATCGAGTTAATGCAATTCTAGGGGTTTTAATTAGAAAGAGATTTCAATTAATCAACCTAGGGTTAGATGTTAGTTGCCTCGAGAGAGGGATTAATATACGTTAGGGAATCTTACGGATCAAGTCAAGTGAATAAATCGTCTGGTTCAGAGTTAGATAAGAAGTGAAGTCTAGGTGGATTCTTCCTTGGGTATCGTATTAGTCAATTGGTTCTCTCTCAAGTATTTTTCCCAAATTCATTCTTCTTTGTCTTAGAGTCTTTAGTTTAGTTGTTAGTTAATTTTAGATTAGATAAACAAGTCCCTTAATTCTTAGGCTAGATAATAAAAAGAGAGTTAGTATTAGTACTTTTGGTTCCTTTGGGTTTGACAATCCGGTCTTGCCTTAACTATACTACTGTTCGATAGGTGCGCTTGCCTCAAATCGTTGTCATTGTTAGTTTCTAGGTTTGATCATTCTTTATATAAATTTTAAGACTTTGACATCGCATAAAACAATGATCAAGTTTTTGGCACCGTTGCCGGGGAACTAAAATATTAAGAAAGCTCAATTTTTATTACTTTAGCCATTTTTATTTTTTGCAATTTAATTTTATTTCTTAGTCTGTTTTTTTTTTTAACTTTGCTAATTTTCTTTTGTTCCTTTCAGGTACCTCTAGTTTATGACTAGAAGGAACCCGACAAGACCCCTACGTTACGATAGTGATATTGAAGCCACAGTTCGCAGAAATCGCAGAGAGATAAGGCAAAGCTTAAACTAAATAGAAGAAGAGCAAGAAGCCGAAATAAATACCACAGCAGAGATGGCTGAAAATCACCCGCCACCTCCAGAGATGGCCGAACATCATGCTCCTCGAACTATGTATGATTATGCTAAACCTAGTTTAACAGGAACTGAGTCAAGTATTGTTAGACCTGCTATTGTTGCAGATAATTTTGAACTGAAACCTAACACTATAAAGATGATACAACAGTTTGTTCTGTTTGATGGTTTGTAGGATGAGGATCCTAACATACACTTAGCAAAATTTCTAGAATTCTATGATACCTTCAAGATAAATGACGTTTCTGATGATACCATCCATCTTCGGTTATTTCCCTTTTCTTTGAGGAATAAAGCCAAACAGTGGTTGCATTCTCTTCCACGAGGATCAATCACTACATGGGATCAAATGACCGAGAAATTTTTATTAAAATATTTTTCACCGACCAAAATGGCCAAGGAATGATATCTCTTCTTTTGTGCAGATGGATTTAGAGACACTTTACAACGTATGTGAGAGATACAAGGATTTGTTGAGAATGTGTCCACACCATGGATTACCCTTGTGGCTACATATGCAGACTTTTTACAACGGTGTGAACCCCTCAAAAAGGCAATTAATCGATTCAGCCGCCGGTGGAACTCTGAATAATAAAACTCCTGAAGCGGCCTACGAGTTTATAGAAGAGATTGCATTGAATAACTATCAGTGGCAGGTTACAAGGACAAGGCCAGCAAAAATAGCGGGAGTTTTCAACCTCGACGCAGTAACCATGCTATCAAATTAGGTAGAGATATTATATAAAAATTTGATGGTTTATACGGTTCTTCGCAGGCACATCCAGTTATGTAGTGGGAGACAAGTGGAGGCATGACGAATCCTGAGTACCCACCCTACGGACAGGGCATGGAGAGCGAACAGATGAACTACATGGGTAACAATTTTCGATCTAAAAATAACACTTATGGTAATACTTATAATCCAAGTTGGAAGAACCACCCCAATTTCTCATGGGGAGGTCAAGGAAATCAAAGGCAACAACCATCCCAAAACTTTCAACAACAGCCCTACCCACTGGAAAAGAAGCCAAACCTCGAAGAGATGCTGACAAAATTCATAGCAACCTCAGAAACACGTTTCCAAAAGATAGAAACAAAACTTGAGGCATCGACATAGGAGCTCAAGGATCAAATCGGACAACTTGCTAAGCAGATCTCTGAGAGACCACAGGGAAGACTACCGGGCAACACCGAGACTAACCCAAAGGAGCAAATTCAAACCATAATAGCTTAAGATAGTGAAGGGTTAGATGAGCCCAATTTAAGGCAAAAGAATGTGGTAGAAGAAAGTAAGGTTGAGGTAAATAACAAGCTGAAACCGGTAATCAAAGAATACCAACCTCGCATACCATACCCGGAAGCAATGAAGAGGGACGACACAGAGAAATAGTTCGGTAAGTTTCTTAGACTTTTAAAGAAATTACATATTGACTTACCGTTTCTTGAAGCTCTTTCGTAAATGCCAGATTCGAGGAAATTTTTAAAAAAGCTATTGACAAATAAGCGGAAGATAGACGAGGAATCGCATGTAGAACTGAACGCAATATGCTCAGCAATGTTGCAAAATAAACTACCACGAAAATTAAAAAATCCAGGGAGTTTTACAATTCTATGCTTAATTGGTAGTTTAACTATTGATAATGCGTTAGTTGATTTAGGGGCAAGCATAAATGTCATGCCTTATAAAATGTTTAAACAACTAGGTCTAGGGAAGCCCAAACAAACTAGGATAAGCATTCAATTAGCTGATAAAACTGTTAGAATTCCTAGGGGTATAATTGAAGATGTACTCGTGCAAATTGATAAATTCGTATTCCTAGTAGACTTTGTAGTTTTAGATATGGATGAGGACAACACGATCCCCCTAATTTTAGTAAGACCATTTTTAGCAACTGCCAGGACTAAAATTGATGTCGACGCAGGTGAACTCATACTCTGTGTAGGTGAAGAGACAATCACTCTTCAAGCCCTCGATTCAACTAGAACATCGAATAATCAAGGTGAGAAAGCAAATTCTATTGACAACCATTCGGTTAACCCTTCTTTTTAGGAAGCACCACAAAAGAACACAACTGAATCCGATCCTAGACCCCGTGCCAACAAGTAAATAACTCACGAGGAACAAGAGATTCAGATCGATGAACTAGGAGAGGGAAAGACGCATCTCAAAGAAAAACTAGGGATACACGAAGCAGAACCAATACCACTCCACGAGACAGACAAGTTCAAAATTGGAGATCAGGTACTGTTAGACAAAACAGACCCACGAATATCTTCACCTGATCCTAACACAAGCAAGGAAACCCCTTTTAAGGTTATCAATGTTTTCCCATACGGAACAGTCGAGGTAAGTAATCTTATGTTTGGCCCGTTGAAAATAAATGCTACTCGTCTTAAACTCTATCATAATAATGGTACTGCTAGCACGAGGAAGGACTTTCAACTCCTCAAACCACCATGAATATGCAAATGAGAGGAAAGTCTAGCTTAAGACTATAAACGAGCGCTTCTCGGGAGGCAACCCGAGCACTAACCCCATTAACTTCTACATTTTTTTATTTTATTTATTTTATTCCATTCTTTCCTTTCAGTACCTAACTGTAAATCAACCAAGTGCAGATTTCCCAGCCACATGGCCTTGCACACGACCATGGCCGTGGCCGTGTAGATACCCCGAATCCCCGTACTGACATGGCAGAGATGGTACGAGTCAGAACGAATCATATCTTCGAGTCACGGACTCCAACTACCACGTCACGGTCGTGCGAGGCGGCCGTGGCCAACACTGTTAGATCATACACGGGCGTGGAAACCTGAACATGGGCGTGGGAGAAGTGAACAAAGCATCACACGACCGTGTGATATGGCCGTAGGACACAACACACCCACGATACACGGGTGTGGGGATGTACCAGAGCTGAAAAATTTCTATTTAAAACAACCCTCTCCCCTTCTCACCCACTCCCCATTCACTCCTCACTCCCCTCCATATTCACTCTTCTCCTTCTTCATTCTCTAAAGCCTCAATCTACGCTTCAACAATGTCGAAGAAACGGAAGGATCCTAGCACAGTCTCCCTTAGAGAGACCGATCTACATAAGTTCATACTGGCCGCTTCATCCACTCAACAAGCTAATGGTCTTTGAGACCATTTAGCTTTTATTCTACTTTTCTCTTTTCCTTTATTTTCCTTCTCTTTGACTCTCGTATGCTTAATTTAGTTTATTTCATATTAGTTTCTTGATTTTAAACTCTTCAGGCTACTTGGGAATCACGCCACTTCGGTCACCGCCAACACCACGACAGCCTTAGATATCACACCCACCTCACGAACCATCCAACAATAAGGACTCCTCAGTACATTCATCTTTTCTTTTAATTTTATTTTACTTTCTGTTTTCTTTCTCTTTAGCTTTCTTGTCTTTAAATACATAATTAGTTTATTTTAAATGTGTCATAATAATTCCTGGCTAATTCTTCACGAGCTCCCCAATTTCTTCATCTAGCGCAGAGCTCGTTTGTAACCACCACACCAAAAGACGACACTCCAACGTATTTTTCACATCCTCCAAGGATTTCATCCATAATTCAGGAAGTTTCACTTCTCTCCCTCTCTTTTGATTACCTTACTATATGCTATTATCTATCTTTGTACATTGAGGGCAATGTACATCTTAAGTGTGAGGGGGTTAACTATAGTATTATTTGAAAATCCTTGAATTATGCCTTGTTCAAAAGTAAAGTTTCTCGTATTATGATTAAAATGAAATTTCCCTGATTTATGATTTTTTAATATGTTTTGGATTAAGTCACTGATAATTGTGCTTTGATGATTAAATTCGAAGAATATTAGAGAATCAAGCATGATAAGTCTATTTTTTTCAGAATTAAAATTTTTTTAGGTTGTCTACCTGAATCTGAATGTTACCTTGAAGTTTGAAATTTACGAGGTTGACATCAAAAACCCATAATTTTTGTGAGATTTTGAGCCTTATAGAGCATACATTCTTTCGTGCTCACTTTTTATTATGAGTATATCAACATTGATCTGTTATTCTAGAACTTGCTTCGACTATACATGTCAAGACCACACCTTTGATTTGATATACAGAGATGATAAAGGCACTTAGGATTTAACTCACTTACTCCACTAAAAGACTACCATCACAATTAACCCTTAGTGAACCCCGTTGATCCTAACAACCCTTTTTATTGACTCACCCACTAATATTACCCCAAAACCCTTTGTATTTGTTATCACCATTCATTTTTACCACCCTTATATCGAGATTTGATTTGATCGGTTGCCTAATTATTTTTATTTCAGTAGTAAATTCATCCTTTAATATCATTTGACTTGTTCTTAAAAAAATCGAAGTATATTCACTATTAGTTTTGTGATTAGGTAAGCTTATACGTTAAATTCCAATTATTGAAGAAGAAACTCATATCTGAATATTATTAGTAGTACAAGTTTATTTTTAGTTCGTGTTTCTAGTTAGATAATTTGTCAGGTTAGTCTCGATTCTAACCTTCTAATTCAGCCTTTATCCACACCTTTAACCCAAACCTCATTACAACCCTTTTTAAAGACCTTTTGATCTGTGTATCATCTCATTTTACAGTGGTGGAGATTTGATTTTCAGGCAAGCCTATGGGATTAACTTTTCATGTTCGACTTTTGAGTGCTTAATTCTGAACCTTAAACACTTCGAGTGATTTGAGTGAATCTTTAGTGAGGATGTCAACTCTTGTCGATTTCGAATCAGAGATAATTATTTAGGTAAAGGGAAACACCTAACGTCTTCAGGGCTATAAATGTATAACTTTTATTATTTGAATCTTTATGACTGTTTGAGTTGAATTATCAATGTATGAATTATCTTTGAATTATGATGAAGCATTATTGATGAATAATATGAATCGAGGAAGTTTGTTTTAATTATAAGTTGAGAATTTTGCTTGAGGACAAGTAAAAGCTTAAGTGTGGGGGTATTTGATAAACCGTAAAAGTAACATATTTTAGGCCCACATTTAGCATGCTTTTGGATGATTTAAGCCTTGAATTGTGTAATTTGGTGCTCTTAATCCTTTGTTTTCATGTTTTATACCCAGGAGAGCACTAGAGGATGAAAAGAACGAAAAACGGGCCCAAAACAGAGTAAATAAGCCATATCACGAAATCCACACGGCCTGGGCTCAAGACCACACGGCCGTGCCCCACTCAACAGTCTCGAACACAGCTTGGCCACGACTTACACAGGCATATGCCATGGGTGTGTCCCTGTTGTGATAGAGAAAAGTTTCACTCAGATTTGGATACTTAGAGGCAAAGAAACACATTTAGAAGCCTATATAAACACCCTAAGTATGACCTAAAAAGGGGGAACCCAAGGCTTTAGTCAGGGGGCGTCCAGCTAGGCCAAAGAGGATAGATTTGTGGGGATTTACGCTAAGATAGCTAGTTGATTCATCTCAAGAAGCCGGAATTATACTCAAGACGGAGGATCTCTCCTTCAATTCCTTCAGGGGGTTTTAGGGATTTCTTATGTTTTGTTTTATCTTTTCTTTTGAGATGTATTCTTTTATTATTATTATGAACTAAACCCTCAGATACCTGAGGGGGATGAAACCTAAGATGAATCTTGTTATCGTTTGCTGAACTATATGATAAATACTTGACTTGTTCTTAATTATGTTATCTTAATTCTTGTGTTGATATTTCCGGGATATTAAAGCAAGTGTGATGTGCTTAGGTGGAGGAGCAAAAGTCCCTGCCTAAGAGTAGATTTAGCATAATTAAGCGGAGTTGATTGCACGCCTAGAGATAGGGTGACGAGATTTTGCCGAATTAGGGTGAAACCTAATATGGGAGTCCATAGATCGAGTTAATGCAATTCTAGGGGTTTTAATTAGAAAGAGATTTCAATTAATCAACCTAGGGTTAGAAGTTAGTCGCCTCGAGAGAGGGATTAATATACGTTAGGGAATCTTACGGATCAAGTCAAGTGAATAAATCGTCTGGTTCAGAGTTAGATAAGAAGTGAAGTCTAGGTGGATTCTTCCTTGGGTATCGTCTTAGTCAATTGGTTTTCTCTCAACTATTTTTCCCAAATTCATTCTTCTTTATCTTAGAGTCTTTAGTTTAGTTCTTAGTTAATTTTAGATTAGATAAACAATTCCCTTAATTCTTAGGCTAGATAATAAAAAGAGAGTTAGTATTAGTACTTTTAGTTCCTTTGGTTTCGACAATCCGGTCTTGCCTTAACTATACTACTGTTCCATAGGTGCGCTTGCCTCAAATCGTTGTCATAGTTAGTTTCCAGGTTCGATCAATCTTTATATAAATTTTAAGACTTTGACTCGCATAAGACAAAAATCATGTTTTAATAAAAAAGTTAATAATATTAACTATTTGGACTACTTAATAACATAATAAAAATATAAGGACCGATTTACGTTTAAAATTAAATTATAGAAATTAAATCTTAAATTTAGAAATTTAAGAGGGATCAAAATTGAAATTTAACCATTTTGGTAAAATGCAAAAAGAAGAAAGAGAAAGGGAGCATGGTTTGGGTGTGCCGCTTGTAAATAGAAGAGGACCTTAGAGATATTAGATGGACCAAAACTGAAATTTAACCATTTTGGTAAAACGCAAACAAAAACAGAGCATGATTTGGCTTCCACGTGTAAGTAGGAGTACGTTCCTTTTATATATAACTATATATAAAAAGTCAGTCTAAATGGAATTTAAAGGCTTTCAGCTTCTCGCCGTTTCTTCTTCCTTCTTATATATATATATATATATATATATATATATCGAATAAGAAAATTTACATATATTAAATATTTTAAAGGCATGTAAAAATTATTTAAAATTAGCTGATTGAGTCTTAACTTGATTTGTATGAACATTGTTGACAATGTAGAAGGACGTGTGCTCAAGTGTGTTGAAGTACATTATCCTCCTATTTGTAAATTGGGAAAGGGCTATGGGTAGTTCTAGGCATTATGTTACAAAGAGCAGATATAATCAAAACTTATAATAAGATTATTCAAAAAAAATTGAAATTTGGGAAAAAGCAAAGAGGAGGTTGACTTCATCATCTATCCTCAAGTCGAAGATAGCGCTTATAAAGTAAGAACGCCACGTTGGATCGGACTGTGCATCCTATTAAAGGAATGTGAACGTTGCGCGCTTAGTAAGGTTTAAACTCTTGCCCCTTATATTTGCATCTAAAGGCATATACACTGCCACTTAATCAAGTGGTACTATGGCTCCCCTCTAATGACCTATATGATATAAGTTCAAGGTTTAATACTCTACCATAAGTAAATAACCACTATTTCCTTTAGTAGGTGACCATGCACCACATATAGTCTGATTTAACGAGGCTCTTCTGCTTTATGAATCCATTGAATCTTCAAGTAGTCTCAGGCATTCAAGTTTTCCATAGAGTTGGGAGACAAAACATTGGGTTGATCCAAAGAAATAGCAACCTGTTGAGGGATTTGTTTGGTTCAAATCCTTAGGTGCTATATAAAAGGGAGGGGTTCAAACCTTACTAAGCACGTGACGCACGACCCAATCCAACAAGCTACCACTACTTTGTGAATCCCACCTTCGGTTCAAGCTCCCAACAATGTCAGAAGACTAAATCTCCACTAGTTCAATCTAACATTTTATTTGGATTTTTGTTTTCCAGCTAGTTCAATTTCAATAGCTGAAAAAATAATAATAAATCTTTAAGTACTCAAACATGTTTCTTTTAACAAAACATAGATGGTTTAAAAATAATGGTTCTAGCAGAGAATTAATGAAGTTATGCAACAATCAAGAAGTTTTTTAGAAGTAAATTTTATCATGTTAGATATGGCATGATTACACAATATAAATATAACCTGACATAAATAGAAACATAAACATAACACAAATACATTATTCATATTTGAATTGGAAGCATGATTTAAACTATTACCTTACATCTATTTTTTTCAAGATCAATAAAGTCATTTTTAGTATATAAAAACAACTGAATTCTCTCAACACCTTTATCTATTCATTCATTTTATGTACCAATTTTTTAGTACAAATTATTGAAAGGCTTAAATTCAAAGTCTTTCGAACGAAAACAATATATTTTTCAAGCATTACAATAGCATAAGCAAAAGCAATGAAAACATTTAGGTGTGCAATTCGGTGGACAAGCATCCTTGCAATCATCATCCGTGCTGCATTTAGCATTCACCATCGGTACACCATCAAAGGGTAATGACTCAGACACCGACAAGCAACTACATTTATTGGTTTTTAAGTCACAAAGGCCAAGATGATCACAATTCAATTGACACTCCGAGTCATAAGTACATGCTTCCAAGTTTGATACACCTGCAAATTAAACAATAAATTTTCATCATTTTTTGTTTTATTTAATTTTTTTAATTACATATTGATGCATATATATAATATATATCTAAGACAAATAAGATTTGAATCTCAAAACAATTGAAGCCTCTCATTTTATCTTAAGATTGCAATATCTTTTGTACAAAAAAAAATCATATGTATATGTATGTAATGATTAAATATCGAAGTAAAGAAATATTATATAAACTAACCAAATACCACGATCAAAACAATGAAAAAAGAAGCAACACCAAAAGAAGCCATTGTTTGAAAGATGTTGAGAGATGAAATTTAGAGTCGATTATATTATGAAAATGAGTCGGTGATGCACAATTTGTGAAATATATTGGACATTTTATAGTTGAATTTGTGGACCATTTTGAACCTAATATTAAATGATGCAATATCTAGATGAGGATATACTTGCCAATTATGTAGCTCTCAAATAGGAAAATAATAAATTTACAATATAATTTACACATAACTTATGGTATAATAAGGATAAGAACAAAAGTAAGACATATAGAGCTGCTATATATAATAATTTTTTTTTGGAAGTTTCACTATTATAAATAAAGATAAATACCAAAACTATAAATGATTTTTGATTAAATGTGTAATTTTATACATGAAATTTTGATTTGATCCAATTTTTGTAAATTATTAACATAATTATTCATATAACATCATTTTATGTTTATATATTGCATACATAAAATAATTATATTTATCTAATATAAAAATAATTGATGTATTTATTTTTTTTAAAATGTGTATGATTTAAATCAAAATTAAAGTTTCAAGTGTACATTTGAACCACAATTAGAGTTTCACGTGTACAATTGCACCAAATTAAAGTTCATGCATATCAATGCACATTAAATCAAAGTTCATGTGTAAGTTTGAGATTTATCCCTTATAATAAATGTAATACTTTCACAAATATAATATAAGTACAAATGTATGTTTAACCATACAAATGTATGTTTAACCAACTATAATGTAAAATCAAACAAGTACAAAGCATAATAGATGAAGAATAAAAAGAACTGAACATAATTTACACATATTATGCACACATGGTACAATTGAAGACACATATTTCAATAATTTATTGTGAAACTCGAATATGTGTACTCAAAGCATCCAGCATATTAATATTTTTTTTTACAATTTACAATAAATTGAAAATAATTTCTAAACAAAGACAATAATTTTTTTAAAAAAAAATTCAGTCAAATTATTAAGTTAGGATTTATAACTTAGTGAATATATCTTATATCCAAAAAACATTGATGTTTCATTTTTGGGTAAACTTCAAAAATAGTCACTTTTGTTTACCTCATGTTATATTTTAGTAACTTATGTTTGAAATGTTGCATTTTAGTCACTTACATTATCGTAAGTCTAAAACCGAAGTTTGATCATTGTCTAATAATGTACAAAAAAAAACAAAAAAAAAAAAACAAAGCAACAATGCAAACCTAAAAGAATTAGCAAACTACATATCTGTCTCTAAGACTGTCTTCAAATTATATATAACCATGTAATATTTTAATCGAAGAAGTAATTATATGAACTATTTGTACTAATTAATAACACTATAAAAATACAATGACCAAATTGCATTAGAAATTAAAGTGTAGAAGTTAAACCTCAAATTTAGGACCAAAAATGAAATTTAATTATTTTTCTAAAATTGTAAAAAAAATAAAAAAGAAAATGTTAGATTGACACAAACTTAAAAGAAATAGAAAACAATGTGTCAGTCTCTAAGACTTTTAGGGTATTCAAATTGTATATAATCATGTAATGTTTTAAAAAAAAGTTAATAATATTAACTATTTGGACTAATTAATAACATAATAAAAATATAAGGACCAATTTACGTTTAAAATTAAATTATAGAAATTAAATCTTAAATTTAGAAATTTTAGAGGGATCAAAACTGAAATTTAACCATTTTGGTAAAATGCAAAAAGAAGAAAGAGAAGGGGAGCACGGTTTATGATCGCTGCAATCAGAGCTTTAAAATTTATAAAAGAATGATCAAACCTGGGGACTAACTCTGACAACGATTAAAGGCAAGTGTACCTATCGAACAGTAGTATAGCTTAGGCAAGACCGGATTATCGAACCCAAAGGAACTAAAAGTATTAATACTCACTTTCTTTTTATTATTTAACCTAAATTAAAGTGAAGGTTGCTTTTAAACTAAATTGCCGAAGACTTAAACTAAGAACACAAAGATAAGAAGAACGAATTGGAAAATAACTTTGAAGAAAAACTCAGTTGATTGTGACGATACCTTCGGGAAGAATCCACCTAGACTTCATTTATTATCTAACCCCAAATTATATGATTTTTTTACTTAGCTTGATCCGTGAGACTCCCTAACCTATATTAAACCCTCTCTCGAGGCGAATAACGTCTAACCCTAGGTTAATTAGTGGAACTCTCGTTCGCTTATAATAACCCCCCAGGATAGCAGTAAATCGATCAATGGACTCCCATATTAGGTTTCACCCTAATCCGGCAAAATCTCGTAACCCTATCTTTAGGCGTTCGATCAACTCCACTTAATTATGTTAGATCTTCTCTTAGGCAGGGTCAATTCCTCCTCCACCTAAGCACATTAGATTTGGATTAAGCAACATAATTAAGAACAAACTAAGTAATTCATCATATAACTTAACAATAAAATAACAAAATCCATCTAGGTTTCATCCACTTCAAGTATCTGAGGGGTTTAGTTCATAATGAATAAAGAAAACATCGCAAGAGAAAAGATAAAACAAAACATAAGAAAACCCTAAAACCCCCTGAAGGAATTGAAGGAGAATTCTGCCATCTTGAGTATAATTTCAGCTTCATGGGATGGATCAACTGGCTATCCTCGCATTATTCCCTAACTCTGACCTTCTTGGCTTGGCTCCTTGGCCTAGCTTTCGATGCCGGTTCCGGCTTCTGCCTAACTCCCTTCTCAAGTTGCCCCCTTGGGTGTTTATATAGACTTTGAGATGCCTTACTTGGCCCCTAAGTATCCTAATTTAAGTAGAATTCCTAATAGGGTGTTTGAATAGGCTTTGGAATGTGTTTCTTTGCCTCCAAGTATCATTTCCAGAATGAAATTGCTCTTTCCAGCGACAGGGACACGGCCATGGCACACGCCCGTATGGATCGTGGCCAGGCCGTGCTCAGACTTTTAATGAGGCACGGCCGTGTTAGCTTTGGGCCAGGTCGTGTCGATTTCTCTCTTGGCCCAATTTGGTTAGTTTTAAGCCCGTTTCTTGTTCTTTTCATCCTTGGGTGCTTTCCTGAGTATAAAACATGAAAATAAAGGATTAAGAGCACCTTTTTACATAAATTGAGGGATAAGTCATCTAAAAACAAGCTAAATGTGGGATTAAAATATGTTATAATTACGGTTTAGCAGTTTAGATGTACCGCTTGTAAGTAGAAGAGGACCTTAGAGATATTAGAGGGACCAAAACTAAAATTTAACCATTTTGGTAAAACGCAAACAAAGAGAGAGCATGATCTAGCTGCCACATGTAAGTAGGAGGACGTTCCTTTTATATATATAGTTATATATAAAGTTAGTCGAAATGGAATTTAAAGGCTTTCAGCTTCTGACCATTTCTTCTTCTTTCTTCTTAAAGAAAATTATATCTATCAAATAAGAAAATTTACATATATTAAATATTTTAAAGGCATGTAACAATTATTTGAAATTTGTTGATTGAGTCTTAACTTACTTGGTATGAACATTGTTGACAATGTATGTAACAGCCCGATTTTGGGGCTAGTCAGAACAGTGGTTTCAGGACCACTAATCCAAAGAAAATTATTTTAATATTACTTTATGTGTTATAGCATGATTATAGGGATGCATGAAAATTTTGGTGCCTTAATTTTAGCGATTGTATGCTTAATTGTGAAAAAGGGACTAAATTGCATAAAATGCGAAAGTTCTATTTTACAAGCCAAAGGTGTTTAATTGGAGGCCCTTTATGTGCAATTAGACCCTTATAATATAGAGTGGCCGGCCATAGAGGACAAAAATATGTCAAAATTGGTCAAGTTGGTGGATTAGGTGGATCAAATTGAAGGATAATAAATAAAATAAAGAAAAGATGATATCACCCTATTCATTCATCTTCTCCCACCGAAAATATCAGCTAAGGAAGGGTTTTGGAAGCCAAAAATTTTCAGCAACCTCTCACCCTTGAAAGTAAGTGATTTTGGTGGCCTTTCTTACTAATTTTTGTACTTTTGGAACCCTTAAAGCTTAAGCTAGCTAAAGAGGGGTCTATTTTGCAAAATGGTTGAAAGTTTAGGGACTTTACATTAGAGTACTTATGTAGCTTTCTGAGTTTTAGGGAAGAAAATGAATATTGGGTGTTAAATACACAAATGTTGTGAAAGGTGTTTCCATGAAAACACCTAAAAAGGGACCTATTTATAAAGGTGTAAATTGAGTAGTAAATACATGAAATGATTGGAATTGTAAATTGTTATAAGAGAAATAAATGTTCAACTAGGCTTGTTTAATGAAGAAATTTGATGAAAAATGATTTACGAGCCTATGTGCAAAATCGTGATTTTGCCAAAGTATAAGGGCAAAAAGGTCGTTTTTGCCAAAGTAGAAATTTTTTAAGTGTTTTGATTTATGTAGTGATTAAATGAGTAAATTTTATTATTATAGATCAAGAAGAGTGCAAAAACAACAGGGGAAAAGGCAAGGTTTCGGACTAAGCCGTAAATTAACATATTTTGCACCGAGGTAAGTTTATGTGTAACTATACATCTTTATTACAAATGTTTTAACTAGTAATGCATTGTGTGGATAAAATTGCTTATTAGTGAGAATTATTGAAATAGTAGAAAATGTGAAAACTCTCGGATGAACCTTCGAAAGAGAAATACGGGTACGGGTGGATATCCGTAAATATGTAAATTTTAGTGGGCTGTGTGCGATACCACCTTGTTATTTATTAATGATGGGATATGTGCAATACCATCGTATTTATTATCATTTTGGTAGGCTATGTGCGATACCACTTGAATTATCATTGTTGGTGGGCTGTGTGCGATACCACCCTAGTATTGATTAATGGTGGGCTTTGTGCAAAACCACTGGGTAACTTGTACCATTCCGAATGATTCATCAAGAAACTTGTTTAAGTAAATATTTCATGTGTCTTTGTGGTGATAAGTGCAGGGTATATGCGCAAGAAATTGTGGGCAATGTTTATGATATGTGTTTGGGATATGGTAAGATTTGAAATGAGTAAGCATGATTATGAGGATAAGAATTGTTATTACATAGTATGTAATGTTTGACTGATTATTATGTGGTATGTTGCTTATTGTTTACATATAGACTTACTAAGCTTAAAGCTTACTCCTTTCTCTTTTCCCTTGTTTTATAGTGTCGAAGAGCTAGCTCGGGGTACGGAGATAAGCAAAAAATTCACCCACACTATCAACACATCTTGGTATATTTAGACTTAGCATTTTGAGTATGGCATATTTTGGGACTAGACTTAGTTAAATGTCATATTTTTATGGCCAAATATGTTGGCTCATTCAAAGATGAACTCTTTTGTATAAGGCCATAGTTGATGGCTCTTTCTTATGAATCTATGAAAAGATAAGGTTATTCATGATTGTGCAAGTAGCATGTTGATTTACTTGGCTTGATTATGCATGAATGGGTTGATGGTTGAATGTAAATTATGTTTGTATGAGTTGAGGTGATAGAAGGAGCTTGGCAAATAGCCTTGTTCTTGTCTACATGGGTAGACACACAGGCGTGTGTCTAGGCCATGTGTGACACACGATCAACCTCATGGGCGTGTGGTTAGGCCGTGTGTTTCCTTGCATGTTAAGTTTACAAGTCAGTATGCTCAGCAGTAAACACACAGGCGGAGACGCGACCCAAGGACATGGGCGTGTGCCAAGGCCGTGTGAAGTCTGCATCTGAAATTTGGAATTTAATTTGCCACACGACTGAAGGACACGAGCATGTGCCTAGGCCGTGTGACATTTATGGGGTGATGACGTCAGAAATAGAATGCCAAGGTTTTTGCACACGGGCTAAGACACGGGCGTGTCGAGGCCGTGTGAGGGACACGGGCCAGGGACACAGGCGTGTGTCCGGCCGTGTGGAAACCCCTGTAGGTTCAAATTGAGAAATAAATCCACACGGGTGTGGAACACGGGCTTGTGATATGCCACACTGACGTGTCCCTCCCACCACACGGGCGTGTGGACTATTTAGTGAAAATTTTTCTAAGATTTTCTAGAGAACTTCAAAGGAGTTCGATTTGATCCCGAACCATTTCTTATGTGTGATTTGGGCCTAGTAGGCTTGTTTAAGAGATGTTACGAAAAGTTTTAATTTTGAATGGAAAGTCTTGTCATGGTATTGCATAATTATTGGTGTATAAGTTTAGTTGTAACACCCCAAACCCGGACAAGACACCACGTCCGAATCTGGCATGCTACGGGGAAAACCATTTTGGTAAACTAGATTTTTGTTCTAAAAGCTGAGTGAAAACACAGTGTGTTTGAAACAAATTTGAGCAGTCTTGTTTGAAAACAGTTGATGTATTTGAAATCCAGGGATTTTGAAAACTTTGCTAAAATTTGTAGTTAAAACGAGTTATTCCCCTTTAAAACTCTAATAGTTTCTGAGTGATACAGAAAACACTTTTAACCTTAGAAGAATTACAAGTTTGGATTTAAAATCCTTTGTATTTGTTCATCGAAAAGACTTTGTGTGTTACCCGATGGTATAGTTTAAAAACACGTCGCGTGATAATTTTGAAAACATTATCTTTCCAGGTTTTAGTAAAATTTACCGGCTTATTTTTGTTAAGGCATATTAAAATCTAACTAAAACATCAAACAACTTAAAGCATGAATTTAAAGGCCTTTTACAAACCAAATAAAAACCCAAGTGAAAGTAAATAAGCGAAGTACCAAAAAAATATAAAGTCTGAGTAAAAACTTCATTCAGCATGGCATAAGCACCTCGAGTCCATTCCGGCTCCAAGTCCGCATCTACGAGTCACCTGAAAGGTCAAAGGAGAGGGTGAGTCGAGTGACTCAGTGTGTAAATCCCGCTCCCGAAGAAACAACATGCTAACACACATCATACATAGCAACATGATTAATGCAACCCGATCCTAACCATCCATAACACCTTTTCTACCCCGTGTGGTACCAAACCACTGGTGGTGCCAAACCACTGGTGACATATAGTCACAATGTGCTACCAAAGCACTGGTGTCCCAAAGACACAAAATCCATCAATGTGCTACCAAAGCACTGGTGTCCCAAAGACACAATTGTGCTACCAAAGCACTGGTGACCGAAGTCACAAATCAAATGATGATGGGGCCAACCCATCGTGTGATACCAAATCACTAGCAGACGATCCCATATCTCAAGTGGGGCCAACCCACGGTGGTCAAACCACAGGGACAAGTCGCAATGAGGTGCCAAACCTCTGGTGTCCCAAAGACACAATGTGCTACCAAAGCACCGGTGACCGTAGTCACAAATCTGGTGATGGGGCCAACCCATCGTGTGTTACCAAAACACTGGCGTCAATCCCGTATAATCATCTGTGGGGCCAACCCACTGTGGTACTGAGCCACTGGGACGAGACGCTGAGGTACCAAACCTCTGGAGGTGCCAAACCTCTGGTGACCCAAAGTCACAAAGTGTGCTACCAAAGCACTGGTGCTCGTCAGCACAAAATATCATTACTCCCTCCTCTCATATCACCCATACATATCGTACTCATGAGATTATGCATCTCATACCAATCGTGCATCTCATACAAATCATGCATCTCATGCTAATATGTCTAACCACATAACCCATATCACATATATCCATATCCATTATGTCATATAAATCATTAATAACTCCTAATAATATTAATAATAACTTACCCGAATCGTACACATACCCCTTTTTGGGTATCCAATTAACCTTCACACTGTTCCAATATTATTAAGCAATCAAGTTTATTAACAATGTTACCAAGTAAAGGGTGTGCTAGTTACACACCTGGTAAAACCGAGCCTAAAGGTCCCTACGAATCACTCTGAGTCCCTTGACTAACTGGCTCCTAGAACAATCGGCCAACATTAGGAGTTAGTCACTTGCAACATTCGGCCAAAGACTTATAATAAAAGGGGTTTGTTGAATCATCCTTACCTTGCAAGTGTTTGGTTTCCTTCCAAACCCGAACCAACTACTAGCCCCTTTGATAATCGGCACCCCTAAAAGAGAACTGTTAAACACTTGAATAATCTTAACCGAAGTCTAAGGATTGAACTCACACTAATATTCCAATTACTTACCCCCACACTTACCAATCACTTAACAGATGAAGGTGGCTCCTCTTGTGTGCTTGTAACCCTTTGATGTCCTATAATGAGGAGATTAGAATCCTTCAAAAATGACCATAGCCGGCCCTTAATCAAATCATAACCAACCAAGATCAAAAGAGGAAGATATGGCCATTCGGCCTTGCACTTACCAACACCCAATATTCGGCCAACCAATGCCTTCTAGGAGAGGAGAGGTTCGGCCAACTTTTGGAACAAGATGAAGAAAGAATTCGGCTTATCCCAAAGAAGAAACACAAGGGAAAGGTGTACAGAAGGGGATTGATATTCGGTCAACAATGGAAGGAAGATTCGGCTCAAAAGGCAAGGAAAGGAGATGAGAATAGATAGAGTTTCGGCTAGGAGGTATTGAAAAAGGAAGATGAAAATTAAAAGAACCAAGTAAAAGCTTTCGGCTTGCTCAAGGTTTTCATGTGAAGAGAAAAAGAGAAAGTGAGATGAAGAGAATGTTAATTCGGCTTATACCAAATGAAGAGAAGAAGAAGATAGGGGAGAAAGCATTCGGCCAACAACACCAGGTGTAGAAACGATTGCAACACTTTAGCGAATATGCCTTTGGACTTACGGTTTCAAAGAATAACAGGTGAGAGCACTCCCTTTGATGGAAAAACGGCTTACTAATGTCAAAAAGAAAAGTTGTTTGGCACTACTCTCTTGACCGAAAATGACCAAATGCCTAGGAGGATTTCGGCTAACAACATGTGACCGAAAGTGCATCAAAATTCTAAAATGAATTTCGGCTACCCCCAAATACCACTTACCAATCGGCCAACCCCCTCCCCAAGCATCCAAGCCGTCATTACCCCCCACTCCAAGCCCCAAATATTCGGCCATGATCCCCCAAACAACTCCCAATCACTCATTCAAAATAGTTTGAACAAGTCCTCCTCCTTGATTTGCTCTCCACCATCCAAGTCACCCCTTTTACCAAGTCCAAGTTAGAGTTCCACTTGCATTCTGCCTCTTCCTCATGCCGTCCCAAAAAGCAACTAAAATGGGAGTTCCGCAGCTCGAACTCAGGCCATCCCTCTTCCTTGCAAATGACGCCATACCAACTCCCAAGTGGCGCATGCTCTGCCACTCTGCCACTCTTCTCTTTGTGCTATGAAATACCAAAAATAACTTAAAAACCCCAGCTTCCTCAACCCCATTCACTTAATACCCAAAAAAACCAAAATTTTCTAATTTACTCAGGCATACACCTAAGCTATAATTAAGTCCCTAAAACCCCGAAATAACAACACAGCATACTACATACATGCAAAACATGCCAAGACAAAAATAGCCCCTAACCCGGGATATTACAGTTCTACCCCCCTTAAAAATAATTTCGGCCTCGAAATTACCTGATCAAAAGAGTTGCGGGTATTGCTGTCTCATCATATCCTCGGGTTCCCACGTCGCTTCTTCCACGCCATGATTCCGCCAAAGTACCTTAACCAACGGCACAGACTTCCTACGCAGAACCTTCACATCCCGATCAAGAATCTGCACAGGCTCTTCTTCCATAGTCAAGTCCGGATTTACCTCGATCTCTTCCACTGCTATCACGTGCGACGGATCCGAACGATACCTCCGAAGCATCGAAACGTGAAAAACGTCGTGAATCTGACTAAGCTCTGCTGGCAACTCAAGCTGATACGCTACTGGTCCAACCCGTCTCAAAACCTTATACGGCCCAATAAACCTCGGACTTAGCTTACCTTTCTTCCCGAACCTCAGAACCTTCTTCCAAGGTGAAACCTTCAAGAAAACTCGATCCCCAACAGCAAACTCTATATCTCTCCGCTTAAGATCGGCATAAGACTTCTGCCGGTCCGAAGCTTCCTTCAATCTAGCTTGAATCAACTTAACCTTGTCTTCAGTCTCAGCTACCAACTCGGGTCCCAATAACTGACGTTCACCTAACTCTGTCCAGCACGTAGGTGAGCGACACTTCCTACCATACAACGCCTCGTACGGAGCCATCTTGATGCTCGCTTGGTAACTGTTGTTGTAGGCAAACTCAGCTAACGGTAGAAACTCCTCCCAGCTACCTCGAAATCCAAGACACAACCTCTCAGCATGTCTTCTAAGATCTGAATAACCCTTTCTGATTGACCGTCAGACTGCGGGTGAAAAGCCGTGCTGAAATCCAAACGAGTACCCAATGCTTGATGCAATGCCTTCCAGAACCTAGACGTGAACCTGGGATCCCTATCCGAGATTATCGAAACTGGCACACCGTGCAACCTCACGATCTCTGACACATACAGCTTCGCTAGCTTCTGAAGTGAGTAATCAACCCTCACCGGAATAAAGTGAGCTGATTTAGTCAGACGATCCACCACTACCCAAACTGAATCCTTCTTGCTTGGCGTAAGCGGTAACCCACTGACAAAATCCATGGTTATCCTTTCCCACTTCCACTGCGGAATCTTCACAGGCTGAAGCAAACCCGACGGCAACTGATGTTCAGCCTTGACCTGCTGACAAGTCAGACATCTTCCAACAAACTCTGTCACCTCTTTCTTCAAACCAGGCCACCAAAATTGCTCTCTAAGATCCTTATACATCTTGCTACCTCCAGGATGCATAGCATGAGGACTGCTATGTGCGTCCTGCAGAATCTTCCGCCTTAGCTCAACATCTTTAGGCATACAAGCCTTACCCTGAAAACACAGAACCTCATCACTCGACAAGCTGTAACCCTCCAAACCACCATTCTGCACTTGCAACCTTCGCGCACTCAGAACCTCATCCACCAACTGTTTCTCTCTGACTTGCTCAACCCAAGTAGGCTTAACCTGCAACTCTGCCAAAATACTCCCGTCGTCGTACAAGCTCAAATGGGCAAACAAGGCTCTTAAGTCCAAAACAACCTTACGGCTTAACGCGTCTGCTACCACGTTAGCCTTGCCCGGGTGATACTCAATCGAGCAGTCGTAATCTTTCAGCAACTCAACCCATCTGCGCTGCCTCAAGTTTAAATCCTTCTGAGTCAGTAGATACTTCAGACTCTTATGATCCGTATAGACTATCGATCTCTCTCCATATAAGTAGTGCCTCCAAATCTTTAAGGCGAAAACTACAGCCGCTAGCTCCAAATCGTGCGTCGGATAGTTGACCTCATGTGGCCTCAGCTGCCTAGAAGCGTAAGCCACAACCTTACCTTCCTGCATCAACACACAACCCAAACCCGTATGTGATGCATCGCAGTAGACTGTGTATTCCTTACCAGCCTCAGGTTGAATTAGAACCGGAGCCTCAGTCAAGATCTTCTTTAACTTGTCGAAGCTTTCCTGTTGTTTCTCAGTCCAAACAAATGGAACCTCTTTCCTTAACAACTTGGTCATCGGCGCTGCTATCAACGAGAAACCCTCAACAAACCTTCGGTAGTATCCGGCCAAACCCAGAAAACTACGAATCTCAGCCACTGACCTAGGTGGCTTCCAGTCCAAAACAGCCTCAATCTTGCGAGGATCTACTCGAATACCCTCGGCTGACACTACATGACCCAAGAACGTCACTTCCCTCAGCCAGAACTCGCACTTACTGAACTTAGCATAAAGTTGCTTTTCCCTCAGAATCTGCAGCACCACCCTCAGATGCTTATCATGCTCTTCCTCTGTCCTTGAGTACACTAAAATATCGTCTATAAAAACCACGACGAACTGATCCAAATACTGCTGAAACACTCTGTTCATCATATCCATAAATGCTGCCGGTGCGTTAGTCAACCCGAATGGCATTACCAGGAATTCGTAGTGCCCATACCGAGTCCGAAACGCTGTTTCATGGATATCAGCCTCCTTAACCTTCAACTGGTGGTACCCAGACCTCAGATCAATCTTAGAGAATACCGCAGCACCCTTCAGCTGATCAAACAAGTCATCTATCCGTGGCAACGGATACTTGTTTTTAATCGTCAGCTTGTTCAACTGGCGGTAGTCTATGCACATCCGCATTGTACCATCTTTCTTCTTGACAAATAATACCGGCGCACCCCACGGCGAAACACTTGGCCTGATAAAACCTCGATCCAATAACTCCTGGATCTGAGCCTTAAGCTCTACCAATTCCTTTGGTGCCATCCTATACGGAGCAATAGACACTGGCGCAGTCCCGGGTAACAGATCAATCCCAAACTCTACCTCTCGATCTGGCGGCAAACCCGGAAGCTCCTCAGGAAACACATCAGCAAATTCCTTAACAGTACGAACCTTCTCAACAGCAGACTCTTTAGCCTCCAAAGCATACACATGAACCACATACGCATCACAGCCCTTCCTGACCATCTTCTCCGCTTTCAGAGCAGATATCACATTTGATAAGTAATCTCTCCTATTACCTATCATAGCGACCTCAACATCATCAGCCGTCTTGAGAACCATGCGCTTAGCCGCGCAATCCAACCTCGCTTGGTACTTAACCAGCCAATCCATCCCAAGAATCAGATCGAACTCCCCAAACGGCAGTTCCATCAGATCAGCAGCAAACACTACCCCTTGGAGTTCTAGGGGTACCTCTCTAAACAGTTTATCTACTACTACAGAGTGACCTAGAGGGCTAATCACAGTCATCTGCCTAGAAGATATCTCAGAGTCTAAGTCCATGGTCTCTACTATACTACTAGCAACATAAGAGTGCGTAGAACCCACATCAATTAAAGCAGTATAAGGAGTACCAAAAATCAAAAACGTACCGGTTATGACGTCCGGTGCGTCGCCCTCCTCTCGGCGCCTCGCAGCATACACCAATCCAGGCTGCCTGGCCTCAGAACTACCTGCACCTCTGCCCGGTGCTCCACGGCCCCGACCAAAACCATTACCACCTCTGCCATTACCACGGCCCCTCTGCGGTGGCGGTCCATTACCTCTGAACTGATTACGGCCCTGACTCTCAGACTGAATCCTAGCCATCCTACGCAGACAATCCCTAATGCGATGCTCCAAAGAACCACACTCGAAGCAACCTTTACCTCCAGTCCAGCAACCACCCCAATGAGTTTTCCCACACTGATTACACTGCGGTGGTCCCTGCCTAGCAGCAACAAATCTAGCAGACTGATTCTGCCCACTCGGTCTAGCCCTCTTCTGCGGATTACCAGACGAACCAGAAGACCCGAAGCTCCTCTTAAGCCTACTCCTGTCCATACTCTGCCTCACTGACTCCTTAACACCCTCAGCCACCTTAGCTTTCTCAACCAAGACGGCAAACTCGCGCTCCTGCTGTGGAGCAATCAGCAGCCTCAACTCGTCTCGCAGGCCATCCTCGAAACGAACACACCTCTCATGCTCAGTGGCTACAATGCCCCTGGCATACCTACTCAGCTTCAGGAACTCAGCCTCGTACTCAGCAACAGATTTACTCCCCTGAACAAGCCTCAGAAATGCCTTTCTTTGGGAGTCGATATAACTAGCCCCGATGTATTTCTTTTGATAAGCGGCTCTGAAGTAATCCCATGTCAAATCCTCTGCTGCCACACTGTCCCGAACCGTGAGCCACCACTGATATGACTCATCTCGGAGAAGTGACACAATACCTTTCAGCTTCTCTTCAGTCGTCAAGTCCAGATCATCCATGATCCGCTCAGTTGCCTCTAGCCAGTTCTCAGCAGTGCTAGGAGCAACACCAGAAACACCTCGGAAGAATTCGGCCCCGTTAGCCCGGAGTCGCTCAGGAACTGATTTCCTAACTCCTGCACCACCACTAGCCCCAGCTACCCTTTCCAACACTCGCAGCATCGCCTGTGACACTGCGTCATCCCCGGTCTGATCTTGGAACTCACCACCTCCAGCTGGTGGCGGAACCGGTACCTCATTTTCTGAACCCTGCCCAGATCCTACGGGCTCAGAAACCGTCATCCTACCCCTACCTCTACCACGAGTATTACGACCACGTCCACCTCGAGTGCTCATGTCTAATCTTTCTACGTATCTGATTAAAGATTTTTTTATGTATCAGTATTTATTCCACTTGTTTAAAAAGCAAGTCTTATGAATATTTAAAGAGGATTTGTTCTCGCAAGTTCACAGAATCCTATCAGTTTCAATCTCTAAGGTAGCACACTATTGCTATCATCAATCATATAACATCCAATCAAATCACGGAGAATAGTTCGGGGTACTTACCTGGGCGAATTGGTGCCGGAGACTCGGTGCCATGCCTTTCAAAACCATTTATTTAAACCCAAAACACTTAAGACATCTTTTGGAAACATTTTGGGCCTCAGGCCCATAGCCGAGCCTTTGAACTTGGCTCTGATACCACAAATGTAACACCCCAAACCCGGACAAGACACCACGTCCGAATCTGGCATGCTACGGGGAAAACCATTTTGGTAAACTAGATTTTTGTTCTAAAAGCTGAGTGAAAACACAGTGTGTTTGAAACAAATTTGAGCAGTCTTGTTTGAAAACAGTTGATGTATTTGAAATCCAGGGATTTTGAAAACTTTGCCAAAATTTGTAGTTAAAACGAGTTATCCCCCTTTAAAACTCTAATAGTTTCTGAGTGATACAGAAAACACTTTTAACCTTAGAAGAATTACAAGTTTGGATTTAAAATCCTTTGTATTTGTTCATCGAAAAGACTTTGTGTGTTACCCGATGGTATAGTTTAAAAACACGTCGCGTGATAATTTTGAAAACATTATCTTTCCAGGTTTTAGTAAAATTTACCGGCTTATTTTTGTTAAGGCATATTAAAATCTAACTAAAACATCAAACAACTTAAAGCATGAATTTAAAGGCCTTTTACAAACCAAATAAAAACCCAAGTGAAAGTAAATAAGCGAAGTACCAAAAAAATATAAAGTCTGAGTAAAAACTTCATTCAGCATGGCATAAGCACCTCGAGTCCATTCCGGCTCCAAGTCCGCATCTACGAGTCACCTGAAAGGTCAAAGGAGAGGGTGAGTCGAGTGACTCAGTGTGTAAATCCCGCTCCCGAAGAAACAACATGCTAACACACATCATACATAGCAACATGATTAATGCAACCCGATCCTAACCATCCATAACACCTTTTCTACCCCGTGTGGTACCAAACCACTGGTGGTGCCAAACCACTGGTGACATATAGTCACAATGTGCTACCAAAGCACTGGTGTCCCAAAGACACAAAATCCATCAATGTGCTACCAAAGCACTGGTGTCCCAAAGACACAATTGTGCTACCAAAGCACTGGTGACCGAAGTCACAAATCAAATGATGATGGGGCCAACCCATCGTGTGATACCAAATCACTAGCAGACGATCCCATATCTCAAGTGGGGCCAACCCACGGTGGTCAAACCACAGGGACAAGTCGCAATGAGGTGCCAAACCTCTGGTGTCCCAAAGACACAATGTGCTACCAAAGCACCGGTGACCGTAGTCACAAATCTGGTGATGGGGCCAACCCATCGTGTGTTACCAAAACACTGGCGTCAATCCCGTATAATCATCTGTGGGGCCAACCCACTGTGGTACTGAGCCACTGGGACGAGACGCTGAGGTACCAAACCTCTGGAGGTGCCAAACCTCTGGTGACCCAAAGTCACAAAGTGTGCTACCAAAGCACTGGTGCTCGTCAGCACAAAATATCATTACTCCCTCCTCTCATATCACCCATACATATCGTACTCATGAGATTATGCATCTCATACCAATCGTGCATCTCATACAAATCATGCATCTCATGCTAATATGTCTAACCACATAACCCATATCACATATATCCATATCCATTATGTCATATAAATCATTAATAACTCCTAATAATATTAATAATAACTTACCCGAATCGTACACATACCCCTTTTTGGGTATCCAATTAACCTTCACACTGTTCCAATATTATTAAGCAATCAAGTTTATTAACAATGTTACCAAGTAAAGGGTGTGCTAGTTACACACCTGGTAAAACCAAGCCTAAAGGTCCCTACGAATCACTCTGAGTCCCTTGACTAACTGGCTCCTAGAACAATCGGCCAACATTAGGAGTTAGTCACTTGCAACATTCGGCCAAAGACTTATAATAAAAGGGGTTTGTTGAATCATCCTTACCTTGCAAGTGTTTGGTTTCCTTCCAAACCCGAACCAACTACTAGCCCCTTTGATAATCGGCACCCCTAAAAGAGAACTGTTAAACACTTGAATAATCTTAACCGAAGTCTAAGGATTGAACTCACACTAATATTCCAATTACTTACCCCCACACTTACCAATCACTTAACAGATGAAGGTGGCTCCTCTTGTGTGCTTGTAACCCTTTGATGTCCTATAATGAGGAGATTAGAATCCTTCAAAAATGACCATAGCCGGCCCTTAATCAAATCATAACCAACCAAGATCAAAAGAGGAAGATATGGCCATTCGGCCTTGCACTTACCAACACCCAATATTCGGCCAACCAATGCCTTCTAGGAGAGGAGAGGTTCGGCCAACTTTTGGAACAAGATGAAGAAAGAATTCGGCTTATCCCAAAGAAGAAACACAAGGGAAAGGTGTACAGAAGGGGATTGATATTCGGTCAACAATGGAAGGAAGATTCGGCTCAAAAGGCAAGGAAAGGAGATGAGAATAGATAGAGTTTCGGCTAGGAGATATTGAAAAAGGAAGATGAAAATTAAAAGAACCAAGTAAAAGCTTTCGGCTTGCTCAAGGTTTTCATGTGAAGAGAAAAAGAGAAAGTGAGATGAAGAGAATGTTAATTCGGCTTATACCAAATGAAGAGAAGAAGAAGATAGGGGAGAAAGCATTCGGCCAACAACACCAGGTGTAGAAACGATTGCAACACTTTAGCGAATATGCCTTTGGACTTACGGTTTCAAAGAATAACAGGTGAGAGCACTCCCTTTGATGGAAAAACGGCTTACTAATGTCAAAAAGAAAAGTTGTTTGGCACTACTCTCTTGACTGAAAATGACCAAATGCCTAGGAGGATTTCGGCTAACAACATGTGACCGAAAGTGCATCAAAATTCTAAAATGAATTTCGGCTACCCCCAAATACCACTTACCAATCGGCCAACCCCCTCCCCAAGCATCCAAGCCGTCATTACCCCCCACTCCAAGCCCCAAATATTCGGCCATGATCCCCCAAACAACTCCCAATCACTCATTCAAAATAGTTTGAACAAGTCCTCCTCCTTGATTTGCTCTCCACCATCCAAGTCACCCCTTTTACCAAGTCCAAGTTAGAGTTCCACTTGCATTCTGCCTCTTCCTCATGCCGTCCCAAAAAGCAACTAAAATGGGAGTTCCGCAGCTCGAACTCAGGCCATCCCTCTTCCTTGCAAATGACGCCATACCAACTCCCAAGTGGCGCATGCTCTGCCACTCTGCCACTCTTCTCTTTGTGCTATGAAATACCAAAAATAACTTAAAAACCCCAGCTTCCTCAACCCCCTTCACTTAATACCCAAAAAACCAAAATTTTCTAATTTACTCAGGCATACACCTAAGCTATAATTAAGTCCCTAAAACCCCGAAATAACAACACAGCATACTACATACATGCAAAACATGCCAAGACAAAAATAGCCCCTAACCCGGGATATTACATTAGTAATGCCTCGTACCCTGTTCCGACGTTGAATACGGGTAAGGGGTGTTACAATGTAGGAGGAAGTGGGCTCGAGTGCGTTGAAACACATTATCCTCCTATTTATGAGTTAGGAAAGGGCCATGGATAGTTGTAAACATTATGTTACAAAGAGAAAATATAATCAAAACCTATAATAAGATTGTTAAAAAAAAAGATTTGAAATTTAGGAAAAAGTAAAGAAGAGGTTAACTTCATCATCCATCCTCAAGTCGAAGATGACACTTATAAAGCAAGAACGCCACATTGGATCAGACTGTGCATCACCTACTAAAGGAATGCGAACGTTGCACGCTTGGTAAGGTTTAAACCCTTGCCCTTTATTTTTGCATCTAAAAGCATACACACTTCTACTTAATCAAGTGGTATTATGGCTCCCCTCTAATGACCTATATGATATAGGTGTAGGTTTAACACTCTACAATATGTAAATGACCACTGTTTCCTTTGGTAGGTGATGTAATGCCCCAAAGTTTTTGTTTCTACTTCTGTAAAATATGACATAAATCTGCATTTACTTCAGTGGTTAAGTGTTCTGGGTGTGTGTGAGAGGTCCCAAGTTCAAGCCTTACCTTTAGCAAATTTTATTATTTTTTCTGACTTAAGCCTTATCTCTGTTCAGTGGGCTTATATTTAATTGATTGTTAAACTACATTAGAATGGGCTTGCTGGTTTGGTGGCTAAGTTGGGTGTTAGTTTGTTGAAGGTCTTGTGTTCGAATCCCTATGCAAACATGGATATTATTTTTGCTCAGATTTTGTGTTAGCATTTTGGTGGGATTAAGATTCTGAGTAGTGGGTGGTTAAGATTGTGGAAGTAGTAGGAATTGAGTGAAACTCATCTTTTCCCAAAAATCTCTCCCCTCCTGGAAAAAAACTGACGCCCTTTCTGCTCTCTGTCACTTTTCTTTTTTTTTCTTTTTGTTCCTTCTTACCTTCATTTTCTCTGTTTCCTTTTTGCTGCCAAGGCACGATATTTTGTTATTTTGGTACTCTTTATGCGTTACCGATAAGTTTGGTAGATGCGTCTCTTGTTTTAGCTTATGAATTAGTGGGTAATGGATGCGTTTTATGTTTAGGAGAGGTTCAAGGTACTGAAATTTTCCAATCAATGCTTTAATCATGCAAATTATCGTTGCTCGTCCTAAGGTAAGGATTTTTAGGCATTTTAAGAGTTGCTTTTCTTGATGTGGTTCGATTTAATCGCATGTTTTAAGCGACTAATATAATCAATTGTTGGCAAATATAGGATTTTCTGGTTTAAGGATTGCGTTTGCTGCGAAACAGAATCATGTGTGTACCCGAAACATAGAAAAACGAGATTCAACGAAAGCCAAAAAAGCTCCACTATCGACACCATACGGCCGTGTGCGACGACACGACTGTGTGATAGATGAAGGCCAGGCCGTGTGCAAGACACGGTCGTGTGATGGCTGGAGTGTGGCCGTGTAAGCCACACGGGCTAGGCCAATTTGAGCGTGTGGGCCCACTCGAGCAAACCACACGGGCGTATGGGCCCATTTATCTGAATTTTCCCTAGGGTTGCACGGGTTGTCCCAAACGACTATGGGCCTACTGTAGGGTCGGTAAGGGCTAATTAAACCCTAAACTGTGTGAACTATCTGATTGATATCCTGATCTGATTAGAGTTCTGATGCATGTCTATTTGCACTATTATCTGCTATCTGTATACGATCACAAGCATGTGACCATGTTAGATTATTTTTCTGTACTTGTATATTTCTCTATCTGATATTGGGGTTGGGATGATGTATATTAGAGGAAGTGTTCTGAAAGACAATTTAAGCCTATTATCTGGCAGCATGGCTGCATTATATCTGTTATGTGCCGCATCGGTACTATATGGTATGTAGGGATGGGTGGGTGTTTTAAACCCTACATGGTGTGTAGGGATGGTCGGAGATAGCGTGTAGAGGATGGGGGTAGGATTCTGATTATGATTTGTGTATTTGTATCTATGATGGGCTTAGGCCCGAATCTGTGTCTGACCGATTCTGTTTTACTGTATATGTGTGCATGCTTAATTTTGTGGGGTTACACACTGAGTTTACGTAAGCTCACTCTTTTCTGTTTGATCTGTACAGGAAATCCATAGAGTTAGGCGGATCGGTGCAACAGGGGACTTGACGGTGACCACTTATTACGTACTATTTCCGATTTGGTTTTACTTTAAATTTTTTATTCCTTTTTGGCTATTTTTGTAAAATGAGGACTTTTCGGACTGTTGTTTAATTTGGGTTTGACTGCGTATTATACTTTTAATGTTGTCAAACTTGACAAAAGCTCATATTTTACCAAAAACAAAGGCTTTCTAAAAATATCGAACGGTTTTTTCGAAACTTAATTACAAGTTTCTGCTAAAAAGAGGTACGTCTTAAGACATTTCGATTAATTAAATAAACATTTTGGAATAAATATAAACAAATAGGTGTTAAATAATTGAAATTGGTTTCTACCGAGATATTCCCGTTTTCAAAATCCATTCCATGTGACATCGCCAGATTTGGCCCTAACATCTAGGCCAGGTTTGGAGTGTTAAAGGTGATCATGCACCACATATAGTTTAATTTAACGAGACACTTCCACTTTATGAATCCATTAAATCTTCAAGTAGCCTTAGACATTCAAGTTTTCCATAGAGTTGGAAGACAAAACATTGGGTTGATCCAAAGACAATAACGACCTGTTGAGGGGTTTGTTTGGTTCAAACCCTTAGGTGCCATATAAAGGGGAAGGGTTCAAACCTTACTAAGCACGCGACGCACGATCTAATCCAACAAGGTGCTCTAACTTTGTGAATCCCACTATCGGTTCAAGCTCCCATTAGAGTCAGAAGACTAAATCCCCGCTAGTTAAATCTAACATTTTATTTGGATTTTTGTTTTCCCGCTATATCAATTTCAATAGTTGAAAATGTCGAATTTGAATTCATTACAAGAGGAATAGACTATGTCTATTTATAGGCTTGTAAAGCCATATTCTAATAGGAGTGTAGTAAGATTGAAACTCCTTATTCTAATCAATATCAAATAGATAGAGTTTAATAAGGTTTAAAAAACCTTATTTAAAATAAAATAAAAGAAGTGTAGTTCTATAGGGATTCTTCTTTTATTTTATTTTACCATTGTATTTTATTTAAATAAGGATTCGGGTTACTTAATTCTAACAATCTCCACCTTGACACTAATTCTTAATGAATAAGTTCTTTATTGCGAACTCTCAACGAACAAGTTCTTCACCTCTTCCATAAAACCCCTTAAGCGTTTAACTTTAACAATGAACACCAATCAATTCTAAGTGATAAACCATAATTTGAACATATTTTAATCCCACATTTAGCATACTTTTGGATGATTTATCCCTTGAATTGTGGAATCTGGTGCTCCTAATTCTTTAATTTCATGTTTTATACTTAGGAGAGCATCGAAGGATGAAAAGAACGAGAAACGAGCCTAAAACGGAGCAAATGGGCCAAAGTACGAAATCGACACTGTCTGGGCCCAAGACCACACGGCCGTGCCTCATTAACAGACCCGAACACGGCCTGGCCATGATTCACAAGGGCGTGTGCCATTGGCGTGTCCCTGCCGTAGCAAAGAAGAGTTTCACTCGGATTAGGATACTTAGAGGCGAAGAAACACATTCCGAAGCCTATATAAACACCCTAAGTACAACCTAAAAAGTGCTTTTGGTCAGGGGCATCCAGCTAGGCCGAAGAGCCGAGCCAGAGAGGCCAGAATTGTGGGAATCACTCGAAGAAAGCCAGTTGATTCATCTCAATAGGCCAGAGTCATACTCAAGACAGAGGATCTCTCTTTCAATTCCTTCAAGGGTTTTAGGGGTTTTCTTATGTATTGTTTTATCTTTTGTTCTAAGATGTATTCTTTTATCATTATGAACTAAACCCCTCGAATACCTGAGGGGGATAAAACCTAAGACGAATCTTGTTATTGTTTTCTGAACTATATGATAAATACTTGATTTGTTCTTAACTATGTGTTCTTAATTCTTGTTTTGATATTCCAGGATATTAATTCAAGTACTGATGTGCTTAAGCAGAGAAGGAATAGACCCTGTCTAAGAGTAGATCTAGCATAGTTAAGCGGAGTTGATCGCAACCCTAGAGATAGGATGACGAAAATCTATCGGATTAGGGTCAAACCTAATATGGGAGTCCATAGATCGAGTTAATGTAATTCTAGGGGTTTTAATTAGAAAGAGATTTCAATTAATCAACCTAGGGTTAGACGTTAGTAGCCTCGAGAGAGGTATTAATATAAATTAGGGAATCCTACGGATCAAGTCAAGTGAATAAATCGTTTGGTTCAGAGTTAGATAACAAGTGAAGCCTAGGTGGACTCTTCCTTGGGTATTGTCCTAATCAATTGGTTTTTCCCACAAGTATTTCCCCAATTCCTTCTCTTTGTTTTAGCATCTTTAGCTTAGTAGTTAGTTAATTTTAGATTAGATAACAAATTCCTTTAATTCTTAGGCTAAATAATAAAAAGAAAGTTAGTATTAGTACTGTAACATCCCAAAAACGGGGCTAATTGGAATTTAATTATTTTTCCTATGTTCGAACTGCTGTGATATTATTTATGGAATAATAAAGTTTAATTATGGACCTTGAGTTGGCTCGGAATAGTAGAAAATATTGTTTATAGGCTTTAAAGGAAGGGAGCCTTAGCAGAAGGGGGTTATAAGAATAAATGAAGGAATTTGGACACTAAAAAGCCCTTGGTAAAGTGGCAAAAGTGAGGCTACTTAGGAGACTGCATGTGACGCCACCAAGGAGCAAGGGAGAGCCTTGGTTCGAGTCACGGAATTTTCCTTTTTGGCACCTGGTTTGGACGGCAATAAGAGAGAGAAAAATGCTTAAATTTGTTTTAATATTAAAGGATAATATGAGCATTTTAAAGTGGATTTTTTTTATTAATTCTAAGGATAATTAGGATAATATGGGTTTTGATTAGATTATAAGGATAATAGGAGATAATAAGGAAATTATTTGGATTATTAAGAGATTATTTGATTATTTGGAAATTAATTCAAATTATTTTTGAATTAAGTTAAACAAGTGGCTCAGAGTGAATTAGGGAGATTAAATGGATTTTGAACTCCTTGGTTAATAGGAGTGGACGGCAAGCTAAGGAGGGAGGGGTGCCGAATGCTTATAAAAAGCATCAACCTATCACTTGTTTTGTTTTTTCCCATCTTGGCAAGTTGCCGAAATTCTCAACCCTCCCATCTATTTTCTCTCTTTTCTTTTCTCTCAAACACTCCTAGCCGAAAACTCTCATCATCTTTTCCTCTCCATTAATTTTCTACCATTGTTCTCTTCATAATAGCCGAATACACCCAATTGAAAGTGCCGAATCTTCCTCTCTCTTTTTATCTAGTGTTGGCCGACTCTCAAGCAAAGGTAACCTCTTCCATCTTTCTTTCTTAATCGATTATGTGAGGATATGTGGGTAAGGCCGAATGTTATTCCTCTCCTCTTATTTTTCCTCTGTCGACATCCACAAGGGGAGTAAGTGCCGATTTCAATAGTTGTGTTAACACCCTTGTGAAACCGATTTCTTTCTAGGAAACTCCGGGATCTCAAAGTAGAAAGGCGGATCTTCCATTCCTTAGTCAATCGATTGGTAAGTAGGTGGTAAGGATTTATGGTAAATAGAGTGCTATTTTAGTAAGTCAGTTAATGATTAAAAGCCGAAGGCTATCAGTATTATTTACTAATCGATGGTGGTTGACAGAGCAGATCCGGGAATTGAGTGCTGTGATTAGGAACCGAAAGGATAAAGTAGATCTAGGTGGCCGACATCTCTTTTCGGGATTTAGACGATTCAGTGGTGACAGGTGTGTACATACACACGTATAACTTGTTAAATGTACTGATTGTTGTGAATGCTGTCTTGATTTTATGTAGCATTGGATAATATACCATATCGGTATAGATGGTGATTCAGGTAAGTTTCCGTCAATATGAGATTGATATTAATGCTTTTGGGAAGCATGGCTTATGTGATATTTATGACAAATGTATGTTGATATAAACTTTGTTATAATATGATTTGATATGGGCTGATGAGTGGAGGGGGCAGTAATGTTCGTGCCGACGGGCACCAGTGTTTTGGTAACACACTGTGACTACGGTCACCAGAGGTTTGGTACCTCCAGAGGTTTGGTACCTCATTGCGTCTCGTCCCAGTGGCTTAGCACCACAGTGGGTTGGCCCCACATTTTATATAAGGGATTGACGCCAGTGATTTGGCATCACACGATGGGTTGGCCCCATCAATCGATTGTGTCTATGGACACCAGAAGTTTGGCACCTCCAGTGATTTGGCATCACATCTGTGACTATATGTCACCAGTGGTTTGGCACCACCAGTGGTTTGGTACCACAACGAGGTAGACTGAGGCGTTTGGTTGGCTAGGTTGGGTACACTATCTCGTGCATGTTAATTGTTGTAATTTGTGTATGAAATTGGTTTAAACCGGGGGAAGGGTTACATACTGAGTCTTGGTGACTCACCTTCTCCTTTATATTTTTCAGGTGATACATAGATCGCGGATATGGAGCCGGGTGGACTCGAGGTGGCCATGCAGTGGACTTGAATTGATTGAACTTTAAACTTAGCTATTTTATTTTACTTTTGGTTTATTTTTATTTTGGATGTAATAAGGCCTCCATACACTTTATTTTTGTTATCTCTCATATGTTGGATGTTTTATCTTAAACTATATTATTAAAATTAAATTAAAATCACATGTTTTTCTAAATTAACACGAAAATGTTTTAACGTGCCATCGGGCACATTTGGAATTTTATATTAACTTGGCTTAAATAAGTTTTCTAATAAACACTAAATAAAGTTTTTACAAGACATTCAAACAAAGGTTTTCAACAACTTAAATTGGTTTAGAAAAACGAATTTCTCAAAAATGTTTTCTACTGTAACAAGCTAGATTCGGCCTTAAAGTTTGGGCCGAGTTTGGGTTGTTACAAAATTGGTATCAGAGCCCAGTTCAAAGCTCGGCTGTGGGGGCCCAAGGCCCAAAAATGTTTTGGTAGGCCTTATGGAATGATTTTTGATTTTTGAACAGCATGGCCCGAGTCTCCGGCACCGATCCGCCCAGGTAAGTACATCTAAACCTCTTTGTGAATTATATTCTGTAGAAGGGTAGGAAGCATGGAACGTAGATAGACTTATAGAAACTTGAACCCTAGGATTAGAGTACTCAAACACACAAACCAAACATAAGACTTAAAGAACTAAACCAACCTATGGCTAAGTCATTGAGCTAGGGTGTGGTAACCCTTGTACGCATGTCGAGGATTGGATCCGGAAGAGCTTGGTATTTAAGCAGTCCGTGTGACTCACCTCCTCTCCACTCGAATCCTGCCTGGTGCGTAGCTTTGGTTCACCCTGACCAAGAGGGCTCGGTCATAGGCTAAACATAATGATTAAAACCCGAAAAGGGAATTAGCCGTGTTTTCGAAAAAGAATGAAACAACAAACCCTAATGTTTTCAAAACTTGTGCAATAACTTTTTTTCAAATCCGAGAACATTATTTTTACAACGTTTTTCTCGAAAAACTTGATTGTGGAAAATTACAGAAATGCCCTTAAGGGGTAAAATTACCAAAATGCCCTCGGTTCATAAAATTTCAACTCAATGGTTTTGCCCAAAATTTCGATGATTTTAAAAAATTTAAAAAAAAACCCTGCTTTGCAAATTACCAATAAAATATTTTGGCTTTGGAAAAAATTACGAAAACGCCCTTAAATTGCAAAATTACCAAAATGACCTTGACTTTTGAACTTTTTGCAAACAGCAACGTTTTAAGAAGGAAAAAAAACTTGCAAAAGGAACCCTCAGAGTTTTACAACTGTTAAAAAAAAAATTTTATAAAAAAAAATTTTTCAAAATTACCCCGATTGACAAAATTACCAAAATACCCCTGGTTTCCGAAATGATGCCATAACTTCAAATTTTACAAATTTCAGAACACTCTCCAGTTTTGGGAATTTCAAAATGACATGTTTTATTAAAGTTTTACAATCTCTTTTATTACGAAAATACCCCTGTAGGAAAATGACGAAAATACCCCTGGGTTAGAAATGGGCAGAAATGTCCGATGAACGAATAGGTATGGAAAGTATTAAAGAATGGATGCATGAACTTCTTTGTGTAAACTAGGATAGGAAACTGAAACCTTGTTTGCTCGAAAGAATCTCTGATTAAAACTCTATCCATAAAATTTCTTCGTGAATAAGAAAGTGGAACAAATGCTAACGCATAAAATTTTTCTTAATCGGATTAAAAGCGCGTTAGATAGAATGAGTTCTAGAGGACGTGGCCGACGTGGACGCGGTAGGGTTAGGATGACCGTATCTGAACCCGTCAGGTCGGGTCAAGGTTCTGAAAATGAGGTACCACCGCCGCCACCACCCCCGACTTTTGGAGCTGAGGAGCAGGATCAGACAGGGGGTGAGGCAGTGTCGCAAGCTGTGTTGCAAGTTCTCGAGTTAGTGGCTGGGGCTGGTGGAAATCTGGGAGCTCGGAAATCTGTTCCCGAGCGAATTCGATCCAACGGGGCGAAAGTGTTTCGGGGTGTGTCGGGAGTAGCACCCAGTGCAGCGGAATACTGGCTAGAATCTACAGAAAGGATCATGGACGATCTAGACCTGTCTAATGAGGAAAAGCTGAAAGGAGCCGTGTCGCTTCTAAAGGATGAAGCATATCAGTGGTGGCTCACGGTCCGAGATGGTGCCACGGCAGATGATCTTACGTGGGATTACTTTAGGGTTGCTTTCCAGAAAAAGTATGTGGGTACCAGCTACACTGACGCGCAGAGAAAGGCTTTTCTGGGATTAGTGCAAGGAGCTAAGTCTGTGTCGGAATATGAGGCGGAATTTCTAAGGCTGAGTAGATATGCTACAGGCATCGTGGCTACGGAACATGAGCGCTGTGTCCGCTTTGAGGACGGGCTTAGAGATGATTTGAGGCTGCTGATCGCTCCGCAGCAGGTTCGTGAGTTTTCGTCTCTAGTGGAAAAGGCTAAGGTAGCCGAAGGGATCAATGAGACCATAAGACAGAAGCATGATAGGAACAAACAGAAGAGAGGCTTTGGATCGCCTGGATCGGGCAGTAATGTGGAGAAGAGGGCTAGATTTAGGGAATCAGAAAGAGCCACAAAGCCTGCTCAGTGGCCACCTCAGTGTGCTAGATGCGGGAAATCCCATTCAGGAGAATGTTTGGCTGGAAGTAGAGGGTGCTTTGAGTGTGGATCGTTGGATCACCGTGTGAGGGATTGTCCTCGGAAGCTAGCTAGGAATCAACCAGAGGGTCAGAACCGTGCTCAGGTTAGAAATGAAGGACCACCACAGAGGGGTCGAGGTGCAGCTAGAGGTAATGCTAATGGTGACGGGCGTGGCCGAGGTGCTGAAGGTGCAGAGGCGAGGCAACCAAGGTTGGTTTATGCAGTTGGCCGTCGCGAGGAGGAAGATGTGCCAGACATGACAACGGGTAAGTTTCTTATTTTCGAGATACCCTCAATTGTCTTGGTTGTACTTACGTTAGTTCATTCTCATGATTGCTAGTAGAGAGTATGGAACCTGGATTATGAACGTAGGGAATGTGTAGAAAGTATGATAGTTCTTTAAGATCAAAGTGCGCAGCAGTAATGTAGGATGACGAGTTAAGGATGCACGATTGAGCGATAATAAGTAATTTCGAGGACGAAATTATTTTAAGGGGGTAGAACTGTAACATCCCAAAAACGGGGCTAATTGGAATTTAATTATTTTTCTTATGTTCGAACTGCTGTGATATTATTTATGGAATAATAAATTTTAATTATGGACCTTGAGTTGGCTCGGAATAGTAGAAAATATTGTTTATAGGCTTTAAAGGAAGGGAGCCTTAGTAGAAGGGGGTTATAAGAATAAATGAAGGAATTTGGACACTAAAAAGCCCTTGGTAAAGTGGCAAAAGTGAGGCTACTTAGGAGACTGCATGTGACGCCACCAAGGAGCAAGGGAGAGCCTTGGTTCGAGTCACAGAATTTTCCTTTTTGGCACCTGGTTTGGACGGCAATAAGAGAGAGAAAAATGCTTAAATTTGTTTTAATATTAAAGGATAATATGAGCATTTTAAAGTGGATTTTTTTTATTAATTCTAAGGATAATTAGGATAATATGGGTTTTGATTAGATTATAAGGATAATAGGAGATAATAAGGAAATTATTTGGATTATTAAGAGATTATTTGATTATTTGGAAATTAATTCAAATTATTTTTGAATTAAGTTAAACAAGTGGCTCAGAGTGAATTAGGGAGATTAAATGGATTTTGAACTCCTTGGTTAATAGGAGTGGACGGCAAGCTAAGGAGGGAGGGGTGCCGAATGCTTATAAAAAGCATCAACCTATCACTTGTTTTGTTTTTTCCCATCTTGGCAAGTTGCCGAAATTCTCAACCCTCCCATCTATTTTCTCTCTTTTCTTTTCTCTCAAACACTCCTAGCCGAAAACTCTCATCATCTTTTCCTCTCCATTAATTTTCTACCATTGTTCTCTTCATAATAGCCGAATACACCCAATTGAAAGTGCCGAATCTTCCTCTCTCTTTTTATCTAGTGTTGGCCGACTCTCAAGCAAAGGTAACCTCTTCCATCTTTCTTTCTTAATTGATTATGTGAGGATATGTGGGTAAGGCCGAATGTTATTCCTCTCCTCTTATTTTTCCTCTGTCGACATCCACAAGGGGAGTAAGTGCCGATTTCAATAGTTGTGTTAACACCCTTGTGAAACCGATTTCTTTCTAGGAAACTCCGGGATCTCAAAGCAGAAAGGCGGATCTTCCATTCCTTAGTCAATCGATTGGTAAGTAGGTGGTAAGGATTTATGGTAAATAGAGTGCTATTTTAGTAAGTCAGTTAATGATTAAAAGCCGAAGGCTATCAGTATTATTTACTAATCGATGGTGGTTGACAGAGCAGATCCGGGAATTGAGTGCTGTGATTAGGAACCAAAAGGATAAAGTAGATCTAGGTGGCCGACATCTCTTTTCGGGATTTAGACGATTCAGTGGTGACAGGTGTGTACATACACACGTATAACTTGTTAAATGTGCTGATTGTTGTGAATGCTGTCTTGATTTTATGTAGCATTGGATAATATACCATATCGGTATAGATGGTGATTCAGGTAAGTCTCCGTCAATATGAGATTGATATTAATGCTTTTGGGAAGCATGGCTTATGTGATATTTATGACAAATGTATGTTGATATAAACTTTGTTATAATATGATTTGATATGGGCTGATGAGTGGAGGGGGCAGTAATGTTCGTGCCGACGGGCACCAGTGTTTTGGTAACACACTGTGACTACGGTCACCAGAGGTTTGGTACCTCCAGAGGTTTGGTACCTCATTGCGTCTCGTCCCAGTGGCTTAGCACCACAGTGGGTTGGCCCCACATTTTATATAAGGGATTGACGCCAGTGATTTGGCATCACACGATGGGTTGGCCCCATCAATCGATTGTGTCTATGGACACCAGAGGTTTGGCACCTCCAGTGATTTGGCATCACATCTGTGACTATATGTCACCAGTGGTTTGGCACCACCAGTGGTTTGGTACCACAACGGGGTAGACTGAGGCGTTTGGTTGGCTAGGTTGGGTACACTATCTCGTGCATGTTAATTGTTGTAATTTGTGTATGAAATTGGTTTAAACCGGGGGAAGGGTTACATACTGAGTCTTGGTGACTCACCTTCTCCTTTATATTTTTCAGGTGATACATAGATCGCGGATATGGAGCCGGGTGGACTCGAGGTGGCCATGCAGTGGACTTGAATTGATTGAACTTTAAACGTAGCTATTTTATTTTACTTTTGGTTTATTTTTATTTTGGATATAATAAGGCCTCCATACACTTTATTTTTGTTATCTCTCATATGTTGGATGTTTTATCTTAAACTATATTATTAAAATTAAATTAAAATCACATGTTTTTCTAAATTAACACGAAAATGTTTTAACGTGCCATCGGGCACATTTGGAATTTTATATTAACTTGGCTTAAATAAGTTTTCTAATAAACACTAAATAAAGTTTTTACAAGACATTCAAACAAAGGTTTTCAACAACTTAAATTGGTTTAGAAAAACGAATTTCTCAAAAATGTTTTCTACTGTAACAAGCTAGATTCGGCCTTAAAGTTTGGGCCGGGTTTGGGTTGTTACAAGTACTTTTGGTTCCTTTGGGTTCGACAATCCGGTCTTGCCACAGCTATACTACTGTTTGATAGGTGCACTTGCCTCAATCATTGTCACAGTTAATTTCTAGGCTCGATCATTCTTTTTATAAATTTTTAAGACTCTGATACACGATCACTAAGCAATGTTCAAACTTGGTTATAGGAAGTGACTTAGTCATCATATCTTCAGGATTTTCATGAGTACTAATTTTGCTCACAACAATATCACCACGAGCAATTGTATCACGAACAAAATGATACCGAACATCAATGTGTTTTGTTCTCTCATGAAACATTTGATCTTTTGTAAGGAAAATGGCACTATGACTGTCACAAAATACTGTGCTGATTTGAAAGTCTTCATTGAGCTCACTAAAGAGTCCCTTCAACCAAATAGCTTCTTTACAAGCCTCAGTAATCTCCATGTACTCAGCTTCAGTGGTAGATAAAACGATTGTAGTTTGCAAAGTAGCTTTCCAACTGATTGCACAACCTCCGATTATAAAGACATAACCAGTGAGAGATCTTCTTCTATCAAGGTTTCCAGCAAAATCAGCATCAACATACCCAATGACTCCATCTCTAGTTCTTCCAAACTGTAAGCAAACATCAGTAGTACCTCGTAAGTATCTTAAAATCCACTGAACTGCTTTCCAATGTTCTTTACCGGGATTCGCCATGTATCTGCTAACTGCACTGACTGCATATGATAAATCTAGACGTGAACAAACCATAGCATACATGAGAGATCCTACTGCACTAGAGTATGAAACATGTGACATGTACTCAATCTCATCATCTGATTGTGGAGACAAAGCCAATGAAAGTCTGAAATGTGCTACTAAAGGAGTACTAATAGGCTTAGCACTCTGCATATTGAACCTGTAAAGAACTTTCTCAATGTACCCCTTCTGACTTAGGTACAATTTACTTGTTTATCTATCTTTAAGAATCTCCATACCAAGTATCTTCTTTGCTGGTCCCAAATCTTTCATCTCAAATTCTTCACTTAGTTGGGCTTTGACCTTTCTTATATCTCCTTTATCTTTTGCTGCTATCAGCATGTCATCAACACAAAGAAGTAGATAATAAAAGAATCATCACTGTTTTTCTTAAAGTAAACACAACTGTTAAAACTACTTCTTTTAAAATCATGAGAAGACATAAAAGAATCAAACCTCTTGTACCACTGACTTGGTGACTGTTTCAAACCGTAAAGGGACTTTTTCAGCAAGCAAACATAGTCCTCTTTTTCTGAGACTGTAAAACCCTCTGGTTGTTGCATGTAAATATCTTCCTCAAGTTCTCCATGCAAAAATACATTTTTTTACATCTAACTGCTGAAGCTCCAAATCATGCATGGACACAATACCAAGCAAAGCTCGAATCGAACTGTGTTTCACAACTGGGGAGAACATATCTTTGAAGTCCACTCCTGGAATTTGACTGTAAGCTTTTGCAACAAGTCTTGCTTTATATCTGGGTTCTCTAACTCCTGGAGTCCCTTCTTTCTTTTTAAACACCCATTTACAGCGAACAACCTTTTTACCTTTAGGAAGTTTCACAAGATCCCATGATCTGTTTTTATGGAGTGATTTCATCTCCTCTTGCATAACAAACATCCACTTTTCTGAGTCTTCACAGCTAACCGCCTCAGAATAATTAGACAGCTCTTGGTTTGCATCTATATCTTCGGCCACATTTAAAGTATAAGCAACTAGATCAGCCTCGGCATACTTCTTTGGAGGTTTAATTTCTCTTCTAGTTCTGTTTTTGGCGATAAAGTATTGTGGTGAAGAAGCAACTTTATTCTCAATTTTTGTACTGGCTTGAGGAGTCGACTCTTTATTAATCTGATGCTCCACCTGCTTTTGATTTTCTTTATTGGAAGAGCCTTTAAGAGATAAGTTAGGTAGCATAACAGTTTCATCAAAAATAACATCTCTGCTAATCACAACTTTTCTATTTTCAGGACACTATAACTTATACCCTTTTACACTAGCTTTATAACCAAGAAAAACACATTTAATGGATCTTAGTTCCAATTTTCCATTATCAACATGAGCATACGCGGGACACCCAAAGATCTTTAAATCAGAATAACTAGCAGGATTACCAGACCATACCTCTTGTGGAGTCTTTTTCTCAATGGCAATGGATAGAGATCAGTTGATCCAAAAACATGCAGTAGAGGCTGCTTCGGCCCAAAACGACTTTGGTAAGTTGGTATTTGACAACATACATCGAATCTTCTCCATGATCTTTCTGTTCATTCGTTCTGCAATGCCATTTTGCTGTGGAGTATGAGAAACTGTCAAGTGTCTCACGATCCTTTCTGACTCACATAGTTTATTAAACTCATCAGAACAAAACTCTAAGCCATTTTCTGTGCGGAGGTATTTTATTTATTTTCCCGTCTATTTTTCAATCATAGTTTTCCAAGACTTAAATGCGAAAAACACAACGCTTTTCTGCTTTAGGAAGAATGCCCAAACTTTTCTGGAAAAATCATCAATAAAAGTTAGCATATAATTAGCTCCACCTTTCGAAGGTACTCTTGATGGACTCCATAGATCAGAATGAATATTCTTCAATGTTTCCTTCATGTTATGGATTCCTTTGGTGAATCGAACTCTCTTTTGCTTCCCAAAACCGCAGTGATCACAGAACTTCAGTTTGCAAATTCCTTGTCCATCAAGAAGTCCTCTTTTGCTCAATTCTGCCATGCCATTCTCACTCATATGCCCTAGGCGCACATGCCAAAGTTTAGTAATATCATCATCTGACAAGGAAGAGGAAGCGACAGTTGCATTACCAATAACAGTAGAACCCTGCAAAACATATAACTTGGCAGTCCTTTTCTGCCCTTTCATCACAACGAGGGAACCTTTTGAAATCTTCAAAATCCCACTTTCAGTTGTGTATTTGTACCCTTTTAAATCAAGAGTACTTAACAAAATTAAGTTTCTCTTCAATTCTGGAACATGTCGTACGTCACTAAGTACTCTGACAACTCCATCAAACATCTTAACTTTAATTGTTCCAACACCTGCGATTTTACACGAAGCATTATTTCCTATCAAAATAACACCTTTAGACACTGTTTCGTAATTTGTAAACCAATCCCGATTGGGACACATGTTGAAGGTGCAACCCGAATCAAGTATCCACTCCTAGCTAACTTTAGAATTGTTGACAGAAGCGACTAGAAGTTCACCATCGCTGTAGTCTTCTACAACATCAGCTTCACCGGAATTTTTTGGTTGTTTTCCCTTTTGATTCGTAGCCTCCATTTTAATCTTGCTTTGTAGCTTATAGCACTCGGATTTAATTTGCCCTTTCTTCTTGCAGAAGTTACAAGTTTTACCTCTGTTTGAAAACTTCGATCTACCCTTAGATTTACTGCGAGGATTCAGTTCCTATGTCCTTCCACGATCATCATCAGCATTCCGATCTTGTCTCTCACAAACAATGAGACCCTCTACCTGAGAGTCAGTTTTAACCACAAGATGTTTCATCTTATCATACGAGGTCAAATAATCATAAACCTCATCAACTGTGAGAAACTCGCGACTATATAAAATCGTGTCTCTAAAGGTTGAATAAGACGGGGGCAACGAACAAAGTAGAATCAACCCTAAATTTTCCTTATCATACTAAACCTCCATGGCCTCCAAGTTTGAGAGAATTTCTTTAAACACTGTTAAGTGTTCGTGCACAGACGCACCTTACTCCAAATGATGAGCATAAAGACGTTGTTTCATATGCAACTTGCTAGTTAGATTTTTCGACATACATATTTGTTCTAGCCTCTTCCATAACGCAGCGGCGATCTTCTCATTCATCACATCCTGCAAAATTTCGTTAGACAAATGCAGATGTAATTGTGTTAACGCCTTTCGATCCTTGCGCTTCTTCTCTTCCTCCATCAATGTCGAAGGCATCTTATCTACCCCTAGCAGGGCGTCCTCTAAATCCATCTGTGCAAGAACTACCTGCATCTTTATCTGCCACAATGCGAATCTAGTGTTGCAATCCAACAGCGATATTTCATACTTCAAAGATGCCATTACCGTGATCGAGATGAAAAAAAACGGAAGCTCGGGTACCAATTTGTGGAATTCGAATTCATTACAAGAGGAATAGACTATGTCTATTTATAGGCTTATAAAGCCATATTCTAATAGGATGTAGTAAGATTGAAACTCCTTATTCTAATTAATATCAAATAGATGGAGTTTAATAAGGTTTAAAAACCTTATTTAAATTAAAATAAAAGAAGTGTAGTTCTATAGGGATTCTTCTTTTATTTTATTTACCATTATATTTTATTTAATTAAGGATCCGGGTAACTTAATTCTAACAGAAAAATAATAATAAATCTTTAAGTACTCAAACATGTCTCTTTTAACAAAACATAGATGATTTGCAATAATGGTTCTAGTAGAGAATTAATGAAGTTATGCAACAATCAAGAAGTTCTTTAGAAGTAAATTTTATCATGTTAGATATGACATGTTACACAATATAAATATAACTTGACAAAAAAAAGAACATAAACATAACACAAATACATTATTTATAATTGAATTGGAAGCATGATTTTAACTATTAGCTTACATATGTTTTTTCAAGATCAATAAAGTCGTTTTTAGTATAAAAAGACAACTGAATTCTCTCAACAGCTTTATCTATTCATCATTTTATGCACCAATTTTTTAATACAAATTATTGAAAGGCTTAAATTCGAAGTCTTTTGAACGAAAACAATATATTTTTCAAGCATTACAATAGCATAAGCAAAAGCAATGGAAACATTTAGGTGTGCAATTTGGTGGACAAGCATCCTTGCAATCGTCATCCGTGCTGCATTTAACATTCGCCATCGGTACACCATCAAAGGGTAATGGCTTAGACATCGGCAAGCAACTACATTTATTAGTTTTTAAGTCACACAGGCCGAGATGATCACAATTCAATTGACACTCTGAGTCATGAGTACATGCTTCCAAGTTTGATACACCTGCAAATTAAACAAGAAATTTTCATCATTTATTTGTTTTATTTAATTTTTTTAATTAGATATTGATGCATATATATAATATAAATCTAAGACAAATGAGATTCGAATCTCAACAATTGAAGCCTCTCCTTTTATCTTAAGATCACAATATCTTTTGTACAAAAAAATCATATGTATATGTGTAATGATTAAATATCGAAGTAAAGAAATATTATATACACTAACCAAATGCCACGATCAAAACAATGAAAAAGGAAGCAACACTAAAAGAAGCCATTGTTTGAAAGATGTTGAAAGATGAAATTTAGAGTCGATTATATTATGAAAATGAGTCGGTGATGCACAATTTATGAGTTATATTGGACATTTTATAGTTGAATTTGTGGACCCTTTTGAAGCTAATATTAAATGATGCAATATCTAGTTGAGGATATACTTGCCAATTATGTAGCACAATAAAAATCTCAAATAGGAAATACTAAATTTACAATTTAATTTACACAACTTATGGTATAATAAGGATAAGAACAAAATTTAGATAGATAGAGTTACCATATATAATAAATTTTTTGGCAGTGTCATTATTATAAATAAGGATAAATACCAAAATTATACATGACCTATGATTTAATTTGTAATTGTATACATGAAATTTGATGTTGTGCAATTTTAGACATGAAATTTTGATTTGGTCCAATTCTTGTAAATTATTAATATAATTATTGATATAACATCATTTTATGTTTATATATTGCATATATAAAATAATTATAGTTATCCAATATAAAAATAATTGATGTGTTTATTTTTTAACATGTGTATGATTTAAATCAAAATTAAAGTTTCAAGTGTACATTTGAACCACAATTAGAGTTTTACATGTATAATTGCACCGAATTAAAGTTCATGTATATTAATGCACATTAAATCAAAGTTCGTGTATAATTTTGAGATTTATCCCTTATAATAAATGCAATACTTTCACAAATATAATATAAGTACAAATGTATGTTTAACCAACTATAATATAAAATCAAACTAGTACAAAGCATAATAGATGAAGAATCGGAAAAAAAAAGAACTGAACAAAATTTACACATATTATATGCACATGGTACAATTGATCAAGACACATATTTCAATAATTTATCATGAAACTCAAATATGTGTACTCAAAGCATCCACCGTATTAATATTTTTTTTATAAATTACGATAAATTGAAAATATTTTTCTAAACAAAGACAATAATTTTTTTTAAAAATTTCAGTCAATTTATTAAGTTAGGATTTATAACTTAGTGAATATCTTATATCCAAAAAATCATTGATGTTTCATTTTTGGGTAAACTATTAAAATAGTAATTTTTGTTTATCTCATGTTATATTTTAGTCATTTATGGTTGAAATGTTAGGTTTTAGTCACTTACGTTATTGTGTTGTAACATTTTAGTCACTGACCCGTTAGTTGACATGTCATGTTAAATCATCATTTTAAACGAAAATCTTAGGTTAAATTCTAAATTGTTCAAAAAAATAAAAGTAAAAGGATTAGTTTTAACAAATGACAAATATAGAAAAACTAAGTTAAAAGAAATGGGGAAGGGAGGAAAATAGAAGGAGAAACAAAAGAGAATGGAAAATAAAGATAAAAAAGGAAAGCTAAAAAAACATAAAAGAAAAAAATATTAAATTGCTTGAAATAAAAAAAATATGGGGACTGATTATATAAATTAACCTAAAATTTTTGTTAGAAATGATGATTTAATGTTCCACGTTAGCTTACTGTTATACCGTTAACGGCAATTAATGGCTTAGTGACTAAAATGTTAAAACGCTATAACTTAAGTAACAAAAACGTAACATTTCAAACATAAGGGACTAAAATATAACATGAGGTAAATAAAAAGGACTATTTTAATAGTTTACCGATTTAAAATTAATAATGCTCCTCATTATTACTTTAACATTTAAATAAGTTTTAGAGATGAGATTGTATGAAACTGTGATTCCACGTCATTTCTATCATTTCCAATGGGAGAATGGCAAATTAGATTTTGCCTCCTGATTTTCAGCCTTTTCTTCCTAAAAAAATCCAAATCTAACTAAAAAAGCTAAAAGTCAAGAGGAAAAATCTGATTTGTCATTCTCTTATTGAAAAAGGAAAGGGATTACATGAGATCACAATTTCATACAACCCTTTCAAATAAGTTTTATAATAACTTAATATATGAAGTTGCAAACAGTTAGTGACATTAGTTTATTGTCCAATTTCATTAGTTAATGATGATATGAATAGTTGGAAATGTGGCATGTGGTACAAAAAGTTTAATATGTAAAATAATTTAAAAATTATAAAATCAGAATGCTCAAACTTTAAAGGGTAAATTACTCCGTTTTTATTTTCGTCTATCTAAAAATATTATTTTAATTTCATCACTCAACTTTCAAGGTAATTTTATTTTAGTCACCTAAACATTAAATTATTAATCGCATATGATTGTATACTCCAATTGGTCATTTTCATTTTCGGCACCAATTTATTTTAAGTCTTGATCCGGGTAAAAAAAATATTAAGGATTAAAGTGAAAAAAGCGGTAGAAACTAAAATAATTTATTAAAAAATTTATCGTATTGTATTTGTTTACCCCATTGCCGAAAGATTTAAATTTTTTTCAAGATTAAAACTTTAAATTTCAAAACATCAAAATCAATTAAATAAATTGTTGATTTTTTTTATCTCTTGATAGTGTCAACTGATTTATTGTTATAATACTGAAACTAATTCATTTAATTAATTTAATCTCCTTCTAAAGTTTAAAATTTTATTTTATGTTTCCAAATTAAAATCAAATCAAATAGTTATCTTTAATAATTGTCTACAAAACCCAAATTTCTTTTGATTATATGATCTTGAATCTTCCATGTTAAGCTAAAAACAAAGAAAAACGGGTTAATTAGGCAAAAATGCCATTTTGAAAGGGAATTAGACCATTTTTTTTCTCAAATTTAGGGAAATAGGCTAATTTTGGAAAAAAAAAAACAGAAAATGCCTCCAAGAGGCATTTTCGTCCAACGGTCATTTTATCCGACTGTCAAAAAATATAAAACAGTCAATTTTTTCAACAGTTAAAATTTCAAATGGCTAATTATATTTTTACCCCCCAATGGCTAATATTTCATTTTCTATATAAACCCTACTTATTTTCAAATTTAATCTCTCTATTTTTTAAATTTAAAAATTCAGATCAAATTGTTCACACCATTAAATTATTTTGCTCAATTTGTTGGAGTGACATTTTGAAAGTTAAAAAAAAAAACCCACACAACAACAATGTAAAAAAAAAAAACCATTGCAATGAATGTGAATTTAATAGATAATTTTGACGATGTTAACAACTCTTAAAAATTACATTGTCATTTTAATTGAAATATAGTTTTTGGGGTAATCAATGACATTGAAAAAGTTGAGGTACCAAATTATGTCAAAAACTTAAAAATATAAAATTAAATCTTAAATTTGAGTGCAATATAGGAACCAAAAATTGAAATTTGACCATAATTATATAATTTATAAAAACTTAAAAAACTTATCCAAACTCATCATGCCAATTTTTTTTTTGTTAGCAGAATATATTTTAAAAAAATCTATGTTAAAAATTTAGTCAGATAGTCAACAATATTAACAATTTAGACTAAACATTATAAAAACAGGGATAAATATTGTAGAATTTAAGTAAAAGATTAAATCTTAATTTTAAGTATAGTAGAGGAATCAAAAGTGATATTTGATCATTTTTGTATGTATGGCGTAGAAGACTGAAGGTCTAGACACGTGTCGAGGCAAAGGACCTTCCTTTATAAAGATCAAATATTAATTTTAGACATAGTAAAGGGACCAAAAGATGGTATTTGACCATTTTCCTATGAAAAGCAAAAAAAAAAAAAAAAAAGGCCAAACACGTGTCAAGGTTTGGAAACCTTTGATATTAGCATCATTCTCTTGCTTCTATTATGTTTGATTATTTATTTTTTGTCAAATTATGAAGTGCAAATCTGAATGTTAAATCATACTCTAATATTATTTTTAGAATTTTTAAAATTTATTTTTTTAATTTAAAAAATTAGGTCCAATTATTACTATGGTAAAATTTTTTTATAAATTTTATTGGTGTGTCATTTTGAAATTAAAAAAAATTGTTAATCATGTAATAATAAAATAATATTAAAAATGTTTATATGGATTTCTTTCTTAAAAATATTCATTCGAATGCACCATGATAAAATAATATTTTTATTAGAATATTATTCCTAAGAAAATTGATGTCAACATTTTTATTGAAATAAATAACAATAATAAATATTTAAATTAACTAATGATACTATAAAAGTCTAAAACTGAAGTTTGATTATTGTCTAATAATGTATAAAAAATAAAAAAATAAAGCAACAATGCAAACCTTAAAGAAATAGAGAACTACATATTCGTCTCTAAGATTGTCTTCAAATTATATATAACCATGTAATATTTTAATCGAAAAATTAATTATATGAACTATTTGTACTAATTAATAACACTATAAAAATACAATGACCAAATTGCATTAGAAATTAAAGTGTAGAAGTTAAATCTCAAATTTAGGACCAAAATTGAAATTTAATTATTTTTCTAAAACTGCAAAAAAAAAATGCAAGACTGACGCAAACTTAAAAGAAATAGAAAACAATGTGTCAGTCTCTATGACTCTTAGGGTATTCAAATTGTATATAATCATGTAATGTTTTAATAAAAAAAAGTTAATAATATTAACTATTTGTACTACTTAATGACAAAATAAAGATATAAGGACCAATTTACGTTTAAAATTAAATTATAGAAATTAAATCTTAAATTTAGAAATTTAAGAGGGATCAAAACTGAAATTTAACCATTTTGGTAAAATGCAAAAAGAAGAAAGAGAAAGGGAGCATGGTTTGGGTGTGCCGCTTGTAAATAGAAGAGGACCTTAGAGATATTAGAGGGACCAAAACTGAAATTTAACCATTTTGGTAAAACGCAAACAAAAACAGAGCATGATTTGGCTTTCACGTGTAAGTAGGAGTACGTTCCTTTTATATATAACTATATATAAAAAGTCAGTTTAAATGGAATTTAAAGGCTTTCAGCTTCTCGCCGTTTCTTCTTCCTTCTTTTATATATATATATATCAAATAAGAAAATTTACATATATTAAATATTTTAAAGGCATGTAAAAATTATTTAAAATTAGCTGATTAAGTCTTAACTTGATTCGTATGAACATTGTTGACAATGTAGAATGACGTGTGCTCAAGTGTGTTGAAGTACATTATCCTCCTATTTATAAATTGGGAAAGGGCTATGGGTAGTTCTAGGCATTATGTTACAAAGAGCAGATATAATCAAAACTTATAATAATAAAAAATATTGAAATTTGGGAAAAAGTAAAGAGGAGGTTGACTTCATCATCCATCCTCAAGTCGAAGATAGAGCTTATAAAGCAAGAACGCCACGTTGGATCGGACTGTGCATCCTATTAAAGGAATGTAAACGTTGCGCGCTTGGTAAGGTTTAAACCCTTGCCCCTTATATTTGCATCTAAAGGCATATACACTGCCACTTAATCAAGTGGTACTATGGCTCCCCTCTAATGACCTATATGATATAAGTTCAAGGTTTAATACTCTACCATAAGTAAATGACCGCTATTTCCTTTAGTAGGTGACCATGCACCACATATAGTCTGATTTAACGAGGCTCTTCTGCTTTATGAATCCATTGAATCTTCAAGTAGTCTCAGGCATTCAAGTTTTCCATAGAGTTGGGAGACAAAACATTGGGTTGATCCAAAGAAATAGCAACTTGTTGAGGGATTTGTTTGGTTCAAACCCTTATGTGCTATATAAAAGGGAAGGGTTCAAACCTTACTAAGCACGTGACGCACGACCCAATCCAACAAGCTACCACTACTTTGTGAATCCCACCTTCGGTTCAAGCTCCCAACAATGTCAGAAGACTAAATCTCCACTAGTTCAATCTAACATTTTATTTGGATTTTTGTTTTCCCGCTAGTTCAATTTCAATAGTTGAAAAAATAATAATAAATCTTTAAGTACTCAAACATGTCTCTTTTAACAAAACATAGATGATTTAAAAATAATGGTTCTAGCAGAGAATTATTGAAGTTATGCAACAATCAAGAAGTTTTTTAGAAGTAAATTTTATCATGTTAGATATGACATGATTACACAATATAAATATAACCTGACATAAAAAGAAACATAAACATAACACAAATACATTATTCATATTTGAATTGGAAGCATGATTTTAACTATTAGCTTACATCTATTTTTTTCAAGATCAATAAAGTCGTTTTTAGTATATAAAAACAACAGAATTCTCTCAACACCTTTATCTATTCATTCATTTTATGTACCAATTTTTTAGTACAAATTATTGAAAGGCTTAAATTCAAAGTCTTTCGATCGAAAACAATATATTTTTCAAGCATTACAATAGCATAAGCAAAAGCAATGAAAACATTTAGGTGTGCAATTCGGTGGACAAGCATCCTTGCAATCATCATCTGTGCTGCATTTAGCATTCGCCATTGGTACACCATCAAAGGGTAATGACTCAGGCACCGACAAGCAACTACATTTATTGGTTTTTAAGTCACAAAGGCCGAGATGATCACAATTCAATTGACACTCCGAGTCATGAGTACATGCTTCCAAGTTTGATACACCTGCAAATTAAACAATAAATTTTCGTCATTTATTTGTTTTATTTAATTTTTTTAATTAGATATTGATACATATATATAATATAAATCTAAGACAAATGAGATTTGAATCTCAAAACAATTGAAGCCTCTCCTTTTATCTTAAGATCACAATATCTTGTACAAAAAATATCATGTGTATATGTATGTAATGATTAAATATCGAAGTAAAGAAATATTATATAAACTAACCAAATACCACGATCAAAACAATGAAAAAAGAAGCAACACCAAAAGAAGCCATTGTATGAAAGATGTTGAGAGATGAAATTTAGAGTCGATAATATTATGAAAATGAGTCGGTGATGCACAATTTGTGAAATATATTGGACATTTTATAGTTGAATTTGTTGACCCTTTTGAACCTAATATTAAATGATGCAATATCTAGTTGAGGATATACTTGCCAATTATGTAGCTCTCAAATAGGAAAATAATAAATTTACAATTTAATTTACACATAACTTATGGAATAATAAGGATAAGAACAAAAGTAAGGTAGATAGTGTTAGAATTAAGTGACCCAAATTCTTATTTAAATAAAATACAATGGTAAAATAAAAGAAGAATCCCTATAGAATTACACTTCTTTTATTTTATTTTGAATAAGGTTTTTTAAACCTTATTAAACTCCATCTATTTGATATTGATTAGAATAAGGAGTTTCAATCTTACTACTCCTATTAGAATATGGCTTTATAAGCCTATAAATAGACATGGTCTATTCCTCTTGTAATTGATTCGAATTCGACATAGTGAATTTTCTTCTCCTCTGCCCGTGGTTTTTTTCCCGAAAGGGTTTCCACGTAAAATCTGTGTGTTCTTTAAATTTTTATTTATCTTTTCTTTGCGATATATTTATCATTACCGACGTTATATTTTTCACAAAGTGGTATCAGAGCTTCCGGGTTTTTCATCTCGATCACGGTAATGGAGTCTTTGAAGTATGAAATTCCGCTGTTGGATCGCAACACTAGATTCGCGTTATGACAGATAAATATGCAGGCAGTTCTTGCACAGATGGATTTAGAGGAAGCCCTGCTAGGGGTAGATAAGATGCCTTCGACATTGACGGAGGAAGATAAGAAGTGCAAGGATCGAAAGGCGTTAACACAGTTACATCTGCATTTGTCTAACGAAATTTTGCAGGATGTAATGAAGGAGAAGACTGTCGCAGCATCATGGAAGAGGCTAGAACAAATATGTATGTCGAAAACTCTAACTAGCAAGTTGCATATGAAGCAACGTCTTTATGCTCATCGTTTGGAGGAAGGTGCGTCTGTGCACGAACACTTAACAGTGTTTAAAGAAATTCTCTCAAACTTGGAGGCCATGGAGGTTCAGTATGATAAGGAAGATCTAGGGTTGATTCTACTTTGTTCGTTGCCCCCGTCTTATTCAACCTTTAGAGACACGATTTTATATAGCTGTGAGTCTCTCACAGTTGATGAGGTTTATGATTCTTTGACCTCGTATGATAAGATGAAGCATCTTGTGGTTAAACCCGACTCTCAGGGAGAGGGTCTCATTGTTCGTGGGAGACAAGATCGGAATGCTGATGATGATCGTGGAAGGAAACAGGATCGAAATCCTCGCGGTAATTCTAAGGGTAGATCAAAGTCTTCAAACAGAGGTAAAACTTGTAACTTCTGCAAGAAGAAAGGGCACATTAAATCTGAGTGCTATAAGCTACAGAACAAAATTAAAAGACAGGCTGCGAATCAAAAGGGAAAACAACCAGAAAATTCCGGTGAAGCTGATATTGTAGAAGACTACAGTGATGGTGAACTTCTAGTCGCTTCTATCAACAATTCTAAAGAGAGCGAGGAGTGGATACTTGATTCAGGCTGCACCTTCCACATGAGTCCCAATCAGGATTGGTTTACAAATTACGAAACGGTGTCTGAAGGTGTTGTTTTGATGGGAAATAATGCTTCGTGTAAAATCGCAGGTGTTGGAACAATTAAAGTTAAGATGTTTGGTGGAGTTGTCAGAACACTTAGTGACGTACGGCATGTTCCAGAATTGAAGAGAAATTTAATTTCGTTGAGTACTCTTGATTCAAAAGGGTACAAATACACAGCTGAAAGTGGGATTTTGAAGATTTCCAAAGGTTCCCTCATTGTGATGAAAGGGCAGAGAAAGACTGCCAAGTTATATGTTTTGCAAGGTTTTACTGTTATTGGTGATGCAGCTGTCGCTTCCTCTTCTTTGTCAGATGATGATATTGCTAAACTTTGGCATATGCGCCTAGGGCATATGAGTGAGAATGGCATGGCAGAATTGAGTAAAAGAGGACTCCTTGATGAGCAAGGAATTTGCAAACTGAAGTTCTCTGAGTATTGCGTTTTTGAGAAGCAAAAGAGAGTTCGATTCACCAGAGGAATCCATAACACGAAGGGAACGTTGGAGTATATTCATTCTGATCTGTGGGGGCCATCAAGAGTGCCTTCGAGAGGTGGAGCTAACTATATGCTAACTTTTATTGATGATTTTTCTAGAAAAGTTTGGGCATTCTTCTTGAAGCAGAAAAGTGATGTGTTTTCCGCATTTAAGTCTTGGAAAGCTATAATTGAAAAACAAACAGGAAAACAAATAAAATACCTCCGCACAGACAATGGATTAGAGTTTTGTTCTGATGAGTTTAATAAACTGTGCAAGTCAAAAGGATCGTGAGACACTTGACAGTTCGTCATACTCCACAACAAAACGGTGTTGCAGAACGAATGAACAGAACGATCATGGAGAAGGTTCGATGCATGTTGTCAAATGCCAACTTACCAAAGTCGTTTTGGGCCGAAGCAGCCTCTACTGCATGTTTTTTGATCAACCGATCTTCATCCATTGCCATTGAGAAAAAGACTCCACAAGAGGTATGGTATGGTAATCCTGCTAATTATTCTGATTTAAAGATCTTTGAGTGTCCTGCGTATGCTTATGTTGATAATGGAAAATTGGAACCGAGATCCATTAAATGTGTTTTTCTTGGTTATAAAGCTGGCGTAAAAGGGTATAAGTTATGGTGTCCTGAAAATAGAAAAGTTGTGATTAGCAGAGATGTTATTTTTGATGAAACTGCTATGCTACCTAACTTATCTCTTAAAGAGTCTTCCAATAAAGAAAATCAAAAGCAGGTGGAGCATCAGATTAATACAGAGACAACTCCTCAAGCCAGTACAAAAATTGAGAATAGAGTTGCTTCTTCACCACAATACTCTATTGCCAAAAACAGAACTAGAAGAGAAATTAAACCTCCAAAGAAGTATGCCGAGGCTGATCTAGTTGCTTATGCTTTAAATGTGGCTGAAGATATAGATGCAAACCAAGAGCCGTCTAATTATTCTGAGGCGGTTAGCTGTGAAGACTCAGACAAGTGGATGTTTGCTATGCAAGAGGAGATGGAATCACTCCACAAAAATAGAACATGGGATCTTGTGAAACTTCCTAAAGGTAAAAAGGTTGTTCGCTGTAAATGGGTGTTTAAAAAGAAAGAAGAGACTCCAGGAGTTGAAGAATCCAGATATAAAGCAAGGCTTGTTGCAAAGGGTTACAGTCAAATTCTAGGAGCGGACTTCACAAATGTGTTCTCCCCAGTTGTGAAGCATAGTTCGATTCGAGCTTTGCTTGGTATTGTGGCCATGCATGATTTGGAGCTTGAGCAGTTAGATGTAAAAACTGCATTTTTGCATGGAGAACTTGAGAAAGATATTTACATACAACAACCAGAGGGTTTTACAGTCTCAGAAAAAGAGGACTATGTTTGCTTGCTTAAAAAGTCTCTTTACGGTTTGAAACCACCAAGACAGTGGTACAAGAGGTTTGATTCCTTTATGACTTCTCATGATTTTAAAAGAAGTAGTTTTGACAGCTGTGTTTACTTTAAGAAAAACAGTGATGGTTCTTTTGTGTATCTACTTCTTTATGTTGATGACATGTTGATAGCAGCAAAAGATAAAGGAAAGATAAGAAAGGTCAAAGCCCAACTAAGTGAAGAATTTGAGATGAAAGATTTGGGACCAGCAAAGAAGATACTTGGTATGGAGATTCTCAGAGATAGAAAAGAAAGTAAATTGTACCTAAGTCAGAAGGGGTACATTGAGAAAGTTCTTTGCAGGATCAATATGCAGAGTGCTAAGCCTGTTAGTACTCCTTTAGCAGCCCATTTCAGACTTTCATCGGCTTTGTCTCCATAATCAGATGATGAGATTGAGTACATGTCACATATTCCATACTCTAGTGCAGTGGGATCTCTCATGTATGCTATGGTTTGTTCACGTCCAGATTTATCATATGCAGTCAGTGCAGTTAGCAGATACATGGCGAATCCCGGTAAAGAACATTGGAAAGCAGTTCAGTGGATTTTAAGATACTTACGAGGTACTACAGATATTTGCTTACAGTTTGGAAGAACTAGAGATGGAGCCATTGGGTATGTTGATGCTGATTTTGCTGGAGACCTTGATAAAAGAAGATCTCTTACTGGTTATGTCTTTACAATAGGAGGTTGTACAATCAGTTGGAAAGCTACTTTGCAAACTACAGTCGCTTTGTCTACCACTGAAGCTGAGTACATGGCGATTACTGAGGCTTGTAAAGAAGCTATTTGGTTGAAGGGACTCTTTAGTGAACTCAATAAAGACCTTCAAATCAGCACAGTATTTTGTGACAGTCAGAGTGCCATCTTCCTTACAAAAGATCAAATGTTTCATGAGAGAACAAAACACATTGATGTTCGGTATCATTTTTTTCGTGATATTATTGTTCATGGTGATATTATTGTGAGCAAAATTAGTACTCATGAAAATCCTGCAGATATGATGACTAAGTCACTTCCTATAACCAAGTTTGAGCATTGCTTAGACTTGGTTGGTGTTCATTGTTGAATTTAAACCCTTAAAGGGTTTTATGGAAGAGGTGGAGAACTTGTTCATTGAGAGTTCGCGATGAAGAACTTGTTCATTGAGAATTCGTGTCAAGGTGGAGATTGTTAGAATTAAGTGACCCAAATTCTTATTTAAATAAAATACAATGGTAAAATAAAAGAAGAATCCCTATAGAATTACACTTCTTTTATTTTATTTTGAATAAGGTTTTTTAAACCTTATTAAACTCTATCTATTTGATATTGATTAGAATAAGGAGTTTCAATCTTACTACTCCTATTAGAATATGGCTTTATAAGCCTATAAATAGACATGGTCTATTCCTCTTGTAATTGATTCGAATTCGACATAGTGAATTTTCTTCTCCTCTGCCCGTGGTTTTTTTCCCGAAAGGGTTTCCACGTAAAATCTGTGTGTTCTTTAAATTTTTATTTATCTTTTCTTTGCGATATATTTGTCATTACCGACGTTATATTTTTCACAGATAGAATTACCATATATAATAAATTTTTTGGAAGTTTCATTATTATAAATAATGATAAATACCAAAACTATACATGAACTATGATTTAAAGTGTAATTCTATATATGAACTTTGATTTTGTGCAATTTTAGACATGAAATTATGATTTGATCCAATTCTTGTAAATTATTAACATAATTATTAATATAACATCATTTTATTTTTATATATTACATACATAAAATAATTATATTTATCCAATATAAAAACAATTGATGTAGTTATTTTTTAAAATGTTTATAATTTAAATCAAAATTAAAGTTTCAAGTGTACATTTGAACCACAATTAGAGTTTCACGTGTATAATTGCACCAAATTAAAGTTCATGTATATCAATGCACATTAAATCAAAGTTTATGTGTAATTTTGAGATTTATCCCTTATAATAAATGTAATACTTTCACAAATATAATATAAGTATAAATGCATGTTTAACCAACTATAATGTAAAATCAAACTAGTACAAAGCATAATAGATGAAGAATCGAAAAGAACTAAACAAAATTTACACATATTATACACACATGGTACAATTGAAGACACATATTTCAATAATTTATTGTGAAACTCGAATCTGTGTTGTAATGCCCCAAAAATTTTTATTTCGGCTTTTGTGAAATGTGACATAAATGTGTACCTGCTTCACTAGTTGAGTGTTTTCGTTTTGCGTGGGAGGTCCCAAGTTCAAGCCCTTGCTTTAGCAAATTTTGTTATTTTTGGAATAAAGCCCTACTTCTGTTCAGTGGGCTTATATTTAAATGTCTGTAATACTATATCATAATGAGTTTGCTGGTTTAGATGGTAAAGGAGCCAGTGTGTTGGAGGCCCTATGTTCGATTCATGGTGCTAGAATGGGAATTTATTTTTGCTCGGTTCTACGCAAGTGTTTCAGTGCAGTTGGAATTCTGCGTAGTGGGATTAGTGGAGATAATTAAGGGATGTGTGGGTATCTTTTGTCAGTTTTCTTTTATTCTTTTTTTTTTCAAAAATTTCTCTCACTTCCAAGAAAAATCCTCAAATTTCTGGCGTTGGTTCTTTGCTTCTCTGCTGTTCCTTTCTGTTATTTTTCTTTTCGACTTCGTTTCTTTTTATTCTATCAACTGTCGCACTTTGGTTCTTATTATTTTCGTTTTGTCACACGACTCTGGTAAGTGAAGTTTCGTTATTGGGTAACTCATGTTTTTGTTTTTAAATGTTGATTAGGGTCTCATGGTTGTTTTGACAGTAGCGAATCGTGAAGTGTAAGACTCTACTCTTGCGGAATTATAGTTATTTGCTCGGAGTGTTGGGGTAAGAGATGAATGGTTTAATTGAACTGTTGTCAATGTTGTGGTTTCATTTTAATCATGAGTTAGGACTGATTGTGGAGTTTGGTTGTCGATTTTAGGTGCTGGTCTGTTCTGGAGTGCTTTTGGTTTGAAACGACATCAGGTGTGTACCCGAAAACGCAGAAAATGGGGTTTTAGTGAAAGCTAAAAACCCCACTGTCGAAACTACATAGGCGTGTAGTCACCCGTGTGGTAGGCTATGTGCCATAACACGGGGGTCTGATCGACGAGGCTAGGCCGTGTGTGCAAGGCACGATTGTGTGATGGCCAAGTAAGCCGTGTGCGACACACGAGCTAGACTGATTTGGGTCGTTTAGGTCCACACGGGCATGTGGAATTCTCGATCACACGGCCAATCCCAAATTGGGACGTATGGGCCACACGTACATGTGGGCCCACATAGGCAGGCCACGTGGGCGTGTAAGCTCATTTAACTGAAATGTGTTCTAAGGTTGCACGGGTCGCTCAAGTCAACTGTGAACCTACTGTAGGGTCGGTAAGTACTACTTGGACCCTTAAATGCGTGGACTGTATGTATGATGTATGTACTGAGCATGATGATTATATGAATGAATACTGAACTATATGTATAACTGATATTCGTATATTACCATGTCATATACTGTATGTTGCATTGCATTGGGTTGGGATGTTTGTATTTGGAGGAAGTGTACTAAAAGGCTCTTAAGCCTATTATCTGGCAGCTCAGCTACAATTTACTAATTCTGTGCCGCATTCGGTACTAGTTGGAGTGTAAGGATGGGTGGGTGTTTTAAACCCCACATAGAGTGTAGGGATGGACGGATATGGTGTGTAGAGGCTGGTTGGGTAGGACTCTGATTACTGATTAATGTATATCTGATATTATTACTGTGATGGGCTTAGGCCCTAATGCATATCTAACACTGAAACTGAAATGGGCTTAGGCCTAGACTGCATTTGACTGTTTGTTGTTGTTTGACTGTATGCATGTCTTCTGTAGGGATTACACACTGAGTTTACGTAAACTCACTCTTTTCTATTTTATTTGTACAGGTAATCCCCGGACTTACACGGATCAATGCGGCGAAGGACTCAACGGTGACCACATAACTTTTGAACCGGGTTAATTCCATTTAAGGTTTTAATTTCTATTATTTTTGAGGTATTTTGATGTAAATTTGGACTTTTGGACTGTTTTCCTTTATTTTGGGATCTTAGCTAATTTTATAGATTTTCAAACTGCAAAAGTTCAACGAAAACTCGATTTAATTAAAAACAACATTTTCCCTAAAAGTGAAAGGTTTTCTTTAATTATCACGGCTACAGAACTTGATTTTAAACGAATCAAATTAACAAGAAAATAATTTTGAAATTAACAAGAGAGTAACAAAATATAATAAACGAAAACGGTTTTAACTTGATAAACTTGATTTCAAATCCCATTCCATGTGACATCACTAGATTCGGCCATAACGTCTAGGCCGGGTTTAGGGTGTTACATGTGTACTCAAAGCCTCCATCATATTAATATTTTTTATAATTTACAATAAATTGAAAATAATTTTCTAAACAAAGACAAGATTTTTTTTTTAAAAATTCCAATCAAATTATTAAGTTAGGATTTATAACTTAGTGAATACATCTTATATCCAAAAAATCGTTGATGTTTCATTTTTGGGTAAACTATTAAAATAGTTATTTTTGCTAATCCCTCTGTCTTCATTCCCTTTTCATTTCTTTTAAGGTAGTTTTATTTTTATGTTTTCCATTTATTAAAAATAGTCCACAAGCTTGCCTCACTCGAAAAAATTAAATTATTCAAAAAATAAAAGTATAGAGATTAGTTTTAACAAATGAAAAATACAGAAAAACTATGTTAAAACAAATGGAAAAGGGAGGAAAATAGAGGGAAAAACAAAAGAAAATTGAAAATAAAGAAAAAAAAAGTTAAAAGAACATAAAAAAATTAAATTGCTTAAAATGAAAAAATATGGGGACCGATTGTATAAATTAACCTAAAATTTTTTGTTAGAAATGATGATTTAATGTTTCACGTCAGTTTACCGTTATACCATTAATGACAATTAATGTCTCAATGACTAAAATGTTACAACACGATAACGTAACATTTCAAATATAAGTAACTAAAATGTAACTTAAGGTAAACAAAAATAACTATTTTAATAGTTTACCCGATTTAAAATTAATTTATTGTTAATTCATTATAGGAATGCTCCTCATTATTAGTTTAACATCTAAATAAGTTTTATAATAACTTAATATATGAAGTTGCAAACAATTAGTGGTGTTAGTTTATTGTCCAATTTCATTAGTTAATGATGACATGGATAGTAAAGAGGAGGTTATAAAGCAAATATTTGAAATTTAGGAAAAGGTAAATAGGAGGTTGACTTCATCATCCATCCTTAAGTCGAATGTAACACCCCAAAAATCTTTAATATTTATTATTGTATGTTTGTGACACAACTGTGTATTTGCTTCAGTGGTTAAGTGTTCTGGAAATATTTGAGAAGTCTTGGGTTCAAGCCTTAGCTTGGGCAAAATTTTGTTTTTATTTGGATAAGCCCCTATATCTAGACAGTAAATATAGGTAAAACATGTCAGAATGGGCCCGCTGGTCTAGTAGTTAAGTGGAGTGTTATGTTGCAAGGAGTCTAGAGCTCGAGTGCTTGTGCAAACATGGGACTTATTTTTATTGCTTGGTCGGGGATGTTTGGAGTTGGACTGAAATACTAAGTGTTTGAGGTGTGGGGGAAGTCTAGTTGCCGATTTTTAGGAGAAAATATAGAGATTAGGGAGTGATTTTGGTTGTTTCGGCCGAATCCCCTATTTGTTGCTTTTTCTTTCTTTTCAAAATTTTTGGTTCCTCTTTTCTTCCCCAGATTCTTTTGACACTCGTTTTCTTTCCTCAACCCGATCATTCATTTCTCTTTCTGCTGTATTTCTTGGCCGATTCTTGCTAGGTAATCACGGCTACACTTCATTTTGCTCCCTTTCGGTTTGTTCTTCCCTTCAATGATCGTTTTTCCCCTTGTTTGTTGTTTTCCCCCTCCTCATCTACACCATTGAGAAGTGAGAAAAAGCTTATCTCTTGCTTGGGCCGAATCTGCTTCATCCTTCTATCTTCATTGTCATCTCTTTTGTCGAATCTTTCCTTCTTTTGCGCCAACTCCTGATTCTAGTTGTTCGGTAAGTTTCGGTAGGTGTTAACTTTGACTTTTCTCTTTAGTGTTTCGGTTAAGAGGGGTTTTTGTGGGTGATAGGTTCTATTCAGAGGGTTGGTGATCTCTAATCGTCTTACGAATTGAGCGAAACTCGGTTGGTGCATTGAAAGAAACCTTTCAAGATTTTTGCATGTGGTATCTTTTATGTGTTTTAGGCAAGGTTGGATAGAGGGAACACTACTTTTTATGATTAATAATCTTTTTCTAATGGAGGCCTAAATTGTGTTTAGGTAATTGATAGTTGACTGTAGAGTTTCGATCGGTGCTGAAGAAGTAAGGGAATCATTATCGATCATTCTGTGTGCTAGTGGATTGCGCCACCTTCGAACTAATATCAAGTGTGTGTAACATAATCTCGACAATGAAAATCGACAAAAGCCAGAATAGGTGAAAGTCGATGCCACACGACGTGCGCTCGCTGTGTGGAAGGCCATGTGAATCAACACGGGCGTATGATCGACGAGGCTGGCCATGTGCGATTTCATGGGCAGAGTCGAAATGGGCCGTGTGGGCCCACGGACGAGTGCGCCCCACATGAGCAAATTAAGCGAGCGTGTGGAAATTATTGGGCCAGGCCGTGGACTTCACACGGCCAAGGCCATCATGGGCAGTGTGGGTCGCACGGGCATGTGGGCCCACATGGTCTCATGGGCCCATTTTTATTGTTTGACTGCTAAGGTTGCACGGGTCGCCCGAGACGATTGTGGACCTACTGTAGGGTCGGTAAGTAAGCTATACCTAGATCCCTAACTGACTTTATGACATTTAAATATATATGAATGTTTGCTGAGCATGATATCTACACTGTTCTGATTATATGCACATTCCATGAGATGGCATTTCACGATTGTATGATGCATTGCTTAAGGTTGGGAAAATATGATTAGAGGAAGTGTACTGTATTGGCAACTCTGCTGTAAATTACTGAAAGGCTTCGAGCTTAAATTACTGGCAGCCCAGCTGCATATCACTGTATAGTGCCGTATTTGGTGCTCTTTAGAGTGTAGGGATGGGTGGGTTGATTGTATCCCCACATGGAGTGTAGGGTTGGACGAAGATGGAGTGTAGAGGCTGGATTGGGTAGGACACATATACTGCTTAATATGTTACTGTACTGGTAAATTTACTGTAATGGGCCAAGGCCCAAGCACATAACTGTTCTGTACTGAGATGGGCCAAAGCCCAAACTAAAATTGTCACTGATACTGAAAAAAGGCTTAAGCCAAGGCTGTGTTTGTTTTCTGTCTGTTTGCAAAGTATGGGATTACACAGTGAGTTTTCGTAAACTCACCCATCAGTTTTAACCTTACAGGTAATCCCTAGAAATAGGCGAATCGGTGTAGCGAGGGACTCAGAGATGGCCACATGTCCGCATACATTTTCGTACTTGATTATGTTTTTAAGAATTATTATTTGGGGTATTTTTACTATAAATGGCCTTTATAGGTTTTTACTTTAATTTGGGATTTTTATTTTGATTTATAACTGCTAGCAGTAGGATAAGATGTGAGTTTTCAAAAAGACAAATGTTTTAGCAAAAATACTACGAATACGCAACTTATGCAAAAGCTTCTGCAATAAAAGACGTTTTGAAAATTAATAACAACTTTTTGATAATGACACACGTTTTGAAAATGAATGACACGTCTTGGAATCATCATAAAACAACACAAAGAGGTTAAATAGAAAAGGGGTTTTTCATCGATATCACACTTTACGAAAAACACTTCAATGTGACATCGCCAGAATTGGCCATAGCATCTAGGCCGGAGTAATGTTGTTACATCGAAGATGATGCTTATAAAGCAAGAATGCCATATTGGATTAGACTGTGCATCACTTATTACAGGAATATGCGCGCTTGGTAAGGTTTAAACCCTTGCCCTTTATATTTGCATCTAAAGTCATATACACTGCCACTTAATCAAGTGGTATTATGGCTCCCCTCTAATGACCTATATGATATAGGTGTAGGGTTTAATACTCTACCATAGGTAAATGACCACTGTTTCCTTTGGTAGGTGATCATGCACCACATATAGTTCAATTTAACGAGGCACTTCCACTTTATGAATCCATTGAATCTTCATGTAGCCTCAGACATTCAAGTTTTCCATAGAGTTGGGAGACAAAACATTGGGTTGATCCAAAGACAATAACGACTTGTTGAAGGGTTTGTTTGGTTCAAACCCTTAGGTGTCATATAAAGGGGAGGGGTTCAAACCTTACTAAGCACGCGATGCATGATCCAATCCAACAAGATGCTCCTACTTTGTGAATCCCACAATCGGTTCAAGCTCCCATCAGTTTCAGAAGAATAAATCCCCGCTAGTTCAATCTAACGTTTTATTTGGATTTTTGTTTTCCCGTTAGTTTAATTTCAATAGTTGAAAAAATAATAATAAATCTTTAAGTACTCAAACATGTCTCTTTTAACAAAACATAGATAATTTGCAATAATGGTTCTAGTAGAGAATTAATAAAGTTATGCAACAATCAAGAAGTTTTTTAGAAGTAAATTTTATCATGTTAGATACGACATGGTTACACAATAGAAATATAACCTGACATAAAAAAGAACATAAACATAACACGAATACATTATTTATATTTGAATTGGAAGCATGATTTTAACTATTAGCTTACATCTATTTTTTCAAGATCGATAAAGTCGTTTTTTGTATAATAAAGACAATTTAATTCTCTCAACACCTTTATCCATTCAATCATTTTATGTACCAATCTTTTAGTACAAATTATTGAAAGGCTAAATCTGAAGTCCTTTGAATGACAACAATATATTTTTCAAGCACTACAATAGCATACACAAAAGAAATGTAAACAATAAGGTCTGCAAGTTGGTGGACAAGCTTTTATGCAATCTGTATCTGTGTAGCATTTAGCATTCACCATCGGTACACCATCAAAGGGAAATGGCTCAGGCACAGGCAAGCAACTACATTTATTGGTTTTTAAGTCACAAAGACCGAGATGATCACACTTCAATTGACACTCTGAGTCATGAGTACATGCTTTCGAGTTTGATACACCTGCAAATTAAACAATAAATTTTCATCATTTATTCATTTTATTTAATTTTTTTAATTAGGTATTGATGCATATATATATAATATGAATCTAAGACAAATGAGATTTGAATCTAAACAATTGTAGCTTCTCCTTTTATCTTAAGATCACAATATCTTTTGTACAACAAAAATCATATGTAAATGTATGTAATGATTAAATATCGAAGTAAAGAAATATTATATACACTAACCAAATGCCACGATCAAAACAATGAAAAAAGAAGCAACACCAAAAGATGCCATTGTTTGAAAGCTATTTATATTATAAAAATGAGCTGGTGATGCACAATTTATGAGATATATTAGACATTTTATAGTTGAATTTGCGGACCTTTTTGAACCTAATATTAAATGATGCAATAACTAGTTGATGATATACTTGCCAATTATGTAGCACAATAAAAATCTCAAATAGGAAAATAATAAATTTACAATATAATTTACACATAACTTATGGTATAATAAGGATAAGAACAAAAGTAAGACATATAGAGCTGCCATATATAATAATTTTTTTTTTGGAAGTTTCACTATTATAAATAAAAATAAATACCAAAACTATACATGATTTATGATTAAATGTGTAATTGTATACATGAAATTTGATTTTGTGTAATTTTATACATGAAAGTTTGATTTGATCCAATTCTTGTAAATTATTAACATAATTATTGATATAACATCATTTTATGTTTATATATTGCGTACATAAAATAATTATATTTATCCAATATAAAAATAATTGATGTATTTATTTTTTAAAATGTGTATGATTTAAATCAAAATTAAAGTTTCTAGTGTACATTTGAACCACAATTAGATTTTCAAGTATATAATTGTACCAAATTAAAGTTCATATATATTAATGCACATTGAATCAAAGTTCAGGTATAATTTTGAGATTTATCCCTTATTATAAATACAATACTTTTACATATATATATAAGTACAAATATATGTTTAACCAACTATAATGTAAAATCAAACTAGTACAAAGCACAATAGATGAAGAATAAAAAAGAACTGAACAAAATTTACACATATTAGACATACATGGTACAATTGAAGAGACATATTTCAACAATTTCCCGTGGAACTCGAATTTGAGTACTCAAAGCATCCACCATATTAATATATTTTTATAATTTACAATAAATTGAAAATAATTTTCTAAACAAAGAAAATATATATATTTTAATTTAAGTCAAATTATTAAGTTAGGATTTATATCTTAGTGAATATATCTTATATCCAAAAAATCATTGATGTTTCATTTTTGGGTAAACTACTAAAGTAGTCACTTTTATTTACCTCATGTTACATTTTAGTCGGTTATGTTTGATACGTTTTAGTCACTTACGTTATCACATTGTAACATTCTAGTCACTGAGCCGTTAATTTCTGTTAACGGTGTAATGGTAAGCTGATATGGCACGTTAAATCATCATTTCAAACAAAAAAATTAGATTATTTTATACAATTGGTCCCTATATTTTTTCGTTTTAAGCAATTTTAATTTTTCTTGTATGTTCTTTTAACTTTTCTTTTTTTTTCCTTTATTTTCTATTCTCTTTTGCTTCTCCCTCTATTTTCCTCCCTTCTCTATTGCTTTTAACGTAGTTTTTCTATGTTTGTCATTTGTTAAAACTAATCCCTATACTTTTTTTAAACAATTTAATTTTTTTGAGTGAGGCAAGCTTGTGAACTAGTTTTAATAAATGAAAAATACAGAAAAACTACGTTAAAAGAAATGAAGAAGGGAGGAAAAACATAAGGAGAAGCAGAAGAGAAGGAAAATAAAGAAAAAATAGTTAAAAGAATATAAAAGAAAAAATTAAATTACTTAAAATGAAAAAAAAATATAAGATCAATAATATAATTTAACCTAAAATTTTCATTTGAAATAATGATTTAACGTGCCACGTCAGTTTACTATTGCACCATTAACGATAATTAACGGCTTAGTGACTAAAATGTTACAACACAATAACATAAATGACTAAAACGTAACATTTCAAACATAAGTGACTAAAATGTAATGTGAGGCAAACAAATATAACTATTTTAATAGTTTATCCTTATTTTTCTATAAATTAAAAATGTTTAATTAAGATTTTCTTTTATAAGTAGATCTACATCGCATATGCCCATGAATAATGATTTAATTTTTAATAATATTTTCAAGAAAAAAAACAAAAGAGACGGGTAGAAGCTGAAGGCCTTGGAATTTTTTTTTTCTATTTTACGGGTTTATTTTTCATTCTTTGAATTTTATGTACTCCTAAAAAATTATTTTATTATGATTTTCATTTTTTAAAAATTTGAGAATTTTTTTCTCTTTTCTTTTTTATTTTTTAAAAATTATTTTATATAATACACTTTTTGTGCCACTCGATGTTTTGGTAGTAAGCCACATACATCAGTCAATGGGCTACAATTTATATTTTCAATATCGAAAATAATATAAAAAATTATTAAAAAAAAAAGCAAAATATTGTTGTCGCAAAGAGAACGGTAATATAAACGCATGGATGATTGAAGGGTCAACTACTTGAGATTCACGTGTTTGGGATCGTGAATTTCGTGGTGGGATGGAACCTACTTGTTTTTTTTTTTTTTTCTTTGGGTTTAATTTTAATTTTCATCTCTTTACTTTTTTAAAAAAAAATTCAAAAATTAACGAAAAATAATTGTTAAAACTTGATTAACTTTGTTTAATTTTTATAATATAGGACGAACAAATTTTAATAAATTAAAGTAAAAATAATATGAAATTTACAACTATATTTTTTTAATGGTAAATTATACCATTAGTTATTAAATTATGGGTAAATTTTTGTTTTGGTCACTAAACTATTCAAAAGTTTTCATTTAAGTCATTGGATTGTTGAAATTGATACTATATGATTTTCTCTATTTACATTATCTGCACTAATCGAAAGCTTTCTTTCCCTCTTTTCTATAGTTTAGTTTTTTTTATTTTCATGAAATAACTTTTAACGTCAGAAATATACAAACTAAAATTTAAACAACCTTTTTCTATGATCTCTGATATTGATTGTCAGATCAATTTAAATATAAGGTATGTTCTTTTACTCGTTGATGGGTACTAATCTACCTTACTGATCGTCGAATTATCGTTTCGAGCCCATTAGTGGAACATTTAAAAAACACTTTAACAGTCCAGTGATTCAAATAAAAATTTTTGAATATTTCAGTGACTTAAATAAAATTTTTTGAATAATTCAATGACTAAATTATAACTTTTTTAGTTAAATAAACAAAACGAAAACATACTACCTAATTTAATTACCCTTAGTTAATATCTTAAAAAAAAAAAGGAAAGGAAATTTAAGAGTTAAGTCCTACCTATATGAGAGAGACACGTGTGAATTAAATAGGTATTGAGAGCAGGAATATTTTTAAACCAACGATAATAGATTCCTAATATATGTAGTTGTCTTGTGCCGTGACCGTGCCATTTGTAAATTTGAGTTAAGCCCTTCTACTATGTCCTAATTCAAAAGTTGGACTCCTTATATTTGAATGTTTATCTTTGGCTCTTTATTTATTTTGGTGAATTATAAGAGAAGGGCAAAACCTTAATAGTAAGATAACTCGAACTCAAGCCACACCTGAAGTGTTGAACACTCTAACTATCAGGCCAATATATAAAATTCCTCTTTTCTTTCCTTTCTTTTCTCTTTAATGTCAAATTTTCAAAATTTTGGGTGAAATAAGGAAATAAATCTAATTCCTTGTACAACTTTCCATGAAAACCAAAATTTACTATAAGATGGAATTCAAGTGATTTTTTTTCTCTTTTACCCCTTGATTTTAGGTTTTATTTCATTAAGAAACCTACCCCAGTTATTTTACAAAACCCCAAATGTATAGAAATTTTAACAGTCTAGTAATTAAAATAGAAACTATCAAATAATTTAATATCTATTTTATAACAGTTAAACTAAAATATAAATTTATTAATAATTTAGTGACCTTAAGTGTAGTTTAAACATTTTATTTTCACGTCCAATACAATAGCCAGATGCTCAAACAATGTTTTTGTCATGTTTCTATTTCTTTTTTTTATTATTATTTTTTATTACAGCATAAAATCTTCAGATAACCCACAATTCACTTATTTTTTTCTGAAAATCCTTGCGAACAGCTCCCACCCACCAATTTTTCTTCTCCAGACCTTTCCATTAATCTATTTTCAATTCTCTCTTTTAAGTCCAAATCACTGCTTAAGCCTATTTTGGACTTCAATTTTTAAGTTCTCTTTAAACAAGAAACCCATCTTCAGCAAAGGTAGCTAGCTGTTTTTCAAGTTAGATTTTTTGCAATTCTTTTGGGTTTAAAACTTGCATGCTGTGTTAATGATCACACTAATGACAAAGTTGTAACTTTAATGTTGTCTGGTTGATAAAAAGGTTTCTTTTTCTTTTTAGATGAAACCTTTGATTCTTTTGAGCCGAACAGTCTTGTATGTCTTTAAATATTGAATTCGGGGTTAAAAGAAATTTTGGGATAATTTCTGTGTTATCTTTTTTCAGCCATAAAAATTGGGTGGCGGTTTGATTAACTGAGTTTTGTATGTTTGGGCAGTAAAAGGTGAAGGGCTTTGTGCTGTGTGGAAATGGCGAGTGGAGCTGTACCAGCTTCTTTTCCAGGCTTGAAAAGCAAGGACCCAGGCTTAGGATTTGCTAAAAGTACGGATTTTGTGAGGATATGTGATTTGAGAAGGACCAAGACTGGTAGAACAAGGATCTCTGTGATTCGGAATCAGAATCCCAGTCAGGATACTGCTCAACTTCAGCCTGCATCTGAAGGGAGCCCTTTGTTGGGTATAAATATAAAATTCAAAGAAAAGAAAAGAAAAGAAATTAAATTTTGATTTTTGAACACTATTTCCTGAATTTTGTGTTGATCTTTACATGAATTGATGTGAAAAAAACTCCGTTGAAAGAGGGGCTTTTTCCCCATGATTAACTATGTTCATTTCTCTTGTGCTATTTAGATATGTTCCAAATGCCAAAATTTAAGTTTCACTTAATAATTAAGCTAAGTACTCAATTCAACTTGGTGTTTTTCTCTGATTAATTAACTGTTTTTTATTTTAGTTCCGAGGCAAAAGTATTGTGAATCCATACACAAAACTGTGAGGAGAAAAACTAGGACGGTAATGGTCGGAAATGTGGCTCTTGGTAGCGAGCATCCAATAAGGATTCAAACGATGACTACGACCGACACTAAGGATGTGGCTGGGACAGTTGAAGAGGTATCAACTTCTCCCATCTGTGCTTAAACCTTTTTTTTTTTTTCTTTTCAAATAATGGGGTTTGGGGTCTCGTCACGGATTGTCCAGTCATAAGGATTGACAACGTATATGAATATCCAATGATGTTTGATGCGTAGAACGTGATCTCTTGTTTTCTACCTTATGGTGTCCTGAGGTTTATGAATTAGTCTTACGAAATTAACTACTGCCGTCTCTTTAATAGGTGATGAGAATAGCAGACAAGGGAGCAGATATTGTCCGGATAACTGTTCAAGGGAAGAAAGAGGCAGATGCATGTTTTGAAATAAAAAACTCTCTGGTACAGAAGAAGTAAGTCTGGTTCTTTGTAAGAATTATTTGTCACTTGTTGAAGTTTCAGTCTCATATGTTATATGGAAATTATTACCGTCATTGACTTATTATTCGTATTTGTGCAGTTATAATATACCTCTGGTGGCAGATATTCATTTTGCTCCTTCAGTTGCATTAAGAGTTGCCGAGTGCTTCGATAAAATTCGAGTCAACCCTGGAAATTTTGGTAAGTGTTTGATGTATGTTCGTTTTGTTTTTAGATTTTGATTTTTGCTATTTTGAATAAAAAATGTGGTAAATTGCAGCTGATAGGCGGGCCCAGTTTGAGCAGATAGAATATACAAATGAGGAGTATCAGAAAGAACTTGAGCATATTGAGGAGGTCAGACCACTCTTCTTTTAGAATTCAATCATGCATCGTCCACTATCTAGTAGATTCTAGTGAAACTTTTAGAAAATAAACCATCGATTCACTAACATCTAATATCGAAGCAGTGAATCTTTTTTTTTTAGCATGTATCAGTTTCACTATACATATTGAACCGCCCTCTGCCAACCCCCATGAACTACAACAGGTTTTTACTCCGTTGGTTGAAAAATGTAAGAAGTATGAAAGGGCGATGCGTATTGGGACCAACCATGGGAGTCTTTCTGACCGTATAATGAGCTACTATGGGGATTCTCCTAGGGGAATGGTGAACTTTTATCTTATCTCTTACTGCCTGACAGCTTCAAGTGTGTTTTCTCTTCCTATGCATCCAATTAATTGGTGTTCCTCAACAGGTTGAATCTGCATTCGAGTTTGCTAGGATATGTAGAAAGTTGGACTACCATAACTTTGTCTTTTCAATGAAAGCAAGCAATCCAGTTGTCATGGTCCAGGCATACCGTCTCCTTGTTGCTGAAATGTACGTTCATGGCTGGGATTATCCATTACACTTGGGAGTCACTGAAGCTGGAGAAGGTGAAGATGGAAGGATGAAATCCGCGATTGGTATTGGGACCCTCCTTCGGGTACCTCCACTAGTATATATATAGCATAATCAACAAAAGCAATTACCATTTAAAGCTTTTATGCTATGGTGATCTTGAAAATGTATTCAACAACTCTGGCTGATTTGTTGATATTATGATCTTATACTTGCAGGATGGTTTAGGTGACACAATCAGAGTTTCACTCACCGAGCCACCCGAGGATGAGATAGATCCGTGCAGAAGGATGGCTGACCTTGGTATGAAAGCTGCAGAACTCCAGCAAGGGGTGGTAGGATTTGACAACTTCAATTAATTAGACATGATTCTTTTATCACTTTAAATACTCTTATTTTGAGAACCTTTCTCACTTGAAATTCCATCAGGCACCATTTGAGGAAAAGCACAGACATTACTTTGATTTCCAGCGTCGATCTGGTCAATTGCCAACACAAAAGGAGGTTAGCCATAAATGTCTCGGTAACACCGTGTTAGCTAACCCTGTGCCCTGAACTGTTCTGAATGAAGAATTTATTTCTTTATAGGGAGAAGAGGTGGACTTTAGAGGTGTCCTGCATCGTGATGGCTCAGTTCTTATGTCTATTTCCCTTGATCAGTTGAAGGTAACACATTCTAACTAGCTTCCTTAATTGTGACGGAGAGAATTCTATTAATTCCTTTTCCCCCTCTTCAGGCACCGGAACTCTTATACAAGTCACTTGCAGCAAAGCTGGTCGTAGGCATGCCATTTAAGGTCTACACTTGATCCATGTACTCTATAAGATTGGCTATGTTATGTGGGCTTTTATCATGATTGAGTTGCCATATGTTGATGCAGGACTTGGCAACAGTAGACTCAATCATACTGCGGGAGCTTCCACCAGTAGATGACGCTGATGCTGTAAGAATCCGTCTTTTCGTCCTTTCTCTCACTATCTCTTCACGAAAATTTGGAAATAACAGACACTATTTATTGTCCTATAACCAGCGGCTGGCTCTTAAAAGGTTGATAGACATAAGCATGGGTGTCATTACACCTTTATCGGAACAGCTAACAAAGCCATTGCCCAATGCTATGGCTCTAGTAAACCTTAAGGAACTATCAACTGGAGCTTACAAGCTTTTGCCCGAAGGTGCGTCTGCTTATTTTTAATATTGAGTTCTAAACATACAGCTGGTTATCCACGTTTATTCTTTTTTGCTCCTATGATATCAATTTATTTACCTTGCAGGTACACGCTTGGTTGTATCTGTACGTGGTGACGAGCCCTATGAAGAGCTGGAAATCCTGAAAGACATTGATGCTACAATGCTTCTTCATAATATACCTTTTGATGAAGAAAAGATTGGTCGAGTGCATGCAGCAAGGAGGTAATTTGTACAATTACTTGACCTGCATATTTGTCAAGATTAGTGCTATTTTGGTTATGCTTGACTTGTTTTAGCCTTTCCCTTTACATTTATGGTTTTGCCACACATTGGGTTCCAGATATTTGAACATTATGCTTCGGCAGGTTATTTGAGTATCTATCGGAGAACAGTCTTGATTTCCCTGTAATCCACCATATTCAGTTTCCAAATGGGACTCACAGGTAACTAAAAACCTATAGGGTTTGTTGACTGAGGTACAAGGTATTCATAGTTTCGGTTTATAATGGCTTTTTCTTGACATGCAGGGATGACTTGGTCATTAATGCTGGCACCAATGCTGGAGCCCTTCTGGTGGATGGACTTGGAGATGGTATATTGTTGGAAGCACCAGACCAAGATTTTGATTTCCTCAGAAACACTTCTTTCAACTTACTCCAGGGCTGTAGAATGAGGAATACCAAGACGGTATGAATCTCATCTTTTTGAGTCGAAAAACATGACAATCTTCAGATCTATATCTAATATATGCGAGTTCTGGTTGTAGGAGTATGTTTCATGCCCATCTTGTGGCAGAACATTGTTTGACCTTCAAGAAATAAGTGCACAAATACGAGAAAAGACGTCACACTTGCCTGGTGTTTCGGTAATATAACTTGTCCTTAGTGATCCAGTCCGACATCGAATAACAGTCGAGTTCGTCATTGATTTGTTTTAAACAGACATTGAATAATGAAAATTCTTTTTCGTTGTCAGATTGCAATTATGGGTTGCATTGTTAATGGTCCGGGGGAAATGGCTGATGCAGATTTTGGATATGTTGGTGGTGCTCCAGGAAAAATCGACCTCTATGTAGGCAAGGTACTAGAGCATTTCATGCCTTTCTAATTCATGTCAGCACGGGAAAATAACATGAACACAAAATGAATGCATGCATGGATTATGAAATATGCTCTGAACTTATGGATTCTCTTTCAGACTGTTGTGAAGCGTGGAATCGCAATGGAGCATGCAACTGATGCTCTGATCCAACTAATAAAAGATCATGGGCGATGGGTAGATCCTCCTGCTGAAGAATAAGTTTAGGAGGTTATAGCCTGTGGATCGAAGAAGCATGGGTCAAGGGGGAATCACATTCCCATTTTCGAACCACATATAGTAAATAATAGCGGTTGAAGATCTGTCGGCAAAAATGATTGCCTCATTGCAGGCTGCACAAATTCGTATGCGATGTTTTGTAAAACATATAAATGCTTCGAATTGTAGACGTGAATTTGACAGAAAAAAAAAATATGAAGTATTCTGTGTTACTCCTACATGGAATATGGAAAGTTGTTACATGACATGAATAAATAATTTGAAAATTAAAATAATTAAAAATGAAACAAGCAAGGTTTGAAAGAAAGCTGCAATTGCATTGCTTTAAAGGCATTTTTTTCACCAACCTCCTCCCCCCTCTTCTTTCATTCGGCTGGCCGGCATGCATGGACCTCGGTGCTGGTCATTGGCCCTTCTCCTCCTATCCTCTCGGCTCTCCTTTGCTGGGACTTGCTTTCTATTCATTAGCCTTCTATTGTTTTACGGCATGAGGAAGTCCCTTCTTTCGGAAAAATAAAAGTTCTCTCAGACTCATTGATGACTTACTTTTCTCGAGTTTGTGGTGGTTTGCTACACTTAGCCAAATGGTTTTATGATGCGGGTTGATTCCAGAAATTAGAGAAACGGAGAGAAAAGAGAAGAATGAAGAAGTTACGTTGTATTTCACTGATAACCAATTCCATAACCCCTTTACACCCCATCAGCAATTTTTAAGGATCATACATGTTTTTTTAAATTAGATTTTTTTTTTATTTTTATTTTTTATATTTTTGTTCTTGATTCAGTAATGAGTTCACTTGAAAATCATTTTCTTTTCATAATGAATTAATCTTATAACTGAATTTGGTAGCTGTTACTTACAGCTGTACACAATGGAACACACTGTTCACTAAGACAAACTCCCTCCAATATGCACTGTAAATTGCGAATTATTGGAATGATACTGTTGAACATAATTGTAATTACTTGAACTTAATTGTCTCTCCGCTAGTTTAATAAAAGCTCGATCTGACTGCATTTGAATCAAAATAAAATTCTACGACTTTAGAAATAATTTAATTGAGTCGATATATTCAATGTGAAATTAAATTAAGCTGTCGTGAAAATTGTTCAACTAGAGAATTAATTTAGAAAATTTAAATAATTTTGGAAAAAGTAATTTTAATTAAGTAAAATTAAATTAATCAAATTAATTAAAATTAATATCATATTTTTGAAAATTGATTTTCAAGTCAGACAATCGGCTTAATGAGTAATTGAACTTGAGATCGAAAATTGGGCCCAAGAACCCAAAACTAAGATCGAGACCCAAAAATGAACGAACCGAGCTTGCTATGTGAAACGGAGCTGATAGTGCAACAGGTGGCAAGACCAGACCGGTTGAGCTGTCATTGGCACGGACCGAACCAGATTAGGGTGCTGTGAGGGTGTCACATCTGCGATGGCACCACCGAACACGACGATATCAGCTACAAAGGTGGTGGTACTGTAGTGGCCGATGAGTGGTCCTTCAGCGGTTAAGTAGTGGAAGAATCACTCCTATTAAAACTCTACCAGATAATTTGATTTCAAATTAACTATTTCAAAAATAATATTATTTTAATAAACTTATTATTAAATTTAATTTAATACTTATTTGATAATATTTTATTAATTTAATATTAAAGTGATTATATTAATATTAAATTAAAAATTTAATATTTATCTTATGCATAAATAATCTATTAATTTAATAGATCTAATATTAAATTTAATATAAATTTATCTTATTATATTAATTTAATATCATTTCGTAAAAATAACCTATTCTCGTAAATTTTCTAAAAATCAACCTATTTTGGTAATTATTTTAATTTTTTACATTTTTAAGTAAATTAATCATTTTTAAGGACAGTAACGTATAACCGAATTAAAATTCAGTTAGGCTAGTTGTTACTTACAACTAAGAACAACTGTAAAACTAAGGGTGAAACGTGCCATTTCACAGTGGAACGTGCCATTTCACTAAGAACAACTTACTCCCTTCAATCCACACCGTTTTATTATACTAAGGGTGGGTTTGAATGGGCGATTGAGTGCGGTGCGGTGCTTTTAACTTACTTTTTGTCTCACGCTATAGTATCGCTACAGTATCTAATCTCACCGCCATCGCTGTTTTTACATTAACTGTAGCTAACGCACCGCTCATCTAAACGCACGTTAAGAAAACAACTAAAACACTAAAACTCCCCGTTTCAATAACGGTAAAAGCGACCCATAACATTTTATTAATCTACAGGCTCCATTAGTTTCAACAGAAACAAGAATGCCATCATTCTCGGATTAGACAAGCTCCTGGAGTTTCGATTTGGTGGTTGATGCCCTGATGTAACTTGTGTTCTGATGTTCATGTTTTTACCTGTGTTTTTCTAACGGTGAGTTCAGGTCAAATGTTTTCTCTGCTATTACCTGATTTCAGTCATGCAATCGTACCCTATTTTTAAGATGGATTTTTTTTTTTACTAAAACAAACAGTAAAGCTTTATATATATTAATAAATCTTCTATTTAGAGGAAAAAGAGAGAGAGGGAGCTGTAATTTAATGAACAAAAAAAGGAAAGCTGCAATTTGGAAGACAAATTCTTCATTGGACCCATCCCCTAGTTGATGGCAAAGACACGTTAAAGTCTTTCAATCATGTGCAAGGGGGGCCAGGAGCAAATAACTTTAGCCCCTCCTAGTCCTCGCTCACACATTATAGACGAAAGTATGTATGTATGATTCAAGCAAAAGATTAACATGAGACAGTTGTCATAAACAAAAGTTTAACTTTCTCGTGCTAAAAGAAAGTTGAAAAACAATTGGGAAAATAAGTTGAAATAATGATAGACTAATATCCCAACCAAGAACTCGGAATTATAGGAATGGAAAATTTCCATCAAATAAAAGAAATGAGAAAGGAATTCCATAAATGTATTATAAAATTAAACATGGTTGACTAATACTTATTATAGTGCAGAGTAAACTGCTGACTACAACAATTCTATCTCATGCAGAAATAGTCTGAATAAGTAGCAACAAATTTGATTATTCGAATATAACCTCTTCTGATCTTGTTTACTTTAATATGTATAATCACGAACTTGTCTTCTTCTTCTTCAGAGAAGTTCTGCCCTGGCGGCGTATCCATACTGAGATCTCCTGATGTTATCTCGTCTCTTTTTGTAAATCAATCCACCGACGACAACCAAGCACGCTGCTATCAACACCCCCACAACGATTCCCGCCTTTTTTCCTGCGCTCATTCCTCCGCCACCACTGGCGTTCTTCACGTCCGGATTAACGTTGTTGTGGCTGATATTGCTGCCAGGAGAAGGAGAACTCGCTTGTGCCGGATCTGAGGGAGACGGCGCCGGAGTGGTATTAATTGGTGCTGGCGCGGGCGAGTGTGTACCGGGTGAAGGGGCTGGGGCTGGCGAGTGTGTACCGGGTGAAGGAGCTGGGGCGGGCGAGTGTATACCGGGTGAAGGGGCTGGGACTGGCGAGGGCCGGGGCAAAATGGCAGCGAAGGTGAGTTGAAGAAATAGGAGGAATGCAATGGTAAGAAATTCAAGTTTTGCCATTAAAGTAGATGTAAGAAAGAAAAAAATGCAGTTGAAAATAAAGGAAAAAGTTCGAAGAAGAAAAACAGAGGAAGGTTCAAAAAGAAAGGCTACGGAAGAAGGAATTTATAAGGGTAGTAAACACGGGGTAAATCTAGGGAGAAAAAAATTAATTTGCTAATCAGTAAACTATTAAAATAGTCATTATATTTATCTTTAATTATATTTTAGTTATTTATATTTGAAATATTATGTTTTAGTCATTTACATTATCATAGTGTTATGAAATGGTCACTCTACTGTTAAAATTTGTTACCTCCCAAACGACAGTCCGATGTGACAATTAAAATGGATTTTAAATGCTCAATTGGGATGAAAAAACTTAATTTTTTTATGAAAATAAAATATAAAATTTTACCCTAAAACTCAAATTTCTCCAATTTAAAAAGAAGCAACAATTGAGGTTTTTTTTTTGTTGCTATCAGAGAAGAGAATAGCAGAACTATAAAAAATAAAAAAGAAATAGAAGAAATAGATGTACCAGCCTCTATACATGTTTGCTATTGTGGTTGCCCATAATATACAATAAACAAAGATGAAGTATGTCCTTTTTATTTGTTACATATATAGAAAAATATGAAAAGATGGACCATCTTTTTGCAAAAAAAAAAAATATCTGAACCTAAAACTCAACTAAAGAAAAAAAAATCCATTATTTACTGTAATCCATGTCTGGACCCTCCATTGAATTAATCTTTTGTTCTTCTATTTTGAATAAAAAATCTAACCTATTGATGGTTTTTTCAGTCTGTCGTAACCATTTTTTGACAAAACGGGAATCGACTAAAAAGGGGAGTCGCCATCGATCATTTTGGTGTGATCGGGTCACCTTTGTTTTAATAAAACATTTTTGGTTTACTAAAACGGCATTTTGATCTACGCAATTTGAGAAAAACGGGTTCGGGAGTCGGTTACGTGCAAGGAAGGATTAGCACCCTTGCAACGCCCAAAATCGGTACCGAATTGATTGATATTGTCCCAATGTTGAAAACTTGAACGTATTTGGAGTTGAAAAATTTTAAGAAAATGGGTTAATTAAACCAGGATTAAATCTCAAGATTCACTCGTTTACAAGAAATAAAGTACCATACCCAACACGTTAGGATATGGCACATTCACATTCTGATACCGAGGTCATCTTTGGTTTTTTCAAAATATGCAAAAAGGGTATTTGGTTGTTTTGTCGAACGAAGGAGCGACATCCAACACGTTAGGATATGATCATTCGAACTTATAAATATAGAACATTGCCTTATTTGGAAACTATCTAACTCAGGATGAGATTATAAAAATTTTAGATCATGCCTGACAAGATTTAACAAATATGTATTACACGAACTTGGTGCCGTAATGATATAACACACATAATACACAACATTGGAATCATCAATCTAAAAGACTAACATGCATGAATAATAATGATGATGATAAAACAGTAAAATAAACAGTAACAACGATGATAAAGTTGAAGATAAGGTGACACAACCAAACAGTTCATAATGCATATAAGGACATTAGCCACACGTCTTACGCTATTCAAATACTAATATTAATAGGCTAAAAGCAATGAACTAAACAGTCGTAAAAATAACGACACGTAAAGCCATGTTAATGAGGAAAAACGAATTAATAAAATCGATTATAAGCAAAGTACACATAAAAATAAAGTAGATAATATTTGAAATGATTTAAGACAATGTCGAGTTTAAAAACAATTATATACATGAGGTATAATGATGTACATAATAGATTTAAGAGAAAAAAAACATATGTGCCTAAAATAATATGGAATCCATAGCATATACATAAAACAAAATAGCTTAATATAAATAACGCACATATACAAAAATAATAATGTATAATGGTACTTAAAATAAATATTATATAACTTTTTAAAACTAAGAACACACATAAAATAGATTTTTATTATTTCTTCCCCTTTTTTTTAAAAAAAAAAATGAAAATGAGACTTAAATAAAAAGGGCTTGATTAAAATTTAAACAAAAATCAAGGAATAATTTGCAAGCAAATAGAACTGTTAAAAGGGCACCGAGGACTGAGATGTAACCTCGCGTCAATTTACGGGGGTCAGATTAGCAAATAGTCCGATTAGCCAAAAATGCCGCGTTTCAATCGGACCGGATTATAAGAGGGTCAGCGAGCGCAGGGACTGATCACAAAATATCCCATTTTAAGCGGCAAGGCGCGGATCCGGGTAACTCAACGGGTTAACGCGCGGACCCCCTCCCACTCGAAACGGCGTCGTTCTACTATTATTACTTAAAGGCCGAAAAATATTTTTTTATTCCACTTTTTCATTTCAGAAGAAAGGAGCCCCTCCCCTTTTTCCTTATTTTCCTTAGGCTCCAGCTAGGGTTTCCTTCGAAACCCTTGTGCGCCGCCGCTTGAACCTCTTCAGCCAACCGTTGCACCACCAAGCCGCCATCGCATTGGTGGCCGGTGGTGCCTCGAATTCGGACCTCTTGGCCTTATTCCTGACCCCTTTGCGAAACTCCGAAACCCAGGGAAAGGGGAAACTCGTGTTGCCTTTGGGATTCGGCTCTGTCGACGGGGACGAGTCCCTAATGACGCGCGCCGACGGTCCTGGTAAGATTTCTTCCTTTCTTTTTTTGTTTACTAAGTATTCGGGATACAAATAGGGCAGAAAAAAGGTAAATAATAACAGACAAACAAAAGGGGGAAAATCCACCTGAAAATCTCTGTTTTGATTTCTAAATACTGTCTTTGCTTTTTCAATTTTTTTGCTTGATTTTCGTATTCGTAACAAGCCGAAGAAAAAAAAAATACCAGGGGTTAGTCTTGATTTTATAACCGATTTTTACCACCCATTCTCGCTGTTGTGTTTTTCTTTATTTTATTCTTCTCGTTTTCTCTGCCCTTTGTCTTCTTTCTATGTTCACAGGGTATGGGCGAGGCATAGGCGTGCGATTGTTCGATCGGGGCGCTCAGGACCGAGGCCGAGGTACCTGGGGATGCTCCGAGTCTGGGATAGGGCGCTGGTGGAGAAGATGAACAGCGGGCATGGTGCGCTGAGGAGGCAGAAGCACGCGAGTGGCAAACAAGGCATGGGGAAGGATGCAGGAAGCCCGAGGGCGCGCGTGGAGCGCACGCGAGAGGTCAGAGGGACGCACGTGGAGCGCACGCGAGAAACCCGAGGGGCGCGCGTGTGGGGCAACTAAAGGTCGTCGGCGGCTGCAGGAAGGAACCCTCAAGGGTTCCAGAAAAATTTAAAATTTTGGGCCATTGGGCCTTTGTAATCTTGGGCTAGGGTTTTATAATTGGGTCTGTTGTAATGGGTAAATTAGGCTTGGTTGTATTTGGGTTTGGTTTAATGTGGGCTAATTGGGCAGGGTTTAAATCTTTTTGTAAATGGACATTTAAAGGACTATTTTATTGGACCTCTTTACTCTGTTTTCTGTTTTATTGGTTTATTTTATTTTCACTGTATTGGTACTGGTTTCTTAATGGGCCCCGGGCCAAAATTGGTTATTACAGCTGCCCCTCTTTGCTCATTGTCGTGAAACGAGGATAGAGCAAAGACGAAAGAAGAACCAATTTTGCCCGGTCTTGGCCAAGTAGAGATTCTTCGGGTGCTTTTCTTCTTCAAACATCTTCAAGCCCTGTTGCCTCGGTCTACTCCACCGCTGCTTCTGCGTGACATGACCCGTAGCTTCGATTCGTTTTTTTTTTCAATCTTGTTCATTCTTGAACTTGTTCCAACACGAGTTCATGACATGAAGAGATTCGTAGCTTCAATCTTTCGACTGCTCCACTAGGACTTTGAGGAAATGAATCTGATCTTTTCAAATTGCTTCCTTACCATCTTCAAGGAAACTCCGATCTTCATTTTGCCCTTGGTCAATCTTCTTTGTCCACTGGAACTTCCTCGTCAAGTTTGCTCAACGCGACTTCAGTCTTTCTTCTGTAAGTACCCCCTCGTATGCCCCGAGGCTCAACCACACTCTCATGAGTTTTTTTTTTTTTGAGTCAGAAATTGAAAATAGAAATTGAAAATACCTTAGCACGTGAACCAATGCATCAACTCACCTCTCACAACATGAATTGATATTTTGAGAATTAAGTACCTCGGCGTGTGCTGAGGCCCAACTCATTTCTCGCATTATGAGTTGATTTTTTGAACAGAAATTTAAAGACAGAAATTAAATACCTCGGCTTGTCCCGAGGCCCAACTCACCTCTCGCATTATGAGTTGATTTTTGAACAAAAATTTAAAAACAGAATTTAAATACCTCGGCGTGTCCCGAGGCCCAACTCACCTCTCGCATTATGAGTCGACTTTTGAACAGGAATTAAAAGACTGAAATTAAATACCTCGGCGTGTCCCGAGGCCCAACTCATTTCTCGCATTATGAGTTGATTTTTGAACAGAAATTTAAAGACAGAAATTAAATACCTCGGCGTGCCCCGAGGCTCAACTCACCTCTCGCATTATGAGTCGACTTTTGAACAGGAATTAAAAGACTGAAATTAAATACCTCGGCGTGTCCCGAGGCCCAACTCATTTCTCGCATTATGAGTTGATTTTTTGAACATTGAAAATGTGTCGTCTCGGATGTTTTCTTTCTCTCTGGTTCGGTACAACTATCGTCAAAGCTTCCTGCTCCACTGGTGTACCTGTATGCGTCATGAGTGATGCTGTCATGCTATGCACGTGTTTGGTCTTATATGCTCTTATGCCTATATGATTATGCCGTGTGTTCTGGACTTGTTCGTCATGTATCTCTAGTTATGATGACTTGTATTCATCGTTTCGATTCTTGACTTTTCTTTTGGGTTATGTTCTCATTCTCAAGTTTTACGAGTAGTCTGCACTTCTCCTATATCAACCCTTTTGCTCCCTTGTTAAACTTTTGTTCTTGCTTTGAAGCTCTTCGAGCGAAGCTCCTTGCATAGAAGACCCTGAGCTTCTGAGTCCGCTTCAAGTATTATGATCTTGCCCCTCGACTCCCTGTTCAAACCGTTCTTGCTTTTTACGTGCGAATCCCCTTCGTTAGGGCGCCTTTTCAGGTTTTCGTCCCCCTTTTGTTTATCGAAACGCACTTTTCGGGTTTCCATCCTGATTTTTTTTTAAGCGTAGTACTTCTTCACGGCATCCGAGTTTACTGGATTCGGTACCTCTTTCCCATCCATTTATGTGAGAATCAAAGCTCCACCTGAGAAGGCCTTCCTTACGACATAGGGTCCTTCCCAATTCGGTGCCCATTTTCCTCGAGAATATTTTTGTATTGGGAGAATCTTTCTCAACACGAGCTCTCCTTCGCGAAACTCTCTTGGTCGTACCTTCTTGTCATGGGCCGTGATCATTCTCTTCTGGTACATTTGTCCATGACAAATTGCTTTTAAGCGCTTTTCCTTAATCAGATTCAGTTGGTCATATCGAGCTTGTACCCATTCTGATTCTTCCAGTTTTGACTCCATTAAGATTCGTAAAGAAGGGATTTCCACCTCGCTGGGTGGTACAGCTTCCATTCCATATACAAGAGAGAAAGGAGTTGCCCCCGTGGAGGTCCGCACATATGTACGATATGCGTATAGAGCGAATGGGAGCTTCTCATGCCAGTCTTTATATGTCTCAGTCATCTTTCCAATAATCCTCTTGATATTCTTGTTGGCAGCTTCCACGGCTCCATTCATCTTTGGGCGATAGGGTGAGGAATTGTGATACTTTATTTGAAATTGTTCACACACTTCCTTTATCATCCTGTTGTTCAGATTCAAGGCATTATCTGAGATGACTTTCTCAGGTAATCCATATCGACATATAATCTCCTTTTTCAAGGACTTGCTGCGGTCTTTGTCACGTTCGCAAATGAAGCGGCCTCAACCCATTTTGTGAAGTAATCTATGACCATGAAGATAAATCGATGGCCATTAGAAGCTTTTGGGGAAATCGGCCCTATGACATCCATGCCCCACATGAAAAAGGGCCACGGAGAGGTCATCACATGGAGGGGCGAAGGTGCTGCATGAATTTTGTCACCATAAATTTGACATTTGTGACACCTTCGTGCATAGCTGATGCAGTCACTTTCCATGGTCAACCAGTAGTAGCCGAGTCTCATAATTTTCCTGGCCATGGTGAAACCGTTGGCATGTGTTCCACAAGTTCCTTCATGAACCTCTTCAAGTATTTTTCTGGCTTCGACATTATCCACGCATCTTAGAAGCACTTGATCTTTTCCCCTCTTGTATAGGATGTCCCTATCAAGAACAAATCCTGCTGCCATTTTTCTGATTGTTCTTTTGTCGTTCTCGTTTGCTTGCTCCGGGTACCTTTGATGTTTGACATATCCCAAGATATTGTGGAACCATGGTCGTCCATCCGCCTCTTTTCAATGCTAAAACAATGCGCCGGGGCCTTATATATGCTTTGAACATAGAAGCTAAGGTGTCCAAGGCATCAGCCGATTGGTTTTCCTCTCGTGGGAAGTAATTAAAGGTCACTTCTTCGAATTCTTTGACCAGATCCATAACAAGATCGTGATATTTGACCAGCTTTGAGTCTCTCACTTCCTAATCTCCACGGATCTGGTAAATCACCAATGCCGAATCCCCTGATACCTTTAGGATTTTGATGTCTCGTTCAATAGCTGCGCGGAGCCCCATGATACAAGCCTCGTATACAGAAGAAGTTTAATCGGGCGGTGAATGGATAATGATTCCCTTCTGGTGACACCAAGACTGCTCCGATCCCATGCCCTAATGCATTTGATGCCCCGTCAAAACTCATTTTCCATGACTCTTCTTTTGACGATTCATGTTCTTTTTCTGTGATGCGCGTCAAATCTTCATCCGGGAAGTCAAATCTTAATGGCTCGTATTCTTCTGTGGTTCGGGCTGCTAGGAAGTCAACTATTGCGCTCCCTTTTATTGACTTTTGGCTCACATAGATGATGTCGTATTCCGATAGTAAGATTTGCCATCGCGCCATTCTTCCTGAGAGTGCGGGGATTCTATCATGTACTTTATTGGGTCCCATACAACAGAATCTTTCGATTGATGGATATCTTGCTTCATACTCTGTGAACTTCTTACTGAGGTAATAGATCGGCCTCTTTCTTCTCCTCGACTCGTCATGTTGCCCCAGTACACAACCCATTGAATTTCGAACACCGTCAGGTACAGGATTAATGGTCTCCTGGGAGTCGGTGGTACTAGCACGGGGGTAGAGGATTTGAAAGTCCTGTGACTCTAAAACATATAGTCTGCCCCACTCTCTTGTTACTCAAAGGTACAGGACCTGTATCAGCTTCCCTTTAACGATCACCCATTAGGTGACCCGATCGGGTGTATATGCGTGATGCTCGCTTGAATGCAGAATGTCATTTCCTTGGGTTAACAGTGCCCATTTTCCGTCAGGATTGTGTTATTGACGCGACATCTTATCATTTGTTCAATCACCTTAATTCGGACTTAGATACTTCCAACCCTTAATCTCGGTGAATCTTAAGCAATAATACTGTTTCAGACTCCTGTATTGTTTAGAGGTTTCCAGAGTAATATGCAAAACTCCTTTCATGAAAGTATTATTAGTCCAACAATCGTTATTTCAATGCAAAATGCTCGAAAATGACCATAATGATGGACGAAATGGGAATTTATTGGGAGTATAGCTCGAATCAACTAGCATATGTAATGAAGAAGCGAATTTATTTAGTGCGTACTTTGAAAAGACAACAGTAGCAGGCTCGAAATGGGTAAAATGGAAACTAGGTGCCCCAGATATCACAGCTTGAGCTTCTCTGTTCCGACTTCTCGAGGACCTTTCTAAACTCAATATGTGTGTAGGGGATCCAGAATACTTTGTCGATGCCCCAAGGTGCAACATTCCTCTTCGTTGTTATTTCAGCCGCAGCAAGGCTACTGTATGCCCCATCAAATTTGAGCTGCCCTTTTCGGGTTTTCAACTCAAATCCCACCTTTGGTCTCAAAGCGCCCTTTGCGGGTTTTCACCTTGGCCTCTCCTTTCCTTCTTTTTCTTTTCTTTATCCCTTTTTTTTTTTTGAATTCACAGAATTGGGCAGATCCTTGTCGTCTATCTCAGACAATATCCTTGTTTCCCTAGAATGGGCCTTCTTCGCTACCTACGGTCCTTCCTGATTTGGCATCTCTTTTCTTCTGAGGTCCTTGTTGCATGGGAAAGGATATTCTTCAAGGCCATATCGTGAGATTTTCTAAGGCGATCCTCTTCGTTGTAAACCCGATTGTGACAGATAGCTTTTAACATTTTCTCTTCAATTCACTCAATCACATCGGGATTGGATCCATCTCGCCCATCCCACTTTGACTCGGTCCGTGCCCTGAAAAAGAGGACTTCGACTAAGCGAAACCTAATGAGGAAAGCGTTGCCTCAGCAGAGGTCCTGGCCGAATTTTAGTGAGCAAAAAAGGGTAAACGTAACTTCTATATGCCAACATTCACAAGTTTAGGTCATCTTTCCAACAATCATTGTTTTGTTGTCCCCCCCTTTTTTTTTTTTGACATGGCCCTTGATCTTTGAAGAGACCGCGAACTTTTGACATTGTGTGGTTAAACATGATCTTTTTGCCTTTTGTCAATATTTTCCTTCTCTTTTTTTTTTCTATCTTTTTTTTGTTTTTGATGATTATCAACTTTGTAATCTTGGCATATGAAGCGACCTTCATCCTCTCAGTGGGGTAACCAGCGACCATGAACATGAATTAATGTTGGCAACGTCCCTGTCCTATGTGTGGATAAGGAAGAGGCACATAGGTTCTGCCCTCCTCGACTTGGCGTTTGATGCAATTTTCCATTCTGGGTAGGTCAGTAGCTCGAACCTCCGGACTGGCTTAGTCAGGGTAGAACAATCAGCCTCTGATCTTCGAATATCCTCATGGACTTCTTCTGTGGCTTAGCTTTGACAGCATACTCAATGATTCCCTGCCCTAACCTTCGGTGAGCTAAGTTTCCGCCATTCGTTAGCTCGTATTGTCCGCTGCCGCTTCATAGAGCAGGGTCTATCGTTCTTAATAAGTCCCGAAATAAGTCGCAATCTCTGTCATCTTCCAAGTTCTTAGATCCCTCTAGACACATATTTCGCTAAAAGGAGAGCCAGTAACAGTGTCGCTCATGTCATGGATATTTGGGGACCCATCGTGGGGGATATTTGGGGACCCATCGTGGGCGTAAAGATAGAAAATCTAGAGAATAAATTATTCTAAAGATGATTATTTATATGATGTGGGCATGACGAAAATAAAAATGTAAGGCATGAAAATATTTACTTAGAAAGATGCATTTCATTAAAATAACGATTCTGGACACAAGCCTATTTCACAAAAGGACTCTTATTGCCTTTAGGTTTAAAGCAACAAGCGTGTTTTACACATTACTCTAGATTAGCCAAAATACATGGATTCCTTCGCAGTCTCACTGTTCAAAACGAACCAGGGAGGGCAAGGGCATATCATTGAAGCCTCGTTAATTGCATCATCACTTCTGTCAATAACATTAATTGACGTTCTGACCCCTTCCAAACATGCTCCGCAAACTATTTTTCCTTAGTGGGTCTTCACTCACCCATTCCTCAGTCATTTCTGTTCGAGTGGGGTCGTTGTGCTCCATCTTGACCCCACTCTTCTTCTGATCCTGAGCTACCTTCTGTGCTACTGCCGCTCGTAATGACGATAGCTTCTATCCTTCTCTGTAGTTGGCTGTTGCGACTCCCTTCTGCTTCTTCCGGTGTGACAGACCTCCATGACCCATGGATCTGCCTGTTCCTGAAAGTTTGCCTCAATGTGTAGTTTTGGTATGGTCCTCCGTCTTGATTGTTAGAGAAGGTCCACCCCATTTGTTGACCTACATAAATAAGGTCCTCAATGTTTGTTTCAATCCTATTTTGTGCCCATAGCATGAAATCTCTTCGAACGGCATGTTCTTCTGGTAACCACCTCCTGCTGTCAAGGTTATCAAAGTTTTCCAACCAGATTGTACAGCTGGCTGAAAACGAGGTGAGGTATTCCACTGCGTTAACTAGCATATCGTGCCTGTAGCTGAGCATTTCTTGTTGCCGACGATTAAATTCGTCATTACTGATCGTTCTTGATCCAGGTAATGGGATAGGGCCCGTTCTTCTTGTGTGGATAGTATGGTCATGGAACATGGCTTCCGCACTAGAGATTCCAACATTTGCTGGGATGGGCCTTCTTATTGGCGATGGCATTCTCCCCCTCCTATATGGACCTGGCCTGTGATTTGGGCTTCGTTGATTGCTGATGGTTTGGTGAGCTCTCCTACTGCTTTCTCCAAATTTCCTCCTGTAGTCGTTATCCATTGGTATGCCGGGCATTCCTATAATAGATTGGCAAGTCTCGACAATGAGTCCGCAGTTGTATTAGAGGACTATTTTTATGTGCTCAAAGACAGCATTCACTCCCATGCTTGTTACGTAATCTGTGAAATTAGTTCCTCTCACCCTAGACGGTTCCTTTTATTCACCGCCTTCTTAAAGAGGCTAATTATTGGTTGACAGCCAATCTTAAGGGTAGTTTCCTTCCTACCCGAGTAGTGAGTCTCAAGGGTTGCTAATGTTTCCAGATTCCTCTTTTTCTTCCTTTATTTTCTTCTGATGTAAACTTGACCCATTAGACTCTTTCGATGGTTTTAAATGCACATGATGTGATGTGGTGCACATGCATGACGTGCAATGCGAATGCATGGAATGAATGCAAAGAGAAAGGGAGGCGTTGATCATGAATTCAACTACCTTAGAGGAGCTTGTTTAGAAAATACATTTCTTTACATTAAAACGGATTGCATTTACGGCCATGTCCCCATAGTCTAGGTGAAAACACCAATCCCCTTTTTCGTGTTCGGAGTTCGTGATTGTGTCCCGTGAACTTTCTCAGTAGACGTTACTTCTAACTCCTTGTCACTTGATCTAGGTTGTTCCTCGTCTTCCGCCGTACTCGTAATCCTCCGATAACTCCTAAATAGTCTTTGTCGGCTTGAACTTTTAGATGAATCCTCTTCTTCATATTCGAATATTTATGGACGTGTCCCTTGAACTTCCTCAATAGAAGTCTCTTCAAATTCTTTGTTGCTTGGTCCAGGTCGATCTTCTGGTGATCCCCAAACAATCTTTGTAGGCTTTGAACCTTCGGTCAAGACCTATTTTCACTGTTACCTAAACCATATTCGGACAACCGTATTATAATCCACTTCATCAAGTAACACATTTCCTTATGACAAGCTCTTCTATTCAGCGATTGAATATGTATCAGCTCCCCCTTTCTATGACGATGCCATGTAATGCAAATGTAGGGGTGAACGCGAAAGGTGTCAACTCTGATTCAATTCCCCATAGGAAACTTCCTTAGTAAATGAAGCTCTTTACATAAAGCAGATTACAGGAGCAGCCTTGCTCTCCTATTGCGCGGCCGCATTGTCCTCTACTTGATCAAGAAAGTCGTTTTCCATAGTAAACTTCCTATTTTGGCAACCGGTCAGAAATTGACACCTCTATTATATGGAATGACATGTAAATCAAGCAAAACAACGCTAGTTAGTACTGCATAGTCACACAAGCAACATATCATTAAATGCTTATCCGGATAACTATCTCGATACTATATCTAGGGTAGGTTCTAGGGCTTCTATATGGGGTTCGGTTCTACAGAGGGTACCCGAACCAGCAGATTCCTCGACCCTCACCCATTATAGGCTCATACGGACCGAGTTCGGTTCAGGGGGATACATTTCCCTACGGCCATGCGGAGGTGAAAACCTCACGAAACACGTAGGTACGGATGTCTCCCGGGAGCAATCCACTAGCCCATACGGAGGTGAAAACCTCACGAAAGCTTAGTTTCTTACTCCCACTTGAAGGTGTGACCGACGGTCATGCAATGCAATGCCAAAATATTTCACGAAACTTGACATTATGGCACCAACAAATGCATCAAAGAGAAACATGATTTTTCAAAGACAATTTTCCAAATTTTCGATCGATGGGACAAAGATCAATCAATTTACGGCCTGACTCTCGAGCGATCCCCAGCGGAGTCGCCAAGCTGTCGTAACCATTTTTTGACAAAACGGGAATCGACTAAAAAGGGGAGTCGCCACCGATCATTTTGGTGTGATCGGGTCACCTTTGTTTTAATAAAACATTTTTGGTTTACTAAAACGACATTTTGATCTACGCAATTTGAGAAAAACGGGTTCGGGAGTCGGTTACGTGCAAGGAAGGATTAGCACCCTTGCAACGCCCAAAATCGGTACCGAATTGATTGATATTGTCCCAATGTTGAAAACTTGAACGTATTTGGAGTTGAAAAATTTTAAGAAAATGGGTTAATTAAACCAGGATTAAATCTCAAGATTCACTCGTTTCCAAGAAATAAAGTACCATACCCAACACGTTAGGATATGGCACATTCACATTCTGATACCGAGGTCATCTTTGGTTTTTTCAAAATATGCAAAAAGGGTATTTGGTTGTTTTGTCGAACGAAGGAACGACATCCAACACGTTAGGATATGATCATTCGAACTTATAAATATAGAACATTGCCTTATTTGGAAACTTTCTAACTCAAGATGAGATTATAAAAATTTTAGATCATGCCCGACAAGATTTAACAAATATGTATTACACGAACTTGGTGCCGTAATGATATAACACACATAATACACAACATTGGATCATTAATCTAAAAGACTAACATGCATGAATAATAATGATGATGATAAAACAGTAAAATAAACAGTAACAACGATGATAAAGTTGAAGATAATGTGACACAACCAAACAGTTCATAATGCATATAAGGACATTAGCCACACGGCTTACGCTATTCAAATACTAATATTAATAGGCTAAAAGCAATGAACTAAACAGTCGTAAAAATAACGACACGTAAAGCCATGTTAATGAGGAAAAACGAATTAATAAAATCGATTATAAGCAAAGTACACATAAAAATAAAGTAGATAATATTTGAAATGATTTAAGACAATGTCGAGTTTAAAAACAATTATATACATGAGGTATAATGATGTACATAATAGATTTAAGAGAAAAAAAACATATGTGCCTAAAATAATATGGAATCCATAGCATATACATAAAACAAAATAGCTTAATATAAATAACGCACATATACAAAAATAATAATGTATAATGGTACTTAAAATAAATATTATATAACTTTTTAAAACTAAGAACACGCATAAAATAGATTTTTATTATTTCTTCCCCTTTTTTTTTTTAAAAAAAAAATGAAAATGAGACTTAAATAAAAAGGGCTTGATTAAAATTTAAACAAAAATCAAGGAATAATTTGCAAGCAAATAGAACTGTTAAAAGGGCACCGAGGACTGAGATGTAACGCGCGTCAATTTACGGGGGTCAGATTAGCAAATAGTCCGATTAGCCAAAAATGCCGCGTTTCAATCGGACCGGATTATAAGAGGGTCAGCGAGCGCAGGGACTGATCACAAAATATCCCATTTTAAGCGGCAAGGCGCGGATCCGGGTAACTCAACGGGTTAACGCGCGGACCCCCTCCCACTCGAAACGGCGTCGTTCTACTATTATTACTTAAAGGCCGAAAAATATTTTTTTATTCCACTTTTTCATTTCAGAAGAAAGGAGCCCCTCCCCTTTTTCCTTATTTTCCTTAGGCTCCAGCTAGGGTTTCCTTCGAAACCCTTGTGCGCCGCCGCTTGAACCTCTTCAGCCAACCGTTGCACCACCAAGCCGCCATCGCATTGGTGGCCGGTGGTGCCTCGAATTCGGACCTCTTGGCCTTATTCCTGACCCCTTTGCGAAACTCCGAAACCCAGGGAAAGGGGAAACTCGTGTTGCCTTTGGGATTCGGCTCTGTCGACGGGGACGAGTCCCTAATGACGCGCGCCGACGGTCCTGGTAAGATTTCTTCCTTTCTTTTTTTGTTTACTAAGTATTCGGGATACAAATAGGGCAGAAAAAAGGTAAATAATAACAGACAAACAAAAGGGGGAAAATCCACCTGAAAATCTCTGTTTTGATTTCTAAATACTGTCTTTGCTTTTTCAATTTTTTTGCTTGATTTTCGTATTCGTAACAAGCCGAAGAAAAAAAAAATACCAGGGGTTAGTCTTGATTTTATAACCAATTTTTACCACCCATTCTCGCTGTTGTGTTTTTCTTTATTTTATTCTTCTCGTTTTCTCTGCCCTTTGTCTTCTTTCTATGTTCACAGGGTATGGGCGAGGCATAGGCATGCGATTGTTCGATCGGGGCGCTCAGGACCGAGGCCGAGGTACCTGGGGATGCTCCGAGTCTGGGATAGGGCGCTGGTGGAGAAGATGAACAGCGGGCATGGTGCGCTGAGGAGGCAGAAGCACGCGAGTGGCAAACAAGGCATGGGGAAGGATGCAGGAAGCCCGAGGGGCGCGCGTGGAGCGCACGCGAGAGGTCAGAGGGACGCACGTGGAGCGCACGCGAGAAACCCGAGGGGCGCGCGTGTGGGGCAACTAAAGGTCGTCGGCGGCTGCAGGAAGGAACCCTCAAGGGTTCCAGAAAAATTTAAAATTTTGGGCCATTGGGCCTCTGTAATCTTGGGCTAGGGTTTTATAATTGGGTCTGTTGTAATGGGTAAATTAGGCTTGGTTGTATTTGGGTTTGGTTTAATGTGGGCTAATTGGGCAGGGTTTAAATCTTTTTGTAAATGGACATTTAAAGGACTATTTTATTGGACCTCTTTACTCTGTTTTCTGTTTCATTGGTTTATTTTATTTTCACTGTATTGGTACTGGTTTCTTAACGGGCCCCGGGCCAAAATTGGTTATTACACAGTCAAAATAAAAATTAAATTAAAAAAATAAATTTATTAAAACAACCTTATATATTTAAAATAAATTATATTATTATGATGTTAGCTTTGTCTTTCTCATATTTTAAAAATAAAACAATAAAAAGTTTACAAATAATAAGATTTGAAACCATGCCATTGAAATTTATAATATATATATATATATATATAATATTATTATTAAATTATTTCACCCACATATATTAATAATACCAACTCCTTTGAAAGAATTTCAATTAAATAATATATATTGAATCAAATTAGCATTAATTCTCATATGAATGGTTTTAATCGACTCGAGTTTAAGTTTTGTTTTTATAGACATAAGTGAAAACCTAGGTTTTAATTATTGTTAATATCTAATTGTATAAAAATGTAGAAAAAACCTAGGTTCAACTTATGTTATATCTGCATACATTAGGTTTCTGTTTAACTATTATCATATGTAACAGGCCATTGTTTGTCGACACTACCAATGTTTTCTACTTGGTCTACTCGTGAATTCCGCTTTTAATATAAACTCTGTTTTCCACGACAATCCTTAAAAATACTATACCCACATTCATATTATATTCCAATCCAATTATTAAAATTTTAAATTTTAACATTTTTATAATGTAATCATTTTTTAAAATTTTTTTATGTTTTAATATATATATATATATATATATGTATATATATAATTCATAATATTGTAATTTTTCATATTCTAATTTTACTATTTTAACCAAAGTTACTTATAGTTTTTTATATCAATTATTCTATAAATTTATTAATTTTTTTTATTTTAAATTTAATTGATGAATTTACCTTAGAAGTCCAAATGTAAAAGTTTCTTTTAACAAATTTTAAATATTATATATTGTTGATACAAAGTATAATAAGGGAGGAAGACAAGGTGGGATGAGGAGAACAATGTGATGTAGTGAAAGTCGGTTCACCTGTAGAGGCCAAGAGCTAGAACCAGGACAAAAGGACAGGTTGGTTGAAAAGATAAATACTTAAAGTAACTCTAGGGTATAAAAATGGTTGATCCCTTGCCCATAGCTTTTCAATGTATTTGTAGGGAAAAAAACCCCTTGTCCACTAGTATGATATTGGCTAAATAAGTATTTAATCTTGTTAACGTGTAATGAATAATTATGGAAACGTATTATGAGATTTTATCAGTATGAGGTAATTAAGCCTAAATAGACTCCATATTGTCTTGGAACAGTATTCACATTAAGATAACGTTCTCCTATGAACATGGGTGGTAGGTTCCCCTTGAAGTGGGTCAGATGGTTGTATACTAAGGGTCAATGTAGAGTCAACGATGCCTTCTGGGCTTGACACGTGTCTTTCTGGCGAAGGGGTATAACAATAACCCCCTAGTTGAGCAAAAGGTCATAAAGTGACCTCTCGCCATACATGTTCCAAGAGTCTCTTAAAGGCTTATCTAGTTGGAGAGGATGAGGTGCCATCGGACAATTGTCATAGACGTAATGTTCTTCTAGGGAGTAGTGCCCCGTTTCAGTAATGTCAGAAACGATGGTTTTGGAACCCCATTTATCGATGATTGAGTCTATAAGTTTTAATACTTAAATTATTAGTCTATTATATTGTTATACAAAAACCTGATTTAGTAATCGGATTGATTAGAAAATTGATTTTAGTATAGATCCTGAATCGTAAAGGCGGTAGAAGTGACCATTATAGATTTCTTTTTCTTATGACAATAAGTTGATCGATTAGGGACTAAAATGATAATTCATCCATTTATATATATAATGGTCGGACAGGTGTTGGCATTACTTATAATGATGTTAATCTTAATTAATAATTAGATTAGACATATATATACCGTATCATAGTGGATGGAAGAGACATGTCATCTTTTTTCCTTTATCCTTTCCATCACCCTTTTTCTTCTTTGTTGAGCAAGAAAAGTCGGTCAGGCTTTGTACTCTTGCATGGTAAGCTAAATCGAACCTATTTATGTATGAATGTTGTGTTTTTGAGATTGTTTTGTTTCAGTCTAGCTAGTAGAGGTATTCATTTCTAAAATTGTTAAAAGATTTTATGAGATTACCATTGTTAAATGCTTAAAATTGTGGTGTTAAATGATTATATTAGATGTGAGGTTATGAAAAAGAATCAGGATAAAGTGTTTTACATAGACCAAAATAAAAATGGAGTAATTTACCCTTTAAAGTTTAAGCATTCTATTTTTTTTATATTTTAAATTATTTTACATATTAAACTTTTTGACCACATGCCACTTTTCCAACTATCCATGTCATCATTAACTAATGAAATTGGACAATAACCTAACGCCACTAACTGTTTGCAACTTCATATATTAAGATATGAATTAATAATAAATTAATTTTAAATTGGGGAAACTATTAAAATAGTTATTTTTGTTTATCTCACGTTATATTTGAAATATTACATTATCGCATTGTAACATTTTAGTCACTAAGCCATTAATTATCGTTAACGGTATAACGATAAGCTGATGTGAAACGTTAAATAATCATTTCTAACAAAAAAAATTAGGTTAATTTATACAATCGGTTCCCATATTTTTTCGTTTTAAGCAATTTTTTTCTTTTATGTTCTTTTAACTGTCCTTTTTTTTCTTTATTTTTCATTCTCTTTTGCTTCTCCCTCTGTTTTTCTCCCTTCTCCATTTATTTTAGCATAGTTTTTATATATCTGTCATTTGTTAAAACTAATCCTTATACTTTTATTTTTCTGAACAATTTAAATTTTTTTGAGTGAGGCAAGCTTGTGGACTAGTTTTAACAAATAGAAAGCACAAAAAAAAACCACGTTAAAAGAAATGAAAAAGGGAGGAAAACAGAGGGATAAGCAAAAGAGAATGAAAAAAAAGTTGAAAGAACATAAAAGAAATTAAATTGCCCAAAATGAAAAAAAAATATAGGGACCAATTTTAGAATTTAACCTAAGATTTTCGTTTAAAATGATGATTTAATATGCCATGCCAGTTGGTAGCTCAATGACTAAAATGTTACAGCACGATAACATAAGTGACTAAAATATAACATTTCAAATATAAATGACTGAAATGTAACATAAGGTAAACAAAAGTAACTATTTTAATAGTTTACCCAAAAATGAAACATCAATGATTTTTTGGATCTAAGACGTATTCACGAAGTTATAAATCCTAACTTAATAATTTGACTTAAATTTAAAAAAGCTATTGTCTTTGTTTAGAAAATTATTTTCAATTTATTGTAAATTATAAAGAAATATTAATATGGTGGATGCTTTGAGTACTCAAATTCGAGTTTCACAATAAATTATTGAAATATGTGTCTTCAATTGGATCATGTGTGTATAATATGTGTAAATTTTGTTCAGTTCTTTTCGATTCTTCATCTATTATGCTTTGTACTAGTTTGATTTTATATTATAGTTGGTTAAACATACATTTGTACTTATATTATATTTGTGAAAGTATTGCATTTATTATAAGGGATAAATCTCAAAATTATACATGAACTTTGATTCAATGTGCATTAATATACATGAACTTTAATTTGGTGCAATTATATATGTGAAACTCTAATTGTGGTTCAAGTGTACACTTGAAACTTTAATTTTGATTCAAATCATACACATTTTAAAAAATAAATACATCAATTATTTTTATATTGGATAACTATAATTATTTTATGTATGCAATATATAAACATAAAATGATGTTATATCAATAATTATATTAATAATTTACAAGAATTGGACCAAATCAAAATTTCATGTCTAAAATTGCACAACATCAAATTTCATGTATACAATTGCGAATTAAATCATATGTCATGTATAGTTTTGGTATTTATCCTTATTTATAATAATGAAACTTCCAAAAAATTTATTATATAAGGTAACTCTATCTATCTTACTTTTGTTCTTATCCTTATTATACCATAAGTTGTGTAAATTAAATTGTAAATTTAGTATTTTCCTATTTGAGATTTTTATTGTGCTACATAATTGGCAAGTATATCCTCAACTATTTCTTGCATCATTTAATATTAGGTTCAAAAGGGTCCACAAATTCAGCTATAAAATGTCCAACATTTATCTCATAAATTGTGCATCACCGACTCATTTTCATAATATAATTGACTCTAAATTTAATCTCTCAACATCTTTCAAACAATGGCTTCTTGTGGTGTTGCTTTTTTTTTTTTTCATTGTTTTGATCGTGGCATTTGGTTAGTATATATAATATTTCTTTACTTCGATATTTAATCATTACATACATATATGATTTTTTTGTACAAAAGATATTGCGATCTTAAGATAAAAGGAGAGGCTGCAATTGTTGAAATTCAAATCTCATTTGTCTTAGATTTATATTATTATATATATATATATATATATATATATATCAATATTTAATTAAAAAGTTAAATAAAATAAATAAATGATGAAATTTTATTGTTTAATTTGCAGGTGTATCAAACTTGGAAGCATGTACTCATGACTCAGAGTGTCAATTGAACTGTGATAATCTCGGCCTTTGCGACTTAAAAACCAATAAATGTAGTTGCTTGCCGGTGTCTGAGCCATTATCCCTTGATGGTGTACCGATGGCGAATGCTAAATGCAGCACAGATGACAATTGCAAGGATGCTTGTCCACCAAATTGCACACCTAAATGTTTTCATTGCTTTTGCTTATGCTATTGTAATGCTTGAAAAATATATTGTTTTTGTTCAAAAGACTTCGAATTTAAGCCTTTCAATAATTTGTATTAAAAAATTGGTACATAAAATGAATGAATAGATAAAGGTGTTGAGAGAATTCAGTTTCTTTATATACTAAAAACAACTTTATTGATCTTGAAAAAATAGATGTAAGCTAATAGTTAAAATCATGCTTCCAATTCAAATATAAATAATGTATTTGTGTTATGTTTATGTTCTTTTTTATGTCAAGTTATATTTATACTGTGTAATTATGTCATATCTAACATGATAAAATTTACTTCTAAAGTACTTCTTGATTGTTGCATAACTTCATTAATTCTTTGCTAGAACCATTATTGCAAATCATCTATGTTTTGTTAAAAGAGACATGTTTGAGTACTTAAAGATTTATTATTATTTTTTCAACTAATGAAATTGAACTAGCGGGAAAACAAAAACCCAAATAAAATGTTAGATTGAACTAGCGGGGATTTAGTCTTTTGACACTGATAGGAGCTTGAACCGATGGTGGGATTCACAAAGTAGGAGCACCTTGTTGGATTGGATCGTGCGTAGCGTGCTTAGTAAGGTTTGAACCCTTCCCCTTTATATGGTGCCTAAGGGTTTGAACCAAACAAACCCCTCAACAGGTCGTTATTGTCTTTGGATCAACCCAATGTTTTGTCTCCCAATTCTATGGAAAACTTGAATGTCTAAGGCGACTTGAAGATTCAATGGATTCATAAAGTGGAAGTGCCTCGTTAAATCGAGCTATATGTGGTGGATGATCACCTACCAAAGGAAACAGTGGTCATTTACCTATGGTAGAGTATTAAACCCTACACCTATATCATATAGGTCATTAGAGGGGAGCCATAATACCACTTGATTAAGTGGCAGTGTATATGCCTTTAGATGTAAATATAAGGGGCAAGGGTTTAAACCTTACCAAGCGCACAACGTTCACATTCCTTTAATAGGTGATGCACAGTCTGATCCAACGTGGCGTTCTTGCTTTATAAGCGTCATTTTCGACTTAAGGATGGATGATGAAGTTAACCTCTTCTTTACTTTTTCCTAAATTTCAAATCTTTTTTTTTTGAACAATCTTATTATAGGTTTTGATTATATTTGCTCTTTGTAACATAATGCTTACAACTATCTATAGCCCTTTCCCAACTCATAAATAGGAGGATAATGTGCTTCAACGCACTCGAACTCACGTCCTCCTACATTGTCAACAATGTTCATACCAATTAAGACTCAATCAGCAAATTTCAAATAATTGTTACATGCCTTTAAGATATTTAATATATGTAAATTTTCTTATTTGATAGATATAATTTTCTTTAAGAAGAAAGAAGAAGAAATGGTGAGAAGCTGAAAGCCTTTAAATTCCATTTCAACTAACTTTTTATATAACTATATATATAAAAGGAACGTACTCCTACTTACACGTGGCAGCCAAATCATGCTCTCTCTTTTTTTGCGTTTTACCAAAATGGTTAAATTTCAGTTTTTGTCCCTTTAATATCTCTAAGATCCTCTTCTACTTACAAGCGGCACAGCCAAACTGTGCTTCCTTTCTCTTTCTTTTTTTGCATTTTACCAAAATGGTTAAATTTTAGTTTTGGTCCCTCTAAAATTTCTAAATTTAAGATTTAATTTCTATAATTTAATTTTTAACGTAAATTGGTCCTTATATTTTTATTATGTTATTAATTAGTCGAAATAGTTAATATCATTAACTTTTTTTTGTTAAAGTATTACGTGATTATATACAATTTGAATGCTCTAACAGTCTTAGAGACTGACACATTGTTTTCTATTTCTTTTAAGTTTGTGTCGGTCTTACATTTTTTTTTGCAATTTTAGAAAAAATAATTAAATTTCAATTTTGGTCCTAAATTTGAGATTTAACTTCTACACTTTAATTTCTAGTGCAATTTGGTCACTGTATTTTTATAGCGTTATTAATTAGTACAAATAGCTCATATAATTAATTTTTCGATTAAAATATTACATGGTTATATACAATTTGAAGACTGCCTTAGAGACAAATACATAGTTTTCTATTTCTTTTAGGTTTGCATTGTTGCTTTTTTTTTTGTACATTATTAGACAATGATTAAACTTCAGTTTTAGACTTACGATTGTAGAAGGCCCAATTCGCCCGGGCCCCAATTAGAAACAAAAAAAAAAAACAAATAAAATATAATAAAGTCCAAATAAAAATATTACAAAAGGGGTTGGTCCAATACAGTTTTAGGCCCAATTACATTAGCTCGTTCCCTATTGGCCCAATAGGCCCACAAAATTAAGCAACTCAGGAACCCTAGGGTTCCTGAATCTTCCTTAGCGTCGTAGCCCCATGTGCCGTCCTCAGCGCGCACAACACTCGAGGTGGTCTCCCCTTACACCGAAACAGCAACAAATGCCCAGCCCTTGCCTCCGTTGACCCTCGAAGACACCTGCAAAAGGAGCAAAGAAGACAGCAAACAACAGAAATAGAAGCAAACAGAGGCAACTAAATAATAAACTTGTAATATTTATTTGGCTATATAAGCCCAGCAACAAACGATGTATTCTTTACACACACAGATACAAAAAATCAAATACAAGAAAAAGAACTTGAAACAGATTCAAGAATATTAAAAGTGCCTTTTTACATTTTTTATTTTAAAGAATAATAATAAAAACTTACCTTTTTACCTGCCGGTCGCCGTTAAAGGTCTGCGCCGACCCCTGGACACCTTGAAACCCGTTGGGTTTCCAACGAGGGTCCGAAAAGGGGAAAACCACCGTGGGATTGAATCCTTTTTTCTTTCTTTTTTCTTTTTTCTTCTCTTTCTTTTCATTCTCGCTTGGGGATCTAAAATACCCACATCGGGTTTTAAAAAGTGTTGAAAAACCCATTTTTCAACGTCTCTTACCGCCGTGTATGGCAGAGACCTGCCGAAGCCGGCCGGAACTCTGATCGAAAAATGGGAGGGCTAAGAGAATTCTAGAAGCCCCCTCCCCTCTTTTTTTTTCATGTGGTTGCAACAATGAAGTTTTTTTTTTTAAAAAAATATGGCTTTTATAAACCATCAAAACGGCGCCGTTTTAGGCCTTTAGCCCGTGTGCCAAAATGACGCCGTATGGCCCTGACCCGCGTGCGACCTGACCCACTCCAGGGGATCTGCGTGTTTTTGATTAAAGGGTTATTTGCGCAAACGACCCTTCCACTTTTGCGATACATTTTAATTAAGTTCTATTTCATTTTCTTTATTTTTTAATTTTACCATGAAGTTTTATTTTGTTCCAGTTTGGCCCCTCGATCATTTTAAGAGCCAAAAGCTAGAACGGCGTCGTTTTGAGATGGGTCGGGTATCAAGGATCCGCGTGTTTTTGTTTTAGGGTTTATTTACCCTTTTGGTCATTCCGTATTTTATTCTGTTTCAATCCAATTTTTTCTTTTCTTTTAAATCTGCCCCTTTAATTTTACTTTATTTTTTAATTTGGTCCGTGGCCTTGCTAGCTGAAACGCAGCGCACAAGGATTAGGGGTATTTCCCTATATAGTCCTCGTTAGTTTCAGCGTATTACATTCTGGTCCTAGTCACCCCTTTTTATTTGCAATTTATACCTTTTAATTTTCCTTTAATGTCAATCAAGTCCTTCTTACTTTAACTCTTTTATTTATTCATTTATTTACTTGTTTAGCTATTTGTTATTCTTTTATTCATTTGTTTATTTATTTATTTTTCCATTCATACATTGTTCATTTATTTATTTACTTATTTTTATTTTTTTATCCTCATATATAATTTTTCGTTATGCTTTCTTTTTATTTTCTCCATTTGATTTAGTTATATTTCCATTATTTTTTTACTAACGATTTATTCATTATTATTTTATTATTATATATTCGTTTATTTATTACCCTTTTTTGTATACTTAACAAATTTATATTGCATGCGTTTTTTGTTTTTTTATATACCTATTATTATTATTATTATTATTATTATTATTATTATTATTATTATTATTATTATTATTATTATCATTAACATTATTTATTCTTCCTTATTATTATCATATTAGTGTATAGTCATTGTATAGTCATTTGATATTATTATTATCAACACTTTAGATATTTTAGATATTTTGAGTTGTTAACGTTATTAATTTCATTTTCTCGTAACTACGTCGTGAGCCATGTTTAAACACATTTACCCATTTTTAACCTAAATAAGTATTGTTTCAAATATCATTAATTTTTACCAAATATGTCAACAAATCTCTCAAAAAATAGGTAATGTTCTATATTCGAATGACTCGATAAAATTGTGCCCTAACTTACGGGGTTTCGATTCTTCTCGTTGAATTCGAATAATTGAATATCCTCTTAAAAATTAAAACATGTAAGATTTCAAATAAAAAAATCAAAGACCGAATTATTCTCCAAGATTCGAAATGTCATGTCCTTACTTACGGGATGTGATGTTTTATTGCCTCCAGATAAGAAGGTCTTTAATATATGTTCGACTTATTTAAACATTTCAATACAAAACATACATAATGCAAAGAAGGATTGTAGTTTAATTTCTTTTCGAGTTTTTGACTTTCGATGTAAAGACATCAATTAATCAACTAGGTACCAATTTTAGGCGTATCGAAGGTGTTAATCCTTCCTCGTGCGTAACCGACTCCCGAACCCATTTTCTGTATTTCGTAGACCAAAAATCGTCGTTTTAGTAAATTTAAATTTTATTAAAATGATTGAATTACGAGGTGAATCAATCACACCTCATCAAAAAGGATTGGTGGCGACTCCCGTTTTTCGTTTTCATTTTCAAAATATAAATTCGACATCCCTTTTCAAAAAATGGTTTCAACAACGATAACGTAAGTGACTAAAACATAACATTTCAAACATAAATGACTAAAATGTAACATGAGGTAAACAAAAGTGACTATTTTAAAAGTTTACCCAAAAATGAAACATCAATATTTTTTTGGATATAAGATATATTCACTAAGTTATAAATCCTAACTTAATAGTTTGACTTAAATTTTAAAAACAATTATTGTCTTTGTTTAGAAAATTATTTTCAATTTATTACAAATTATAAAAAAAAATATTAATATGGTAAATGCTTTGAGTACACAAATTCGAGTTTCACGATAAATTATTGAAATATGTGTCTTCAATGTACCATGTGTGTATAATATGTGTAAATTTTGTTCAATTCTTTTCTTTTGATTCTTCATCTATTATGTTTTGTACTAGTTTGATTTTACATTATAGTTGGTTAAACATACTGTAACAGCCCGGTTTAGACCTTAGTCGGAACAGTGGTTTCGGGACCACAAATCAAAGTCAGAAAAATATTTTAATATTATTTTTGGTATTTACAGTATGTGAATTAATATATGTGAAAGTTCCGTGTGAAAATTTTATCGCTTGTGTGCTCGATTTGATAAAAGGACTTAATCGTATAAAAGTGCAAAAGTGATAATCTAATTGTTAAAGCACTAAATTGCTGTGGTCTATTAATTGTGAAGTCCTTAAAATGAAATTTGACCATTATAAAGTGAGTGGACGGCATAGTTTCTATATTATTTTATAATGATAAATAGTAATTTATATGTTAAATTATTATTTAATAAAACAAAACATTAAAAATAAAAACAAAAGGCATGCATTATCATCTTATTGTTGGCCGAAAGTGAGAAGGAAAACACCATTGTTGAAACTTTAAGTTTCGGCACCTAGGAAGCTAAATTCGGGTATGTTCTTTGTTCGGTTTTTTATAATTTTTACGTTTTTGAGATAGTTGCTTCGAATACTAGTAAACCCATACTTTAATTTTCAGATTTAATGAAGAATTTGAGATTTGTCATTGATGATAGCTTGATGTTTTTATGGTTTGATGATGAAATATAAATTTTTGTTGATAGATTATTATGTTTAATTAAGCGATTTATGATAAAAATGTATATTAAGGACTAAATTGAGAAATTTGTAAATTGAGAGGTTAAATTGTGAAATAAATGAAAGAAATGATCTGCTAGGGACCAAAGGAAGATTCAACCATGCTTGGGTTTGTTGAAATTTCGAGTATTTTGTGTTTTGTGAAATAGGGACTAAAATACAAATTGCTCATTTGTATGTTTCTGGATAAAAATTTAATGAAATGTTGAATAAGTAAGTTAATATTGATATTATTTAGACTGGCAAAAGCGGAATTCGGATTTAGATCGAGGAAAAATCAAGTATCAGATTAGTCAACTTAATTTGTCGTTACTGCGAACGAGGTAAGTTCGTATTTTAATAGACATTACAAAATCATGTTTTAAATGCATATTATTTGTATAATTGAATTCAATGCCGAATGGTAATACAAATGTATGTATTTTGAATAAGTTATATATATATATATATATATATGATAAACCATAATTTACACATATTTTAACCCCATGTTTGGCTTACTTTTGGATGAATTTTAATTAGATTTGATGAATTCGATACTCATAATCCCTTAATTTCATGTTTTATACTCAAGAGAGCTTAGGGAGTCGAAAAGATCGAGAAACGGGCTAAAATGGGACAAAATGGGCCCACATCAGAAATCACACGGCCTGGACTATCATCCACGGGTAGATCACACGGCCGTGTGTGGCAAGCAGAGTCGAGCACGGCCTAAGCTCTTGCGCACGGGCGTGTCACACGGGCATGTCCCTGTCGAACCCAAGTTTAATCCTATTCGGAAAAGGTTACTTGTGGGCCAAGAAAGGCGTTCCAAAGCTTATATAAACACCCTAGGGGGCAACCTAAAAGGGAACGCGGAGTAGAAGGCAGAAAATACTCGAAGACAGCCGTCGGGAGTAGCTTGGAAGAAGGATCTCCTTCAAGACTGAAGATCTCCTATCAAGGGCGAAGCCGGGGGGCTGGCATGGGCCCCAGCCCCCCTAAAAGGTAAAATTGCTATTTAGGCCCTTGAATTTTTTTAAAATTTTAAATTAGTAAAGGTAAAATTACACTTTGGTCCCCCTTAAAATTATAAAAATTCAATTTAATCCTTTACAAATTAGAAAGATATACATTATAAAAAATTAAAATTTCATCCGGCCCCCCTAAAAAATTGTCCTGGCTTCGTCCCTGTCTCCTATTAATTTCTCTTGAAGTTTTTGGGTTTTCTTATGTTTTGTTGTTTTCCTTATTTTAATATGTTTTCCTTTATCATTATTTTAATATGTTTTCCTTTATCATTATGTACTAAACCTCTCAAATACCTAAGGGGATGAAACCTAAGAAAGATCTTATTATTATTTGATTTATAAGATAAAAACTTCTTCTTATTCTTAATTGTGAGTTCTTATTCTTGTTTTGATAATTCAGGTTATTGATTCAAGTCGAATGTGCTTATTCAGTGGAGAAAAAAATCGCTGTTTAAGAGTAGATCAACACAATTAAGCAGAGTTGATTGTAACCCTAGAAATAGGGCGACGAAAATCTGCCGCATTAGAGTCAAATCTAATAAGGGAATCCATAGATCGAGTTAATGCGACAATAGGGGTTTTAATTAGAAAGAAATTTCAATTAATCAACCTAGAGTCAGTTGTTTTAAGTCTTGAAAGAGATATTAACATAAATCAGGGACTTCTACAGATTAAGTCAAGTGAATAAATCATATGAATCAAAAGTAATAAGTGAAGTCTAGGTAAATTCTTCCTTAGGTATTGCCTTTATCATATAAGTTGTCTAAAAGTATTTTCCTAATTCTTTCTTTGTCGTGTTTAATTAGTTTTAGTTTAAAAGAAACCACTCCAATTCTTAGGCTAAATAATAAAAAGGTAGTAATTACTAGTACTCTTGGTTCTTGTGGATACGATATTTTCAGTCTTACCATAACTATATTATTAAACGATAGGTGCGCTTGCCTTTATTGTGATCATAGTTAGTTTTAGACACATCAAGTTTTTGGCGCCGTTTCCGGGGACTAAAATATTAGGAACACTAAATTTTTATTACTTTAGTCATTCTTATTTTTATTTTCAATTTATTTTTATTTTATTTTAACTTGCTAATTTTCCTTTTATTTTGCTTCTGGCAGGTAATTTTAGTTTATGACTAGAAGTGTAACATCTTAAATTAGGGGTTGCTGAGAATTTAAGTATTTTAAATACTTTCCCATGTGCGTACTTGAAGGGTTAAAATTCTAGGATTTATTTGGCATATTTAAGGGCCTAGAATTAACCCCGAGTTAGGCTTGACCTAGTGTTAAAATTTCTTTTAAGTGTCTAAAAGGAGGAAGTTAGGCGAGATAGGGGTTAAGTAAAAATTTGGGAAAATGTGGCACAAGGAATAGGTTTGGTTCAATTGGCTGGGTGCGTTTAAGGGGGGTAGCAAGGGCCTGGGTTCAAGGCACGGCAACAGCAAGGGGGGTTTTAATTTTTGGGTGTGGCATTACAAATGGAAGGAGGCTTTAAAAAGAGATGGGGCGACTTTAAGACACAAAGAACTCATTGGCAAAGTGGTGCCCGTGCGCCACTTAGGAGCTGGAGGTGTGCGTGGGCGCAGGTTCAAGGGCTGGAGCGGCATTTTTGGCATCTTTATTTTGTTATGTGGTGATGGGCTGAAGAAGGAAGGATTTAAAAATAAATAAGGGGGCTTTATGGCATGAAAGGCGGGCTGGAAGAGTTGGCAAGGGCGCTGGAAGAAGGGCTGATGCGTGAGGTCTTGGTTTCGAATCTCAGCAGCTGCAGGTGGGTTTTTATTTTATTTTGCTGGCGTGAAAATGGAGTGGCCTGCACGTGGTTTTTGTTTCTTTGCTGAACATTCGGCTGGAGTTTGACAAGCTTTTGGCTTTTTTGTTTTTCTATTATTTTGATAGGATAATGTGGATAGATAAGGATAATAAGGATGTTATTTTATTTATTTAAATGGATCATCATTGGATTAAATAATGATAAGTTGGCAGAGGAAAAGTAGGTATGTGGCTAATTCAAATTATTTTGAATTAGTTCAAGTTAGTGGCTAGGAGAATTTCAAGGAATTGATTGGAAATTGAACTCCTTGTTGAAAGGAGTGGACGGCAAGCTTGAGGGGAGGGGGTGCCGAATCCTTTTTAAGGCACATACTTATCACTTTAATTCCTTTTCTTCATTCTTGCACATAGCCGAATTTCATAGGGAACAACTTTTCCATTTTCATTCTTTTATAAACGTGTTCAAAGTCCCAAAACCCCAATCTTTTGTTTCTCTTTTGCCGAAATCCTATCCTCAATTCCCTTTTCTTTATTCATTTGCTGGCCGAATATTCACTCCTCTGTTGCCGAAACCTTAAACACCTTTTCCCTCATTATTTTTCTCTCTAGCCGAAGTACTCCACACCTTGGTGCTGAATCTCTCTTTTTCTATTTGGTGTATCTTTGGCCGATTATTAAAGCAAGGGTATGTATGCCGAAACTCTTTTCCATGTCCCATTCTCTCTGTCGACTTGGTTAAATAGGGAAGCTGAATTATTTTAGCGACTAATCAGTGATAGAATCGGATCTATTTAGGTACTCGATTTTGAAGCATTCGATCCGAGCCCCAATCTCTAGCAATCGGTTTTGGAAGTAAAGTGGTAAGATTAATCTCTTCATTTTGACATTCGATTAAGCTGAAGGCTATTAGTCTTATTTACTAATCAGTGGTAATTGATTAAGCAGATTCGGGAAATTGAGTACTGTGGTTAGCAACCGAAAGAATAAGGTAAAGATTCGGGTTCAAGCAATAACCCTAAAAGAATTATTTGGTTTGGCCGAATGGCCCATATCACTAACTCTATTATGGCCGAATATAGGGACCAGTAAATCTAGGTGGCCGACATCTCTTTTCGAGATTTAGAACATCCAAGGGTGACAGGTGTGTACATACACACTATAACCTATTTAATGTGCTGATTATTGGAAATGCTTAATTGATTTATGTAGCATTGGATGATATACCATATCGGTATAGATGGCAATTCAGGTAAGTACCTGTTAATGTGAATTATTATTAATGCTTTTGGGAAGCATGATGTACTGATTTATACATATAATGGCATGTAACATATATTTATGTGACTGATGTGGGATTGACTGAGTGGAGGGGGCAGCGATATTGTGCCGACGGGCACCAGTGTTTTGGTAACACACTGTGACTACGATCACCAGAGGTTTGGTACCTCCAGAGGTTTGGCACCTCAGTAGCGACTTATCCCTGTGGTTAACACCACCGTGGGTTGGCCCCACTTGAGATATGGGATCGTCTGCCAGTGATTTGGTATCACACGATGGGTTGGCCCCATCACCCGATTTGTGTCTACAGACACCAGTGTTTTGGTAACACATTGTGACTATATGTCACCAGTGGTTTGGCACCACCAGTGGTTTGGTACCACAACGGGGTAGACAGTGGCGTATGGCTGGCTAGGTTGGGACACATGATATTGTGCATATTAATTGTTATATGTTGTGTATGAAAAATGTTTTTAAAACGGGGGAAGGGTTACATACTGAGTCTTGGTGACTCACCTTCTCCTTTATATTTTTCAGGTAACACGTAGTTCGCGGATATGGAGCCGGATGGACTCGAGGTGGCCATGCAGTGGACCTGAATTAATTGAACTTTAAATTTAGTTATTTTATTTTAGTATTGGTTTATTTTATTTTGGATGTAATAAGGCCTCCTTATACTTTATTTTTGTTATTTTTCTCATATGTTGGATATTTTGTTTAAAAGTATATTATTAAAATTAAATTAAAATCACATGTTTTCCCAAATTAACTCGAAAATGTTTTAAAATGCCCTCGGGCACGGTTGAAATTTTTTATAACTTGACTTAAATATGTTTTTAAAAATAAACACTAAGTATGATTTCACCAAGATAATCAAATACGAGAAGTTTTCAACAAAACTTAATGGGTTTCAAAATGGTTTTCAAAAAGGTTTTCCCCGTAACAAACTAGATTCGGCCATAGGGTTTGGGTCAGGTTTGGGTTGTTACAAGAAGAAACCCGTCAGGACCCTTGATTTGTGCCAGTGAGATAGAACATACAGCTCGCAGAAACCGAAGAGAAATAAGGCGAAGCCTACAATACATCGAAGAAGAGCAAGAAGACGAAACCAATACTATCGAAGAGATGGCTGATAATAATCCGCTACCTCCTGTGGTTGCCCCAAACCCGGTGAATCAAAATCCTGCTCCTCGTACTATGTATGATTATGCCAAACCTAATTTAACATGAACTGAAACGAGTATTGTTAGACCTGCTATTGCTGCAAATAATTTTGAACTGAAACCTAACACTATTCAGATGATTCAGCAGTTTGTTCAGTTTGATGGTTTGTAGGATGAGGATCCAAACAATCACTTGGCAAATTTTCTGGAATTCTGCGACACTTTCAAGATTAATGGCGCTTCTGATGATGCCATTCACCTTCGGTTGTTTCCCTTCTCGTTGAGGAACAAAGCTAAACAGTGGTTAAACTCGTTACCACGAGGATCAATCACTACATGGGAGCAAATGACCAAAAAATTTTTACTAAAGTATTTTCCGCCGGCTAAAACGGTTAAGGTGAGAAATGATATCTCTTCTTTTGTGCAGATGGATTTAGAGACACTTTACGATGCATGGGAGAGATACAAGGATTTACTAAGAAGGTGCCTTCACCATGGGTTACCTTTGTGGCTATAAGTTCAAACCTTTTACAATGGTGTGCACCCCTCAACTAGGCAGTTGATTGATTCAGCCGCCGTGGAACCCTAAATAATAAGACCTTTGAAGCGGCTTATGAGTTTATTGAAGAACTGTCACTGAATAACTATCAGTGGCAAGTTATGAGGACGAAACTGACAAAAGCCGCCAGTATTTTCAACCTCGACGCAGTGACCATGCTATCAAACCAGGTAGAACTGTTAAATAAAAAAATTGATGATTTGTATGGTTCTTCACAGGTACATCCAGTTATACAGTACGATACGAATGGAGGAGGAATGAGTAATACAGAATCCATCCTACAACCCTGGCTTAGAAAGCGAACAGATGAACTATATGCGTAACAATTCTAGACCTCAAAATAACCCTTATAGTAACACTTACAATCCAGGTTGGAGGAACCACCCAAATTTCTCCTGGGGTGGTCAAGGAAATCAGAGACAACAAACCCCTCTAGGCTCTCAACAGCAACCCTACCCACAGGAGAAGAAACTGAACCTTGAAGATATGCTAGCAAAGTTTATTTCGGTGTCCGAAACTCATTTTCAAAATACCTAAACAATATTGAAAAATCAGCAAACATTAATTCAAGGGCTTGAGAATCGAATTGGACAGCTGGTTAAGTTAGTTTCCGAAAGGCAACCAGGTAGTTTACCTAGTAACACCGAACCTAACCCAAAAGAGCATGTGAAAGCAGTTACACTAAGGAGTGGGAAAGTATTGGTTGAACCTGAGAAGAAGATGCCACAAGAAATTGATAAGGAAAAGGGTGAGAAATTAAACGAAAATGTAACACCGGTAATTAAAGAGTATAAACCACCGATCCCATATCCGGCAAAGTTGAAGAAAGATTATATAGACGCACAATATGGTAAATTTCTTGAACTTTTTAAACAATTACATATTAACTTACCTTTTGTTGAAGCTATTTCGCAGATGCCGACATACACAAAATTCCTAAAAGAGCTTCTAACAAATAAAAGGAAGTTTGAAGAGCTGTCGACCGTGGAGCTTAACGAGGAATGTTCAGCTATTCTCCAAAATAAGCTACCAACCAAATTGAAAGATATGGGAAGTTTCACTATTCCCTGTTTAAAAATATTGAGAAAGCACTAGCTGATTTAGGTGCCAGTGTTAATTTAATGCCTTATAAAATGTTCAAGCAGCTTGGTCTTGGGGAACCAAAACCCACTAGGATGAGTATTCAATTAGTTGGCAAATCTATTAAATATCCTAGGGGAATTATTGAAGATATTTTGGTAAAAGTTGATAAATTCATATTCCCTGTTGATTTTGTTGTGCTTGACATGGATGAGGACGTTGAGGTACCTTTAATTTTAGGACGCCCATTTTTAGCTACTGCTAGGGCTGTTATTGATGTAGGTGATGGTAAACTTGTGCTAAGGGTAGGCGACGAGGAAATTATTTTTAAAATTTATGATGATATTCTAGAGAGCATGATGATTCCTATTATTTATTGATGTCATTGATCATTTGATTAAAGATTCTTTTCAGGAAACCATACATGAAGACACGTTGGAACTGTGTCTTACCCAAGGTGAGGGGGCAGATGACGATACCAAAGAGGTAGGGGAGATAAAAAGTGAATTAAATTCTAATACTTCTTCCCCAAGACAAAAGAAATATGAGGGCATTGAAATAAAGGACGAATTAAAACAAAAACCCTCTATTGAAGAACCGCCCAAATTGGAATTGAAACAGTTACCAAATCACTTAGATTATGCATTCCTAGGAGACAATTCTACACTATTAGTAATCATCTCTTCAGAATTGAAACTCAGAGAGAAAGAAGAGTTACTATAGGTACTAAAGGAGCATAGAGGAGCCATAGCGTGGAAGATCTCTGACATTAAAGGGATAAGTCCATCGTTTTGCACCCACAAATCATCTATCTTTGTACATTGAGGACAATGTACATCTTAAGTGTAGGGAGGTTAACTATAATATTATTAGAAAATCCCTGAATTATGTATTGTTCTTAATCTATTTTCATTATCTATTTTTGTACATTGAGGACAATGTACATCTTAAGTGTGGGGAGGTTAACTATAGTATTATAAGAAAATCCCTGAATTATGTCTTGTTCTTAAGTAAATTTTCTCATATTACTAATTAGAATGAAACTTCTATTGACTTATGATTTTCATTGATATGTTTTGGATTAAGTCATAGGTAATTGTGCATTGATCATTTAAACTTTAAGACATTAGAGAATCAAGCATGATAAGTCTATTTTTTAGAATTAAAAATTTATTAGGTTGTTTCCCTAAATTTAAATATTACTTTGAAGTCTGAAATTTGCAAGGTTGACATCAAAAACCATAAATTTTGTGAGACTTTGAGCCTTTTAGAGCATATATTTTTCTTGCTCACTTTATTGTTGGTTATGAGTGTGTCAATATTGATTTGTTATTCTAGAACTTGCTTCGATTATGCATGTCGAGACCACACCCTTGATTTGATATACTGAGATGATAAAGGCACCTAGGTTTTAACCCACTTATTCCATTAAAAACCTACATTCATAATTAACCCCTAGTGAACCCCTTTGAGCCTAATAAAATGTTTCTTGACTCACCCATTAATATTAATCCAAAACCCAATTTTTTCTTCTCCTACTTTATTGACTCCCCTTTTGTCGAGATTTGATTTGATCAGTTGCCTAACTATTTTCTTTATTTTAGTTGTTAAATTCTTACTTGTTCTTATTTTTAAAATAATAAAAAAAGTTGTTAAATTATGCATTATTAGTTCTATGTTAGTTGAGCTTAAACAATTAATTTCACATTTTGAGAAGAAGCTCGTGTTATTGTTATAATTATTCATTAGTCGTTCATTGTTTCTGGTTAGGTAAATTGTCAATTCAATCTCGATTCTAACCCTCTAATTTAGCCTTTATCCACACCTCTAAACCCAGCCCCATTACAACCCTTTTTAAGACCTTTTGATTTGTATATCATATCATTTCATTGTGGTGGAGATTTGATTTTCATGCAAGCTTATGGCAATAACTTCTCGTGCCTGACTTTTGAGTGCTTAATTTGAACCTTAAACACTTTGAGTGATTTGAGTGAATCTTTAGTGAAGATGTCAATTCTTGTCCGTTTTGGATCAAAGGTAATTATTTAGATAAGGGGAAACACCTATGTTTTCGTGCTACAAAAATTTGTGACTTAGATTGTTTGAATCTTTGGGACTCTTTAAAGTTAAATTATCAATGTATAAATTATCTATGAATTATGATGAAACATTGGATTATGAATTGAGAAAGTTAATTCTTATTGTGAGTTGAGGATTTTTGCTTGAGGACAAGCAAAGGCTTAAGTGTGGGGATATTTGATAAACCATAATTTACACATATTTTAACCCCATGCTTGGCTTACTTTTGGATGAATTTTCATTAGATTTGATGAATTCGATGCTCCTAATCCCTTAATTTCATGTTTTATACTCAGGAGAGATTAGGGAGTTGAAAAGATCGAGAAACGGGCCAAAATGGGACAAAATGGGCCTACATCAGAAATCACACGGCCTGGACTATTGTCCACGGGCAGATCACACGGTAGTGTATGGTGAGCAGAGTCGAGTACGGCCTAAGCTCTTGCTCACGGGCGTGTCCCTACCGAACCTAGGTTTAATCCTATTCGGAAAAGGTTACTTGTAGGCCAAAAACGGCATTCCAAAGCCTATATAAACACCCTAGGGGGCAACCTAAAAGGGAACGCGGAGTAGAAGGCAGAAAATACTCAAAGACAGCTGTCGGGAGTAACTTGTAAGAAGGATCTCCTTTAAGACTGAAGATCTCCTATTAATTTCTCTTAAAGTTTTTGGATTTTCTTATGTTTTGTTGTTTTCCTTATTTTAAGATGTTTTCCTTTATCATTATAAACTAAACCTCTCAAATACCTGAGGGGGTAAAACCTAAGACAGATCTTATTATTATTTGATTTATAAGATAAATACTTGTTCTTATTCTTAATTGTGAGTTCTTATTCTTATTTTGATAATTCAAGTTATTGATTCAAGTCAAATGTGCTTATTCAGTGGAGCAAAAGTACTATTTAAGAGTAGATCAACCCAATTAAGCGGAGTTGACTGCAACCCTAGAAATAGGGCGACAAAAATCTACCAGATTAGATTCAAATCTAATTAGGGAATCCATAGATCGAGTTAATGTGACAATAGGGGTTTTAATTAGAAAGAGATTTCAATTAATCAACCTAGAGTCAGTTGTTTTTAGTCTTGAAAGAGATATTAACATAAATCAGGGATTTCTACAGATTAAGTCAAGTGAATAAATCATATGAATCAAAAGTAATAAGTGAAGTCTAGGTGGATTCTTCCTTAGGTATTGTCTTTATCATATAAGTTGTCTAAAAGTATTTTCCTAATTCTTTCTTTGTCGTGTTTAATTAGTTTTAGTTTAAAAGAAACCACTCTAATTCTTAGGCTAAATAATAAAAAGATAGTAATTACTAGTACTCTTGGTCCTCGTGGATACGATATTACCGGTCTTACCATAACTATACTATTAAACGATAGGTGCGCTTGCCTTGTGGATACGATATTTCCAGTCTTACCATGTTATTATGATATTAAATTGTTCGAGAAGCAAAACATATGAATACGAGAAAGTTCCGATAACGTGACAACGTCTGAAAAGGTTCGTACGAACCATAGGAATAGTTAGGATACATATGTCATGAAATAGGATTCCGATATGTGTTTTCTTGTAAGACTACGTCTGGGACGTTGGCATCGACTTGTGTTTACGTGTAAGACCATGTCTGGGACATTGGCATTGTATTTAATTCATGTAAGACCCTGTTTGGGACAGTGGCATTGATATTTGATTACATGTAAGACCACGTCTAGGACGTTGGCATTGTACGAGCTTTTTGAGCTATCCGAGTATCCTTATTAATTCTGAACGGTTCAACGGGCATTCCGAGAAATAAGTGATTAGGCAAAGGACATTTCGATTCAGGTACGTTGAAATGTATACAATATTTGATAATGAAAGGTAAGTATATATGTGTAAAGAGTGTTATGTGATGTGTATGGAAATGAATTGCGAATATGTGCATATGAAACATGAACAAGTGAATAAGATATGATTTATAATGTGGCATATGTGAAATTGTCAGATACTATATGAATGAAAGATAAATTTGAGTATAAGTGATGATATGTGATTCATATGAAAAAGATATGTGATTAAATATGTTATTTCCCATATTGTACTCATTTGGTTATATGAAAGTGAGACTTGAATGTTATATGAGAATTGAATTGAATAAACTTGTAAAAGCTTAAGTTAGTGAGTAAGTAAGTATATTATTAAATGATGATGATTTGGTATTAAATCCTGATATAAACTTGAGATAATTTGTGTTTTGACATTTGAGATAGCATACTATGCTTATAGCATTATGATGAATTTATTTGTTATATTAAGTATATTAAGATACGAGCTTACTAAGCTTTCAAAGCTTACTATGTGTGTTTTTCCTATGTTTATAGATTTTTAGAGATTTGCTCAGGTTGGAAGTCCGCGGAGATCACATCACACTATCTGGTTAATGATTTCGATATTTATACCTTTATGACTTGGTTATATGGCATGTATAGGCTAGTTTTGATATATATTTAGTTTTGAAATTTGTATGTATATATAGCCATGTGAAAATGGCTTGTTCATGATGCAAATGTTGGTAGTTATATTTGGTCTTGTTATAAGCTTAACTGAGAGGTATGATTTAAGGTAAATATGTCGTGATGTTGGTTATATGATTTGACAATGAGCAGTGGTAAGTAGGGTGTATATTCGGCTTATTAATTGACTCATTTTGGAAGCATGAAAAGTGGTATAATATATTTCGATAAAAGGGTCATTTAAATAACTATAAATGACATATTATTTTGATGTTAAGATATGAGATAACATGTTTAGCTTATAGATTGAGTGATGGAAATGTTATGATTTATTGAGTTAAATTTGATAACCGAAAGGTTGTTTATTTAAATTGTTGGACATATGTGATATGAATACATATGCCTATTTAATGTTTGCTTGTAGTTCAGTTTAAAAAAGATCAAATCGTTAGTTCAATGAGTGATTATAAAATGTGTTATATATAAGTAGTTATATGTTCGGCTATGGTATTTGACTATTTAGGCTCGGTTTTGAATGACAAAGAATGTATATGATTTAATTGTTATATGGAATTTAAATTGGATGATCAATTATTGAATAAATTAATTGGTTGTATATATGAATTATAGGCATGATAATTAGCATGAGAATTAGGTATGTGGTTCATGTGTGTGGTTGAATATAACATGTTAGATATGTTATTTAGCTTGCAAATTAGATATTTTATAACTTGACATTTGTATTCGAAATGGTTAAATTTAATTTAGTAAAATGTACATAAGGTTAAAATGTTTAAAATGCTATGATTTGGAAATTGTATTTAGAAATGGCTTTTGGTTTTAGGGTGTTATGTGCATGGTTGGATGATGTTAAAAATGTAGTTGGTCATGTATAAAGTTACCTAACGTTTTATGTGCAAATGAATATTAAACTGTGAGATATGGCCAAATTAGTTTAACAGGCGCTTGTATAATGTTTATTAAATGTTACGTTTGTTATTTAGTTAATGATATGGGTTGAAACAACTTAATATGAGATTGCACTTACATTTATAAAATGATATGATCGTTGATTTGTTATGGAATAGATGTAAACAAATGGGTGTCTCGATATATACTCGGTATATGAAATGAAATATGTTTGATTATAAATTGGGTATTCGAATGTCATGGAAATGATGGTCATATGGCTTAAATTTTTGTAATTATAAAACAGGTACAAATTGGTTTTGATATTTGATGGCTTGGTTTGAAAGTTTTGAATTAGGAAACGGAATTGAAATGGTTAAATATTGAAATATTGTTCGTATACGAGAATGTTCGATAAAGCATGATTTGTGTGGTTAGATATGTGATTCAAATATATGATTTTGACTTGTATGAATAAGAGGTTGGTTTATTAATTTATTTCGTAAAATTTTATAAAGGATAATACATTACTGAGCTATGAATTGTAAAGAATGTCTGTTCTGAACTGTGTTTTGTTCGGTAATGCCTCGTAACCCTAGTCCGGCAACGGATATAGATTAGGGTGTTACACATACATTTGTACTTATATTATATTTGTGAAAGTATTGCATTTATTATAAGTGGTAAATCTAAAAATTATATATGAACTTTGATTTAATGTGCATTAATATACATTAACTTTAATTTGGTGCAATTATACACGTGAAATGTAACACCCCAAACTCGGCCAAAACGTTATGGCCGAATCTGGCGATGTCACATGGAATGGAATTTGAAATCGAGTTTATCAAGTTAAAACCGTTTCCATTTATTATCTTTTGTTACTCTCTCGTTAATTTCAAAATTATTTTCTCGTTAATTTGATCCGTTTAAAATCAAGTTATGTAGCGGAAGCTTTTAAAATCGTGATAATTAAAGAAAACCTTCCGCTTTTAGGGAAAACATTGTTTTTAATTAAACCAAGTTTTCGTTGAACTTTTGCAGTTTAAAAAAATCCATAAAATTAGCTTAGTCCCAAAATAAAGGCAAACAGTCCAAATGTCCAAATTACATAAAAAATTACTCCAAAAATAACAAAAATTAAAAACCTTAAATGGAATTAACCGGTTCAAAAGTTATGTGGTCACCATTGAGTCCTCTGCCGCACCGATCAGTCTAAGTCCGGGGATTACCTGTACAGATAAAACAGAAAGGGGTGAGTTTATGTAAACTCAGTGTGTAATCCCCGCAGAAGACATGCATATAATCAAACAACAACAAACAGTCAAACGTAGTCTGGGTCTAAGCCCATTTCAGTTCCAGTAGCAGTTCGGGCCTTAGCCCATTTCAGTTTCAGTATCAGATATGCATTAAGGCCTAAGCCCATCACAATGACAGTATCAGATATACATTAATCAGTAAACAGAGTCATACCCAACCAGCCTCTACACACCATCTCCGTCTATCCCTACACTCCATGTGGCCCATCCCTACACTCCAAATAGTACCAAATGCGGCACATAATCAATAAATTACAACTAAGCTGCCAGATAATAGGCTTAAGAGCTTTTCAGTACATTTCCTCAAAATATCAACATCCCAACCCAATGCTATGCAACATACAGTATATGACATGCTAATATATGAATATCAGTTATACATAAAGTTCAGTATTCATTCATATAATCATCATGCTCAATACATACATCATACATACAATTCATGCATTTAAGGGTCTAAGTAGTGCTTATAGACCCTACAATAGATTCACAGTTGCCTTGGGCGACCCGTGCAACCTTAGAACACGTTTCAGTTAAGTGGGCTCACACGCCCATGTGGCCTGCCCGTGTGGCCCAAATGGCCCAATTTGGCCTTGGCCCTGTGGATCACACGGCCTGGCCCAGAATCCCACACGGCCCAAATCAGTCTAGCCCGTGTGTTGCACATGACTTGGCCATCACATGGCCGTGTCTTGTGCGCATAGCCTGGCCTCGTCGATCACATGCCCGTGTTATGGCACATGGCCTACCATACGGGCGACCACACGCCCGTGTGGTGTCGACAGTGGGGTTTTTGGCTTTTGACGAAACTCCATTTTTTATGTTTTTGAGTACATACCTGATACGCTTTTAATGTAAAAATACTCCCCAGCCTTCTAGAACCTATAATCGACACACAACGCTCCAAAATTAGTCATAATTCCATGGTAAAACCAAAACCAACCATTTAACAACCCAAACCCGGCCTAGACGTTACTGTAACACCCCAGACCCGGCCCACAAGCCATGACCGGATCTGGTATGTCACGGAATAAAGGAAGTTTGAAAGGTTTGGATTAATGGTAGAAATTAAAAATTTTGCTAAGGGCATAAATCGGTGTTCGTTAAAACTCAAGTGGGTTGATTAGGTAAATCCGATTGAGTTGAAAATCCTTTCTTCCTTTAAAACCCTTTGACCCCTTAATTTTAGAACAATAGAGTGATCGATAGCTTAGAAAATTTCGTTACCCGATGGTAGCATTTTTTGAAAACGCGTACAAGTACCTATTTTTTTGAAAACGTTACTTTTAACCGATTTGCATAACCGTTCGTAAGTTCATCAGTTATAAAGTAAAGTAAAAACTATTCCCTAACCATCCAAAATAATAATAAGCGGCCATATTACAACCCAATCGAATTGTAGTGAATGATTAAACTTAAAACGGGGCAAAATAAAACTTCAAGTCCACAAAACCAACATGGCCGCCTCGAGCTCTCCTTGGCTCCGCATCCGTGCTCTACTCACCTGCAAGATGATATGGGAAGGGGTGAGTCACCAAGACTCAGTGTATAAATCCCCGACCCGAAAATAACACTCATACACAAGATATTAGTATGACATGCAATTATGCAACCCAACCTAGCCATCCATGCTCCTTTTCTACCCCGTGTGGTACCAAACCACTGGTGGTGCCAAACCACTGGTGACTTATAGTCACGATATCCGTCAATACGTGTGGTGCCAAACCACTGGTGGTGCCAAACCGCTGGTGACCCGAAGTCACGATCAAATGATGGGGCCAACCCATCGTGTGATACCAAATCACTGGCGTCGATCCCGTATCTCAAATGTGGGGCAAACCCACGGTGGCACTAAGCCACAGGGACGAGACGCTATGAGGTGCCAAACCTCTGGAGGTACCAAACCTCTGGTGACCGTAGTCACAATGTGTTACCAAAACACTGGTGTCCGTCGACACGAATATTACTCCCTCTTATCAATCCCACCATCATCATGCTCACATCACAAGTATCATGATCTCATATATCATGCAATCGTATATAGCATAGCATTTCACAGCATATGATGGCATATACCACATACATCGTAAATCGAGTAATAGGGGACTTACCCGAAAACCAAGCTTATGCCCACTAGGCAAAATTTCCACATGAGAGGTTATTAATATCATCAAATAACAGTTTTTACTAATAAAGTGTGTAAGAGCTTACACACCTATTTAATCGGAGGTCTAAAAGAAATTCCGGATCTACGCGGTATTATAAAAGTCCCGAACTTGTCCTTGTAATACCCCTATATTCGGCCATCATAGATTATTATTAAGGGGGAGTCCCGTTTGATTAACCAACAAGTCCAAAGGATTGGTCATAGTGTAATAAAATAGGGCCTTAGGCCGAACCTTTATTAATACGAACTAATGAGGCTTGAAATCTCGAAAACTTCTGGTTTCATAGCCGATTTACCCCCTAAAATCAAAGTGTATAATTCGGTCAGACATAGATACCAAAATGACTCTTGGCCGAATGTCAATAACCTCATACCTTGTCTACCGAAGCTTTAAAATTCCATTTATGCTTTGGATAGTCAAGACCCTTGAAGAAATGAGACCCAAAAGACTCCTTCAAAATCCTTTAGCTTCGGCTACCAACTTTCGAAAATATACCTCTTTTCGTGGATTCGGCTTATGCTCTATGTGGTAAGTGTCATTCGGCTAGGACTACAATGGAAAAGAAAACAATGTGACAAGGTCAAAGAGCTTAGACCATTTGGTCAACACAATGGAAGGAAAATAAAAGAACAAGGAGCTAGCCGAAATCACTCCCTAGGGCCTTTTCCAACCCGAAACCCCAAGCCCCTTGGAGTCTCCCATTTTCGGCCAGAGATTAAGAACTCAAGGCCACAAGAGTTGGTTGCCCTTACCTCGATGATTTCTCCTCCTTGATGAGCACCAAAGTTCGGCCAAGTCCCTCTAGGAAACACCATATCCGATCATCAAAGAAAATTGGGAAGAAAAGATAGTATAGAGAAGCACCTTCGGCCAAGCATTCAAAATTAGAGGGAAAGGAAAATGAAAGAGCTATTGCCGAACATGCTCTCCCTTGCTAAACTCCAAGGCCAGCCAACCCCAAGACATACTTTCCTTCCACATTCAATTTCCTATGAACATTGTTTGGTACATTCCCAACACTTCCCCCCATACTTAGATTAAACTAATAGCTAGATAAAATAAGGATAACTCCCATAAAATATTACACCATACTCCAATTATAAAAATAATAATAATAAATAAATAATTAATTAATACCACTTCTCTCCCCCCCAAAACCGTGCAGCTGAAAAGGGATGGGCAGCATGCCTTGCATGCATGCGTGCCCCCATGCAGGCTGCCACCTGCCGACCAAAACCAAAAATTTAAAATTCCAATATGCAGTTGCCAGGTCTCGAACCCGAGACCTGGGGGAAACTGCCCATGCTTCTGACCATCCGACTACTGCGCCACTTCTGTTATAAGTGCGTCGGAAATTCTCTTTAAGCTTCCCTCTCTTGGCTTCCTCACGCATTTAATGCCAGAGGCCAAAATAACAAAACGCCCGTCTTTTGCCCAGGGGTTTCGAACCCCAGACGTGCGGAAGGAAACCCCCACGCCCTAACCGCTCGACTAACATGACTTTCATGACGAAATCGCATTGCATATTCCTTTTAATCCTTCCCCGATGGCTTCATTAACTTGAGTGCTAAAAGCAAAAATTTAAACGCCCTAGGTGCGACTCCTAGGGCTCGAACACGGGACCCGAAGGAGCATGCCCAAGCGCCCTGCCGCTTCTGCCATTCAGACTTTCATGCCATGCCTCAACGAAATTTCTTTTTAAAGTCTTCTTGGCTAGGCCCTTCATATCACCAAAACCCAAAATAAAAACACCACATGTGGCCACCATAACTCGAACGCCCGACTTGCTGAAATCCCTATGCACCTTAGCGCCCCAAACCATTCGGCCAGGGCGTTTATTGTGCCATAAGTTTAACAAACTTATTCTTAAGCCCTTCTCATTAACTCCTCCTACACGCCAAAAATAAATTTCCTCCACGCGACTCGAACCCTCACCTAGCCGCATTTTCTAGCCTTCTATCAGTACCCTAACCACTTCGCCAGCCGTTTCTTTGCGACAAAACTCGCCCTAATTTAATGATAAGGCTTATACACATAGCCCCTTTTAATCCCAAGTACTTAAAGAACCTTCTTAACCCTATACCCGACTAACTCGGGATTTTTGGCTAAACCATAATATGTGCATTTAAAACAGGAAAACCCACAATAATAATCGTATGGCAAATGACCCCTAATGCAGGATGTTACAGTTCTACCCCCCCTTAAAATAAATTTCGCCCCCGAAATTACCTGGGTCAGAAAAGTTGGGGGTATTGCTGCCGCATCACATCCTCGGGCTCCCACGTAGCTTCCTCCACGCCATGGTTCCGCTATAGGACCTTCACTAAAGGAACTGACTTCCTACGCAAAACTTTCACATCCCGATCTAGGATCTGCACAGGTTCCTCTTCCATCGTCAAATCTGGACTTACCTCAACTTCCTCAGCTGCCAAGATGTGTGATGGATCAGAACGATAGCGTCTAAGCATGGAGACATGGAACACATCGTGAATCTGACTTAGTTCTGCAGGTAACTCGAGCTGATAAGCTACTGGTCCTACTCGTCTCATCACCTTAAATGGTCCAATGAACCTTGGGCTTAATTTGCCCTTCTTCCCAAATCTTAGCACCTTCTTCCATGGCGAGACCTTCAGAAAAACTTCATCTCCTACGGCAAATTCTATGTCCCTCCGCTTGAGATCAGCGTAAGACTTTTTCCTATCCGAGGCTTCTTTCAATCGAGCTTGGATCTTCTTCACCTTATCCTCAGTTTCTGCAACCAATTCCGGTCCTAACATCTGTCGCTCACCCAACTCCGTCCAACAAGTAGGTGTGCGACACCTCCTACCATACAACGCCTCATATGGTGCCATCTTAATGCTTGCCTGATAACTGTTGTTGTATGCGAACTCAGCTAATGGCAAAAATTCCTCCCAACTACCTCTGAAGTCCAAAACGCAGCCTCTTAACATGTCCTCTAGAATCTGAATAACCCTTTCCGATTGCCTGTCAGATTGTGGGTGGAATGCTGTACCGAAATCCAACCGTGTACCCAAAGCCTGATGTAGCGCTCTCCAAAACCTTGACATAAATCTGGGGTCTCTGTCTGAGATGATCGACACTGGCACACCATGCAACCTCACTATCTCCGCCACATACAACTTAGCTAACCTCTGAAGCGAATAATCCACCCTAACTGGAATGAAATGAGCCGACTTGGTCAGACGGTCCACAATCACCCAAACTGCGTCCTTCTTGCTGGGCGTGAGGGGTAGCCCACTGACGAAGTCCATAGTGATCCTCTCCCATTTCCACTGAGGAATCTTCACCGGTTGAAGTAACCCAGATGGCAACTGATGTTCAGCCTTTACCCGCTGACATGTGAGACACCTTCCCACGAATTCAGTTACCTCGCGCTTCAACCCTGGCCACCAGAACTGCTTTCGTAAATCTCCATACATCTTGCTACCTCCAGGATGCATAGCGTAAGGGCTACTATGCGCATCCTGAAGAATTCTTTGCCTCAATTCCACATCATTCGGCATACAAGGCCGCCCTTGAAAACACAACACACCATCACCAGTCAAACTATACTCTTCCAACCCGCCATCTTGAACTTGCAACCTCCGCGTATTTAAACTGTCATCCCCTAATTACTTTTCCTTAATCTCCTTGATCCATGCTGGCTTAACTTGTAATTCTGCCAAAAGACTTCCGTCGTCGTATAGACTAAGACGAGCAAACATCGCCCTTAAGTCTGTCACGACCTTTCGGCTCAACGCATCAGCCACCACGTTAGCCTTGCCTGGGTGGTACTCAATTGAACAGTCGTAGTCCTTCAACAGTTCCATCCATCGGCGTTGTCTCAGATTTAAGTCCTTCTGAGTCAAGAGATACCTCAGACTTTTGTGATCCGTGTAGACTATCGACTTTTCCCCATACAAGTAATGCCTCCATATTTTCAAAGCAAAGACCACTGCCGCTAACTCCAAGTCGTGAGTCGGATAGTTAACCTCATGCGGTCTCAGTTGACGGGATGCATAGGCCACTACCTTCCCCTCCTGCATCAACACACATCCCAAACCGTTATGGGACGCATCACAATAAACCGTGAACAATTTCCCCGCCTCAGGCTGTACCAAAACGGGAGCTTCCGTCAGAATCTTTCTTAGCTTATCAAAACTTTCTTGCTGTTTCTCTGACCAAACAAAAGGGACTCCTTTCCTTAATAGCTTCGTCAGCGGCGCTGCGATTAAGGAGAATCCCTCCACAAACCTTCGATAGTACCCGGCCAGACCCAGGAAACTTCGAATTTCCGCCACTGACCTAGGCGGCTTCCATTCCAACACCGCTTCAACCTTGCAGGGGTCCACTCTAATCCCTTCAGCTGACACCATGTGACCTAGGAAGGTCACCTCTCTAAGCCAAAATTCGCACTTACTGAATTTGGCATACAACTGCTCCTCCCTCAACACTTGTAGGACTATGCGCAAATGCCTATCATGCTCCTCCTCCGTCTTCGAGTATACCAATATGTCGTCTATAAACACCACGACAAATTGATCTAAGTATTGCTGAAACACCCTATTCATCAAGTCCATGAATGCTGCCGGCGCGTTGGTCAACCCAAACGGCATCACTAAGAACTCGTAATGCCCATACCGGGTACGAAATGCCGTCTTGTGCACATCAGCCTCCTTTACCTTAAGTTGATGATAGCCCGACCTAAGGTCTATCTTCGAGAATACCGATGCACCCTTCAGTTGATCAAACAGGTCATCAATCCGAGGCAACGGATACTTGTTTTTGATCGTCAATTTGTTTAGCTGACGGTAGTCGATACACATCCGCATTGACCCGTCTTTCTTCTTGACAAACAACACAGGTGCTCCCCATGGAGATATACTAGGTCGAATGAACCCTCTATCCAAGAGTTCCTGAATTTGAGCCTTCAGCTCCGCCAACTCCTTCGGTGCCATTCGGTAGGGTGCTATGGACACAGGTGCCGTTCCGGGCAACAAGTCTATACCGAACTCAACTTCCCGATCTGGAGGCAGACCTGGGAGTTCTTCTGGAAACACATCAGCGAATTCCCTTACAGTTCGGACCTCCTCAACTGCTGACTCCTTAGCCTCCAAGGCATAAATTTGAACCAACAATGCTTCACGCCCTTTTCTGATCATTTTCTCGGCCTTCAAGGCAGACACTACATTAGATAGATAGTCTCTTCTGTTACCTATCATGACCACTTCATCACCCTCAGCCGTCTTTAGAATCATGCGCTTAGCAGCGCAATCCAACCTTGCCTGATACTTAACCAGCCAGTCCATTCCAAGAATTAGGTCGAACTCCCCAAACGGCAGTTCCATCAGATCGGCCACAAACACCACCCCTTGGAGTTCTAGGGGTATATCTCTATATAGCTTGTTCACCATCACAGAGTGTCCTAGAGGGCTAATTACAGTCATCTCGCTCGAAGCAGTCTCAAAATCCAAGTTCATAGTCTCTATCACACTACTGGCAATGTATGAATGCGTCGAACCCACATCAATTAATGCAACATAAGGGAGACCAAAAATTAGGAACGTACCGATGATGACGTCCGGTGCGTCACCCTCCTCGCGACGCCTCGCTGCGTAGACTAAGCCAGGCTGCCTAGCTTCGGTGTTGCCTGCTCCTCTGCCCTGAACTCCGCGACCTCGATTAGGACCATTGCCTCCTCTACCATTTCCACGACCCCTCGACGGTGGTCCCACATTCCTTGCTGGAGTACGGTTCTGACCCTCTGGCTGATTCCTTGCCAACTTCCGAGGACAATCCCTTACACGGTGATCCGGAGATCCACATTCAAAGCAACCCCTCTCACCGGTGTAACAACCTCCCCAATGTGACTTTCCACAGCGATTACACTGAGCCGGTCTCTGATTAGAAGCCATGGGCCTTCCAGCCTGATTCGGCCCACTCTGTCTGGCCCTCTTTTGTGCGTTATTTCCCGATCCAGGCGACCCAACACCTCTTTTCTGCTTGCTCCTATCATAGCTCTGCCTCACAGACTCCCGGACCCTTTCAGCTACCTTTGCCTTTTCCACCAGAACAGCAAACTCACGTACCTGTTGTGGAGCAATCAACAGTCTTAAGTCATCCCTAAGTCCGTCTTCAAAACGGACGCAACGATCATGCTCAGTTGACACAACTCCCCGAGCATAGCGGCTCAGCCTCAAGAATTCTGCCTCATACTCAGATACCGACTTGTTTCCTTGTACCAGTCCCAGAAAGGTTTTCCTCTGAGTATCAGTGTAACTGGTGCCCACGTACTTCTTCTGATAAGTAGCTTTGAAGTATTCCCAAGTAAGGTCGTCTGCTGTAGCGCCGTCTCGAACCGTGAGCCACCACTGGTATGACTCGTCTTTTAGAAGTGACACCGCTCCTTTCAGCTTTTCCTCATTTGTCAAGTCGAGATCGTCCATGATCCTCTCGGTTGATTCTAACCAATATTCGACTGTACTGGGTGCGACACCTGACACACCCCGAAATACTTCAGCTCCATTGGATCGGAGCCGCTCAGATACAGACTTCCGAGCTCCCGTACCTCTGCTGGTCTCAGCCATCATTTCTAGAACACGCAGCATAGCCTGCGATACCGACTCACCCCCCGTCTGATCCTGAGGTCCATCACCAAAAGTTAGGGGTGGTGGTGGAGGTATTTCATTATCCGATCCTTGGCCCGACCTAACTGGTTCTGTCATGGCCATCCAGCCTCTACCGCGTCCCCGACGGCCGCGACCTCTAGAACTCATTTCTTATGGCGCAATCTATTTAAAAAGTTTTGTGAGTTAGTCAATGTTCCACTGATTATTAGCAAAGAATCTTATGGGCGAAATTAAGAAGTTGTTCTTTCGATCAAACAAGTTTCAAGTCTTCTATCGTAATTCGAAGATACACATTCACCTATTCCATCACTCTTTTCGACCCATTTCTTAACCTGGGGGTATTTTCGTCATTTACCCTACAGGGGTATTTTGATAATAAGACAAGGTAAGTTTGTAAATCTTGTCAAATCAAGGGAAATTTAAAAATTTGCAAAACTTGGGGTTCTTTTTAAGAAATTGTCTTCCCAAATTGGTAGTGTTGCAAAAACTTTTCAAAAATCAGGGTCATTTTGGTAATTTGCAAATTAAGGGCAATCTCGTAATTTTCCAAAATCACGACATTTTTGATATTTTGCAATTTAGGGACCTTGGGTATAAGAAAATTTTGTTAAAATTTTGGGGTAGCTTAGATTTTAAAACTAGGGGTACTTTTGTAATTTACTACTAAGGGTATTTTAAAATGTCCATAAATCAAAAGAATTTTGTAATATATATCTTACAGCTTGAGGGAAGTCCTTAAAACTAGAGTTCTTATAAAAATGCGGCTAATTCCCTTTCGGGTTTTAATAAAAGGGTTTAGCCCATGAACAAGTCCTCACGGTTAGGGTGAACCGAAGCTACGCACCAGGTAGGATTCCCGCGAAGAGGAGGTGAGTCGCTAAGACCACTTAAATACCAAGCTCTTCCGGATCCAATCCTAGACATGCGTACAAGGGTTACCACACCTTAACTCGGCGACTTAGTCATGGGTTTGTTTAATTAGGCAATTATAAATCTTATGCGATTGTTTGGGGTAAACTAGTCCTAGAGTTCATATACCTTTCATACTATCTACGTCCCATTTTCTACCCATTTACAGATAACCATTCATACATAGATTAAAAATACTTACAAGAGCGGATCGGTGCCGGAGACTCGACGCCATGTTGTTCAACCAAAATCATTTTCAACGGGGTTTTCAAAAGCCTATCTAGCAAAAATATTTTTAGGTCTTAGGCCCTCACAGCCGAGTTTTTGAACCTGGCTCTGATACCAAATTGTAACACCCCAGACCCGGCCCACAAGCCATGACCGGATCTGGTATGTCACGGAATAAAGGAAGTTTGAAAGGTTTGGATTAATGGTAGAAATTAAAAATTTTGCTAAGGGCATAAATCGGTGTTCGTTAAAACTCAAGTGGGTTGATTAGGTAAATCCGATTGAGTTGAAAATCCTTTCTTCCTTTAAAACCCTTTGACCCCTTAATTTTAGAACAATAGAGTGATCGATAGCTTAGAAAATTTCGTTACCCGATGGTAGCATTTTTTGAAAACGCGTACAAGTACCTATTTTTTTGAAAACGTTACTTTTAACCGATTTGCATAACCATTCGTAAGTTCATCAGTTATAAAGTAAAGTAAAAACTACTACCTAACCATCCAAAATAATAATAAGCGGCCATATTACAACCCAATCGAATTGTAGTGAATGATTAAACTTAAAACGGGGCAAAATAAAATTTCAAATCCACAAAACCAACATGGCCGCCTCGAGCTCTCCTTGGCTCCGCATCCGTGCTCTACTCACCTGCAAGATGATATGGGAAGGGGTGAGTCACCAAGACTCAGTGTATAAATCCCCGACCCGAAAATAACACTCATACACAAGATATTAGTATGACATGCAATTATGCAACCCAACCTAGCCATCCATGCTCCTTTTCTACCCCGTGTGGTACCAAACCACTGGTGGTGCCAAACCACTGGTGACTTATAGTCACGATATCCGTCAATACGTGTGGTGCCAAACCACTGGTGGTGCCAAACCGCTGGTGACCCGAAGTCACGATCAAATGATGGGGCCAACCCATCGTGTGATACCAAATCACTGGCGTCGATCCCGTATCTCAAATGTGGGGCCAACCCACGGTGGCACTAAGCCACAGGGACGAGACGCTATGAGGTGCCAAACCTCTGGAGGTACCAAACCTCTGGTGACCGTAGTCACAATGTGTTACCAAAACACTGGTGTCCGTCGACACGAATATTACTCCCTCTCATCAATCCCACCATCATCATGCTCACATCACAAGTATCATGATCTCATATATCATGCAATCGTATATAGCATAGCATTTCACAGCATATGATGGCATATACCACATACATCGTAAATCGAGTAATAGGGGACTTACCCGAAAACCAAGCTTATGCCCACTAGGCAAAATTTCCACATGAGAGGTTATTAATATCATCAAATAACAGTTTTACTAATAAAGTGTGTAAGAGCTTACACACCTATTTAATCGGAGGTCTAAAAGAAATTCCGGATCTACGCGGTATTATAAAAGTCCCGAACTTGTCCTTGTAATACCCCTATATTCGGCCATCATAGATTATTATTAAGGGGGAGTCCCGTTTGATTAACCAACAAGTCCAAAGGATTGGTCATAGTGTAATAAAATAGGGCCTTAGGCCGAACCTTTATTAATACGAACTAATGAGGCTTGAAATCTCGAAAACTTCTGGTTTCATAGCCGATTTACCCCCTAAAATCAAAGTGTATAATTCGGTCAGACATAGATACCAAAATGACTCTTGGCCGAATGTTAATAACCTCATACCTTGTCTACCGAAGCTTTAAAATTCCCTTTATGCTTTGGATAGTCAAGACCCTTGAAGAAATGAGACCCAAAAGACTCCTTCAAAATCCTTTAGCTTCGGCTACCAACTTTCGAAAATATACCTCTTTTCGTGGATTCGGCTTATGCTCTATGTGGTAAGTGTCATTCGGCTAGGACTACAATGGAAAAGAAAACAATGTGACAAGGTCAAAGAGCTTAGACCATTTGGTCAACACAATGGAAGGAAAATAAAAGAACAAGGAGCTAGCCGAAATCACTCCCTAGGGCCTTTTCCAACCCGAAACCCCAAGCCCCTTGGAGTCTCCCATTTTCGGCCAGAGATTAAGAACTCAAGGCCACAAGAGTTGGTTGCCCTTACCTCGATGATTTCTCCTCCTTGATGAGCACCAAAGTTCGGCCAAGTCCCTCTAGGAAACACCATATCCGATCATCAAAGAAAATTGGGAAGAAAAGATAGTATAGAGAAGCACCTTCGGCCAAGCATTCAAAATTAGAGGGAAAGGAAAATGAAAGAGCTATTGCCGAACATGCTCTCCCTTGCTAAACTCCAAGGCCGGCCAACCCCAAGACATACTTTCCTTCCACCTTCAATTTCCTATGAACATTGTTTGGTACATTCCCAACACTTCCCCCATACTTAGATTAAACTAATAGCTAGATAAAATAAGGATAACTCCCATAAAATATTACACCATACTCCAATTATAAAAATAATAATAATAATTAATTAATTAATTAATACCACTTCTCTCCCCCCCAAAACCGTGCAGCTGAAAAGGGATGGGCAGCATGCCTTGCATGCATGCGTGCCCCCATGCAGGCTGCCACCTGCCGACCAAAACCAAAAATTTAAAATTCCAATATGCAGTTGCTAGGTCTCGAACCCGAGACCTGGGGGAAACTGCCCATGCTTCTGACCATCCGACTACTGCGCCACTTCTGTTATAAGTGCGTCGGAAATTCTCTTTAAGCTTCCCTCTCTTGGCTTCCTCACGCATTTAATGCCAGAGGCCAAAATAACAAAACGCCCGTCTTTTGCCCAGGGGTTTCGAACCCCAGACGTGCGGAAGGAAACCCCCACGCCCTAACCGCTCGACTAACATGACTTTCATGACGAAATCGCATTGCATATTCCTTTTAATCCTTCCCCGATGGCTTCATTAACTTGAGCGCTAAAAGCAAAAATTTAAACGCCCTAGGTGCGACTCCTAGGGCTCGAACACGGGACCCGAAGGAGCATGCCCAAGCGCCCTGCCGCTTCTGCCATTCAGACTTTCATGCCATGCCTCAACGAAATTTCTTTTTAAAGTCTTCTTGGCTAGGCCCTTCATATCACCAAAACCCAAAATAAAAACACCACATGTGGCCACCATAACTCGAACGCCCGACTTGCTGAAATCCCTATGCACCTTAGCGCCCCAAACCATTCGGCCAGGGCGTTCATTGTGCCATAAGTTTAACAAACTTATTCTTAAGCCCTTCTCATTAACTCCTCCTACACGCCAAAAATAAATATCCTCCACGCGACTCGAACCCTCGCCTAGCCGCATTTTCTAGCCTTCTATCAGTACCCTAACCACTCCGCCAGCCGTTTCTTTGCGACAAAACTCGCCCTAATTTAATGATAAGGCTTATACACATAGCCACTTTTTATCCCAAGTACTTAAAGAACCTTCTTAACCCTATACCCGACTAACTCGGGATTTTTGGCTAAACCATAATATGTGCATTTAAAACAGGAAAACCCACAATAATAATCGTATGGCAAATGACCCCTAATGCAGGATGTTACAGTTACGACCGGATCCGACATGTCACATGGAAGGGTTGTGAAAAAATCTTTGCGTTCGTTAAAAACCTTCGAGTTTTGTTAAGTTTGAAAATCAGATTTGCTTTTAAGTTGCAAAAATGTTGTTAATAATATTAACACCGAAAAACTTGTTTTATAATAAAAATCAGTTTCTGTGATTAGCGAATGGTGTGATATTTTGAAAAGAGTTATCAACGTTTAAGAGCACCCAGAGTTTTATCAATTATAGTTTGTAAACCGTTCGTTAACATTTTAGAAAAATAGGTACTAATGTTTTAGGAAAACTCCGTATTAAACACTTAACAGTAAATAGTAACCGAATTAAAAGTTTAAACCAAAATAAAATCCCAAAGGCCTTATTACAAAACTTTAAACCCAAATCAAAATAAAGTTTATAGCAAAGTAAAACGGAATTTACTAAGGTTACGATGTATGGCCACCATAGAGTCCACCTCGGCTCCAAATCCTCAATACTGGGGATTACCTGCAAAATTAAAGCAGAGAGGTGAGTTACGAGAACTTAGTGTGTATAAAATTGTACAAAATCAAATTTCAAGAATTGAATCAAATCAAAATTTCATGTATAAAATTGTACAAAATCAAATTTCATGTATACAATTACACATTAAATCATAAATCATATATAGTTTTGGTATTTATCTTTATTTATAATAGTGAAACTTCCAAAAAAAAATTATTATATATAGCAGCTCTATCTGTCTTACTTTTGTTCTTATCCTTATTATACCATAAGTTATGTGTAAATTAAATTGTAAATTTAGTATTTTCCTATTTGAGATTTTTATTGTGCTACATAATTAGTAAGTATATCATCAACTAGATATTGCATCATTTAATATTAGGTTCAAGAGGGTCCACAAATTGAGCTATAAAATGTCCAATATATCTCATAAATTGTGCATCACCGACTCATTTTATAATATAATTGACTCTAAATTTCATCTCTCAACATCTTTCAAACAATGGCTTCTTTTGGTGTTGCTTCTTTTCTCATTGTTTTGATCGTGGCATTTGGTTAGTGTATATAATATTTATTTACTTCGATATTTAATCATTATATACATATACATATAATTTTTTTTTGTACAAAAGATATTGCGATCTTAAGATAAAAGGAGAGACTATAATTGTTGAGATTCAAATATCATTTGTCTTAGATTCATATTATATATATGCATCAATATCTAATTAAAAAATAAAATAAAACAAATAAATGATTTTATCATTCAGACCGTCTTCAAATCTTTTACACATAATGGCTTCAGTTGACACATATTCACTGGCATATCGGCTTAGTCTGACAAATTTCCGTTCATACTCCGTCATGGTCATTCGACCCTGTTTCAATTCCAGAAATTCTTTTCGTTTCTGATCAATGAATCTTTGACTAATGTACTTTTTATGGAATTCTATCTGAAAGAACTCCCAGGTCACTTTCTCCCTCGGAACCACCGATACTAGTGTATTCCACCAGTGATATGCGGTGTCCCGTAATAAGGATATAGCACACTTCAAGCATTCGTCTGGAGTACATGACAGCTCATCAAGCACCTGGATGGTATTATCAAACCACATCTCAGCTCGTTCCGCGTCGTCATCATCATTAGCTTTAAATTCTTCGGCCCCATATTTCCTAATTTTATCAACTGGAGGCCTGTTAGATCTCATCGGATCTATCATCGGAGGTGCTGAAGGTATCAGAGTTGGATTATTCGAGGGTGGAGGTTGTTGCACAGCCGGATTAGTTCGAATAAATTGGGTAAACCATTCATTCATCATATGGTAGAAGGCTTGCTTAGCCTCCCCCTCATGGCTACCCGTGATAGGTCGAGAGTCTACCGGCGCTGACCTATGAGCGAGATCAGGCGCTACGCTCTCAACATCATCAACTACGGCTCTGTCGAGATCCATTTACTATATAAAACACAATTTAGATGTCAGAAGTCACCACACTATCGTATTATTAAAAAATTAAGGCATGTATAGCTAGACTCACACGCGCTACGGTAGTCCTAGAATCGACTAAACCGTAAGCTCTGATACCAATCAAATGTAACACCCCTAACTCGTATCCTTCGTCGGATTTGGGTTATGAGGCATTACCGAACTAAACTCAATTTCAAAAAGACATTCATTTGAATTCAAGCGCAAGCAATGTTATCTTTTCTATTTCATATAACATTACAACCTATTAAATTAAATAACGTACAACGAATTTTATTACAGGTACTTATTACATGAAAATGTCCGAACCACATGACTTAAACATTCATGAGATTTATACAATTAAAGCATAATCCAACTTATAACATTATATAAGATATGTCGGACATAAATCAAAACACATATATCATAAGTTGTTTTCCATTCATATTACTACGATACGTGTGCATGTTAAATCGACTGAACTATTTATACCATTTAATAATCAAATGTATATGCAAAATAGTGACATTACATCATAACCGCACATACTATTTCACTTTCCATTTAGATTCGTACCTACAATCATAAAACATAGTCATTTCTTACCAATAGCAACCGAACCTATATAGCTAACCATCATATACATACTTCACTATAAAAATGTAAATATCACATAGCCAAACTCACTTAAACATAACATTATTTATTCTTACTAAATACATCCCTCATACGTCATTTACCTTATTGCCGAAACACATGATTTAACTCAACTATCATTCGTAAAGCATATTAAACGAGTAATACATAAATTCACCTTAGTCAAGATCATACACACAACATAAGCACAGCAACCATGTTTCGCATATATGAGCCAAGGCCAAGTTTGCTAAACCAAGCACATAACAATTATGCCATATGATCACCTTACACATATTATTTAAACCATGACCGAATTTACACATCCACTAGCATTTTAATCAAGCCAATATATCAAAACATAGAAATTAAACTTAACCAAAAGAAATAGCCATTTTCGCAAGGCTATACTTATATACAAGACCAAATATCATTGGTTTTAAAACTTAGTCTAACCTATACATGCCTTTTGATTCCAAGAACTAAGCTTGTAAGTACCAAAGGAGATGATAGTGTGGTTGACTTCTCTGACGATCCTCTAAGCCCGTAGCTTGACCAAAATCTATAAAACAGAACATTGAATACACACAGAGTAAGCTTACTAGCTTAGTAAGTCTTAAGAAATTTTGATATAACATTCAAACATTTAAGCATTTTAAACATTAGGTTTATGGCATTGAATATAAACATCTCTACTTGAAATTTCATCATGGCCGAATACTATCAACCCAATTAACCTAAGTATCATCACTTTATTACTATAAGCGTGTAATTCATCGAATCACATAAGTATAATATGTATTTGCATATTCCAAATAGAATGAATACAACATACATATCCATCACATATCATTTGTACACATATTCAAACACATTCAACCATTTTCACCTTTAACATTTTCACCTATAGCCGATTCTCCAAAATAACATATTTAAGCTCGAATTCTATTATATACAATTCATTTCCATCAATGGTAAGCTCAATAGTACATATTAAAATTCTTACCAAATCATCAACTATATCGCATCATACTCAATTCAAATGGTAATAGACCAACTCACCTTATTCCTTACAAATATAAAAGGGCTTATACTTACCCGAGCTTTTAGCTCATTGTATTAAATATGTTCCACCTTGTATTGATTCATGAATTTTCTCTATTTATCACACATCACCGGCATTAAGCCTGCTAGGCATCAAAGCCTGAAATACACACCGGCATTAAGCCTGCTAGACCAAAGGTCTGAAATTTGATCACCGGCATATAGCCTGCTAGGCCAAAGCCCGATACACTTCACCGGCACAAGGCCTGCTAGGCTCAAAGCCCGATACACTTATCATCATCATCACATATACATGACAGTAATGCTGCTCAGATTAACATAAGTTACACATAATTCAATCACTTTAACAATATCGACCCGATTTAAGTTATAACAACATTTCATTTCAATCTCACTACTTACATTCGGCTAGGACACATTTTATAAGTAAAATTTCATATTTCAGCATATAATCTATGTTATAGATACTGTTAACGATATTAAATTGCTTATAGACTTACCTCGACTATCGACGGACAACGAAGACTGGCAATTCGGTAACTTTTGCCTTCCCCCGATCCAAGTCCGTTTTTCTTTGTTCTTGATCTAATCATATTAAAAATAAGCTCATTTAAGCACATTTCATCTTAATTTAGTCCCAAAACACATAATTAGGCAAATTACCATTTTACCCCTAACATTTACAACTTTTACAATTTAGTCCCTATTGTACAAAGCACAAAATACACATAATTTGCACTCAATTCTTTAGGGTCGAATATTCCATACATCCATACAAGTGCATGCATTTCATCTATTTTTCAATTGAACCCCTCCAAAAATTTATTTTTACAATTTAGCCCTAAATACTCAATTTCACCAAAATTTCCAATTCAAAACTTGTTAATTTCTAACACACTTTTAATATTTTTCCATCAAACATCATAAAGCACAAACATCTAACTATGGCCGAATATCAAACATGCTCAAATTCAAAAATTCTAACATGGGTCAACTAATATTCGAAGCAACGATCTCAAAAACGTAAAAATTAACAAAAATCGACTAAAAACTTTCCTTGAATTTAGCTTGTAAGTAGCCGAAAATCAAAGAACAAAACCCTTTCTTTCTTCCTCTTGTTTTCGGTCAAAATATGAACAAAATGGCCATCTTTCATGTTTTATCAAATTATAAAATACATATAAATTAATTTACTTTATTAACCTTATAAAATAAAACCATAAAACAAGTTTTTCAAGGTCATTATTGACCATAACCGTCCACTAACCTTAAAAATGGGTTATTTGCCCTTTTAATACCTCATATTAAAAAGCCACTATCACATTAGCACCTTTCACTATAATTTGCAACTTTTACACTTTACGCGATTAAGTCCTTTTGTCAAATTAAACACACAAACAATCAAATTTTTATACGAAACTTTCGTACATATTAATTCACATATAATAAACACCAAAAATAATATCTAAAAATTTTTCGGACTCAGATTCGTGGTCCCGAAACCACTGTTCCGATTAGGGTCAAATTCGGACTGTTACAACCTAGAACTATCTATAGCCCCTCTCCAACTCATAAATAGGAGGATAATGCGCTTCAACGCACTCGAACCCACGTCCCCCTATATTGTTAACAACGCACATGCCAATCAAGCTAAGACTCACTCAGCAAATGTCAAATCATTTTTACATGCATTTAAAATATTTAATATATGTAAATTTTCTTATTTGATATATAATTTTTTTAAGAAGAAAGAAGAAGAGACGACGAGAAGCTGAAAGCCTTTAAATTCCATTTCAACTAACTTTTTATATAACTATATATATAAAAGAAAGGTAATCCTACCTACACGTGGCAGCAAAATCATGTTCTTTTTTTTTCTTTTTGCATTTTACCAAAATGATTAATTTTCAGTTTTGGTCCCTCTAATATGTCTAAGGTCCTCTTCTACTTACAAATGGCACACCTAAACCGTGCTCCCTTTCTCTCTCTTTACCAAAATGGTTAAATTTTAATTTTGGTCCCTCTAAAATGTCTAAATTTATGATTTAATTTCTATAATTTAATTTTTAACATAAATTGATCATTATATTCTATTATGTTATTAATTAGTCTAAATAGTTAATATCACTAACTTTTTTCGTTTCTTGTTCAGGCTAAATCTAATGATGTTTTAAAGGTTTAGCCTGAACTAGTAACCTTACATGTACATAAAACCCTATCCAGGCTTTCAATTTGTCGATAAAGGTTTAGCCCGAACGGGTAACCTGACACCTCTATACATGACTAGCTCGAGCGAGCCTCTGGTGTGAAGCGTAATTGTGTTTTGAGTTCTTTTACGATGTTCACCAAATAGTATAAAACATGTGAGATTGTGAAGTTGGCCAATTAAGAAATGAGGGATATCGGAAGACTCAACTATTAAAAATTAGAGTCTGCACCTGTGAATAGTATGGGAACGAATCATATATGAAGCGTGCTAATGCACCATGCAGCGTACTAGATATGCGGTATGTGATACAGTATACGTATTTACCTTGTTGACAAATTGTGTTGGATGATAAGTAAACTATGTTTGAGTATTAAGTTATCACATAATTATTATGTGTGATAAGTTGAGTATTAAATTTGTATGAGCTTACTAAGTGTTCTTAATACTTACGCTTAGGTTGCTTTTATGCTGTAGATTTCGAAAGATTAGAGCGTGTTGAACGAATCAGCAAGAAGTTCATACCATCCGCTAAGAATTGCGGTAGACATTTGGTTTTGACTTAATTGTTTAAGTGGCATGTATTTAAGTATATGGTCATTTTGTAAGCAAAAATCTTTGAAGATGTTTATTTTTGGCTATCTTGATGTATGTATATAAAATTATTTCAGGTTCTGTTATGTTCCGTTTGTTAAGTTTTACAAAACTTATCTCAATATGGGGTATTCGCGAAATAGTTTGTCATTTTAGATATCCGCATGAAATTACAAAATGAGGTGTCCACCTTACTTTCCGCAGTAGTTGTGTCCGTAGGAAATACTGCAGTTGGACAACTCGCATGATCAATCAGCCACATTTTAGTTTGTGGCATGATCCGACATGTATGTTGTATGTGTATGTCATGTGAATCTCGCATGGTAACATCCTGTAGCTTAGGTCTAATTACTGGATTGAGCTAGGGGTACTATAAGTAGTGGTCATGATGTGGACTATCTGTCATTGTTTAGGTAACCAAATGTTATTGGTCATGGTCTCAAGTCCCCAAAATGATGAATTTTTTAGGGATAATTGAGAAGTCTATAGATTTTTTTTTGTGCTTGAGATTATTTTTTCATTTCAAAATCTTTTTGCCTGAGATTCTTATTCAGTTTTATGGCTATTTTGAAATTTTCTTTTGTTTGTCATTTTTGTGTTATTCCATCGAAAAATGGTCAGATTTGTGAAAAGAATGGAGACGAGTAACAGGTCTTCGTCGTAGAAAAGTAGGGGGAGGTCTTTTACCATTGACAATAGGATGGCAACAAGAAGTAATAGGCCAACTATAGTCAATTCTAGGAGGCTTTCGACGAACGAGAGCTAAAAGGGAAAATTCTCAAAACATTTGAGGGATTACAATAAGCTAGTGGCTATTGTTGAATGTAAGTGCATGTCAACAGAGTAAGAGATGAGACGGGCACAAAGATGTAGGGGCCTTCTTACCAGGCATCCCAAGTATGAGTTTAGTGTCCCCATGAGTAATTATAGTTTAAGCTATGTGTTAGGGCCATGTTTTGGCGAAAGGAGATTAGGATTTTACTTATCGTTATTCTTGTTGGAAGCGGGGTTTCATCTGTCAACTTACCAATTTGTAATGGAATTGTTGTGTTCCTACTGTTTGGCACCTAGACAGCTATTGGGAGTTCCTGGTGGCTAATAATTATATTTATGATCAAATGTAGTTAGAGGAGGATTTGGCCTTTCATGCCTTTGTTCAAGTACATGTATACCCTAGAGGAGAAGGCAAGTTACGATGAGGTAACAACATTGTGGTAACGGCAGTGAAAAGGCGAATCATCTCGGTGAAGGTTGAAAGGCATGGTTGTGGATTTGGTAAAATTTTTTGATACTCAATTTGCTCAAATATGGTAGCGGGAGAGAAATTAAGTTGATGGTATGTGCAATGTTGGTTATATGGGACTCGTTTTCGCTGATGTTGGTTGGGACGATTGTCTCTCATGGGTTATGGGTGACGTGGTGGACATATTATTTTAACCATTTGTCTATCCCTTTGTTACGGTGGGTTATATTGCTGGAATTGCCTTTTACCTATCGGAGGGAGAGTTCTTTGTTATGGTTGATGTTGGTAAGTTTTAACTGGATGATTATATTGAGGGGGATCATTTAAAAAAATGTATGCTTATTTTACTTGGGTCATCGACTTAGCTTGATAAATGTCCATATGATCACCTTCTATGAAGCGATGGACCATTTCATATAGTTGAGATAGCTTTTTAGGGGGGTTATTAATGAGGTGAAATCGGAAGAATTTGTGAGTGGTTCTTTCCAAGAAAGCTTGGATGGCTAGAGTATTGGAAACACAATTGGTTATCATAGTTACGGCATTAAATCTTTTCATGAAATCACGGAGGGGTTTATTTTCTTTCTACCAGAAGGACATGAGATAGGCTGGGGATTGTTATGGGGTTTTTCTTTCTACCAAAAAGATATGAGGCAGGTTGGGGATTGTTGTGGGGTTTTGTTGGCTAAGAATCTTATCATAATTAACCCAACCAACTAATCAAAATTATATATAGAACCTAAAAGAAGTGATAAGTACTACTGTTGGGTTGTGCTAGAAAAGGTCACAGAGAAAGTTCAGTATTTCACAGCGTCCGAGGCTCCAAGAATGTTCATGTGGTTATTTAATGGGCTAGGTGATCTTTTGGGTCTCTAGTTTCAATCTAAGTCAACTTGGGAAACTTGAATAAGGTAGAAAAGTTATGAGTCAACATGGAATGGGCTAAAGGTTTGTTAGTAAGCTCCAAAAAACTTCATCAGATTTAGAACCTTTAGCCTCTTGTAAAAATGCTAATCCAAGCGCTGCAATTTGTTCCTGATCGCTGAAATCAGAGTTTTAAAATTTATAAAGAGAATGATCAAACCTAGAAACTAACTCTGACAACGATTAAAGGCAAGTGTACCTATCGAACAGTAGTATAGCTTAGGCAAGACCGGATTGTCGAACCCAAAGGAACTAAAAGTACTAATACTAACTTTCTTTTTATTATTTAGCCTAAAATAAAGTGAAGTTGCTTAAACTAAATTAACGACTACTAAGCTAAAGACGCAAAGACAAAAAGAACGAATTGGAAAATAACAAATACAAAGGGGTTTTGGGTTAATATTAGCTGGTTAGTTAATAAAAAGGGTTGTTAGCATCAACGGGGTTCACTTGGGGTTATTTTATGGAGGTAGGCTATTTAGTGGAGTAAGTGGGTTAAAACCTAAGTGCCTTTATCATCTCTGTATATCAAATCAAAGGTGTGGTTTTGACATCTATAATTGAAGCAAGTTCTAGAATAACAGTTCAAAGTTGACACACTCATAATCAAAAAATGAGCACGAAAAAGAATATATGCTCTATAAGGCTCAAAATCTCACAAAAATTATGGGTGTTTTGACATCAATCTCATAAATTTCAAATTTCAAAGCAATATTCAAATTTAGGTTAACAACCTAGCAAAAAAAATTTATTCTGAAAAATAGACTTATCATGCTTGATTCTCTAATATCCTTAAAATTTAATTATCAATGCACAATTATCAATGACTTAATCTAAAACATGTCAATGAAAATCATAAATCATCAGAAATTTCATCCTAATTAGTAATATGAAAATTTTACTTAAAAACAAGACTAAATTCAGGGATTTGAGAATAATTAAAAAAAGTTTGGCCGGAGTTGAGAATAATGTAGAAAGTTAGGCCCTTCTTTAGATAGATATTCACCCCCCACACTTAAGATGTACATTGCCCTCAATGTACAAAGATAGGTATAACATTTATGGGATAAATCAAAAGAGAATGGGAAAGAATACTCCCTGAATTTTGGATGGTGTCCTTGGAGGATGGTAAAGGTCGTGGTGTGTATGTTTGAAGAGGTCGGTCTGGATGACGAACCTGTGCTAGATGAAGAAATTGGGGAGCTAGTAGAGGATTAGCCACGGATTATTAAGGCACATTTAAAATAACCTAAATATATAATTTAAAACAAGAAATAAAAAGGAAAGGAGACTAAGAAGGAAAATAAAATAGAAGAAAAGGTGGATGAATCGGAGAGTCCTTATTGATGGATGGTTCGCGAGGTGGGTGTGAATTCTAGGGCTACAGAGGTGCTGGCGGTGGCGAAAGTGGCGTGATTCCCTAGCAGCCTGGCGAACCTGACACTAAGAAACTAAAATAAGTTAAACTAAACTAAGCATAAGATTGTCAAAGAGAAGGAAATTGAAGCAAAAGAGAAAAGAAAAATAAAAACTAATTGGTCACAAAGATCCTTGGCTTGGTGAGTAGACGAAGCTGGCGGCATGAACTCATGTTGATCGTTCTTCTTTGAGAAGACTATGGCTGGCCTTTTTCGCTTCTTCGACATGATGTTTGATGGCTCAAGGATCTAGAGATTTATTATAAAGAGGAAAAAGTCTGAGAGGGAGAAGGGAGAAAAGAAAAGAATGAAGAAATCAGATGGGGAGAAGGGGGAAGGGTTGTGGGGTTTAAATAGGATTTCAAATCTGGCACGTTCCCACGCCCGTAGACCAGGGGCGTGTTGATTTACACGACCGTCTCGCACGGCCGTGTGTCTGTGCGTGTTGTATCTCTGATAAACCGTAGTTATAACATATTTTAAACCCACATTTAGCTCACTTTTCAATGATTTATTCCTTGATTTATATAAAAAGGTGCTTGTAATCCATTCTTTTCATGTCTTATACCTAGGAAAGCACCCGAGGATGAAAAGAACTCAAAACAGGCCCAAAACGAAGTAAATGGGCCTTAGCACGAGAATGACACGACCTGGCCCAAAGTCCACACGGTCGTGCCTCAAATTAGAAGTCTGAACACGGTCTGAAGTCGATCCACACGGGAGTGTGCCATGGCCGTGCCTCTGTCGCCGGAAAGAGCAATTTTAGTCGGAAAAGGATACTTAGGGAGAAAGAATCGCATTCCAAAGAGCCTATATATATCCCCTAAGTGCCACCTTTGAGGGGGCAAAAAAGCTAGGCCAAGGAGCCAAGCCTAGAAGGTCAGAGTTAGGGAATAACGCGAAGATAGCCAGTTGATCCATCCCAAGAAGCCGGAATTATACATAAGACGGCGAAATTCTCCTTCAATTCCTTAAGGGGGTTTTAGGATTTTCTTATGTTTTGTTTTATCTTTTCTCTTGAGATGTTCTTTTTATTCATTATGAACTAAACTCCTCAGATACCTGAAGGGGATGAAACCTAGATGAATCTTGTTATTTGATTTCTGAATTATATGATAAGTATTTAGTTTGTTCTTAATTATGTTGCTTAATCCAAATCTAATGTGCTTAGGTGGAGGAGGAATAGACCCTGCCTAAGAGTAGATCTAACATAATTAAGCGGAGTTGATCGAACGCCTAGAGATAGGGTTACTAGATTTTGCCGGATTAGGATGAAACCTAATATGGGAGTCCATTGATCGATTTACTGCTATTCTAGGGGGTATTATAAGTGAACGAGAGTTCCACTAATTAACCTAGGGTTAGACGTTATTCGCCTCGAGAGAGGGTTTAATATAGGTTAGGGAGTCCTACTGATCAAGCTAAGTAAAGAAATCGTATAATTCAGGGTTAAGTAACAAGTGAAGTCTAGGTGGATTCTTCCTAAGGGTATCGTCGTGATCAATTGAGTTTTTCTTCGAGTTATTTCCCAAATCGTTCTTTTTGTCTTTGTGTCCTTAGCTTAGTCGTCATCAATTTAGTTTTAAAGAAACTTCACTCCGTTTTTAAGGCTAAATAATAAAAAGAAAGTTAGTATTAGTACTTTTAGTTCCTTTGGGTTCGATAAATCCGGTCTTGCCTAAGCTATACTACTGTTCGATAGGTACACTTGCCTTTAATCATTGTCAGAGTTAGTCTCCAGGTTTGATCATTCTTTTATAAATTTTAAAGCTCTGATTTCAGCGATCAAGTTTTTGGCGTCGTTGCCAGGGAACTAAAATATTAGGAAAACTCTATTTTTATTACTTTAGCCCTAATTTTTTATTTCGCAATTTATTTTTTTGCTTTTGTTTTTATTCCTATTTTTCTACTTTTTGCTAAATTTTCTTCCTTTCTTTCTTTTCCTAGCAGGTACCTCTAATTTATGACTAGAAGGAACCCAAGAGGACCTTTGGTATACAACAGTGAAATCGAAGCCACCGCTTGCAGGAATCGTCGAGAAACCAGGCGAGCCTTAGATTACACAGAAATAGAGGAAGAAGGCAAATCCAATCCTACTGAAGGGATGCACGAAAACAACCCAGCACCACGTGATGTGGGGGAAATAATGCTCCACGTACAATATTTGACTATGCGAAACCGCATTTAACAGGAGCAGAATCGAGTATTGTTAGGCCTGCTATAGCTGCTAACAATTTTGAATTAAAGCTTAACACAATACAAATGATTCAACAGTTTGTCCAATTTGATGGGTTGTAGGACGAAGATCCAAACACGCATATAGCTAACTTTTTAGAGTTCTGTGATACTTTCAAAATAAATGGCGTTTCTGATGATGCCATACGTCTTCGGTTATTTCCTTTTTCATTGAGAAATAAAGCTAAACAGTGGTTAAACTCGTTACAACGAGGGTCAATCACTACATGGGATCAAATGACCGAAAAGTTTTTAATGAAATATTTTCCACCGGCTAAAACGGCCAAATTGCGGAATGATATCTCTTTTTTTGTGCAGATGGATTTAGAGACATTATACGACACATGGGAGAGATTCAAGGATCTCTTGAGGAGGTGCCCACAACATGGCTTACCCTTGTGGCTACAAGTCCAAACCTTTTATAACGGTGTAAATCCCTCAACGAGGCAACTAATTGATCCAGTCGCCGGTGGAACACTGAACAACAAAACTCCAGAAGCAGCATACGAGTTCATCGAAGAGATGTCACTGAATAATTACCAGTGGCAGGCCTCAAGAACCAAACCAACAAAATCAGCAGGAGTGTTCAACGTCGATGCAGTGACCATGCTATCAACGCAGCTAGAGATGATGAATAAAAAGCTTGATAGTTTGTGTTCCTCGCAGGTACATCCAGTCATGCAGTGCGATGCAAGTGGAACTGTTGCGAATCCGGAGTACCCACCCTACCAACTGGAAGCAGAGAGCGACCAGATGAACTATATAGGTAATAATTTCCGATCCAATAATAATCCTTATAGTAACACTTACAATCCAGGTTGGAGGAACCACCCAAATTTTTCGTGGGGAGGTCAAGGAAATCAAAGACAACAACCTCATCAAAATTTCCAAAATCAACCCTATCCACAAGAGAAGAAACTGATCCTCGAGGAGATGCTAACAAAATCAACAATCACAGAAAAATGCCTACAATATACTGAGAGAACCATTAAAGATCAACAAACGTCAATTGAAAAACTTACTGAGTCATTTGGGGAACTCACTAAGACGGTTGCATTACTTACTAAGATGAGCTGTGAAATGCGGGCAGAAATTTTTCCTAAAGGGACAGAACAGGTAAAAGCAGTCACACTAAGAAGTGGAAAGGAATTAGTCGACCCAACGAAACAAATCCCAATCGAAGACAACAAGGCCGGCAATGAGGGGATTAAGGATGCAAATCCAGTACGCAAAGAGAAAAAACCACCAATTCTATATCCAGCAAAGTTAAAAAAAGAACGAATTGATGCCCAATACGGTAAGTTTCTTGAACTTTTTAAATAAATACATATTAACTTACCTTTTGTTGAAGCTATTTCACAGATGCTGAAGTACGCAAAATTCTTAAAGGAACTCCTGACGAATAAACGAAAACTTGAAGAAGTATCAACGGTGGAACTTAATGAAGAGTGCTCAGCCATCCTCCAAAATAAACTACCAACCAAATTAAAAAACCCAGGAAGTTTTACTATCCCTTGTTTAATTGGTAGCTTGAATATTAAGAAAGCATTAGCTGATCTAGGCTCTAGTACAAATTTAATGCCTTGCAAAATGTTTAAACAATTAGATCTTGGGGAACCAACACCTACTAGGATGAGTATTCAGTTAGCAAATAGATCCATTAAATATCCTAGAGGAGTTATCAAAGATGTCTTGGTAAAAATTGATAAATTTATTTTCCCTGTTGATTTCGTTGTGTTAGACATGGATGAAGACATTAATGTTCCTTTAATCTTAGGGCGTCCTTTTTTAGCCACTGCTAGAGCTGTTATTAATGTAGGTGATGGTAAACTCGCACTGAGGATAGGTGATGAAGAAATCATTTTCCAAATTTATGATGCCATGCGATATTCTAAAGAGCAAGATGATTCCTGTTATTTTGTTGATACTACTGATCATATCATTCAAAATTCATTACAGAAAATCATACATGACAACAAGATGGAACTGTGCCTGACTCAAAAAGAGGGGGAAGAAGATGAAGATGACGAGCTAAATCTGAATACATCAGCGTCCAGACAAATGAAGGAAGGAAGCATTGAAAATGATAACGAAATAAAACAAAAACCCTCCATTGAAGAGCCACCCAAATTGGAATTAAAACAGCTACCAAAACACTTAGAATACGCATTCCTCGGGGACAATTCTACGTTACCAGTAATTATCTCTTTAGAACTAGAACCCAAGGAAAAAGAGGAGCTGATAAAGGTACTAAGAGAACACAAAAAAGCCATAGCTTGGAAAATTTCTGACATCAAGGGAATAAGCCTCGCGTTCTGCACCCACAAAATTTTACTGGAAGAATAATACAAGCCATGTGTGCAACCCCAGAGACGGTTAAATCCCAACATGAAAGAAGTGGTCAAAGCTGAGGTAATTAAACTTCTAGATGCAGGAATAATTTGTCCTATTTCTGACAGCACTAGGGTAAGCTTCCTGGACGGACTCTCTGGCTACTTCCAAATCCCCATAGCTCCTGAAGATCAAGAGAAAACAACATTTACATGTTCATATGGTACGTTTGCTTATCGTAGAATGCCTTTTGGATTATGTAATGCTCCTACTACTTTTTAGCGTTGCATGTTGGCAATCTTTGACGAACTTGTGGAAGACATCATGGAGGTATTTATGGATGATTTCTCAGTATTCGGTAATTCTTTCCATCTTTGCCTTGTGAGAAAACAAACCTTGTTTTGAACTGGGAAAATGTCACTTTATGGTCAGAGAAGGAATTGTGTTAGGACATAAAATTTCTAATAAAGGGATTGAGGTAGATAAAGCAAAGGTTGAAGCCACAGAAAAACTACCTTCCCCTAGTTCTGTTAAGGTTATTAGAAGTTTTTCAGGACATGCAGGGTTCTATAGAAGATTTATTAAAGATTTTTCTAAAATAGCTAAGCCTTTAACAAAATTAGTAGAAAAAGATGTTCCTTTCGATTTCAACCAGGAATGTTTAGATGCATTTAATATCCTTAAGGATAAATTAATAAATGCGCCGATTATAATTGCACCTGATTGGAACTTACCCTTTGAACTAATGTGTGATGCAAGTGATTTTGCAGTAGGTGCAGTTTTAGGACAACGAAGAGACAAGCATTTTCAGCCAATTTACTACGCTAGCAGAACACTAACACCCGCACAAGAAAACTATACCACCACAGAGAAAGAATTGCTAGCCGTAGTTTTTGCTTTTGATAAATTTAGACAGTATCTTTTAAACAAACCTGATGCAAAACCCGGACTCTTTGTTATCTTTTAAACAAACCTAATGCAAAACTCAGACTCATACGATGGATTTTACTCTTACAGGAATTCGATCTGGAAATACAAGATAAGAAGGGAGCCGAGAATCTTGCAGTGGATCACCTTTCTAGACTTGAAAATCCACACTCCAAAGAGCTCGATGAAAGTGAAATAAATTATTCGTTTCTCGAAGAACAACTCTTTTCTATAACACATTCTGAGGTACCATGGTTTGCAAATATTGTGAATTATTTAGCAGCTAGCATCTTGCCAAAAAAATTAACACATCACCAAAACAAGCGATTCTTTGCTGATGTGAAAAATTATTTTTGGGAAGACCCCTTTCTTTTCCGCGTATGTGCAGATCAGGTAATTCGAAGATGTGTTACAAAGACAGAAGCAAGCAAAATCTTGGAGCATTGCCATTTAGATCGTCAGAAGAACACTACAGTGGTATTAAGACAGCACACAAAATACTCGAATCAGGTTTTTATTGGCCCACTCTATTTAAAGATGCCAACAGGTATGTTACCTCGTGTGATAGATGCCAAAGGATAGGTAATATTTCTAAACGTGATGAAATGCCTCAAACATATATGTTATCAAGTGAAATATTTGATGTATGGGGTATTGATTTTATGGGACCATTTTCTAGTTCGTTTGGAAACAAGTACATCCTAGTAGCAGTTGATTATATGTCAAAATGGGTAGAAGCGGAAGCTTTACCTACCAATGATGCTAGGGTAGTAGTTAAATTTATAAAAAAACTGTTTTCCCGATTTGGGACACCGAGAGCCATCATTAGTGATAGGGGTACTCATTTCTGCAATACTCAATTTGAAAAAGTTCTAAAAAAATATGGAGTATACCATAGGACAGCCACCCCATATCATCCTCAAACCAGTGGGCAAGTTGAGGTAGCAAACCGAGAACTTAAACGCATTCTAGAAAAAACGGTTGAATCAAATAGAAAAGATTAGGCATTAAAAGTAGATGATGATTTATGGGCCTATAGGACAGCATTTAAAACACCTCTAGGGACATCCCCGTACAAACTTGTATACGGGAAAAGCTGTCATCTACCATTCGAATTAGAACACAAAGCTTTTTGGGCAATAAAATTTTTGAATTCTGACCTCAAAACTGTAGGAAAGAGAAGAATGATGCAGATGAACGAGCTAGACGAATGGAGAATGGAAGCCTGTGAGAACTCAAAACTGTATAAATAAGCAACAAAGCGATGCCACGATGCTCGCCTCAAGAGATCAAAACAATTTGAAGTAGGAGACCTGGTCCTACTATACAACTCAAGGCTTAAACTATTTCCGGGAAAGCTAAAATCAAGATGGTCAGGCCCATTCATGATCAAAACAATTTTTTCATACGACACCATCGAGGTAACTCATCCCACTAAAGGTACATTCAAGGTAAATTGTCATCGACTTAAAATTTATAACGGTACAGAATATGGAGATATGAGAGATGAGCTTCTGCTCCATGAGCCTTCTTTTAGAACCGAAAACAGGTAAGTCTAGCTTAAGACTATAAACAAGCGCTTCTCGGGAGGCAACCCGAGCACTAACCCAACTAACATTTTATGTCAATTTTTCTAACACCACACTAAAATAGTCTAATAGAAATACAGGTTTTTAAACACGGCCTTGAACACGGGCGTGTCAACGGCCGTGTGCGAGACAGGGGATGAACCACTGGCGTGCCAAAAGCCGTGCCCAAACAGGAAAAATTTTCTTTCATTGACACGGGCTGCGATACCAGAACACGCCCGTGCTAGCTAACCGTGTGAAGCTACTGACTTGCACACCACGGGCAAAACACGACCGTGCCCGATGACCGTGCGGAGATACTGACTTGCCATACACAGGTGTTACACGCCCGTGCTACCTCACCGTGCCAACATCCTGACTTGTCGAACACGGGCGTGCCCAATAGACCCACGACCGTGCCAAGAAACCTGAACGCGCCCAAATCCTGGAAATCGCGAAAAACACGGGCGATTTTAAATTCACACGGGTGTGGCGATAGCCCGTGCCTCCTCCCCTATATATAAAACTAACCTCCCCAAATCCTAACCCTAAAATCAATTTTAACCCCCCTTCTTCCCAAATCCGGCCGCACCACCATATCCCTACACCTAAAACCGCCCCCCACCATTTTTCTCCAAAAACCACCCAAAAACCATTCACACGCCCGCACCACAGCCGTGCCACCAAGCACCACACCCACGCCACCGCCATGTTCGTGCTACAGACTCCGCGCCACCGCCGTGCTCCGCCCGTGTTTGATTGTTTCACACCATTCCAAACTCTGGTTCCCTTCACCACTTTAATTTCTTGACTCAAAACTCAAATATTATGCCATTTTGCCTTATTCTTTTCCATTTTGTTTAGTATTAAGCATGATTTATTGTTAATGGTTTCTTTCAAAGATCCATGAATACTCTGATGCATTGGTTGCTAATTGACTCCATTTTAGGCATAAAATTTCACAATGTTTGATTTACTTCTTTGCTAGGGAGAATCACTGCTGTCAAGAAATACCTCCATTTATCATTTTGCTTGATTTAGTACGAAAATAATTTGGCTACATTATTGTCAGGGAACTGCTTTATATTTGATTTTTTTTTCAGGAACCATGTCAACATCCCGAATCAAACGATCAGCCCCAAACAAGAAAAGAAAGGGGCCCGGATCATCCTCCGCAAGTGCCTCTACCAAGCTTCGACACTCATTCCTCCGATTTCCTCAAGCAGCTTAGGAAGAGAGGTATAAGACAATCTGGGACCGACCTCTAGGCACCGGTAGATGCATCAACTGGGATGCAATAGAACAAGTTGGACTCGCGACCGATAGTCGAGCCTACCTCTCGACCGACCCGTGGGACCAATCTTCTCAATCATCGAGCCCACTTACTTGGAGCTCACATTAGAATTTTGCACCACCTTCACTTTACAAACGGTGATGGCACAGTTCGATGATCCAGGAACCATCCAATTCCGTTTAGGGGCACAGTACGTCGACTGAGCATCCCGCAATTCGGCTTGGCACTCGGACTATATACGCCAGAATTCATAGAAGAGAACCCACTCTCCGATTTAAACCGCCAGCTACATTGCACCCCCTCACCTACTGGAAAAACTTAGCACCCACCACGAGCATCTATGACCCCAGTCACTCGAAGGCGATAGCCCTTCCCCCACCCCTACGATACATCCACGCCATTCTCGCTCATACAATCACAGGTCACCGAGAGAGCACTGGTGTGGTAAACAAACACGATGTTTACTACCTCTCGTGAATGTCAGAAGGGCACATGTTCGATCTAGCATACTTCATCGCCTGTGCAATACAGCACCAGACAAAGCCACACAGAAAAGGGATTTTATCGATGGGGCCATACATCACAAGGTTGGCTCGATACTTTGGTCTCCTCAACACTGATGCTCAGATTAACTCCTTCACACTGATGGGCCACATGACACCTCAGAGTATCCAGACAATGCTCCATATGATAATGATCAAACACCGTCGAGGGACTGACCCCCCTCAGTACCGGATAGTGACATTCACAGACGAGTGAGAGGGCGAGGACATTCCTGACAATGTCCCACCACCATCAGAGGAGGCACCGAATCCAAGCCAGCATCCATACCGAGCACCACCATCAGTAGTGGACATCTATGCACGACTCGACCAGTTTCAGTTGTACTTCGCTGAAAACACCCGGTGCTTTGATGGAATAGAGGCGGCTCTTCAACAAATATGCCTGCACCTGTACATTCAAACACCAGTACCACCACCGAACGATGAGGACCCCTGAGTCCTATTAATTTGTTATCTTTGATTATATTTTCTTTATTTTAAGCTTTCATTGTGTTGATTTTAGTTCGAACTTTTATTATTATTGCAAACTTTTACCATTGGCTATCTAACTATTCAAGCATCCCTAACCACATGTTTATCACATCATCGTTAACTAGCGACTTTGCAGAGTAAAATACACACTCTACAGACACAAACACACAACTAGGAGAAATACAAAAGTCACCGGATGCCACACACTTTCCACATCCTCCAAGGATCTCATTCGTAATTCCAGAAAGTAACACTTTCCCTCTTATCTTTTGATTAATCACTAATTATCATTATTTATCTTTGTACATTGAGGGCAATGTACATCTTAAGTGTGAGGGGTAAAAGTGTCAAACTGTTTCATTATTCTCAAATCCCTGATTTAGTCTCTTTTTTTATGCAAAGTTGTCATATTACTAATTAGGATGAAATTTCTGATGATTTGTGATTTTTATTGACATGTTTTAGAATAAGTCATAGTTAATTGTGCATTGATAATTGAATTTGAAAAATACTAGAGAATTAAGCATGATAAGTCTAATTTTCAAAATAAAAAATTCTTGCTAGGTTGTTAACCTAAATTTGAATACTGCCTTGAAATTTGGAATTTATGAGATTGATGTCAAAACACCCATAACGTTTGTGAGATTTTGAACCTTATAGAGCATATATTCTTTTTCGTGCTCATTCTTTGATTATGAGTGTGTCTACCATGAACTGTTATTCTAGAACTTACCTCGTTTATGCATGTCGAGACCACACTTTTGATTTGATATTACAGAAATGATAAAGGCACCTAGGTTTTAACCCACTTACACCATAAATAGCCTACCCGTAACAACTAACCCCTAGTGAACCCCGTTGATCCTAACAATCCTTTTTATTGACTCACCTACTAAAATTAACCCAAAGCCCCTTTGTAATTGTTATCACACTTTCTTTTGACTACCCCTAAATCGAGAATTGATTTGATCAAGTTACCTAAGTATATTATTCTAGTAGTTAAATCGATCTTGAATTATTTAGTTTGTTCTTAAAAAAAAAGAAAAAATCAAGGTATTCAATATTAGTAGTATAAGTAGTGAAGCTTACACGATCAAAGTTTATTTTTAAAATAAAAGCTCGTATTAGTAGGTTTATTACTTTTCAGTTGATGAATTTTCAGGTAGGTACTTGTCAATTCAATCTTGATTCTAACCTTCTAATTTCGGCCTATAACCGCACCTTTAACCCTAGCCCCGTTACAACCCTAACAAAGACCTTTTGATTTGTTTATCATCTCATATTACAGTGGTGAAGATTTGATTTTCAGGCAAGCCTGTGGGATTAACTTTTCAGGTTCGATTTATGAGCGATATTTTCCAGAACCTTAAACACTTTAGAGTGATTTGAGTGAATCCTTAGTGAGGACATCAATCCTTGTCGGTTTTGAATTGAAAAGGTAGTTACTTAAATAAGGGGAGACACCTACGTTTTCGAAGTACAAACTCATGACTTATCTTGTTTAAATATTTAGGACTCTTTGAATTGAATTATCCATGTATGAATTATCTATAAATTATGATAAGGCATTGTTGATAAGAATTGTGAATTATGGAAAGTTCGTTTTAATTGTGAGTTGAGAATTTTGCTTGAGGACAAGCAAAAGCTTAAGTGTGGGGGTATTTGATAAACCGTAATTATAACATATTTTAAACCCATATTTAGCTCACTTTTCAATGATTTATTCCTTGATTTATATAAAAAGGTGCTTGTAATCCTTTCTTTTCATGTCTTATACCTAGGAAAGCACCCGAGGATGAAAAGAACTCAAAACAGGCCCAAAACAAAGTAAATGGGCCTTAGCACAAGAATGACACGGCCTGGCCCAAAGTCCACACGGTCGTGCCTCAAATTAAAAGTCCGAGCACGGTCTGAAGTCGATCCACACGGGCGTGTGCCATAGCCGTGCCTCTGTCGCTGGAAAGAGCAATTTCAGTCGGAAAAGGATACTTAGGGAGAAAGAATCGCATTCCAAAGAGCCTATATATATTCCCACATTTGAGGGGGCAAAAAAGCTAGGCCAAGGAGCCAAGCCGAGAAGGTCAGAGTTACGGAATAACGCGAAGATAGCCAGTTGATCCATCCCAAGAAGCCGGAATTATACGCAAGACGGTGGAATTCTCCTTCAATTCCTTAAGGGGATTTTAGGATTTTCTTATGTTTTGTTTTATCCTTTCTCTTGAGATGTTCTTTTTATTCATTATGAACTAAACCCCTCAGATACCTAAAGGGATGAAACCTAGATGAATCTTGTTATTTGATTTCCGAATTATATAATAAGTATTTAGTTTGTTCTTAATTATGTTGCTTAATCCAAATCTGATGTGCTTAGGTGGAGGAGGAATAGACCCTGCCTCAGAGTAGATCTAACATAATTAAGCGTAGTTGATCGAACGCCTAGAGATAGGGTTACGAGATTTTGCCGGATTAGGGTGAAACCTAATATGTGAGTCCATTGATCAATTTACTACTATCCTAGGGGGTTATTATAAGTGAACAAGAGTTCCACTAATTAACCTAGGGTTAGACGTTATTCGCCTCGAGAGAGGGTTTAATATAGGTTAGAGAGTCCTACGGATCAAGCTAAGTAAAGAAATCGTATAATTCAGTGTTAAGTAACAAGTGAAGTCTAGGTGGATTCTTCCTGAGGGTATCATCGTGATCAATTGAGTTTTTCTTCGAGTTATTTCCCAAATCGTTCTTTTTGTCTCTGTGTCCTTAGCTTATTCATCGTCAATTTAGTTTTAAAGCAACTTCACTCCGTTTTTAAGGCTAAATAATAAAAAGAAAGTTAGTATTAGTACTTTTAGTTCCTTTGGGTTCGATAAATCCGGTCTTGCCTAAGCTATCCAAGTTCGATCATTCTTTTATAAATTTTAAAGCTCTGATTTCAGCGGTCAATCTCCCTAGCCATTCTTCTGCTAACCACGCCCGTGTATGTGAAGTCAGTATGTTAGCACGGTTGGGAGGCACGTTCTGCCCGTGGTTGACTAGTCAGTAACCCCGCACGGTTGTAAGACACGGGCGTGTTCTGCCCGTGGTGTGTAAGTCAGTAGCTTCACATGGTCGAGAGACACGAGCGTGCCACTTTTACGGAGCCCGTGGTGTAGTGGTTGGATCCGTGACGTTGAAAAGTGGTTGGGACTGATTTGCACGGCCTCTGATAAGTCAGTACGGAGATTCTGGTGGTCCACACGATCACAGATACGGTCGTATGTAAGACCGTGTGGCCTTGAAATTTTGCACTTTTGGTTAGAAGAAAGAAGGGAAGAAAAGAAACCGATAAATTTAAAAGTAAATAGTGTTAGTTGCTCGGGTTGCCTTCCGAGAAGCGCTCGTTTATAGTCTTAAGCTAGACTTTCCTCGAAATTGAAAAAAATCAGGGAAGTTTAAAGGTTTGAATATCTTCCCTCATGCTTACAGTTCTATTTTCTTGATAAAGTTTAAGTCGAGAAGCGTTTACCTTAAAAGTGCCGAATGTTGGATTGATTACCTCGATTGTTCCGTGGGGGAAGATATCGTGTACCTTTAGAGGAATTTCCTCGCTTACGTTCAGGTCTGATGTGGTGATGCGAGGATCGACTTTGTCTAACAGCACCTGGTCTCCTATTTTGAAGTGATTTGATGTTCCTACGAGTTCTTCAGGTGGTTCCTTAGGTTTTACTTTGTGTGGTTTAGGTTCTTTTTTATGTGTGTCTTCTGCTCTTCTAATTTGTCAACCACTAGGCTTCGTTCCTTATGTAATCCTTCTTTGTTAGCCTGGGGTTTATGATTCGGCTCAGGGTTCTATTCTTGTGGTGTTTCCTGCGATGAAAGTTGAACAATTTGATTATCAGTTGAAGTGACTTTCTTACCTTTATCGATTGTTGTCCTGGCCGAGTCAAGAGCTTGAAGACTAATTGATTTGTCACCTACACACAGAATGAGTTCTCCTGTACCAACATCAATTTTAGTTTTGGCAGTTGCTAGAAAAGGTCTTCCTAAAATTAAAGGGATTGAACTATCCTCATCCATGTCTAACACAACAAAATCTACTGGGAAAACAAATTTATCGATTTTGACAAGAACATCTTCGATAATGCCCCTAGAAATTCTAACCGTTTTATCAGCTAATTGAATGCTCATCCTAGTTTGTTTGGGCTTCCCTAGACCTAGTCGTTTAAACAATGTATAAGGCATGACATTTATGCTTGCCCTAAATCAGCTAACGCATTATCAATAGTTAATCTACCAATTAAACATGGAATAGTAAAACTCCCTGGATCTTTTAGCTTTCGCGGTAGTTTATTCTGTAACATTGCTGAGCATGCTACGTTTAATTCCACATAGTGCTCTTCATCTATTTTGCGTTTGTTTGTCAAGAGCTGTCTTAGAAATTTCCTCGAGTCTGTCATCTGAAAAAGAGCTTCAAGAAGAGGTAAGTTAATATGTAATTTCTTTAAAAGTTTAAGAAACTTACCAAACTGTTCTTCTGAATTGTCTCTTTTCATCGCTTCGGGATAAGGTATACGAGGTTGGTATTCTTTGATTACCGGTTTCGGCTTTTCTTGTGTTCCCTCTATTTTAACTTCGTCTACCTCTTGGTTTGGTTCGTCTAACCTTTTGCTATCATCATCTGTGATGGCTTGAATTTGCTCCTTAGGGTTAATCTCGGTATTACTTGGTAGACGTCCTTGCGGTCGTTCAGACATTGGTTTTGCGAGTTGCTCGACTGCATTAGTAACTTCCTTGACTGACTTAGTAAGTTCCCCAACTCGTTTCTCATTATCTTTAATTGCTCTCTCAGTCTCGTGGAAATAATTTTCCGTGTTTGTCATAAATTTTGTCAGCATCTCTTCGAGGTTTGGCTTCTTCTATTGCGGATAGGGCTGATTTTGGAAGTTTTGAGGAGGTTGCTGCATTTGATTTTCTTGATTTTGTTGACCTCCCCATGGAAAATTTGGGTGGTTCCTCCAATCTGGATTGTAAGTATTACTATAAGGATTATTATTGGATCTGAAATTATTACTTATGTAGTTCATCTATTCGTTCTCTGCTTCTAGTTGGTAGGGTGGGTACTTAGGATTCGCCACGGTTCCACTTGCGTTGCACTGCATGACTGGATGTGCCTGGGAAGAACGCAAACTATCAATCTTTTTATTCATCATCTCTACCTGTGTTGATAGTATGGTTATCGCATCGAGGTTGTAAACTCCGGCTGATTTTATCGGTTTCGTCCTTGTCACTTGCCACTGATAGTTATTCAGTGACATCTCTTCAATGAATTCGTAGGCTGCTTCAGGAGTTCTATTGTTCAGGGTTCCGCCGGCGGCTGAATCGATTAGTTGTCTCGTTGAGGGGTTTACCCCGTTATAGAATGTTTACACTTGTAGCCACAAGGGTAGACCGTGGTGTGGACACCTTCTCAAGAGATCCTTGTATCTCTCCCATGCGTCATATAATGTCTCTAGATCCATCTGCACAAAAGAAGATATATCATTCCGTAATTTGGCTGTTTTGGCCGATGGGAAATATTTCAATAAAAAATTTTCGGTCATCTGTTCCCATGTAGTGATTGACCCTCGTGGTAACGAGTTTAACCACTGTTTGGCTTTATTCCTTAATGAAAAAGGGAATAACCAAAGACGTATGGCATCGTTAGAAATGCCATTTATTTTGAAGGTATCGCAGAATTCTAAAAAGTTAGCTATATGAGTGTTTGGATCTTCGTCCTGCAAACCATCAAATTGAACAAACTGTTGAATCATTTGTATTGTGTTAGGCTTTAATTCAAAATTGTTAGCAGCTATAGTAGGCCTAATAATACTTGATTCTGCTCCTGTTAAATGCGGTTTAACATAATCAAACATTGTATGTGGAGCACTGTTCTCCCCCACATCATGTGGTTGTGGGTTATTCTCATCCATCCCTTCAGTAAGATTGGATCTGCCTTCTTGATCTTCCTCTGTGTAATTTAGGGCTAGCCTGATTTCTCTGCGAGTCCTACGAACGGTAGCTTCAATTTCACTATCGTATACCAAAGGTCCTGTCGGGTTCCTTCTAGTCATAAACTAGAGGTACTTGCTGAGAAAAGAGAAAGAAGGAAAATTTAGCAAAAATTAAAAAAATAAAAGTAAATTGCGAAGAAAAGAGAAAAAAATAATGGCTAAAGTAATAAAAACAGAGTGTTCTTAATATTTTAGTTCCCCGGCAACGGCGCCAAAAACTTGATTGCTGAAATCAGAGTTTTAAAATTTATAAAGAGAATGATCGAATCTGGAAACTAACTCTGGCAACGATTAAAGGCAAGTGTACCTATCGAACAGTAGTATAGCTTAGGCAAGACCGGATTGTTGAACCCAAAGAAACTAAAAGTACTAATACTAGCTTTCTTTTTTATTATTTAGCCTAAAATAAAGTAAAGTTGTTTAAACTAAATTAATGACTACTAAGCTAAAGACGCAAAGACAAAAAGAACAAATTGGAAAATAACTTGAAGAAAAACTCAGTTGATCACGATGATACCCTCAGGAAGAATCCACCTAGACTTCACTTGTTATCTAACACTGAACCATACGATTTATTCACTTAGTTTGATCCGTAGGACTCCCTAACGTATATTAAACTCTCTCTCGAGGTGAATAATGTCTAACCCTAGGTTAATTAGTGGAACTCTCGTTTTCTAATAATAACCCCCTAGAATAGCAGTAAATCGATCTATGGATTCCCATATTAGGTTTCACCCTAATCCAGCAAAATCTCATCACCCTATCTCTAGGCGTGCGATCAACTCCGCTTAATTATGCTAGATCTACTCTTAAGTAGGGTCTATTCCTCCTCCACCTAAGCACATCAAACTTGAATCAATATCCGCGAAATATTAACTCAAGAATTAAGCACACATAATTAAGAATAAACTAAGTATTTATCATATAATTCAGAAAACGATAACAAGATTCATCTAGTTTTCATCCCCTTCAGGTATCTGAGGGGTTTAGTTCATAACAAATAAAGAAAACATCGCAAGAGAAAAGGTAAAACAAAACATAAGAAATCCTCGGGTGCTATCTTAGGTATAAGACATGAAAAGAAATGATTAAAAGCACATTTACATAAATTGATGAATAAATCATCCAAAAACAAGCTAAATGTGGGATTAAAATATGTTGTAATTACGGTTTATCAGTTGCTCAACAGGAATGATTTTGTTTCGGGGTTCTTGACCAAGTTGAGGGTTTTATAAAATCTTATAGTAATTACACCATTTTCTTATCTGTATAGATAGTTGATTGTGTTGTATCTTCCGGTTCTGCCAGAAGGGGTAATTCACACTCTTTGACAACGTCTTTTGTTGCGTGCAACTCCATGATTAGTCATTCATTACGGGCTTTCGTTGATCTAGCAGGTATTGGCATTCCTATTGTTCCTAAAATTGACGCTTCCATTAGACACTTCTTTCCTTATATCTCAACAACATGGTGTAGGGAAGCCGATAGATGCTGCTGTTGGGAAGTTTGTTATGGAGGAATAACCACAATAGTAGCTTGAGATTGTGAGGCTAAACAAAAGAGGATTTGCTTTAAAATATCATCTCTAGGGTCTTTTGGGGTGGCAAGGGATGATAACGTGTTGGGAGTTGAAGGCAAGACCATGATGGCAGGATTAATTGAGGGAGTATTTAAGAGTTGTGTAAGGGCTTTCATAGTAGTCATGCCTGGGTGAATCGATATTTTGGATTGGTTGAAGGAAGTTCAGTGCTTGTGACATTGTCGCCATTCTTCGGAGTGGAAGAATTGGCAGGGTTGGTATCGATGTTTTTGTTAATGGAGTTATGGGTAGTATCATTCTGATTCTGAGACATTTTATTCAGTCTACTCTTACTGATAAACCGTAAAAGTAACATATTTTAATCCAACATTTAACATGCTTTTGGATGATATATCCTTCGATTTATATAAAAAGGTGCTTGTAATCCTTTCTTTTCATGTCTTATACCCAGGAAAGCACCCGAGGATGAAAAGAACACAAAACGGGCCCAAAACAGAGCAAATGGGCCTTAGCACGAAATTGACACGGCCTGGCCCAAATCACACACAGTCGTGCCTCAAGTTAGAAATCTGAACACGGTCTAAAGTCGATCCACACGGGCGTGTGCCATGGCCGTGCCTCTATCGCTGGAAAGAGCAATTTCAGTCGGAAAAGGATACTTAGGGAGAAATAATCGCATTCCAAGAGCCTATATATATCCCCTAAGTGCCATGATCGCTGAAATCAGAGCTTTAAAATTTATAAAACGAATGATCAAACCTGGAAACTAACTCTAACAACGATTAAAGGCAAGCATACCTATCGAACAGTAGTATAGCTTAGGCAAGACCGGGTTGTCGAACCCACAGGAACTAAAAGTATTAATACTAACTTTCTTTTTATTATTTAGCCTTAGAAATAGAGTGAAGTTGCTAAATTAACGACTTACTAAGCTAAAGGCACAAGACAAAAAGAACGATTTGGAAAATAACTTGAAGAAAAACTCAGTTGATTGCGATGATACCCTCAGGAAGAATCCACCTATACTTCACTTGTTATCTAACCCTGAACCATATGATTTCTTTACTTAGCTTGATCCATGAGACTCCCTAACCGATATTAAACCCTCTCTCGAGGTGAATAACGTCTAACCCTAGGTTAATTAGTGGAACTCTCGTTCGCTTATAATAACCCCCTAGAATAGTAGAAAATCGATCAATGGACTCCCATATTAGGTTTCACCCTAACCCGGCAAAATCTCGTCACCCTATCTCTAGGCGTGCGATCAACTCCGCTTAATTATGCTAGATCTACTCTTAGGCAGGGTCTATTCCTCCTCCACCTAAGCACATCAGATTTGGATTAAGCAACATAATTAAGAACAAACTAAGTATTTATCATATAATTCCGAAATCAAATAACAAGATCCATCTAGGTTTCATCCCCTTCAGGTATCTGAGGGATTTAGTTCATAACGAATAAAGAAAACATCACAAGAGAAAAGATAAAACAAAACATAAGAAATCCCTAAAACCCCCTGAAGGAATTGAAGGAGAATCCCGCCGTCCTGAGTATAACTTCGGCTTCTTCGGATGGATCAACTGGCTATCCTCGCGTTATTCCCTAATTCTGACCTTCTCGGCTTAGCTCCTTGGCCTAGCTTTGACGCCTTTTCAAATGTGGCACTTAGGGGATATATATAGGCTCTTGGAATGCAATTCTTTCTCCCTAAGTATCCTTTTCCGACTGAAATTGCTCTTTCCAGTGACAGAGGCACGGCCATGGCACACGCCCATGTGGATCGACTTTAGACCGTGTTCGGATTTCTAACTTGAGGCACGGCCGTGTGAGGCAGGGTTGAGGCCGTGCTCTAGGTGATCAGTGAGGCACGACCGTGTGTGATTTGGGCCAGGCCGTGTCAATTTCGTGCTAAGGCCCATTTACTTCGTTTTGGGCCCGTTTTGTGTTCATTTCATCCTTGGGTGCTTTCCTGGGTATAAGACATGAAAAGAAAGGATTACAAGCACCTTTTTATATAAATCGAAGGATAAATCATCCAAAAGCATGTTAAATGTGGGATTAAAATATTTTACTTTTACGGTTTATCAAATACCCCCACACTTAAGCTTTTGCTTGTCCTCAAGCAAAATTCTCAACTACAATTAAAACGAACTTTCCATAATTTACAATTCTTATCAACAATGCCTTATCATAATTCATAGATAATTCTTACATGGATAATTCAATTCAAAGAGTCCTAAAGATTCAAACGAGATAAGTCATGAGTTTGTACTTCGAAAACATAGGTGTCTCCCCTCATTTAAATAACTACCTTTTCAATTCAAAACCGACAAGGATTGATATCCTCACTAAAGATTCACTCAAATCACTCTAAAGTGTTTAAGGTTCAGGAAAAGATCACTCATAAGTTGAACTTGAAAAGTTAATCCCATAGGCTTGCCTGAAAATCAAATCTCCACCACTGTAAAATGAGATGATAAACAGATCAAGAGGTCTTTGTTAGGGTTGTAACGGAGCTACGATTAAAGGTGTGGTTAAAGGCTGAAATTAGAGGGTTAGAATCGAGATCGAATTGACAAGTACCTACCTAAGTGTACTGAAATAATATTTACATCAACTGAAAATAATAATGAACCTACTAATAAGAGCTTTTCTTTTTGAAAATAAACTTTGATTTGTATAAGCTCACTTTTTCATACTATTAATATTGAGTACATTGAAATTTTTTTTAGAACAAACTAAGTAATTACTTTAACTTATAATATACTTCGGTACTAATCAAATCATATCTATATTAAAAGGTAGTCAAACGGAAGGGTGATAACAAATACAAAGGGTTTTAGGTTAATATTAGTAGGTGAGTCAATAAAAGGGTTGTTAGGATCAACGGGGTTCACTAGGGGTTAATTGTAAAGGTAGGCTATTTAGTGGAGTGACTGGGTTAAAACCTAGGTGCCTTTATCATCTCTGTATTATCAAATCATAAATGTGGTCTCAACATGTATAAATGAGGCAAGTTCTAGAATAACAGTTCAAAGTTGACACACTCATAATCAAAGAATAAGCACGAAAAAGAATTATGCTCTATAAGGTTCAAAATCTCACACAAATTATGGGTGTTTTGACATCGTCCTCGTGAATTTCAAATTTCAAAACAGTATTCGAATTTAGTTTAAGAACCTAGCAAAAAATTTTAATTTTTGAAAAAGAGACTTATCATGCTTAATTCTCTAGTATTCTTCAAATTCAATCATCAATGCACAATTAGCTATGACTTATTCTAAAACATGTCAATAACAATCACAAATCATCAGAAATTTCATCCTAATTAGTAATATGACAAATTTACAGGGATTTGAGAATAATTAAAAAATTAGGCAATGTTATTCCACTTTTACCCTCAGGGATTTGAGAAAAATGCAAAAAGTTGGGCATTTTTACCCCCCACACTTAAGATGTACATTACCCTCAATGTACAAAGATAAATAACGATAATTAGTGATCAATCAAAAGAAAAGAGGGAAAGTGTCACTTCCTGAATTACGGATGAGAACCTTGGAGGATGTGGAAAATGAGTGGCGTCGGGTGACTTATTGGATTTCTCCTAGTTGTGCGTTTGTGTATGTGGAGTGTGTAATTTATTCTGCAAAGTCATTGGTTAACGATCTTACAATAGATATGTGATTAGGGATGCTTGAATGGTTAGATAACCAATTGTAAAAGTTTGCAATAATAAGAAAAGTTTAAATTAAAAACAACATAAAATAAAAATTTAAAATAAAGAAAATAAAATGAAAGATAACAAATTATGAGGACTCAGAGGTCCTTATCATTGGTTGGGTCCGGTGGTGGTTCTGGTGATGTAATGTGGAGGTGCTGGCATATTTGTTGGAGAGTTGCCTCTAGTCCATCAAAGCGTCGAATGTTTCCAGTGAAGTACAGCTCGAACTGGTCGAGTCGTGCAGAGATGTCTGCTAATGATGGTGCTGCTCGGTACGGATGTTGGCTTAGATTCGGTGCCTCCTCTGATGGTGGTGGAACATCATCAGGAATGTCCTCGGCCTCCCCCTCGTTTGTGGGTGTCCTTAGTTGGTACTGAGGGGGGTCGGTCCCTCGAAGTTGTTTGATCATCCTCATGTGTAGCACCGTCTAGATGCCTTGAGGTACCATGTTGCCCATCAGTGTGAGGGAGGTGACCTGATCATCGGTGTTAAGGAGGTTGAAGTGTCGAGCCAACCTCGTGATGTACGGCCCCATTGATAGAATGCCCTTCCTATGTGGTTCTGGCTGATGCTGAATTGCGCATGCAATGAAGTATGCCAGGTCGAAAATATGTCCTTCTGACATGCACGATAAGTAGTAAACGTCATGCTTGTTTACCACGCCTAGTGCTTTCCCATCTTCCTGTGATGGTATGCGTGAGAATGGCGTGAATATACCTTAGGGCTGGGGGAAGTGCCGTCACCTTAAAGCGACTGGGGTCGTAGTTGATTGTAGTGGGGTGTAGGTTTCGCCAGCAGCTGAGCGGAGTGCAGTAGAGTTCACGGTTTAATCTAGACAGTGGGTTTTCTTCTATGAATTCCGGCATATAAAGTCTGAGAGCCGCGCCGAATTGTGGTATGCTCAATCGAGGCACTGTGCCCCCTAGACGGAATTGGATAGTACCCGGGTCGTCGAACTGAGCCATCACTGTTTGCAATGTGAAGGTGGTGCAGAATTCTAGTGTGAGCTCCAAGTATGTGGGCTCGTTGGTTGAGAAGAAGTGTTCCCATGGGTCTGTTGAAAGGAGGGCTTGAATATCAGTTGTGAGCCCAACTTGCTGCACTGCGTTCCAATCAATTCGCCTACCGGTGCCTAGGGGTCTATCCCGGATTGCTTTGTACCGTTCTTCCTGAGTTACTTGAGAGAATCTGAGGAATGGGTGTCGAAGCTCGGTGGAGGCACTTGCGGAGGATGATCCGGGCCCCTTTCTTTTCTTGCTTGGGGATGATCGTTTGATTCGTGATGTTGAAATGGTCCCTGAAAAGAATCAAATATAAAACAGTTCCTTGACAATAACGTAGCCAAAATTTTTGTACTAAATCAAGCAAAATGATAAACGGGGGTATTTCTTGACAGCAGTGATTTTTCCGAGCAAAGAAGTAAATCAAAAAATGCAAGATTTTATGCCTAGAATGGAGTCAATCAGCAACCAATTCATCAGAGTATTCATGAGTCTTTGAGAGAAATTTTTTACTATAAATCATGCCTAATACTAAACAAAAGGGAAAAGAATAAAGCAAAATGGCATAATATTTAAGTTTTGAGTCAAGAAATTAAAGTGGTGAAGGGAACCAGTGGTTGGGATGGTGTGAGACGATCAAACACGGGCGGAGTACGGCGGTGGTGTGGGTTCTACAGTACGAACACGGTGGTGGCGTGGGCGTGGCACTCGGGAGCACGGTTGTGGTGCGGGCGTATAGACGGTTTTTGGACGGTTTCTGGAGAGAAACGGCAATGGGGGCAGTTTTAGGTGAAGGATAATGCAGGTATAGCCGGATTTGGGGAGAAAGGATGTTGAAAACTGATTTTAGGTTTAGGGTTTGAGGAAGGGACGGTTAAATTTTATATATAAGGGAGGGGGCACGGTCTACCGCCACGCCCGTGTGAATTTTAAATCGCCCGTGCTTTTCGCGATTTCCAGAATTTGGGCCCGTGCTTAAGTTCTCGGTTTGCTACCTCAACTTGCCCACTGGTTTGAGGATGATATGAGGTGGCTGTCCTGTGGGATGATATGAGGTGGCTGTCCTGTGGTATACTCCATATTTCTTTAGTACTTTTTCAAATTGAGTATTACAGAAATGAGTACCCCTATCACTAATGATGGCTCTTGGTGTGCCAAATCGGGAAAATAGTTTCTTGAGAAACTTAACTACTACCCTGGCATTATTGGTAGGTAAAACTTATGTTTCTACCCATTTTGACATGTAATCAAGTGCCACTAGGATGTACTTGTTTCCAAATGAACTAGGGAATGGTCCCATAAAATCAATACCCCATACATCAAATATTTAACATGACAACATATAGTTTGAGGCATTTCATCACGTTTAGAAATATTACCTGCTCTTTGGCATCTATCATACAAGGTAACATACCTGTTGGCGTCTTTAAATAGAGTAGGCCAATAAAAACCTGATTCGAGTATTTTGTGTGCTATCTTAATACCACTGTAGTGTCCTCCTAAGGGTCCTGAATGGCAATGTTCTAGGATTTTGCTTGCTTCTGCCTTTGTAACGCATCTTCGAATTACCTGATCTGCACATATGCGAAAAAGAAAGGATCTTCCCAAAAATAATTTTTCACATCTACAAAGAATCGCTTCTTTTGGTGATGTGTTAATTTTCTTGGCAAGATGTTAGCTGCTAAATAACTCGCAATATTTGCAAACCATGGTACCTCAGAATGCGTTATAGAAAAGAGTTGTTCTTCGGGAAACGAATCATTTATTTCACTTTCATCGAGCTCTTTGGTGTGTGTATTTTCAAGTCTAGAAAGGTGATCCGCTGCAAGATTCTCGGCTCCCTTCTTATCTTGTATTTCCAAGTCGAATTCCTGTAAGAGTAAAATCCATCGTATGAGTCTGGGTTTTGCATCAGGTTTGTTTAAAAGATAACGAAGAGCTGAATGGTCAGTGTAAACGGAAACTTTAGACAATATTAGATACTGTTTAAATTTATCAAAAGCAAAAACTACAGCTAGCAATTCTTTCTCTGTGGTGGTGTAGTTTTCTTGTGCAGGTGTTAATGTTCTGCTAGCATAGTAAATTGGCTGAAAATGCTTGTCTCTTCGTTGTCCCAAAACTGCACCTACTGCAAAGTCACTTGCATCACACATTAGTTCAAAGGGTAAGTTCCAATCAGGTGCAATTATAATCGGCACATTTATTAATTTATCCTTAAGGATATTAAATGCATCTAAACATTCCTGGTTGAAATCGAAAGGAACATCTTTTTCTAGTAATTTTGTCAAAGGTTTAGCTATTTTAGAAAAATCTTTAATAAATCTTCTATAGAACCCTGCATGTCCTAAAAAGCTTCTAATAGCCTTAACAGGACTAGGGGGAGGTAGTTTTTTTATGGCTTCAACCTTTGCTTTTTCTACCTCAATCCTTTTACTAGAAATCTTATGTCCTAATACAATTCCTTCTCTAACCATAAAGTGACATTTTTCCCAGTTCAAAACAAGGTTTGTTTCCTCACATCTCATTATAACTCGTTTTAAATTTTTAAGGAAAAGATGGAAATAATTACCGAATACCGAGAAATCATCCATAAATACCTCCATGATGTCTTCCACAAGTTCGTCAAAGATTGCCATCATGCAACCCTGAAAAGTAGCAGGAGCATTACATAATCCAAAAGGCATTCTACGATAAGCAAACGTACCGTATGGGCATGTAAATGTTGTCTTCTCTTGATCTTCGGGTGCTATGGGGATTTGGAAATAGCCGAATAGTCTGTCCAAGAAACAGTAGTACATATGCCCGGATAATCTTTCTAGCATTTGATCTATGAAGGGCAGAGGGAAGTGATCTTTTCTGGTGGCATCATTCAGCTTTCTATAGTCTATACAGACTCTCCAGCCTGTAAATATTCTTGTGGGAATTAATTCATTCTTTTCATTGGGCACCACCGTCATTCCTCCTTTCTTTGGAACTACCTGCACAGGACTTACCCAAGTGCTGTCAGAAATAAGATAAATTATTCCTGCATCTAGAAGTTTAATTACCTCAGCTTTGACCACTTCTTTCATGTTGGGGTTTAGCCGTCTCTGGGGTTGCACACACGGCTTGTATTCTTCTTCCATTAAAATTTTGTGGGTACAGAACGAGGGGCTTATACCCTTAATGTCAGAAATTTTCCAAGCAATGGCTTTTTTGTGTTCTCTTAGTACCTTTATCAGCTCCTCTTTTTCCTTGGGTTCTAGTTCTGAAGAGATAATTACCGGTAGCGTAGAATTGTCCTCGAGGAATGCGTATTCTAAGTGTTTTGGTAACTATTTTAATTCCAATTTGGGTGGCTCATCGATGGAGGGTTTCTATTTTATTTCGTTATCATTTTCAATGCTTTCTTCTTTCATTTGTCTGGATGACGATGTATTCAGATTCAACTCATCGTCTTCATCTTCTTGCCCCTCTTCTTGAGTCAGGCACAGTTCCATCGTGTCGTCGTGTATGATTTCCTGTAATGAATTTTGAATGATATGATCAGTAGTATCAACAAAATAACAGGAATCATCTTGCTCTTTAGAATATCGCATGGCATCATAAATTTGAAAAATAATTTCTTCATCACCTGCGAGTTTACCATCACCTACATCAATAACAGCTCTAGCAGTGGCTAAAAAAGGGCGCCCTAAGATTAAAGGAACATTAATGTCTTCATCCATGTCTAACACAACGAAATCAACAGGGAAAATAAATTTATCAATTTTTACCAAGACATCTTCGATAACTCCTTTAGGATATTTAATCGATCTATCTGCTAACTGAATACTCATCCTAGTGGGTTTTGGTTCCCCAAGATCTAGTTGTTTAAACATTTTGCAAGGCATTAAATTAATACTGGCGTCTAGATCAGCTAATGCTTTCTTAATATTCAAGCTACCAATTAAACAAGGGATAGTAAAACTTCCTGGGTCTTTTAATTTGGTTGGTAACTTATTTTAGAGGATTGCTGAGCACTCTTCATTAAGTTCCACCGTTGACACTTCTTCAAGCTTCCGTTTATTCGTCAGGAGTTCTTTTAAGAATTTTGCGTACTTTGGCATCTGTGAAATGGCTTCAACAAAAGGTAAGTTAATATGAATTTGTTTAAAAAGTTCAAGAAACTTACCGTATTGGGCATCAATTCGTTCTTTTTTTAACTTGGCTGGATATGGGATTGGTGGTTTGTTTTTGTTGCGTACTGGATTTACATCCTCAATCCCCTCATCGTTTGCCTTGTTATCTTCGTATGGGATTCGTTTCTTTGGGTCGACTAATTCCTTTCCACTTCTTAGTGTGACTGCTTTTACCTATTCTGTTCCTTTAGGAAAAATTTCTGCCCGTATTTCACAGATCATCTTAGTAAGTAATCCAACCGTTTTAGTGAGTTCCCCAAATGACTCAGTAAGTTTTCCAACTGACGCTTGTTGATCTTTAAGGGTTTTCTCGATATTTTGTAGACGTTTTTCCGTGTCTGCCGAAAATTTTGCTAGCATCTCCTCGAGGGTTGGTTTCTTATCTTGTGGATAGGGCTGATTTTGGAAATTTTGAGGAGGTTGTTGCCTTTGATTTCCTTGATTTCCTTGACCTCCCCACGAAAAGTTTGGGTGGTTCCGCCAACCTGGATTGTAAGTGTTACATAAGGATTATTGTTGGATCTGAAATTATTACCTATATAGTTCATCTGGTCGTTCTTTGTTCCCGGTTGGTAGGGTGGGTAGTCTGGATTCGCCACGGTTCCACTTGCGTCGCACTGCAAGACTGGATGTGCCTGCGAAGAACACAAACTATCAAGCTTTTTATTCATCATCTCTATCTGCGTTGATAGCATGGTCACTGCATCGACGTTGAAGACTCCTGCTGATTTTGTCGGTTTGGTCCTTGAAACCTGCCACTGATAATTATTTAGTGACATCTCTTCAATGAACTCGTATGCTACTTCTGGAGTTTTGTTGTTCAGCGTTCCACCGGCGGCTGAATCAATCAGTTGCCTTGTTGAGGGGTTTGCACCGTTATAGAAGGTTTGGACTTGTAGCCACAAGGGTAGGCCATGGTGTGGACACCTCCACAAGAGATCTTTGTATCTCTCCCATGTGTCGTATAATGTCTCTAAATCCATCTGCACAAAAGAAGAGACATCATTCCGTAATTTGGCCATTTTGGCCAGTGGAAAATATTTGATTAAAAACTTTTCGGTCATTTGATCCCATGTAGTGATTGAACCTTGTTGTAACGAGTTTAACCACTGTTTGGCTTTATTTCTCAATGAGAAGGGAAATAACCGAAAACGTATGGCATCATCAAAAACACCATTTATTTTGAAGGTATCACAGAACTCTAAAAAGTTAGCTATATGAGTATTTGGATCCTCGTCCTGCAAACCATCAAATTGAACAAACTGTTGAATCATTTGTATTGTGTTAGGTTTTAATTCAAAATTGTTAGCAGCTATAGCGGGCCTAACAATACTCGATTCTGCTCCTATTAAATGCGGTTTCGCATAACCAAACATGGTGCTTGGAGCATTGTAGTCTCCCACATCCCATGGTGGTGGGTTATTCTCGTCCATCCCTTCAGTAGGATTGGATCTGCCTTCTTCCTCTATGTCTATGTAATCTAAGGCTCGCCTGGTTTCTCGACGATTCCTGCGAGCGGTCGCTTCAATATCACTGTCGTATACCAAAGGTCCTCTCGAGTTCCTTCTAGTCATAAACTAGAGGTACCTGCTAGGAAAAGAAAGAAAGGAAGAAAAGTTAGCAAAAATTAAAGTTTGACCTAACAAATAAAATTGCGAAAAATAAAGAAAAAAAATAATGGCTAAAGTAATAAAAATAGAGCGTTCTTAATATTTTAGTTCCCCGGCAACAGCGCCAAAAACTTGATCGCTGAAATCAGAGCTTTAAAATTTATAAAAGAATGATCAAACCTGGAGACTAACTCTGACAACGATTAAAGGCAAGCGTACCTATCGAACAGTAGTATAGCTTAGGCAAGACCGGATTATCGAACCCGCAGGAATTAAAAGTATTAATACTAACTTTCTTTTTATTATTTAGCCTTAGAAATAGAGTGAAGTTGCTTTAAACTAAATTAATGACTTACTAAGCTAAAGACACAAGATAAAAAGACGATTTGGAAAATAACTTGAAGAAAAACTCAGTTGATTGTGACGATACCCTCAAGAAGAATCCACCTAGACTTCACTTGTTATCTAACCCTGAACCATATGATTTCTTTACTTAGCCTGATCCGTAGGACTCCCTAACCTATATTAAACCCTCTCTCGAGGCGAATAACGTCTAACCCTAGGTTAATTAGTGGAACTCTCGTTCGCTTATAATAACCCCTAAAATAGCAGTAAATCGATCAATGGACTCCCATATTAGGTTTCACCCTAATCCGACAAAATCTCGTAACCCTATCTCTAGGCTTTCGATCAACCCCGCTTAATTATGTTAGATCTACTCTTAGGCAGGGTCTATTTGTCCTCCACCTAAGCACATCAGATTTGGATTAAGCAACATAATTAAGAACAAACTAAGTATTTATCATATAATTCCGAAATCAAATAACAAGAATCATCTAGGGTTCATCCCCTTCGGGTATTTGAGGGATTTAGTTCATAACGAATAAAGAAAACATCACAAGAGAAAAGATAAAACAAAACATAAGAAATCCCTAAAACCCCCTGAAGGAATTGAAGGAGAATTCCGCCGTCTTGAGTATAATTCCGACTTCTTGGGATGGATCAACTGGCTATCCTCGCGTTATTCCCTAATTCTGACCTTCTCGGCTTGGCTCCTTAGCCTAGCTTTGACGCCTTTTCAAAGGTGGCATGATAAACCGTAAAAGTAACATATTTTAATCCCACATTTAACATGCTTTTGGATGATTTATCCTTCGATTTATATAAAAATGTGCTTGTAATCCTTTCTTTTCATGTCTTATACCCAGGAAAGCACCCGAGGATGAAAAGAACACAAAACGGGCCCAAAACAGAGTAAATGGGCCTTACCACGAAATTGACACTGCCTGGCCCAAATCACACACGGCCGTGCCTCACCGATCACCTAGAGCACGGCCTCAACCCCGCCTCACACGGTCGTGCCTCTGTCGCTGGAAAGAGCAAATTCAGTCGGAAAAGGATACTTAGGGAGAAAGAATCGCATTCCAAGAGCCTATATATATCCCCTAAGTGCCACCTTTGAAAAGGCGTCAAAGCTAGGCCAATGAGCCAAGTCGAGAAGGTCAGAATTAGGGAATAACGCGAGGATAGCCAGTTGATCCATCCCAAGAATCCGGAGTTATACTCAAGACGGTGGAATTCTCCTTCAATTCCTTCAAGGGGTTTTAGGGATTACTTATGTTTTGTTTTATCTTTTCTCTTGTGATGTTTTCTTTATTCTTTATGAACTAAACCCCTCAGATACCTGAAGGGGATGAACCCTAGATGATTCTTGTTATTTGATTTCGGAATTATATGATAAATACTTAGTTTGTTCTTAATTATGTTGCTTAATCCAAATTTGATGTGCTTAGGTAGAGGAGGAATAGACCCTGCCTAAGAGTAGATCTAGCATAATTAAGCGGAGTTGATCGCACGCCTAGAGATAGGGTGACGAGATTTTACCGGATTAGGGTGAAACCTAATATGGGAGTCCATTGATCGATTTACTGCTATTCTAGGGGGTTATTATAAGCAAACGAGAGTTCCACTAATTAACCTAGGGTTAGACGTTATTCGCCTCGAGAGAGGGTTTAATATAGGTTAGGGAGTCTCACGGATCAAGCTAAGTAAAGAAATCATATGGTTCAAGGTTAGATAACAAGTGAAGTCTAGGTGGATTCTTCCTGAGGGTATCATCGCAATCAACTGAGTTTTTCTTCAAGTTATTTTCCAAATCATTCTTTTTGTCATGTGTCTTTAGCTTAGTAAGTCGTTAATTTAGCAACTTCACTCTATTTCTAAGGCTAAATAATAAAAAGAAAGTTAGTATTAATACTTTTAGTTCCTGTGGGTTCGACAATTCGGTCTTGCCTAAGCTATACTACTGTTCGATAGGTACGCTTGCCTTTAATCGTTGTTAGAGTTAGTTTCCAGGTTTGATCATTCGTTTTATAAACTTTAAAGCTCTGATTTCAGCGATCAAGTTATTGGCGTCGTTGCCGAGGAACTAAAATATTAAGAACGCTCTATTTTTATTACTTTAGCCATTATTTTTTTATTTTTTGCAATTTTATTTTTTAGGTTAATTTTTTATTTTTGCTAAATTTTCTTTCTTTTCCTAGCAGGTACCTCTAGTTTATGACTATAAGGAACCCAAGAGGACCTTTGGTATACGACAGCAAAATCGAAGCTACCGCTCGCAGGAATCGTCGAGAAACCAAGCGAGCCTTAGATTACACAGACAAAGAGGAAGAAGGCAGATCCAATCCTACTGAAGGGATGGACGGGAATAACCCACCACCACGGGATGTGGGGGAAAACAATGCTCCACGCACAATGTTTGATTATGCTAAACCGCATTTAACAGGAGCAGAATCGAGTATTGTTAGGCCCGCTATAGCTGCTAACAAATTTGAATTAAAGCCTAACACAATACAAATGATTCAACAGTTTGTTCAATTTGATGGTTTGCAGGACGAGGATCCAAATACTCATATAGCTAACTTTTTAGAGTTCTGCGATACCTTCAAAATAAATGGCATTTCTGATGATGCCATACGTCTTCGGTTATTTCCTTTTTCATTGAAAAATAAAGCCAAACAGTGGTTAAACTCGTTACAACGAGGTTCAATCACTATATGGGATCAAATGACCGAAAAGTTTTTAATGAAATATTTTCCACCGGCCAAAACGGCCAAATTACAGAATGATATCTCTTCTTTTGTGCAGATGGATTTAGAGACATTATACGACGCATGAGAGAGATACAAAGATCTCTTGAGGAGATGTCCACACCATGGCCTACCCTTGTGGCTACAAGTCCAAACCTTCTATAACGGTGCAAACCCCTCAACGAGGCAACTGATTGATTCAGCCGCCGGTGGATCACTGAACAACAAAACTCTAGAAGCAGCATACGAGTTCATTGAGGAGATGTCACTAAATAATTATCAGTGGCAGGTTTCAAGGACCAAACCGAAAAAATCAGCAGGAGTCTTCAACGTTGATGCAGTGACCATGCTATCAACACAGATAGAGATGATGAATAAAAAGCTTGATAGTTTGTGTTCTTCGCAGGCACATCCAGTCATGCAGTGCAATGCAAGTGGAACCGTGGCGAATTCTGAGTACCCACCCTACCAACTAGGAACAGAGAGCGACCAGATGAACTATATAGGTAATAATTTCAGATCCAAAGTACAGATGCCATTTTGTTGAAGCCATTTTACAGATGCCAAAGTACGCAAAATTCTTAAAAGAACTCCTAACGAATAAACGGAAGCTTGAAAAAGTGTCAACGGTGGAACTTAATGAAGAGTGCTTAGTCATCCTCCATAATAAGTTACGAACCAAATTAAAAGACCCAGGAAGTTTTACTATCCCTTGTTTAATTGGTAGCTTGAATATTAAGAAAGCATTAGTTGATCTAGGTGCCAGTATTAACTTAATACCTTACAAAATGTTTAAACAACTAGATCTTGGGAAACCAAAACCCACTAGGATGAGTATTCAGTTAGCAGATAGATCCATTAAATATCCTAGAGGAGTTATCGAAGATGTCTTGGTAAAAATTGATAAATTTATTTCCCTGTTGATTTCGTTGTGTTAGACATGGATGAAGACATTAATGTTCCTTTAATCTTTAGGCGTCATTTTTTACCCACTGCTAGAGCTGTTATTGATGTAGATGATGGTAAACTCGCACTGAGGATAGGTGATGAAGAAATTATTTTTCAAATTTATGATGCTATGCGATATTCTAAAGAGCAATATGATTCTTGTTATTTTGTTGATACTACTGATCATATCATTCAAAATTCATTACAGGAAATCATACACGATGACACGATGGAACTGTGCCTGACTCAAGAAGAGGGGGAAGAAGATGAAGACGATGAGTTGAATCTGAATACATCGTCATCCAGACAAATGAAAGAAGAAAGCATTGAAAATGATAACGAAATAAAATAGAAACCCTCCATCGATGAGCCACCCAAATTGGAATTAAAACAGTTACCAAAACACTTAGAATACGCATTCCTCGGGGACAATTCTACGCTACCGGTAATTATCTCTTCAGAACTAGAACCCAAGGAAAAAGAGGAGCTGATAAAGGTACTAAGAGAACACAAAAAAGCCATTGCTTGGAAAATTTCTAACATTATGGGTATAAGGCCCTTGTTCTGTACCCACAAAATTTTAATGGAAGAAGAATACAAGCCGTGTGTGCAACCCCAGAGACGGCTAAACCCCAACATGAAAGAAGTGGTCAAAGCTGAGGTAATTAAACTTCTAGATGCAGGAATAATTTATCTTATTTCTGACAGCACTTGGGTAAGTCCTATGCAGGTAGTTCCAAAGAAAGGAGGAATGACGGTGGTGCCTAATGAAAAGAATGAGTTAATTCCCACAAGAATAGTTACAGGCTGGAGAGTCTGTATAGACTATAGAAAGCTGAATGATGCCACCAGAAAAGATCACTTCCCTCTGCCCTTCATAGATCAAATGCTAGAAAGATTATCCGGCCATATGTACTACTGTTTCTTAGACAGACTTTCCGGCTATTTCTAAATCCCCATAGCTCCCGAAGATCAAGAGAAGACAACATTTACATGCCCATACGGTACGTTTGCTTATCGTAGAATGCCTTTTGGATTATGTAATGCTCCTGCTACTTTTCAGGGTTGCATGTTGGCAATCTTTGACGAACTTATGGAAGACATCATGGAGGTATTTATGGATGATTTCTCGGTATTCGGTAATTCTTTCCATCTTTGCCTTAAAAATTTAAAACGAATTATAATGAGATGTGAGGAAACAAACCTTGTTTTGAACTGGGAAAAATGTCACTTTATGGTTAGAGAAGGAATTGTATTAGGATATAAGATTTCTAGTAAAAGGATTGAGGTAGAAAAAGCAAAGGTTGAAGCCATAAAAAAACTACCTCCCCCTAGTTCTGTTAAGGCTATTAGAAGCTTTTTAGGACATGCAGGGTTCTATAGAAGATTTATTAAAGATTTTTCTAAAATAGCTAAACCTTTGACAAAATTACTAGAAAAAGATGTTCCTTTCGATTTCAACCAGGAATGTTTAGATGCATTTAATATCCTTAAGGATAAACTAATAAATGCGCCGATTATAATTGCACCTGATTGGATCTTACCCTTTGAACTAATGTGTTATGCAAGTGACTTTGCAGTAGGTGCAGTTTTGGGACAACGAAGAGACAAGCATTTTCAGCCAATTTACTATGCTAGCAGAACATTAACACCCGCACAAGAAAACTACACCATCACAGAGAAAGAATTGCTAGCTGTAGCTTTTGCTTTTGATAAATTTAGACAGTATCTAATATTGTCTAAAGTTGTCGTTTACACTGACCATTCAGCTCTTCATTATCTTTTAAACAAACCTGATGCAAAACCCAGACTCATACGATGGATTTTACTCTTACAAGAATTCGACTTGGAAATACAAGATAAGAAGGGAGCCGAGAATCTTGCAGCGGATCACCTTTCTAGACTTGAAAATCCACACACCAAAGAGCTCGATGAAAGTGAAATAAATGATTCGTTTCCCGAAGAACAACTCTTTTCTATAACGCATTCTGAGGTACCATGGTTTGCAAATATTGCGAGTTATTTAGCAGCTAACATCTTGCCAAGAAAATTAACACATCACCAAAAGAAGCGATTCTTTGCTGATGTGAAAAATTATTTTTGGGAAGATCCCTTTCTTTTCCGCATATGTGCAGATCAGGTAATTCGAAGATGCGTTACAAAGGCAGAAGCAAGCAAAATCCTGGAACATTGCCATTCAGGACCCTTAGGAGGACACTACAGTGGTATTAAGACAGCACACAAAATACTCGAATCAGGTTTTTATTGGCCTACTCTATTTAAAGACGCCAACAGGTATGTTACCTTGTGTGATAGATGCCAAAGAACAGGTAATATTTCTAAACATGATGAAATGCCTCAAACATATATGTTGTCATGTGAAATATTTGATTTATGGGGTATTGATTTTATGCGACCATTCCCTAGTTCGTTTGGAAACAAGTACATCCTAGTGGCAGTTGATTACATGTCAAAATGGGTAGAAGCAGAAGTTTTACCTACCAATAATGCCAGGGTAGTAGTTAAGTTTCTCAAGAAACTATTTTCCCGATTTGGCACACCAAGAGCCATCATTAGTGATAGGGGTACTCATTTCTGTAATACTCAATTTGAAAAATTTCTAAAGAAATATGGAGTATACCACAGGAGAGCCACCTCATATCATCCTCAAACCAGTGGGCAAGTTGAGGTAGCAAACCGAGAACTTAAGCGCATCCTAGAAAAAACGGTTGAATCAAATAGAAAAGATTGGGCAGTTAAAGTAGATGATGCTTTATTGGCCTATAGAACAGCATTTAAAACACCTCTAGGGGCATCCCCATACAAACTTGTATACGGGAAAAGCTGTCATCTACCATTCGAATTAGAACACAAAGCTTTTTGGGCAATAAAATTCTTGAATTTTGACCTCAAAATTGCAGGAAAGAAAAGAATGATGCAAATTAACGAACTGGACGAATGGGGAACGGAAGCCTACGAGAACTCAAAACTATACAAGGAAGCAACAAAGCGACGCCACGATGCTCGTCTCAAGAGATCAAAACAATTCGAAGTAGGAGACTTGGTCCTACTATATAACTCACAGCTTAAACTATTCCCAGGAAAGCTGAAATCAAGATGGTCAGGCCCATTCATGATCAAAATAATTTTTCCATATGGCACCATCGAGGTAACTCATCCCACTAAGGGCACATTCAAGGTAAATGGTCACCGACTCAAAATTTATAATGGTGCAGATTTTGGAGATATGAGAGAGGAGCTTCTGCTCCATGAACCTTTTTTTAGAACCGGGAACAGGGAAAGTCTAGCTTAAGACTATAAACAAGCGCTTCTCGAGAGGCAACCCGAGCACTAACCCACTAACATTTTATTTCCATTTTTCTAACACCACATTAAAATAGTCCAATAGAAGTGTAAATTATTAAACACGGCCTTGAACACGGGCGTGTCAATAGCCGTGTGCAAGACAGAGGACGAACCATGGGCGTGCCAAGAGCCGTGCCCAAACAGGGAAAAATTTCTTTCGTTAACACGAGCTGCGTTACCAGACCACGCCTGTGCTATCTAACCGTGCGAGGTCACTGACTTATCGACCACGGGCATCACACGCTCATGCGTCATAACCGTGTGAAGCTACTGACTTGCACACCACGGGAAAAAACACGGCCATACCCAACGACCGTGCGAAGATACTGACTTGCCACACACGGGCTATACACGTCCGTACTGCCCCGCCGTGCCAACATACTGACTTATCGAACACGGGCGTGCTAATTTACCCACGGCCGTGCCAAGAATCCTGAACGCTCCCAAATTCAGGAAATCGCGAAAAGCACAGGCGATTTAAAATTCACACGGGCGTGGCAGTAGACCGTGCCCCCTCTCTTATATATAAAATTTAACCGTCCCTCCCCCAAACCCTAAACCTAAAATCAGTTTTCAACATCCTTTCTCCCCAAATCCGGCCACACCTGCATTATCCTTCACCTAAAACTGCCCCCATTGCCGTTTCTCTCCAGAAACCATCCAAAAACCGTCCACACGCTTGCACCACAGTCGTGCTATCGAGCGCCACGCCCACACCACCACCATGTTCGTGCTGCAGAACCCACACCACCGCCATGCTCCGCCCGTGTTTGATCGTCTCACACCATCCCAACCACTGGTTCCCTTCACCACTTTAATTTCTTGACTCAAAACTTAAATATTATGCCATTTTGCTTTATTCTTTTCCCTTTTGTTTAGTATTAGGCATGATTTATAGTCAATAATTTCTCTCAAAGACTCATGAATACTCTGATGAATTGGTTGTTGATTGACTCCATTTTAGGCATAAAATCTTGCATTTTTTGATTTACTTCTTTGCTCGGAAGAATCACTGCTGTCAAGAAATACCCCTGTTTATCATTTTGCTTAATTTAGTACGAAATATTTTGGCTATGTTATTGTCAAGGAACTGCTTTATATTTGATTCTTTTTCAGGGACCATGTCAACATCACGAATCAAACGATCAGCCCCAAGCAAGAAAAGAAAGGGGCCCAGATCATCCTCCGCAAGTGCCTCTACCGAGCTTCGACACCCATTCCTCAGATTCTCTCAAGCAACTCAGGAAGACCAGTACAAAGTAATCCGGGATAGACCCCTAGGCACCGGTAGGCGAATTGATTGGAACGCAGTACAGCAAGTTGGGCTCACAACCGATATTCAAGCCCTCCTCTCAACCGACCCATAGGAGCACTTCTTCTCAATTGATAAACCCACATACCTGGAGCTCACACTAGAATTCTGCACCACCTTCACATTGCAAACAGTGATGGCTCAGTTCGACGACCCGGGTACTATCCAATTCCGTCTAGGGGGCACAGTGCGTCGATTGAGCGTACCGCAATTCGGCGTGGCTCTTGGACTTTATACGCTGGAATTCATAGAAGAAAACCCACTGCCCAGATTAAATCGTGAACTCCACTGCACTCCACTCAGCTACTGACGAAACCTACGCCCCACTACAAGCAACTACGACCCAGTCGCTCTAAGGCGACGGCACTTCCCCCAGCCCTAAGGTATATTCACGCCATTCTGGCGCATACCATCATAGGAAGACGGGAAAGCACAGGCGTGGTAAACAAGCACGACGTTTACTACTTATCGTGCATGTCAGAAGGACATATTTTCGACCTGGCATACTTCATTGCATGCGCAATTCAGCATCAGACAGAACCACATAGGAAGGGCATTCTATCAATGGGGCCGTACATCACGAGGTTGGCTCGACACTTCAACCTCCTTAACACCGATGATCAGATCACTTCCCTCACACTGATGGGCAACATGGTACCTCAAGGCATCCGGACGATGCTACACATGAGGATGATCAAACAACTTCGAGGGACCGACCATCCTCAGTACCAACTAAGGACACCCACAAACGAGGGGGAGGCCGAGGACATTCCTGATGATGTTCCACCACCATCAGAGGAGGCACCGAATCCGAGCCAGCATCCGTACCGAGCAGCACCATCATTAGCAGACATCTCTACACGACTCGCCCAGTTCGAGCTGTACTTCGCTGAAAACACTCGACGCTTTGATGGACTAGAGGCAACTCTCCAACCAATATGCCAGCACCTCCACATTACATCACCAGCACCACCACCGGACCCAACCAATGATGAGGACCTCTAAGTCCTCTTAATTTGTTATCTTTCATTTTATTTTCTTTATTTTAAATTTGTATTTTATGTTGTTTTTAATTTGAACTTTTCTTATTATTGCAAACTTTTACAATTGGTTATCTAACCATTCAAGCATCCCTAATCACATATCTATTACAATATTGTTAACCAGTGACTTTGCAAAATAAATTACACACTCCACATACACAAACGCACAACTAGGAGAAATCCAATAAGTCACCTAACGCCACACATTTTCCACATCCTCTAAGGATCTCATCCATAATTCAGAAAGTGACATTTTTCCTCTTATCTTTTGATTGATCACTAATTATCATTATTTATCTTTGTACATTAAGGGTAATGTATATCTTAAGTGTGGGGGGATAAAAGTGTCTAATTTTTGCATGATTCTCAAATTTTGCCTAATTTTTTTTCATTATTCTCAAATCCCTGATTTAGTCTTGTTTTTAAGCAAATTTGTCATATTACTAATTAGGATGAAATTTATGATGATTTGTGATTGTTATTGACATGTTTTAGAATAAGTCATAGCTAATTGTGCATTGATGATTGAATTTGAAGAATACTAGAGAATTAAGCATGATAAGTCTCTTTTTCAAAAATTAAAATTTTTTGCTAGGTTCTTAAACTAAATTCGAATACTTTTTTGAAATTTGAAATTCACGAGGACGATGTCAAAACACCCATAATTTGTGTGAGACTTTGAACCTTATAGAGCATAATTCTTTTACGTGCTTATTCTTTGATTATGAGTGTGTCAACTTTGAACTGTTATTCTAGAACTTGCCTCATTTATACATGTTAAGACCACATTTATGATTTGATAATACAGAGATGATAAAGGCATCTAGGTTTTAACCCAGCCACTCCACTAAATAGCCTACCTTTACAATTAACCCCTAGTGAACCTCGTTGATCCTAACAACCCTTTTATTGACTCACCTACTAATATTAACCTAAAACCCTTTGTATTTGTTATCACCCTTCCTTTTGACTACCTTTTAATCGAGATATGATTTGATTAGTACCGAAGTATATTATAAGTTAAAGTAATTACTTAGTTTGTTCTAAAAAAAAATTTCAATGTACTCAATATTAATAGTATGAAAAAGTGAGCTTATACAAATCAAAGTTTATTTTCAAAAAGAAAAGCTCGTATTAGTAGGTTCATTATTATTTTCAGTTGATGTAAATATTATTTCAGTACACTTAGGTAGGTACTTGTCAATTCGATCTCGATTCTAACCCTCTAATTTCAGCCTTTAACCACACCTTTAATTGTAGCTCCGTTACAACCCTAACAAAGACCTCTTGATCTGTTTATCATCTCATTTTACAGTGGTAGAGATTTGATTTTCAGGCAAGCCTATGGGATTAACTTTTCAAGTTCGACTTATGAGCGATCTTTTCCTGAACCTTAAACACTTTAGAGTAATTTGAGTGAATCTTTAGTGAGGATATCAATCCTTGTTGGTTTTTAATTGAAAAGGTAGTTATTTAAATGAGGGGAGACACCTATGTTTTCGAAGTACAAACTCATGACTTATCTCGTTTGAATCTTTAGGACTCTTTGAATTGAATTATCCATGTATGAATTATCTATGAATTATGATAAGGCATTGTTGATAAGAATTGTAAATTATGGAAAGTTCGTTTTAATTGTAGTTGAGAACTTTGCTTGAGGACAAGCAAAAGCTTAAGTGTGGGGGTATTTGATAAACCGTAATTATAACATATTTCAATCCCACATTTAACATGCTTTTGGATGATTTATCCTTCGATTTATATAAAAAGGTGCTTGTAATCCTTTCTTTTCATGTCTTATACCCAGGAAAGCACTCGAGGATGAAAAGAACACAAAATGGGCCCAAAACAGAGCAAATGAGCCTTAGCACGAAATTGACACGGCCTGGCCCAAATCACACACGGTCGTGCCTCAAGTTAGAAATCCGAACACGGTCTAAAGTCGATCCACACGGGCGTGTGCCATGGCCGTGCCTCTGTCACTGGAAAGAGCAATTTCAGCGGCAAAGGATACTTAGGGAGAAAGAATCACATTCCAAGAGCCTATATATATCCCCTAAGTGCCACCTTTGAGGGGGCAAAAAAGCTAGGCCAAGGAGCCAAGCCGAGAAGGTCAGAGTTAGGGAATAACGCGAAGATAGCCAGTTGATCCATCCCAAGAAGCCGGAATTATACATAAGACGGCGAAATTCTCCTTCAATTCCTTAAGGGGGTTTTAGGATTTTCTTATGTTTTGTTTTATCTTTTCTCTTGTAATGTTTTCTTTATTCGTTATGAACTAAATCCCTCAGATACCTGAAAGGGATGAACCCTAGATGAATCTTGTTATTTGATTTCGGAATTATATGATAAATACTTAGTTTGTTCTTAATTATGTTGCTTAATCCAAATCTGATGTGCTTAGGTGGAGGAGGAATAGACCCTACCTAAGAGTAGATCTAACATAATTAAGCGGAGTTGATCGAACGCCTAGAGATAGGGTTACGAGATTTTGCAGGATTAGGGTGAAATCTAATATGGGAGTCCATTGATCGATTTACTGCTATTCTAGGGGGTTAATATAAGCGAACGAGAGTTCCACTAATTAACCTAGGGTTAGACGTTATTCGCCTCCAGAGAGGGTTTAATATAGGTTAGGGAGTCCTACGGATCAGGCTAAGTAAAGAAATCATATGGTTCGGGTTAGATAACAAGTGAAGTCTAGGTGGATTCTTCCTGAGGGTATCGTCGCAATCAACTAAGTTTTTCTTCAAGTTATTTTCCAAATCGTCTTTTTGTCTTGTGTCTTTAGCTTAGTAAGTCGTTAATTTAGTTTAAAGCAACTTCACTCTATTTCTAAGGCTAAATAATAAAAAAGGAAGTTAGTATTAATACTTTTAGTTCCTATGGGTTCGATAATCCGGTCTTACCTAAGCTATACTACTGTTCGATAGGTACGCTTGCCTTTAATCGTTGTCAGAGTTAGTCTCCAGGTTCGATCATTCTTTTATAAATTTTAAAGCTCTGATTTCAGCGATCACTTACCGCACCAATTGTTGATACAAAGTATAACAATGGAGAAAGATAAAGTGGAACAAAGAGGAGATCAAAGTGATGTAGTGGATGCCAATTCACCTATAGAAGTTGAGAGCCAAAACCAAGACATGAGGACAGACTGATTAAAAAGATAAATGCTCAAAGTAACTCTAAGGTATAAAAAGAGTCGATCCCTTGCCCATGGTTTTCCAATGTATTTATAGGAAAAAGTCCCCTTGTCCATTGGTATGATATTGGTTAGATAAGCATTTAATTTCGTTAAATGCATAATGGATAATCATGGGCACATATTATGAGATCCTATTGGTATGAAGTAATTAAGTTTAAATAGACTCCTTACTGTCTTGGAAGTGCGTTCACATTGGGATGACGTTGTCCTATGAACACGAATGGTAAGTTTCATTTGAAGTAGGCCATGTGATTGTGCTTAGAAGATCAATGCAAAGTCAACGATGCCTTTTAGGCTTAACACGTGTTTTTCTAGCAAAAGGGTTTAGGGTTTAACAATACATAAAACTTAGTTCAAGTTGATATAAATGTATATAATTTTTTCTTTGAAAAAATAAATATAAATATGCTTTCCTGTTTTTTAGTTTTTTTTTTAATTCTCATTTAAAAAGTACTTTTTAAATTTCTAAAATTAAAAAATGAAAAATAAACATCAAAATTCGTAGCTTTTGGGATGTGAATCGGAAAATGGGCCTCAAGCCCCAATGCTATTCTATTTCGGGCCATGGACATATATGGGCAAACCTACTTACGCGGAGCGCTATATGTTTTCTTCCTCAATTCTTCTTTTTAAAATTTTAAAGCAGAACTAGAAAAAAAAATAAAACCCTAAAGAAATTCCCCCAAATCCGAGGCCAAAATTCAGAGATTGTGACCATGATCAGCATTCTCGCTCAGGTTCCCACTTGAATCAAATCCTAAAACGCTTGATCTCTTTGTTTTCCCTAATTCTTCTTCTTTCCTTTTAATTATATGGTATTTGATGAAAATGCAGGAGCGTATGCTTGGTGCAACATTAGGATGCGCATTGACGGGGATCGTTGTATTCGAGCAGCGTAAACGCATATATGATTCCGTTTCAAATTATCAATCTGAGGTTTTTTTCTTCAATTTTCTAGCGATATTTGTTCATATCAAACCCTAGAAAAAGCAAGCAATAGATTAAAGTTATTTCATATTTGCTTCTTTTCATTATTTGTTGTTGGTTTTTTTTTTTTTTTTTTTGAAGAGGATTTTTCTGGATTACTTTGTTGTGTCATTATCTATATTTTAGATGAAAGGAAATGAGATGCTTTGTATTTGAAGATTTGGATGTTTTGAGGAATTATTACAAATTAAGTTATATTGGATAAGGCTATTGCTATTGCTAGAGTCAATATTAATGCCTCTTCCAATCTTGTATCGCTTTTTATCGCTTAAGCTAATGCGTCATTAGAACAAGTATGTCCTAGACCCAGTTAATGTGGTGTAAAGTTTTCCTAGTCGAACTTTAGACCCTTGTGCTTTAGCTCAAGTGGTAAAAGTTGGGATTTGATTGGGGGAAGGAAAGGAGTGAAGATATGAAATTGAAATGTGTAATGAGAAATGTAGACTTTTAGTTTTATATTTTGGTCTACGAAGCAACAAGAGAAAATGGTTTTCTTCTCGACATTCTGCTTTCTCGTTAATCTGGTTATCTATAGGAATTGAGGTTGATCAGGAGAAAACTTCCAAGGAATATATAGTTGTTTGTTTTTTGGGGAATATTTTTTTAATTGTCTTTGATCCTTCCATTTTATCCAATTAAGCTCTTAAAGTATTACATTTGTTTTATTATGCCCCTTTTTGCGTGGAAACTTCTAAATATAATCAGAAGAATAGCGGTTTTAGTCAAGCAGGAACAGTACTTTTAGGGTATAATTATATAAAATAGCACTTCAAGGGCTCAATTGGATGAAAATAATGCTTTAAAGGTTTATTTGATATAAAATAAAAGGATAGGGCTAATAAACTTAGAAAATGTAAGGGCTCTTGAGTTTTCTAGCCATGTATTAATTTGAAAGCTATTCAAGAAGATTACGCATTCATAAGTTGAATTTGGTTTTGGCCATCTGCAGTGCATGTAAATTAATTAAGCTCTCATAGTTTGACTTTGACTTTTCCCAGATGAAAGAACCAATATTTGGAAAGATATCTCGCTCAGAGTTTGCCCTTCTATGGAACAAAACGGTGGACCAGATATTTGTCCCAGTAATTGAAGCCATTAGTTCCCGTCGATGGTAGAAGATTTGGGGTAATTTTTACGGTCAACTATTGATGTGGCTCTTACTTCATATCATTGCATGCGTACAATTGCTTGCTGTTAATTTTATCTCTCAAATCTCTTTGAACCAAAAGGGGGAATGCTTACTCGTTTGTAATACGCAACTTGTAAAAATGGTAAATTCAGTTTCATGACATATTTCATTTCTTCTCCATTGTTTCTTTTTTAATGGTATAAATTGTGAATCTTTGTTAACTTTTTATTAACTTGTTGGGTAATAATTCTATTTGCAATTACGCTCAGAATTTACACAGAAAAATTTAGGGGTGTGCAAAATTCGGGTAAAACCGAAAAAATTCGGTTAATCAATCGGTTAACCGAATTTTTTCGGCCGGGGAGGTTAATTATTTTTTGATTTTTCTGTCAACGGTTAATTCAGTTCGAAACTAGTTGGTTAACTGAATTTTTTCGGTTTAACCGAAAAAATAAATAAATAAAATTATAATATATAGACCCACTTTTTATTTAAACCCAATCTTTAAACCCAATCCAAACCCAAATATCTAACCCAACCTAATTGCCCAATCCAATCTAATCATAAAAATTATAAATAATTTAATAAATGAAAATAAAATTCTAAAATTAAAACTAAAATTATGTAATCTTTTTAATTATGTAGTGATTTATTTTGAATAATTCGGTTAATTCAGTTAATTCGGTTAACCGACTGAATTAATCGAAAAAATTTTGGTTCAGTTAATATTTTTGAAAAAATTTCGGTTCGGTTAACGTTTAAAAATTTTAAAAGGTCGAGTAATTCGGTTAATATTATTTCGAGTCGATTAATCGACTGAACACCCCTAGAAAAATTATATACAAACTCCTCTTAAGTTCATATTATCCAAATTCATTCTCTAGTTACTAATATAATCCCTATAGTGCGTCATAGTTTAGTTCCTAAAATCAAAATATACATGTTATTGGACTTTTTTTTATCAAAAGTTCCCGTGTTGGTAAAATAAGCTCTTAGGATCTACTATATATGAAGGATGGAAATTTAGTTTATTCTAATGGTTATTTTAGCGACCAATATGACTGTTTGAACCAGATTGGTCAGTCGGATAGAAAACTAGTCACAATATCGGCAATATGACTGTTTGAACCAGATTGTTCAGTCGGATAGAAAACTAGTCACAATATCGGTTTAGAGAGTGACATTAAACCAATCGACCTGTGAATAGGTACGAATCATTTATTAAAATAATAATTTATTTATTTATTTATTTGAACTAATGGTCGATTCAACCTCTGATTTGGTTACGAAAACCCTTGGTGACCATGGTTTAATTCTTAGCCACCTTACATGCAATTTTAAGTATCTTAGTTATCTGACCAATGATGCAATTATGAGTATAAAATGAGAGAAAAAGTCCTATGGTATAGCTTCTACTTGTGCTGTAACGTTCTTACCTGGAACTGGAACTGGAACTGTTTCCAATGATTATGGGGCATAAATGATAATCTCAATCATCTTTCATTGACTTTCAGGACTTTTAAACAGTTTTTGTGTCTGCCATTGCCTCCAATGATTGTGTTATATAAACTTTGGTTATTTCTCAGACACTGAAATAGTCTAAATATGTGAAAAACACTATATAAAAAATTGAATCATAAGGCAAATACACTCCATGAAAGCAGAAAAACCCCCCAAAGATAAATAAGAAAACAAAAAAAAAAAGATAGAAGAAAAGCTTAATTCTAATAGAGCATTCGCCTATATGTATTTATACAATGGAGAATTGGTGCTTGAAGAGTACACTATCAGGCATCGACTTGAACAGTGTTTGGTTGATTAGTTCTAGCAGTAACTCGGCGGGTTTTAATCACATAGAAAACACCCATTGCCGAAAGCACCACAAATGCCAAACCGAAAACAATGGCAACAACTCCACCAGCACCAAGTGGATGCCCTGATTTCTGTTGTGGTAATGCTTTGGTTTCAAGTGCTTTGTTAGAGTCCACTTCAGCTGCTACAGGCAATGGTGAGCATTTGGAAGTTGCACATGGGTTTTTGGTGTCTTGATTTTGGGTTTTGGGGTGGAAGAATTCGTAAGCCGACGGGGAGAAGGCCATCGGATTCTCGTGAGCAATGCCATGGGGAGCTCTGTCTTGACCCTTACCAATGGAGACAAGAAAAGCTAGAGAAGATAAGAGAAGCAAGAAAGAAGCAAATGGATTCATTTGTTGTTTTTCTTTGATGGAGGAGAGGCCGAAAGAGCAGCAGGCTTTTGAGATAAAATTTTGGGCGTGCTTTACTATGGCTTTTGGAAGCGGCGTTTTATAGTGGTGGTTGCTTAGCATTTAATTTTGGTAAGGCAAATGATGGTACAAAAGAGGGGAACAAAATGATAAGAATGATTCTTTCTAAATGGTTTGGTCTCCCAAATTTCCCCTTGATTTCAGTCTTGGAATATCAGTTTACATTATGCACATAATTAAGGTGCATGCTAATCATAAAAGAAGAGATGATAATTTAACAATAAAAGAAAATATTAGGTAAAAAAATTCTTTGAAATTTAAATTTTAACAAAATGATATTTCTTAAATTTAAGCAACAAGAATTTTGATTAAATTTGCTTAAATCTGAGCAGCAAAAGCAATTAATTGCGGTGTTAATATCTTTTGTTAATTGTATATAATTTTGATTGGTATAACAACAAATTTAATCTTCAACGCTTACATATTTTGTCAAGGTCTTGATTCTAAGAAATTCAACAAATGTAGTCTCAAAATTTAAACAAATGTTGTGGGCTAAATTTGTTAAATTAGGGTCAAATTGATAGAATAGAAAACCTTTGAGCACTAATTTTATTATTATACCAATAAAAGTATGTACAATTGACTGAAAACATTATCATTGTTATTAGTTATCTTTAGTTGCTCGCTTCCAAAATTAGCATAGATTAATTTGCTTCGATTTATTTGAGAATATTTGATTTAAAAACCGACCCCATAAATAATTGATCTAAAGTAGGTAAAAAAAGTGATTGTTGTAGTCCTAAGTGCCCAATATAGCAAATTGTTCTTCTAAACTAAAATGTCTCGTGCTATTAAATTTGAGCCCCTTCTCTCATCATTGTAGAATAAAGCTAATAATGGCTCAACATGGCAATGTTTAGTAGAGTTCTAGTAATCTTTTCTTTTCTTTTCAATCTCCATTGACTTATCATTTTGATTGAGTGCCTTCCCTATCACTTTAATGGACTAGGGACTAATGGCAAAAGATATTATTTTTAACTTAATTATTATTTATAATTCACTCACATGTAATTCAAATGAGAAGAAAAATCATACTCTGATCTCATCATGTACATAGAAATAATAAAATCAACGAAAGGGAAAAAAAAAAGGGATAGGAAACAATGCTGTGAATGATTTTCTATTCATATATATTGTATATGATAGAAAAAAGAAGAAGAAAGAAATGGAAGCATATGGGGTTACACTTTAGTTAGCTTGAAGTTGAAGGATCAATAAAGGGCCAAAAAAAAAAAACATAATTTGATGTGAGTAATTATAATGGCTAGGCTGTGACACCTGGCCTTTGAATATTATTGTAGGAGAAGGGGATAAGCATGGCCTAGAAGCCCCAACAATTGAAATCAATTGCAGCAGCCAACTTCCCCCCACATGAATAGTTAAAAATCATGTCAAAATTTTTTGATGTTCTTACAAGTAAATATGTTTATTTCTTACCCTTGCAGTGTGGCCCATTTAAACATTTTCTACAATGATGCTTTGGTGTTTGTTAGTTAATGGGCTTTTTAGATAGTGTGTTGAGGAGAAAAGGGCTGATTTACTGGTTTGATGGGCTACTCTTAAGGACAACAATTGGGACACCAATGGTTTTCCTCAAAGGCTCAACCCGGGGACTATACAGAAAAGATAAAAAAAAAATGTCACCTTCTATCCCTTTTTTTTAAGGAAAATTGTTGATATGTTTGTGTAAGATTTGATAAGTGATTATAAAGTATAGTAAAGAAAATAAAAAATTAATAATATAAATAAATATGGTATTTGTCGCATCTTCATCTCACTTGTGAAATTTAAAAAATTCTACCAATGATTTCAATATTTTCCATACGTAATCTTTTGTATAAACGTTGGGACGGGCAGACACTAAGATAGAATAAGCCTGATAATATGCCCAATGTCCCTACTGTAATATGATGAGAGGCTATTCCTCCTCAAACAAAAGGATCAAAACCTTCCACACCGCATGCTGGATTTATAAGTCGGACCTTACAAATTAGTCTATAAGGGTCTTGAGAGAAATAAATGAAATCCAAAAATCTTAGGCAAATCCAAAAATCATAACAAAAATTTCTAAATCAAATAATTGCTTTTTTTTAATATACCTTGTAAAAAATTTATTAATGACCTTCAATTATATTATACATAATTTGTTAGTGTAAAAATTTGAATAATTCAGTTCAAACAAAAGTGAATAATCTTTTTTATCAAATCAATTCAGGTTCGAACAAAAGTGAATAATTTTTTTCATCAAATCAGTATGGATTTAAATTTGAATTAATTGTTTAAATTTTTAAAGTCAGAAGATAAAAATTGACATATCATATTATGTTATATACTAGTAGAATTATGAATAAAAAAGTATGGTGATCGAGAATGTGGATTCAACCTGCTAAAAATTGTGTTGAAATCTTAAATTGACATACGTCTTCAAATTTAGTCTCTTGATAATTATACCTTGTTGAAATTATATATATATATATATATATATATATATATTATAATTAAGTATTTAAAAAAATATGCAACCAATAAATATAGTTAACACTATTAAGAAAGAATGCAAACATTCTTCCATAAAAGAGTATATACAGAATATTTGAAAAGAAAAAGAAGACAAAAACACAAGTTAAAATATAGTATATTTACAGTTCAATGGCTCTTCTTAAGCATTTTTCTCCTCCAAACACATTGCAGAAACAAAATGCAAAAGGGAACCCTCTCTTACAAACTTACACTCATCTTTTTCTTCATCTCTAATTCATGATGACTCCTTGAATTTTATGTGAAAAATAAAAGCCCATCGATTTTAATTAAGCATTGCTCCTGAAAGATCCAAGTGCCTTCATTGCTCCTGCTCTTAGGATGTATTGGTGGTAGATTGCAGCAATGGCAGCTCCAATGAAAGGTCCAACCCAGAACATCCACTGCCCATACAATAACACATTCATCAATGTTAAATATATACATTTACAACACAAATATTCAAATGAAATATATATATATATATATATATATATATATAGAGAGAGAGAGAGAGAGAGAGAGAAATTACTTGGTCATCCCAGGCCTTGTCTTTGTTGTAAATAACAGCAGCACCAAAGCTCCTAGCAGGGTTGATACCAGTGCCAGTGATTGGAATTGTGGCTAGGTGAACCATGAACACAGCAAACCCAATGGGAAGTGGTGCCAATACCTTTCCATTTTTTGGGTTTAATTAATCACTATTTCACACACACACAAAAAATGATTTTATATTAAAGTGTAAGATTATAAAAGCACATACAGGAACGTGAGAATCCCTTGCATTCCTTTTGGGATCAGTTGCAGAGAAGACAGTGTAAACAAGAACAAAAGTCCCAATGATCTCAGCACCCAAACCAGTTCCCTTATTGAAACCATCTTGTAGCTCATTGGCTCCACCACCATAGGTATTGTAGTAACTCTTTTGGAACCCCTTGACTAACCCACAACCACAAATGGCACCCAAGCACTGAGCCACCATGTACATCACGGCTCGAACCAGTGACACCTTTCGTCCTAAGAACAACCCAAAGGTCACAGCAGGGTTGATATGTCCTCCTGCAAGTGTCTAATTACATTATATTCGTTGCTAACTTTTGTTCGGTTGCCAGGAATATATATATATATATATATATAGTACTCACCGGAGATACCGGCGGTGCAGTAAACAAGAATAAAGATCATGCCACCAAAAGCCCAAGCAATACCAAGGATACCAACACCACCACAATCAGGATCGATGGTGTTCTTTAAAGGGTCGGTTTGGACCCTGTAGCCAATCACAGTCAATACTGTGACATACAAGAAGAGAAGGGTAGCAATGAACTCAGCAATCAAAGCCCTATAAAATGACCATTGAGTGAGCTCTTCAGCATCTATCAATGGCGCCGGTGGTGGGTCATGGTAGTCTCTTCCCGCTGCCATCTCTACATCCTTAACCATATTTTGCTTTTTTTGGCTTGGAATTTGTGGGTTTAAAGCAAAAGCTGAAGAGATGAAGAGAGTTGAGTGGGAGAAGAAGGGTATATAGAGGGAGAATTCTATTGATTAAACAAAGTAATTATGTTTAAGTTTAAATTAATGATCATTTTATGATTAATTTTTAGCCGTCCAATCCACCTTTGATTTTCGATTTTTTAATGATTACTAACACGAAAAAACCAATAAATATATATATATATATATATAAACAAAAAAAATTGCAAATGCAACATAACAGATAAAAAGAGATACTGAATTCTAAGAAACAATGCATTGTTGGCCCTTTTTCTTAATCAATGCAACAAAAAAGGGGAAGTACAAAAAAATAGAGATTAAAATTGAATTATAATGTTCCTTAAATTCATTCAATTAGTTTATAATTTAAAAGGCAATGCCTGGAAAACAAAATAGAAATTAAATTAGGTGATTTTAAAATTATCAAAACTCATTCATTTATGTCCTTCAGAGAAAAATAACATATAAATAGGTAGGGTTTCCACTCTAATTAGTAAATTAGGCAACACCGTTTGCCATTACCTAAAACCTAATTCAACAATTTGCTACATTATTCCACGTCACATCATTCTCATAATTTTCGGATTCAAAATTAAATTTAATAAATCGAATCTATTTATAAATTTGATCATATATATACATTCTTTTTTACATAATACTTAGAACTAACTATAACATCTTCCTAACTCATAATACCAATTGAATTAAAACTAAATTCATATTTTTTTAATATTTTAATAATTAAAAAGAAATTTCATACTTGCAATTCGCAACTATTGGAACACTTGGTTGGTCAAGAAAAATAAGATTGAGACGTGAAAATTTTAAATATTTTTGTTTTGGGAATTTGGTAACTTTTCACCTTTTCCTTTCCATTTCACAAGTTGAAGCATGGAAAAAAAAATCATAATTAATAAAAGCATTTAAAAAAGTCGGTCCTTGACATTAAAACCTACATGCAAATTGCAAAGCTTTCACCGAACTATATATTTGATAGGGTGGATTAATTGATTTTTCCAATACGAAACAAGATGGTCATTTAATGGAACAAAATAAATAACCTCATCAGCTTTTTCGCAATAAAATTATAAAATGGTCTAATTACAACTCCATCCCTCTATCTTATGATTGGTCCTTTCTTTAAATTTTTCTACTTTATAATAATTGATAACTTGCTCCCATTTGCATATAAATCATTGAATTACTAATTCATTGTGTAAATTCAACACTATTACCCACTTGTCTAATTTCTAAGTTTTTATAAGTATGGAAAACTGAAATAAAAACTTAATTTTTGTGAAGTACAAACATTAAATTTCGAAAAATTAAAATCAAATATTTAAAATAACACCATAAATTACATAATTCATGCCAAGTGTTGACATTAATGTATAAATGAACCGACCAAACTGACGTTTATCAGATATATATTTGTTCTCAAACGTTAACCTCATAGTATGATCATCTAGCATTATATAAACTCTATGCGTTGCTTTTGTTTGGATTTGGGGTTATTCTGGTGGCGGCGGCTGGCTGGTCATTGAATATGAAGTATGGTTAGAAAGACGCCACGTATTATCCTAAAATCAAGCATGGGATTCTGATATATTCAAAATCTAATATAGTGAGTAGGCTGGGCGGTGGCCTTTTTCTTCTTTGTTATGGGACTATGTCATGTTGCTTGCTAGTGATGGATTACTAACCCTCTTATTAGACTTGTTATTTTATTCATCACTCAAGGTTGGATGTGGTTCTCGTTACAGCATTTCTTCTTACCATTTTTCTTTTCCTCAATTAATTTAATGGAATGTTTTTAATTTTATTGGTTTGTTCGGTTCAATCAAATAAATTATTAAAATGTTTATTAAAATAAAAAAATAATTCAACCAATTTTTTAACTTGGTTTAACTTGTCATCTTCAAAGTGGTATCTCGACTAATTTCACATTCAAATTAGTTGATCCGCTAGTTTTGATTGATGAAATAATTTTTTTAAATCCTATCAAGTTGAGAAAGTAGGTAATAAAGTTCAGAAACAAAATAAATCACTAGCGTCTCGACCTTGGAGGGAAAATTTTGAACATTGCTAGCATTACTAGGTATTATAAAAGAAAAATAAAGAAAAAGAGAAAGAGAGTGTATAAAAAATTAAAATAAAAGAATTAAAAATTATTGTTATCGGCTAAAGTTCCTTTTTATAGATATAAAACTTTGACACAAAATAAGTATTGAAAAATAGTTTGAGTATAACTTGTGACAAAAAAAATAATACCAAAATGAGAAGAATGATATAATTTATATACCCACTAGTTTCTTTATCCGTGCCAAGCATGGGTTTACTTTTTATATAGATTATTTGAAATATAATATGCATGTAATATTGTAATATTTCGAATATATTACATGCATAAATTTTACGGAAAAAAATATTAAAATTTAAATAGTATTAAAAACTATTTTACTCAAGATGATCATGTGTTAATTAAAATGTATTTCCTTTTTATAAATATTTTAATAAAAATGTAAACATATTTTAAAAAAACTATGGTCATAGTTTTATTGACAATAAAAGTTAGGAAAGTGTTGAAAAATATGAAACTGGTAATTTGATGCTAGAAAGAGTGCCCACTTCCCTATATTTAGTTGAGATAGTTTCTATATTTAGTTGCTGGCAATTTATTGAATCTTATTTTTGGGCTATACTAATTACATGGTGAATATCTAGCTCATTATGAAAAATCATTTTGCTTAGGAATACCAACATTAGCAATTGATTTGGATCAAAATTCCCCAAAGCAATCCCTTAAATTTCATATTTACTTCATATATTATTATATTGTATTACTTGTAAGTACTAAATTTTGTCTGGCTCAATTTCGTGTTTAATTTTCAAAATTAAAAAAAATTAAAAATAAAAAAATAAAATTATATTTTGACCCCTCAACTTTTCTAAAATTACATTTTGACCCTTCATCTTTTTCAAAATCAAAGTCAGTCGGGTCGACCCGACCCGCGACCCGCGTCCAGCAAGCCCACCAGCAGCAGGCCCATTAGAATAAAAAAAAGGAAATAGGACAAGCAAAAAAACAGGCCCAAAAAAATAGCCCAGCAAAAAAAATAGCAGGCCAGCACAGGCCCAAATCCAGCAGCCCACTAGCAGCCCAACAGCAAAAAAAAAGGAAAGAAGAAGAAAAAAAAATAGAAGGAAAGAAAGAGAAAAAAAACCGAGACGCGTAAATCATTCGATCAAGCCCATATTTTGGATTTTTCGGTAATTTCCTTTTTTTACTCACTTTTAGTTTAATTTGTGTATTTTGATGATATTTCGTTTTTAATATTATTGATATTTTTAAAGCATATTTTTATTTTGTATTTGTATTTATATTTTAATTTTAATTTAATTTAATTTAATTATTATTCGAATAATTTTAATAAATAAGGCAACGAATCGGTTTGATACTAACTCGTTGATTTCATCGCTATGTTGGGTGAATATCATCGGTTCGTGTTAAATATAATACGTCCTTTTAAAAAATCAAAAAAATTAAAAAAATCCTCGGGTTTTAAAATAAAATAATTATTTTGTGGTTATTTTTAAATTATCAAAATTTCGTTTTTAAAATGTATATAATACGATAATATGTAATTTATCAAAAATTTTGTGTTTCAAAATTTTCGTGTTTTAAAAATTTGTGTTTTCAAAAAATTTCATGTTTCAAAATTTTCGTGCTTTCAAAAAATTTCGTGTTTTAAAAAATTCTTGGGTTTCAAAAAATTCTCGAGTTTCAAAAATTTCGTGTTTTCAAAAATTTCATGTTTCAAAAATTTTCGTGTTTTCAAAAAATTCTCATGTTTCAAAAATTTTCGTGTTTTCAAAAAAATTCGTGTTTCAAAATTTTCTTATTTTCAAAATTTTCGTTTTTCAAAAATTCTCGTGTTTTCAAAAATTTCAGTGTTTCAAACATTTTCGTGTTTTAAAAAATTCTCGGGTTTCAAAAAATTTCTCCAATTTTAAAATTTTCGTGTTTTCAAAAAAATTCGTGTTTCAAAAATTTTGTATTTTCAAAAATTTCGTGTTTCAAAAATTCTCATATTTTCAAAAAATTTTGTGTTTTAAAATTTTTCGTGTTTTCAAAAATTCTCGGATTTCAAAAAATTTCTCCAATTTCAAAATTTTCGCGTTTTCAAAAAATTCTCGTGTTTCAATCAGATCACGATTAAATATTAAATTGAACTCGTATTTTTGAAAATTAAGACAACACGCGTTTAACGAGATACCAATTTTGGGCGTCGCGAGGGTGCTAATATATTCCTCGCGCGTAACCGACTCCCGAACCCTATTTCTCTCTAGAATTTTGACGTAGACCTAAACTCGGCCTTTTTTTTTCAAAAAAAATAATTTTTCTTTTAAAAGAGGATTTATTATGTGTTCAATCACACCTAAGAAAAAGGATCGGTGGCGACTCCCTTCTTTTTTAAATAAAATCGAAACTCTATTTTCTCAATTAGCGCCCGAGCAAAATTTTAGGTCGCTACAGCTGGCAACTCCACTGGGGAACTTTTTTTTGAGAGTCGAGTCTGGAATTAAACGCGTGTTGTCAAAATTTTCGAAACTCCTTGTTCGAATTAATATTTAGTCGTGATCCTTAAATTTTGTTTTTTGAAAAGTCATGCATTTGCATCATGTTGTAAATATTTTTCTAACTTGTTTTATCTTTTTGTTTTCAGCTCTAAGTTTTTACGGTTTAGTTTTTTTAGTTTTAAAATAAAAACGAAAAGGTTTGTGAGTTTCTCCCCACACACCGTGCACTTGCATTTTTGCATAACATGAGCTCTCTATCCGGGCTCCGTCCGCTTAAATGGAAGTAAACGCTATGCCTTCGTGAGTTAACTCGTCCCTCCGCACCGACTAGTGAATACTTTCGGGTTATATATGACTTATGCTTTCGTGAGTTAACTTGTCCCTCCGCATAAGCATAAGTAAATGTAATCCCTCAAATTGAGCTCGTGAGCCTATGATGGGCGATGACCGAGGCTCCATACTAGCCTTAATAGGCGACAGTACGGACAATTCGAGTACCTTTTTAGAACCGAAACCACATATAGTGAACCGTATGAGTCACCCGATTAGAGCCATGCCGAACCTTCGTCCGTTAATAGTCACCAAAATAAGTACACGGGAGAAACGCCTCTTACCTTTTATTTCTTTTACATTTACACTTTTTATGCAATGGAATCGGGTCCGTTTAATAAAATTTGATCGGGTAGATTATCTGATAAGCATGTGGGGTAAGTTTATTTTGTAAAGTATGATGGGGTAAAAAAAGTAGGTCGGTTTCACCAAAATGCACGATTGAATAGCTTAATTTGTTAGATTTTCCATAGTTTTTCTCCGTTTATATTTGTTGTAATTACTAACCAAGGTTATTTGTCTTAATTTTTATTTTTCATCATGCATCATAAGCATCTTGTTAGGAAGGTGTTGATTAGAGATTGGTTGCCAAAAATGAGTTTCTGATGGAGGAGTCAATTACACAAATAACCGAGAAAAATGTCGTGGTTCGAGATTGGTCTTTGAAAACCCAGAAAGCAAAAGGGGTCAGTTTAAAGGAAGGATGTATCTCCAATCTTCCCGAGCATGTGACTATGAATGCTCGTTGAAATAACCTCGAAGACTTGACTAGGATCTGGAAACAGTAGGACTCAGACACTGGGGGCATCTTCACTGAAAAGTACAGGGATATAGCTCACTTGATCGCTGTCAACGTAGACGAACAGTTGATTCAAGCCATGGTTCGATTTTGGGACCCAGCTTACCAATGTTTTACTTTCAATCAGAAAGATATGACTCCGACCATAGAAGAGTATGCCGTCTTGCTTCGCGTTGACAATGCACAATTCAACAAGATATATGTCAAAGAGCCCAAACCTATGACCTTCAAGAAAAAGCTAATGAAGTTGACGGGAATGACTGATACAGGGTCTAAGAAACAGATAAAGAAAAAGAACGAAGTCAGTTGTGTTCAATGGTTTTCTCCACGAGACTTAGTTCAAAACCATCCAGATATTGTGAAGAGAGTGGATCTGTTTGCTTTGGCCATTTACGGATTAATCGTCTTCCCAAAGATTCTTGGACATATAGAAGTTGCGGTAGTGGATTTTTTTGAAAGGTTGAGGCAATGAATCAACCTCGTCCCAACTATCTTAGCCGAGACTTTTAGATCTCTAAGTAGTTGTAGGAGGAAAGGGGAAGGACGTTTTATCGGATGTGCACAGTTGGTTAATTTTTGGATTCTGAGCCACTTTTGGAAAGTGGAGCGCACACCTTTCCACATGTTTTCGAAAACATTCTCTCCATTGGAAGCTTACCTTGGGAAAGATTGGCCGAAGGATGTCACCGAACAACACTGGGTTTTGATTTTTCAGAACCTCAGCGCCGAAGACATAACTTGGATAGCACCATGGATTCGTCCTTCGGTTCTGTTATACAAATGCGGAAGCCAAGATTGGGTGCCTTTACTCGGATTATGGGGAGGAGTTGGATATGCTCCGTTAATGGTTCAAAGGCAGTTTGCTTCACGACAGTTCATACCAGCTACCGGAGGATTGGCACAGTCGGAGTTTGCTTTTATAGGTGAAGGTTACATGAAAAAAGTCCGAGAAACTACAAAGTCTTGGAAGGAAATTTACCTAATGGAGTTATCTCTGTATGCTGATACTATCACTCAAGATTATGACATATGGAGACAACGACGAGTGAATAGTCAACAAATCTCGCCGATGGATTACACTTTCCAGAATCCTTTCTCAGAAGAAATGTCGTCCGAGCTGGAAATGGCAAGACATGAATTTGAACGTGAAAAGGCCAAGTTGTTACGGGATATTAATTCTCTTCAAGAGAAAAACTACCAGCTGAAGATCGATGTTTAAATTGAAAAATCTAGAACCGAGAAAGTCCAAAAAGAAGCTGAGACCAGGAGAAATGACTTAAAGGGTCTTCATTTGGAAAATAAGAAATTAAGAGGCACTATAAGGAATAGTAGGCTGATAAAATCATCGGCAGAATGGAAGGAAGAACTAAGCAACATCAAAGGTGTGATGGAATTCTGGAGAGGGAAAGCGGAGAAGGAAGAGGAAAAAGCTGCGCGTGCTATGATAGAGTTAAGGAAGAAGAATGTTGAATACAAAATCGTGCCTATAGAACTAATGGCTAGTCAGTCTGAGCGTCAAGAGCTAAGAAGGAAAATACGAGATTTAGAAAATACATTGCAAGCTCATCAACAACATTTAGATACTCTCCTAAAAGCCCTAGAAGAAAAGATTGGTCAGCATGACAAAGACACTCGCGCCTATGAAAAAGCTCTCCAAGAAAAAGATCTGCATCTTGTCAGTTTGATAAATCAAATTCGCAAGGCGGCTGAGCAAATCGTGCAATTGTTAGATGAAGCCGAAGCTCTCAGTTGCCAATTTCCTCCGAGCCAAATATCAAGCATGTCGGAATTCCTAGAACGAGTGAAGAAACAAGGCGATGTGGCTAGGAAAATTGTGTAACTGTTAATTAGAGATGGCAAAATGTTTTGTAATGGACTCTTTTGATTAATGAAATGCCTAAGTATGGGGCTATCTTGAAACCAACACCAAATTCTTGCATATTTATTCATAACTAACAGTCATTTGTCATTTAACCATTCATCCATTCATTGCATATGCATATCACCCTAATCATTCACTAAGGCTAAAACCGTATAATCCACAGTTGCGACACCACGAATCTGGAATCACGCCATTCTTATAGGATGCGTCTAAGTGCTAGAACTATGGATGTTGAACTCAACGAAAGAATTGAAAGGATGGAAAGGATCCAAAGAGAGTTACAAGAGCAGTTGGTCAAGTCACAGCAGGAAGTAAGAGATCTGATGGTAAGATCTTGAGAGGAATCTCTTGAGCAAAAGGATCAAATGGCCACAATGATGGAGATGATGACAACTTTGATCAAAGGAAAAGGACTCATGCAGAGCCCTGATAACATAGAACCCCAGTCAAGAGCTAATCAGAGTCCGTTCTATCCCCAGGATTCACTTCACCTCTCGTCCATGCAATGGAAAAAGGATATCCTCAAGGGGAATCTGCAAGCATGGATCAACGACCTGCACCACCTACTCAAGAGGGGCAAGCTATATTCGTATCAAACCCCGGGGCTAATCCTGCTGATCTAATTGTTCCAGATTTGGCTGATCCGATAGAAATAGCCAGGTTGAAAATGGATGATCATAATGCCCAAGATAAGTATAGGAGCCTGGAAGAAAGGCTCAAGGTGATAGAAGGTACTGAAGTCTTCTCTGCACTGAGTGCCAAAGAGCTCAGTTTGGTGCCCGATCTGGTTCTGCCTCCGAAATTTAAAGAGCCAGATTTTAAAAAATATGATGGGACGAGATGTCCAAAGGTGCATCTTATCATGTTTTGTCAAAAAATGACTGGTTACGTGAATGAGGATAAATTGCTAATACACTGTTTCCAAGACAGCTTGGTCGGATCGGCTCTTCGATGGTATAATCAACTCAGTAGAGAAAGGATCCGATCATGGAAAGACTTAGCATCAGCATTTTGTGAACAATACAAGTATGTATCCGACATGATGCCTGATCAACTAACTCTGCAGATGATGGAAAAGAAGCCGACAGAGACTTTTAGACAATACGCGCAAAGATGGAGAGATATCTCAGCCCAAGTAGAACCCCCATTAACTAAAACTGAGATAACGATCCTCTTTATCAACACTTTGAAAGCGCCATTTTACGATAAATTAGTAGGAAGCGCCACGAAAGACTTCGCAGATATTGTAATATCCAGGGAACTTATAGAGAATGCTATCAAGAGTGGAAGGATGGAAGGCCCCGAGAGTTCGAAAAGGGCAGTACCCATAAAGAAAAAAGAGGCAGAAACCCATATGGTGGGGACTGAGAGCCACTATACTTCTAATCCGCACCCAACTCAACCACGACCTCGATATGGCCCACCTCCACACTTTTATTTTCCTCCCCAAAGCCCTTATTATCAAGCACCTCCTCCTTACCCCGTCTACTCCACAAATAACCAAAGACCACTCGCCATGTTCCCACCAAATACCATGCCTGCTCAAAGCCAACCCAAAAATGAACAAAGACCGACAAGACCCAATCCTGAAAAACCTCAATTCACCCCTATTCCCGTGTCATACGGAGAGCTCTACCCAAAACTATTAGAAAAACAATTAATATCCCCACATTATATGGCACCCCTGAAGCCTTCATACCCAAAATGGTACGATCCTAATGCTAGTTGCATATACTACGCTGGAAACCAAGGACATTCTACAAAAAATTATCTTGCCTTTAAAATGAGGGTTCAAGGTCTTATTGATGCAGGCATTTTACGATTTGATGGTACCAGTAATGTGGCTGTAAATTCACTCCCTAACCATATTGAAGGGAATGTGAGTACAGTGACAAAGGAAGACAAGTGGCGAGCCAAAAATTATGTTTCTGAAATAAAGACACATTTGTGGAAGGTATGGGAAATAATGGCTGAGAAGGGTTTGTTCTGTCCACTCAACAGAAGTTTTAAGGAAGAAAGTATAAAAGGTCAAAGTTTTTGTGTCTTCCATGGCATAGAAGGGCATTACATCCAGTCTTGTGAGGGATTCAAAAAATTACTTCAAGACATGATGGACAACAAGGAGGTCGAGATCTTTAACAGAGTGGAAGAGGCCGATGAAGGAGAAATATGCACTTCTGATAATCAATCATTAGGTTCCCCTTATAGCGCCGATCGACCTTTGGTGATCTATTACGAGGCAAAAAATGAAAAAGTGAAACCAAAGATGATAATCGAAGTACCATCTCCTTTCCCTTACAAGGACAACAATGCGGTACCATGAAAATATGATGTCAACATTATCATACCCGAAGGTGAAAAATCCAAAGTTACGACTGGAAGTGTTGGCGAAGTGGGACACTTTACCCGCAGTGGGGGATGTTATTCTCCTGAGGTGGTTGAACCAAGGAAGAAGACTGGTGACTCGAACCAAAAAGGAAAGGCATCGAAGCATGAGGCTGAGGTCGAGTTTAAAACTCCGTTCGAACAAGAAGTTAAAAAGCCTATGAATGAAGAGGAAGCACATGAATTCTTGAAGTTCATTAAGCACAGTGAATATAACGTCGTAGAATAATTAAACAAGCAACTGGCGCGAATCTCGGTATTATCTCTACTGTTGAATTCAGAACCACATCAGATTGTTTTGCTGAAAGTGTTAAATCAAGTTTATGTGGCGAGAAATGTATCTGTTGAAAAGCTTGATAGGTGGGTGAACAACTTGAATGCGGATAATTTCATCTCTTTCAGTAATGATGAAATACTGCTAAATGGTAGGGGCTCCGTAAAAGCATTGCACATCACAACCAGTTGCAAGGGTTATATAATACCGATTGTGCTCATTGACAACGGGTCTGCACTCAATGTCATGCCTTTGGCTACGCTTTCTGGTATGCCAATTGATATGTCTTATCTGAGGCCTTGCCATTCCACAGTAAGGGCATTTGATGGGACATAACGAGAGGTCATGGGAAAGATTGAAATTCCTCTAGAAGTGGGCTCATGTACATATGATATCGAGTTCCAGGTCATGGACATCACGCATTCGTATAATTGACTTTTAGTGATGCCTTGGATCCATTCTGCTGGGGCAGTTCCTTCATCTCTCCATCAAAAAGAATAGTTTATCATGGATAGCCGCTTGATCACTATCACTGGTGAAGAAGACATTGTTGCATCTATCTCTACTGACGCACCTACATCGAAGTAAACAAAGATGCAGTAGAATGTTCTTTTCGTTCCTTCGAATTTATCAATGCTACATTTGTTGCTGAAAGAAATAGCATTCCTACACCTAAGCTGTCAAGGAATACCAAGATGGGAATTAAGCTGACTGTGGGAAAGGGAGCCCGAGCGAAGAAAGGTTTGGGAAGAAATCAGCAAGGGATAGTTAGAGCACTAAAACCAGTACATCACAAGGCTCGATACGGTTTAGAATTCAAGCCGGATATGCTACAAAGAAGAAAACAGCTGCAGAAAGATCAAGAAAGGAGGATTGCAAGAGCCTCAGGCCGGGAATTAGAATGTGAGCCCATAGCGCATCCTCCTTTGTCAAAAACATTTACATCTACGGGAATGATGTACCCAGGGCGAGATAATTCACGAAGCACACTGTTATTGATTGAAAAGGGTCTTCAAAATGTCAGTATAAATGTTATTGACAAAGGGGATGATGCAATTAAAGATGTTTCAAATATACGCCCTGGTCCTCCTGGATTCGTTTTGAACAATTGGACTGTTGTGGATCTTCTTATAGTTTCTAAGTCCTCTCCAAAGTAATGCTCAATGTTAACTCTTTTTTTTTTGTGCCCCTAAGTAATAGTGGAATTCTTTTGTAAGAGCTTATGTCTACTCTTTAACATTTAAATGAACATTAATGGAGATGCATTTTGTCATGGTCTTTTCATTCTCATTAATTTCATAATTATTCCATCTTCTCATAGCTTGTCTTTACATGTATCTCATATCATGTCATAACATTATATTTGTTGGTTCCAATACCTTGATACTCCTCTATAGTTTTCTTTTCCATTCACCTTTCAGATGCTCAGATATCAACGACATGAGCAATCCCTTTATAAGTCCTGAAATCGATTTCGAGAAAGCTATTTGTTTAGGAGAATTCGAAGCTGAGGAAAATGCTGAAGATTATGTCTCGTCTCCTGACTTACTAAGAATGGTAGAACAAGAAGATAAACAGATTCTACCCCATCAAGAATCTGTTGAGGCAGTAAACTTGGGAAATGAAGAAAATAGGCAAGAAGTGAAGATTGGGACCTCCATTTCAGAGAATACCAAAATGATTTGATCGCCTTACTTCGTGAGTACAAAGATGCATTTGCATGGTCGTATCAGGACATGCCAGGGTTGAACGAGGATGTAGTGGTCCATAGACTCCCACTGAAACCAGGATGCAAACCCATTCAACAGAAGCTAAGATGAATGAAACCTGAAATGCTGTTAAAGATAAAAGAAGAAGTCAAGAAACAATTTGATGCTGCCTTCCTACAAGTCTCTAAATACCTAGAATGGGTAGCTAACATAGTCCCAGTACCGAAGAAAGACGGCAAGGTACGAATGTACGTAGATTATCGCGATCTGAATCGAGCAAGTCCTCAAGATAATTTTCCCTTGCCACACATCGATACATTGGTAGATAACACAGTAAAACATTTATTTTTTTCTTTCATGGATGGATTCTCGGGCTATAATCAGATAAAGATGGCTCCCGAGGATATGGAGAAAACTACCTTCATAACGATGTGGGGGACATTCTGCTATAAGGTGATGTCGTTCGGATTAAAGAATGTTGGGGTAACATATCAAAGGGCCATGGTGATGTTGTTCCATGACATGATGTATAAAGAAATAGAAGTCTACGTCGATGATATGATTGCCAAATCCCGGGGGGAAAGAGAGCATGTTGGGAACCTCAGAAAATTGTTCCAAAAACTAAGAAAGTTCCAGTTGAAGCTTAATCCAGCCAAGTGTACGTTCAGGGCTACATCGGGAAAATTACTAGGCTTCATTATCAGCGAGAGAGGTATTGAGGTTGATCCAGATAAGATAAAAGCTATACAAGAACTACCATCTCCGCGCACACAAAAAGAAAGAGGATTTTTAGGGAGGTTGAACTATATCGCTCGATTCATTGCTCAACTTACCAACCAGTGTGACCCAATTTTTCGACTCCTTCGAAAACATAATCCAGGAGAATGGAACGAGGAGTGCCAAGTGGCCTTCGATAAGATAAAACAGTACTTGTTTAATTCTCAGGTGCTAGTACCGCCAACTCCCGGAAGACCGTTAATATTGTATCTGACTGTGTTCGAAAACTCAATAGTTTGTGTAGTGGGGCAACATGACAAGTCAGGGAAAAGAGAAAGGGCGATTTACTACCTCAGCAAGAAGTTCACAGAGTATGAAGCAAAGTACCCGTCAATTGAAAAATTATGCTGTACTTTGGTCTGGGTAGTTCGAAGGCTCAGACAATATATGCTATATTATACGACGTGGTTAATTTCAAAGCTGGACCCAATAAAGTACATGATGGAATCACCTGCACTCTCAGGAAGAATGGCACGATGGCAGATCCTACTATCAGAGTACGACATCGTATATGTGAGTCAAAAGTCGATAAATGGGAGTACAATAGCTGACTTCTTAGCAACTCGAACAACGGAGGAATATGAGCCATTGAGATTTGATTTCCCAGACGAAGACTTGATGTGCATTACAGAAAAAGAATATGAGTCATCAAAAGAGAAATCATGGAAGATGAGCTTTGATGGTGCATCGCATGCATTGGGGCATGGGATTGGAGCAGTCTTAGTGTCACCAGAAGGGAACCATTATCTGCTCACTGCTAGATTAAATTTCTTCTGTACTAATAACGTAGCGGAATATAAGGTTTTCATCATGGGACTTCGTGTAGCTATTGAACGAAACATCAAAATCTTAGAGGTGTACGGGGACTCGGCGTTGGTGATTTACCAAATCCGTGGAGATTGGAAAGTGAGATATTCGAAATTAGTTAAATATCGCGATCTAGTTGTGGAACTGATTAAAGAATTGAAAGAAGTGACTTTTAATTACTTCCCACGAGAAGAAAACCAATTGGTTGATGTCCTGACCACTTTGGCTTCAATGTTCAAAGCAAACAGAGAAACGAAAATAATGCCTCTCCAAATGAGCATATATGAGGTCCCTGCATATTGTTTTAGCATTGAAAAAGAGACAGATAGACGACCATGGTTCCATGATATCTTAGAATATGTCAAGAATCAAAGGTATCCCGAGCAAGCAAATGAGAACCACAAAAGAACAATCAGAAGAATGGCGGTGGGATTTGTCCTTGATGGGGATATTCTGTACAAAAGAGGAAAAGATCAAGTGCTTCTGTGATGCGTGGATACTATTAAAGCCAGAAAAATACTTAAAGATGTTCATGAAGGAATCTGTGGGATGCATGCCAATGGTTTCACTATGGCTAGGCAGATTATGAGACTCGGTTATTACTGGCTGACGATGGAAAACGACTGCATTAGTTACACATGAAAGTGTCACAAATGGTAAGTTTACGACGATAAAATTCACACAGCCATGGCCTTTTTTTATGTGGGGCATGGATGTTATAGGGCCAATTTCCCCAAAAGCTTCTAATGGACACCGATTTATTTTTGTGGTCATAGATTACTTCACAAAATGGGTAGAAGCCGCTTCGTTTGCTAATATGATGAAGACTGCAGTTTGCAGGTTCTTAAAAAAGGAAATCAAATGTCGATACGGTTTGCCTGAGAGAATTATTTCAAATAATACTTTGAATCTGAACAACAAGATGATGAAGGAAGTGTGTGAGTAATTTCAAATAAAACATCATAACTCATCACCCTATCGCCCGAAAATGAACGTAGTAGTAGAAGCGGCTAACAAAAATATATGGAGGATTATTGGGAAAATGACCGAGACATATAAAGACTGGCACGAGAAGCTACCATTCGCTTTGTATGCATATCGCACATCTGTGCGGACATCTACGGAAGCAACTCCTTTCTCTCTGGTCTATGGAATGGAAGTTGTGCTGCCCACCGAAGTTGAGATCCCCTCTCTACGAGTCTTAATGGAGTCGAAACTAGAAGAATAAGAATGGGTTCGAGCTCGATATGACCAGTTAAATCTTATCGAAGAAAAATGCTTGAAGGCAATCTGTCATGGACAGATGTACCAGAAGAGAATGATCACAGCCCATAACAAGAAGGTGCGGCTAAGGGAATTTCGCGAGGGAAAACTCGTACTGAGAAAGATTCTCCCAATACAAAAAGACTTTCGAGGAAAATGGACACCAAATTGGATAGGGCCATACGTCGTAAAGAAGGCCTTCTCGGGTGGAGCTTTGATCCTCACTAAGATGGATGGGAATGAGTTACCTAATCCAGTGAACTCAGATGCCGTGAAAAAGTATTATGCCTAAAAAAAAAGATCAAGATGAAAAACCGAAAAGGGCGTCTTGATAAACAAAAAGGATTAGGATGAAAACCCGAAAGGGCGTCCTAATGAAGCAAATTTGGGCTTAAGGAGCAAGGCGGTTTGAACAGGGAGTCAAATGACGAGATTACAATATTTGAAGCATTCTCGGAAGCTTGAAATCTTTTACACAAGAAGATTTGCTCGAAAAGATCCAGGATGATGAAACATGGAGAAGTCCATGCGTTGGATATCTAGAGCATTTGTGACAATTGAATTTGCTTTCCTTTCTTTATAATGTTTTCTTTATTGAACTATTCTTTGTCAATTTTCTTTGCTTGTTGCTTTTGAAATAAATATGAATGTGAGGTATTTCTTTCATACCTACTGTGTCATTGTCAAGCATATCATGTTTGGTTCATTTAAATAATAAATAGTGAAATGACATACTCTAAATAAAAGGAATGTTGAGTATTACCCGGATGAGAATTTGGTAAGTACAAGAGACTCAAAGTAAGGACAAAGTTCAACAGGGGGCAAAAGGGTGATATACAAGAAACCCAGATTACTCGTAAAGCTTGATGACGGGTACAAAACCTGAAAGGAAAGTCAAGAATCAAAGCAATGAATGCAGGTCATCACGAAAATCGTAACGAAAAGGGATATGTGACAAACAAGCCCAAGGAGCATGGCATAATCATGTAGGCATAAAAGCATTTAAGACAAACACGTGCATATCGTGATGACATCATGCATGACATATACAGGTACTCTAATAGAGCAAGAGGTTTTGATGATAGCTGTACTGAATCAAGGAAAAAGAAGACATCCGAGTTCCACCAGATGATGTTTTGAAATTTTGATATTTTTTAAAATTATTTCATTTCTTTTTCAAAAAATCAACTCATAATGCGAGAGGTGAGTTAAGTCTCGGGTCACATGCCAAGGTACTTTTAATTTCTGTTTTTCAATTTCGGTTTTGCAAAAAAATCAACACATATTGCGAGAGGTGAGTTGAGCCTCAGGTCAAACGCTGAGGTATTTTTCAATTTCTATTTTTCAAAAAAATCAACTCATATTGCGAGAGGTGAGTTGAGCCTAAGGGTCACACGCTGAGGTATTTTTTGATTTCTGTTTTTCAAAAAATCAACTCATATTGCGAGAGGTGAGTTGAGCCTCGGGTCACACGCTGAGGTATTTTTCAATTTCTGTTTTTCAAAAAAATCAACTCATATTGCGAGAGATTAGTTGAGCCTCAGGTCACACGCTGAGGTATTTTTCAATTTCTATTTTTCAAAAAAATCAACTCATATTGCGAGAGGTGAGTTGAGCCTCGGGTCACAAGCTGAGGTATTTTCAATTCTAATTTTCAAAGAAATCGACTCACATTGCGAGATGTGAGTTGAGCCTCAGGTCATACGTTGAGGTATTTTCAATTTTTGTTTTTCAAAGATCAACTCATAATCTAAGAGGTGAGTTGAGCTTCGTGACGCATGCCGAGCTATTTCTGATTTCTGTTTTTCAATAAAAAAAATAAAGAATAAAGATTGGACAATCGAACAAAATTTAGTGATTTTAGATCTTTGCTCTATCCCTGTTTCACAACGATGAGTAAAGAGGGGCAGCTGTAAGCACTAAATTTTGTCCGGCTCAATTTCGTGTTTAATTTTCAAATTTAAAAAAAATTGAAAAATTAAAAAATTAAAATTATATTTTGACCCCTCAACTTTTCCAAAATTATATTTTGACCCTCATCTTTCTTGAAATTACACTTCGACCTACCTGTTTTGCTGTGTTTGCAATTCAGTCCTTCTGTCAGAAAATCTCAAAAAATCCGGCGGATTTCGCGCACCCACCCCCTCCCCGATTTTTCGGCCACCGGCCTAAGGGATGGCCTCCCTTCCCCTTAGCCACCTAATACCTGCAAAAAACACACTATAAAAGGGGATTTTCCCCCAAAAATCAAACCCCAACAAGATTAAGAAAAAAGAACCCGAAAAAAAAAGAGCCAAAAAAAAGAAGGAAAAGAGGAGAGAAGAAGAAGAAGAGAAGAGGGAGAGAGAAGACACATCACCGGAGGAGACGGAGGCGTCGACGGCGGCGCTAGGAGAAGAAGGAAGAAGAAGAAGAAGAGGGAAGAAGAAGAAAGGAGAAAGAAGGAAAAAAGAAAGAAAAAGAAAAGAAAAAAATAAATCAAAGTCAGTCGGGTCGACCTGACTCGTGACCCAACCCACGACCCGCGACGACCCGACCCGCGTCCAGCAGGCCCATTAGAATAAAAAAAAAGGAAATAGGCCAAGCAAAAAAAAAAAGAAACAGGCCCAAAAAAATAGCCCAGCAAAAAAAAGCAGGCCAGCACAGGCCCAAATCCAGCAGCCCACTAGCAGCCCACCAGCAAAAAAAAAAAAGGGAAAGAAGAAGAAAAAAAAAGAGAAAAAGAAAAAAAAAGAAAAGGAAAAAAAGAGAAAAAAAAATCGAGACGCGTAAATCATTCGATGAAGCCCGTATTTTGGATTTTTTGGTAATTTCCTTTTTTTTACTCACTTTTAGTTTAATTCGTGTATTTTGATGATATTTCGTTTTAAATATTATTGATATTTTTAAAGCATATTTTTATTTTTGTATTTGTATTTATATTTTAAATTTAATTTAATTTAATTTTATTATTATTCGAATAATTTTAATAAATAAGGCAACGAATCGGTTTGACACTAACTCGTTGATTTCATCGCTATGTTGGGTGAATATCATCGGTTCGTGTTAAATACGATACGTCCTTTTAAAAGATCGAAAAAATTTAAAAAATCCTCATGTTTTAAAATAAAATGATTATTTTGTGGTTATTTTTTAAATTATCAAATTTTCGTTCTTAAAATGTATATAATACGATAATATGTAATTTATCAAAAATTTCGTGTTTCAAAATTTTCGTATTTTTTTAAAAACAAATCCTCGTGTTTTAAAAATTTTTGTGTTTTCAAAAAAAATTCATGTTTCAAAATTTTCGTGCTTTCAAAAAATTTCGTGGTTAAAAAATTTCATGTTTTCAAAAATTTCGTGTTTCAAAAATTTTCGTGTTTTCAAAAAATTCTCATGTTTTAAAAATTTTCGTGTTTTCAAAAAATTTCGTGTTTCAAAAATTTCGAATTTTCAAAAATTTCGTGTTTCAAAAATTCTCATGTTTTCAAAAATTTTTGTGTTTTAAAAATTTTCGTGTTTTCAGAAATTCTCGGGTTTCAAAAAATTTCTCCAATTTCAAAATTTTCGCGTTTTCAAAAAATTCTCGTGTTTCAATCAGATCACGATTAAATATTAAATTGAACTCGTATTTTTGAAAATTAAGACAACATGTGTTTAACGAGATACCAATTTTGGGCGTCGCGAGGGTGCTAATACCTTCCTCGCACGTAACCGACTCCCGAACCCTATTTCTCTCTGGAATTTTGACGTAGACCTAAACTCGGCCTTTTTTTTTTCAAAAAAAATAATTTTTCTTTTAAAAGAGGATTTATTAGGTGTCCGATCACACCTAGGAAAAAGGATCGAAGGTGACTCCCTTCTTTTTTAAATAAAATTGAAACTCTATTTTCTCAATTAGTGCCCGAGCAAAATTTTAGGTCGCTACATTACTTTTATGGTATTAATATTTTATTGGAGTTGTATTAGATCTTCTATTGTAAGCAAGTCATGAAATCAATGTCTACATATTTGAGAGACTTGCCTAGGATAATGTACAGAGAGTTAGGCACTTAATCTATTCTTGTGAGAATAATTTGTATGAGTGTTTTTTGCTAGTAAAATCTTTGGTTGTGGTTTTACCTGTTGTGATCATAGTGGTGAGAGTATTGTGTCTTTAAAGTGCAAGGGTAAGGGAAACAATCACAGTTTATGATTGAGTAGGCTCACTTTATAATTGTTGAAGAGAGTGCATATTTCTCACTGAGCTAAGCTTCACAAACGTAGGGAAACCAAACTACGTAATCATATTCTTGTCTCTTGTGTGTTTATTGTTTTTAGCTTAGTTATTGGAGAAGCACCTACCATCTCAGGCACCAATTTGATTGTGAAGTTTTGTTCTTAGCAACGTATTTTAGCTAATAATTGGTATCAAAGTAGCTAGTAGAAATTCAAAGTGTTGCTAAGATCTAAATATGGAAGGTTTATCGACGTCAAGACCCCCTACGCTTGAAGTTGGCAATTATGCCTACTAGAAAGCACTCATGAAGGCCTATTTAACGTCAATTGATGAGAAAGCTTGTCGTGCTATGTTAACTGGATTGGAGGCACCTAAAATGGATAGTGAGAATGAGAGAGTAACAAAGTAGAAAACACAGTGGACCATAGAGGAAGAGAAGTTGACAAATGCTAATTTAAAAACATTATATGCAATTTTCTATAGAGTGGACATGCAAGAATTCAAAAGAATTGTCAAATGCATTGTGGCAAAATATGATTTGGATATAACACATGAAGGAACCTCCACAGTCAAGCAATAAAAAATGTAAATGCTAACTTCGAGATTTGAAAGTCTGAGGATGCAGGAGTCAAAGACAATTGGTGAAATTTATGGAAAATTGCATTTGAAAGCCAAGCTTCTAAGAAATGCGCTAAGATATCTCCCTGAAAGATTTTCCATCAAGGTCACTGCCATTGCAGAGGCCAAGAACCTTGAACAACTAGCCAAGATGAACTCATTGGTTCTCTACAAACCTTTAAGATAAATCTAGATGAAGCAAAACGAATCAAAAGAAAAGAGGAAAAAAATATTTCTTTTCAAGTCATAAAGTACCCACTTCTCGAAATACTACATTAGAGGACTTACAAGAAGAGATAGCCTTGCTTACTTAGAATTTTAATAAGGCATTCAAACAACAATAAAAGAGATTCAAGAAATTTGAAGCCAATACCAGTTTTCCCAAAAACAAGTGAAAGAGAGTTATAATCAAAGAAGAACCTAAGAAGGACAAAAATAAAGGTGTACAATGCTATGAATGTTAAGGGTTTGGTCATATTCAATCCGAGTGTGCTAACACCCTAAAAAGAAGAAAAACTCTCATTGTGTGACATCGAGTGATGAAGATTCCTCTAGTGGTTCTAACTAGAAGATGATCAGCAAAACTTTATTGCTTTTACTACTAATGTTGGCAAAGAGGATTCTGAAATAAGTTTTGTGGTGAAAATGATGAAGACTTTCCGGAGACATGTTTAGTAAATGCGCAATGGTGTGTGAGATCAACACTCAACTATCTCAAGAAAACAAGTGTTTGAAATATGAGAATGTTGCTTTGACTAATTAAACAGTTGCATGTAACAACCCGATTTTCAAAAGTGTCGTAAAACTCGATTTTGGATCGAATTAATTGAGTTGAGCTAGTAAATAATTTAAAATAGAATAATTACGAGTCACGTATAGTGTTATTGAATTAAATCGACTAATAAAAATAGCACAAGGTCTAAGTTGATTAGTGACAAAATTGAAAGGAATGTAATTTTCAAATTAACAAGTGCCTTAAATGACAATTAAACAAAAGCTATATTAGCAATTAAACCATTTTAATTTCATGTTAGTGCTTAATTAAATGGAGTGCCATCATTTTCCACTAAGTGAATATTAAGCTAATTAAATCATTATTAGTGACTTAATTAACTTAATTAATGCGTTAATTATCTATATATATGCTTTGATAATGGGAGAGAGAAAAACCTTAATCTCATTATCTCCTCCTTTCACCGTCCATTAAAGAAAGGAAGGAAGCAAATTTTATAAAAATACACTTAAATTAGGTGAATTCTAACGTATAAATACAAGACGGTTGAATTAGATATTATTTAAAAATAATAATAATAATAATATAATTTGAAATATGATATACAACATTTGAGAAACCATTATTTAAGCACTATAAAAACAGAGCTGTCTGATTCTGTTTTAAGCAGAGTATCACACACATTCACGACCAGTGCAAACTAACTTAAACTGTGAAGTCAATCATAACTCGAGAATATGTATTAGTAAGCAGTACTTCTAAGTAGCTAGATTAGAGTTTAGGGAAGTATACACCTTACACATTGTGCTGCTATATCATTTCAGATGCGAGGGAACAAACAGAAAGCACAGATGAATAGACTTAATGACAACACCATCTCAGTTTAGCAAATGATACACAGAAAAACTTCCCTGTGGTTGCAACATGAATCAAGAAAAAACATGGTTTACGCATTTGAATTTAAGGAATAAAGCCTAAAAACAAGAGTTGATGATCTCGAATCAAACCATTAGCACAACGGATAAAATAATAAAGGAGATGCAAACATGTCAACAAGTACCAATTGCTTCCAAGAATAAGATCTAAAAATGAGCTTTTCTCAACCTTCTATGAAGAAGTAAACCCAAATCCTACAACACAACCACATTGGCAGGTAATTGGGGTATAGTTTAGGGAGAAAACAGCAATAAATCAATAGAATTACACATTGATAATCAGCAGAAGGATGTGATTGACTTCCTAAAACAAGCTCAAAAATTATACTCAACTACCATGAAAACATTTCATTCATTTCTCAAGCAGAATGACTGCTAAAACTTGCATTTCCCATTCATCTCCCACTTACCAAACAGGGCACTACCAAGACCTGCATTTACCACTCATTTCTTACCATCCAAGCAGAAGCACTACCAAGATTTTCATTTAAACAGGTAATATAAGATGCAAAAAGGGACCTTTAAAGAAACACAGTAAATAAACATCACATCTAGAGCGATTTGAGGATCCATAAATGTTAAAATCGTCTAACTTGACCTCAAAAACAACCTCTGGTGAACAAAAATCGGCAAATTGTCCAAAACATTAAAACTAAACAAAAATTAAAAAAAAAAAAAGGAAAGTTAAAACGGGAGAATAATATTGATAATAAAAGAAAAAGAAAACAAACATTCTCACTCCAGGGGAACATCGACATCGCCATCGTCGATTTCCTGCTGCAAATCCTTGGGGTCTTTGCCATCAACCGTACATCCCACGGAGACGCAGGTGCCCAGAATCTCCTTCACCGTACCTCTTAAGTCCTTAGCCATCGACCTTGGCCTCATTACTTTAGCAATCTCGATGACGTCATCAAGGCCGATGTTCCCATTATGCTTGATGTTTTTGGTCTTCTTCCTATCCCTCTCAGGCTCCTTCAAAGCCTTGATCACCAGCGCCGCCGCCGACGGGACAACCGTGACTTTCGCCTGACGGTTCTGGACAGTGAGCTTGACGGTCACGCGGAGACCCTTCCATTCCTTTGCGGTTTCCTTGGCAATATCTTCACCGATCTTTTTGGGAGATAGACCGAGTGGACCGATCTTCGGAGCAAGGGAACTAGCAGCTCCGACTTCGCCGCCGGTGACGCGGACGAACACATCGACGACTTGTGTTGGATCAAACTTGGGCGGCATTGTTGGGCTTACTCTTTGATGGAGGATAAAAGGAGGATTAGGGTTTTCAGAAATGGAAGAGTATAAAAGGGTGGAGTAATAAAGCTAGGGTTTTTCAGTTTCTTTGATTTATTGCCCGATTTAACCTTCAGTGAACTCGGGGAAATCGAAATCTGATGGGTATGTATGTAATTTCAGGTGTATTGGGCTGTGCAATAGGTGAGACTTCGATGTTTGGGCTTATCCTCAATTGGGTTCCACTTTATATATAAGGCTTGGACTAGGTGATATCAATGCCTTTTTTCTTTTCGAAATATCAACACCATATATAGATATTTTGATTTCGTGAAGTAGATATCCAAAATTGTTTAGGTTGGTCTATATTATTTTTAAAAAATATTTTAAACATAAACAATTTAATATAATTTTAAATACTTATTTAATTTCATACTCTATCATTTTCTTTTCAATCGAAATAGTTAGGGCCAATTTGGTATTATTGTTGTAGTGCAGAAGCTTTTAAATGGTTGCATTCCGGAAAAAAATATTTTTAAAAAATACGTGGAAAAATATAGTTTATTAATTTCTGAATATTTAGCATTGTTATAAAAATTTAAGATTGAAAGTTACAATGCCCCATATTGGAAAGTAAAAAAATCCATATCTTCATTTCATTTTCTTGTAATCTTTTATAGCACGTGTTGAATTTTAATAGTCTCGCGGCATATTATATTTCAATTTATTTTATATTTTATATAATTTAACATAGTTATATAAGTGTAATATTGAATTTATATAGATGGAATGTTAAAATGATAGTTTTTTACTACAATTAAAATAAATTTACAATTAATTCTTTAAATTCTCAGGCGAAGAGTATAAAATTTATATGTATACGAAAGTTATAATAAGAATTGTTATAAATTCAAAAAAATATATATATATAGTTTGTAGCAATTCAGCATTAACTAATTTCATCTCTCTTTCATTTAATTTTATTAATTATGTTACACTTCATATCTGATCCAAATGCGAGATATTATATTCATTGTCGAAGAAACTCCAAATATAATAATGCAAGGTACTCACTAGAAAATCAAGTTAAAAATATTTTTTATAAAATCATTTCATATTAATCAATTTCAATTTTAATACTTTAAAATAAAGTTGAAAACATTTTGAAACTATTTGTAAGTGTCCAAAGGCATTTGGGACAAAGTATGTCTTTGGAGGTTCAAACAATGTAATACATGGGAGGAAGTCTTATTTGGAGTTGATGTATGGATACAAGTAGAGACTTGTAACGATACAAATCTTTGGTATTGCAAATGTTTAGATTCTACTAGAGTTATTGCTACGCAACTGGCTCCATGTACTGATACAATTATGACTGAGCCTAAAAATAATCTCATAATTTATCAATTTTAACTTGTGACAATATATTATCAAAATATTAACTCATGGGACTCAAAACCAAGTTCAAAACATACAAAATATTCAATAGAACACCTATAAACCTAATGAGCATATACATGTCACAAGAATTACCAAGTTCAACCATCATGTTAGCTTACTTAACACCCAAGATATTGATCATTCTAATGTTCATCCATCGTATAACTATTTCATACATCAAACATGGCATGATATATATACATAAACATATACAACCGTGATCAAAACATACTTAACTTAGGTTACAAAGTTACCAAGAGCCAACAAATTAAAGATAATAAATAAGACTCCAACTATTCATTGTTAACTTAGGTACATGCCACTGCACAACTAGAACCAAAAGGAGTATTACAAATTGTGATTGGGCTGAAATAAGAGTCTTGTATGCTGTTAATATAACATGAGCTCAACAAAACTTATGCATCACCCGCACACAGAATCAAACAAATTCACACGCTGAACATTGGCTAACATAAATCGAAATAAAAACATTAAATCATTAAATAATTAAACATTCTGATAACCTTTAATACCAGTACACTAATTTCAATTCAACACTTAACATATCATGCAATTACATTACACCATCTTGCTTTGAATTATTAATTTAACTTTACAATAGTCTCTTATACAATGTATATATATATATATATATATATACACACCAATGTCGTCTTTTTTCATAATACCTCGTATACCTATATGCATTTTGTATCCATGAATCATTACCAATGTAAATATCATATTTCATACAATGTTTCTTATACCTTATTAGTTGTTTCATGTCACAATTATCTTTCTTGTTCTCAGTGTAGTCACATTTCGTATGTATAATTGATTTTATATCATATTCATAACGAGATCACATATCACATTCATAATTAGCCTCTATTAACTTAATATGAAATAAATGAAATGTACTTAGATTAATCACCTAACACTCCACAATGAGCATATAAGTGTTGATTGAGCATTAATACATCAACATCCCTTAACACTTCACAATATGCATCATAGTGCCAAAATATGCATTGAAGTACAAAAATGAATTGCATCAAAGTGTCAAAATAAATTGCATCAATGTGCCAGAATGCTCCCATCGATAAACACATAAATCCTATGGCATACCAACTATACCTAAATTCTACCCTGTATTCTTAATAAGATAAATCCTTATTATCAAATCTCATCACTATGCATTTCAATATATCTTCTCAATATCCATAATGTTAACATTGCAACTCATATCATGGCATCATACAATTTCACATAAGCAAGTGTAGCAACTTATCAATTAATCTCCAATTGAATGCGGTATAAAGCACATTCATTTACCTTGGACATTAAGTGTACTTTAGGATTGACACTTACTGTTTTCTACTCCAATCAAAACTTTATTTTAATATTTTTATGGGATAAATATCAAATTTGTACTTATACTTTGGTCCAACGTGCAATTCGATACATGAACTTTTATTAGGTGCAATTATACGCATGAAACTTAAATTATGGTTCATATGTATACATAAAACTTCTATTTTGATTCAACTATACACATTCAAAAAATGAATACAAACATTTATTTTCATATTATATTAATATAATTATTTGTGTATACAATATATTAATATAAAATAATGCTAATTCGATAATGTTATTAGTAATTTGTGAAAATTAAATCAAATCAAAATTTTTAGTATAAAAATACACAAAATCAAAGTTCATGTATGACATTGCACATTGAATTAAAATTCATGTATAATTTTGATACTATCCTTATTTTTATAATACAAATTGTTTTACTTTTGTAAGATGGAATTTCTAGTTTAATATTAAAGTGACATGTTAGTAGTGATTAATATAAAAGTTTTCGTCTAATACAATTATAAAAAAATTTATAGGTAGTGTTTGAAAAGTCATTCAGTAATTGGATTTGAGTGTAAATGCTTGTAATTACACAATGATGACATGTTTATGTAACCATTGTAATTGACGGGTCTCACCAGATTGGTTGTAATCGGAGTACCTTAATTACAATTTCCAATTCGTAAGGGGAGGGTGAGAATTGAAATAATTACACAGATAATTACACCCGAATCTAAGTTTAAAAATGTATTTTTATACAACTTATAAAAGTTATATTATAAGTATGAAAATGTATGAGTGTTTGGGATGGTTATGATAAAAAAATTATTATATTATGAATCCTAAAAAAATATATTATAAAAATAAATTGTGTATTTTATAAAATTACAAAAAAATTTATATTATTAAATCTTAAAAATTTTCTAAATTTTTGATCAAAAAGTTTCTTATAAAAATAATTTACAAGTTGTAAAAATGTTTAATATATTGATTTATAAAAATTTATGGTCAAGAAGTACAAACATAACTTATTTACGTGTCCATGCTATATATTATAAAAATAATAAAATTATTCATAAAAAATGTTATAGTTTTTTAATCATAATTTTTTATAAAAAATAATTTTTTTAAAGTCATGACAAAAATCATATTATTTATAAAATATATTATGAAAATTATTGGACAACTTATAAAACTTTATTTATAAAAGTTATATAGTATAAATTATATATATTTTTAATAACTTTACATATTATAAAAATAATTATAGTCTAGTATAAGTCTTCCTCCAAATTAAATTTATATAAGTTTTTATAACTAAAGCTACAAGCTATTTAGAGTGTGAACCCAAATATTATAAGATTGATGCTAATTATGCAGACACAAGCACCATAGACAGCTTGCGAACTCTTTAATTTGATATTCAAAACTTCGAAATATGGTTGAGAAGACATTTGTTGTTCTAAAAAAATATTTCTTATATTAACGTCAACTTAGTATAGCATGAAAAAACAATGTTAAATTGTACTAGTATATTGTATATTTCATATATTCAACCATAGATTGAATTGAGATGATTCATACTTCGAAGAGCACATGGAAGAAGGATATCTTGATAATCTTAATTATGTAGATTCAAATTCAGATGATGGTGAACTCGGTTAAGAAAACCAATCGATGATAATAAGGAGCATACGTTAAATATTAAAGAGGAAATAACGTAATAAATATGCACTAAAATAATTAGATAAAATTGCATATGAGATTTATTTTTCTTGCTATTTTTACTAGTAATTGTATTATAAACTACTTTTTTTAGACCATTATAATGCATCTGATGATTTGATTTTAATTTTTGTTACTTGCTTAGATATTATTTTCATATTAACAAGTTTTTTAGTAATTAATATTTAAAAAATATATAAATTATGTTTTTCAAATTGTACTATTAAACATTATATTAAAAATTATTATATAATTACACTCTATCAACTAAACACCTCTCAAAAATTATAATTGGTAATTATAAAACTCAAGAAAATTATAATTCTTTCTAATTATAAAACAAAACCTTAATATAATAGGTAAACTATCAAAATAGTCACTTTAGTTTGTCTCAGGTTACATTTTAGTCACATATGTTTGAAATGTTACGTTTTGTTCACTTACGTTATCATGTTATAACATTATAGTGTTAATTGTCGTTAATGATGTAATGGTAAGCTAACCTGACATGTATTTTAAATGAAAACTTAAAGTTAAATCATACAATTAGTCCCTATATTTTTTTCATTTTGAGCAATTTAATATTTTTCTTTTATGTTAAAAGAAATGGAGAAGTGAAGAAAATAGAAGGAGAAACAGAAGAGAATGGAAAATAAAGAATAAAAAAGGAAAGTTAAAAAAACATAAAAGAAAAAAAAATGAAATTGCTCAAAACGAAAAAATATGGAGACCAATTGTATAATTTAACCTAAAATTTTTATTTGAAATGATGATTTAATGTGTCACGTCAGCTTACCGTTACAATGTTAAAGGCAATTAATGGCTCAATGACTAAAATATTATAACACGTTAATATAAGTGATTAAAACGTAATATTTCAAACCGAAGCTATTAAAAACCTGAGAGAAACAAAATGATTATTTTGTTGGGCAAAATACCCAAAAATACCAAAAAATACCAAAAAATATATATATTTGCGAAAAAGGGCCGGAAATTTTGAAATTTACAGAAAAGGGTCGTTTCCCCACAAAACGCGTCCACGTCAGCGTGTTTTGTGGGGAAAAAGCAGGAAAACGCGCCCTTGGAGGCGCGTTTTTTGCCACATCAGCAAAGCGCGCTTACGTGGACGCGCTTTGCTGATGTGGCAGAAAGCGCTCCCCCAAGGGCGCGCTTTTGCCCTCATTTCCCATCTGTTTTTAGTGTTAGGGTATGAAATTTTAAGGTTTCCGGGCTAGGGTTTAGGGTTTTTTAGGGTCGTTAGATTTAGGATTTTTTAGGGTCGTTAGATTTAGGGTTTTTAGGGGAAAATTAATGGAGTAGATTAGGGTTATTAGGATTTAATAAAAATATATTTAGGGTTTTGTGCAAAATATATTAGCAAAAAAAATTATTTGAATTTTTTTGACAGTTGTATCTGGAAAAATAATTTTGAGAAGACGTTTCTGAACAAACAGTGCCCAAAATGCTTCAAGCAGGATGCACTGTCAGTAAGAGTACTAAAAAGAGCTCCCACGTGGACGCTCTTTTGCTACAGTAGTCTCCGGCAAAATAATTTTAAGAAGACGTTCCTGAACAAACAATGTCCAAAACACTTCAAGCAGGATGCACTGTCAGCAAGAGTACTGAAAAGAGCTCCCACGTGGACGCTCTTTTGCTACAGTAGTTTCTGATAAAATAATTTTGAGAAGACGTTTCTAAACAAACAGTGCCCAAAACGCTTCAAGCAGGATGCACTGTTAGCAAGAGTACTGAAAAGAGCTCCCACGTGGACGCCCTTTTGCTACAGTAGTCTCCGGTAAAATAATTTTGAGAAGACGTTTCTGAACAAATAGTGCCCAAAATGTTTCAAGCAGGATGCACTGTCAGCAAGAGTACTGAAAAGAGCTCCCACGTGGACGCTCTTTTGCTAAAGTAGTCTGTGGCAATCCTTAGACTATAAATCAGCCAAATTCCATTCTCAGGTTGCATAACAGAAATTGAGGCAAAAGAAAATTAGAAACTAAAAATGAGTGAACGTATTAATGCTGTTATTTACTACGATGGTGAGGTTTGTGACACCGAAAATGGTATTGTTTTTTTATCGGAGAACACAACGCAATTGGGTTTTAATCGAAACATAGATTTGTTAGAACTTCGCAAAAGAATTAGGCGTAAAATCTTCGGAACAACGCCAATGAAAGTTCATTCAATTAAGTACAGATTTTGCGCTTCGGTTGATCCGATGAGATATGAATCATTCGACATCAAAGGTCCTCGGAGCTTTGAGGCGATGGTGGAGACTCATCTTGCCAGTGGATCACCCTATCTTGAGGTATATGTACAATTTTCATCACCAAGTGATCTTCCTTCGACCTCAACATCTACTTTTGTTCGAGGGGAATACACGACCCCAAGCCGACACTCTGTTAGTAGGAGGCAGAATACGGAAGTGCCCATGTTTGGTGGTAGTATGGAAAACATAACCCCTGCACGACACTCGGTTGGTGGATGGGACATGCATATCCTTCCTTCGATGTCCGATGATAGAAATATGTATTGGGGAATGTCATCAACTTCTAGTGGTTGGCAATCCACATATGATTGGGAACGTTACGAAAGATGTTTGAAGAGGGATAGTGTACTCCACACGACATCCACCGATGAGGAGCCCTTGTTCGTTGCAGATTATGGTGGATCAAATGATGAGTCCGATGTGGATCCACCTCGAAAGCCCGGGCCCGATGGTGCAGAAGTTGGATTATTTTCTGAACCGGAGCCTGCTCCAACAGTACCTGAAGATGTTGAGGGCGGTTCAGACGAAGAAGAAGATCCGCTATTCAGGGTGTACTCGCTTCCAGCCCACATGCATAATATCGATCTATCTCAAGATGATGCATTGGAGTTTCCTGAACTACCACACCGGACGCGTAACCGTACAACTTCGTCGTTGGATTCGGGCGAATTAGAAGTTGGTAACGAGTTTTCCAACAAGGATGCTTTTCTTTCTGCATTGAAACAATACAGCATCAAGAATGGGGTTAACTAAAAAATTGTTAAATCTAAGCTCGATAAGTACGAGGTAAAGTGTGCAGTGCAAGACGGTTCATGTTCACGAAAAATCATGGCCTCGTTGAGGAAAAGGACAGGCTTGTGGGAGATCAAAAAGTACAAAGGTCCACATACATGTCTTGCCAGTACAGTATCACCATGTGTTCAACGTTTTTGAATAATACTAATATTTAATAATGTTGACAGGTGTTACACAAGATCATCCAAAGATGTATTCAGAGATGTTGGCTAACCTAATAATACCGACGGTGAAGGCTGATCCCAAGACTACAGTGCCGACCTTAATTGGTAATATTCGTAGCCAATTGGGGTACACGCCCTCTTACAGGAAGACTTGGATAGCCAAGCAGAAGGCGTTGGAAAAGTTGCATGGTCGGTGGGACGATTCATATAATGAAGTGTGGCGGTGGTGTCAGGTGCTGGAGAGATATGTCCCATGCAGTATAACAGACCTCGAAACTGAACCGGCGTATTACAACGATCGTTTGCTCCGTGGATGCGCAGTGTTCAAGCGTCTTTTCTGGACATTTAAGCAATATCGAGATACATTTATATACTACAAGTCATTGGTACAAATTGAAGGTACCTTTATGTATGGTAGATATACGCATCGGCTATTACTAGCTGTGGCACAGGACGACAGTGGGAGAATCCTTCTGATTGGGTTTGCAATAACACCGGAGGAGTCAGCTGATGACTGAGATTTTTTCCTATCTAGGTTAAGGAGGCATGTCTGCCCCTAACCTGATATATGCGTTATATCGGATTGGGGCCCTGGAATACTAGCCGCAATAGAGCGACAAGGAAGCCTGTGGCATCGCACACACCATCAATATTGCCTAAGGCATGTTGCATCTAACTACCACGGACAACATCGATCTACAAATCAACGACGACAAGTGACCAATATGGGTATGGCATATTTATTAATATAATTTCGTTTGTAATATTAAATATATTCTTAATTGAAGAGTTGTATGTAATATTCGCTATCAACTTATATTGGTAGGGTACGAGATCAATAAGGACCACTTTCAGGAGATGTTGACAAGTTTGCGATCAGTTAACGAAGAAGGCACAAACTACCTGTGCAATATTCCTTTCGAACAGTGGACACAAACATATACGGCGGCCTACGATATGGTCATATGACCTCAAACTTGGCCGAATGCATAAATTTTGTTCTAAAAGGAACGCGTCATTTGCCGATAACATCAGTTGTGCGAGAGACATATTTTCGTTTATCGGCACTATTTCCGAAGCGAGCAGCGAGTTATAAAGGCCAAATGCAAGGAGGCCGTGTATGGTGCGCGAAGGTCTTGCGAGAAATTAACAGGGGTAAGGCACGGGTCAACATCATGCACACAGTGTGTCACGATCGCGACAACCTATGGTTTCGTGTAACGGAGTTTGATAGACCGAACCAAGGTATTGTTGGCGGGCAGTATCGTGTACACTTGATAAATAGGACCTGCGACTGTGGGATATTTGATGCACTTTGTTACCCATACGCTCATGTACTTGCGGCTTGTCAGAATCTCCGTCTTGATCCAATGAGCTATGTCGACGAAGTGTATAAATTAGAAAATATGTACAACGTGTGGAGACACGTATTTCCACCAGTCCCGGATGAACGTAAGTGGCCGTCGGTATCGCTTGCACCGTATAAGCTGTTGCCGGATAGACAACTGAGGAGCAAACCAAAAGGTCGACCTTGGTCGAGTAGAATACGCAACAATATGGATATCCGAGAAACGAGCAACCAACGTAGGTTGTGCGGATGGTGTAGGAACCCAGGCCATACATCTCACTCGTGTCCAAATCGGAATAGTTGACAGTCTTCTTAACTTTTTTTGTCTCTTGGTGTCTATGTAAATTTTATTTATTTGTTGATGAAAACAGTGAACTTTTGTATAAGGACTAATTTGGATAAACAAACTTTAAGTTACAATAAAAAACAAATATTGGACTTTTATTTTTAAAATTAAATTACAAAAAAAAATTAAACAAATTCTATTTTATTAAAGATATTAAAATTAAAATAAAAAAAATAAACAACTATTATTTTATTAAATATATAAAACTAAATTACAAAAAATAAAAAACAACTTTTTAATTTATTAAATATATTAAAACTAAATTACAAAAAATAAAAAAAAATTATTTTATTAAATATATTAAAACTAATTTACAAAAAATAAAAAATAAAAAACAACTTTTAATTTATTAAATATATTAAAACTAAATTACAATAAAAAATAAAAAACAACTTTTTATTTTATTAAATATATTAAAACTAATTTGCAAAAAATAAAAAATAAAAAACAACTTTTAATTTATTAAATATATTAAAACTAATTTACAAAAAATAAAAAATAAAAAACAACTTTTTATTTTATTAAATATATTAAAACTAATTTACAAAAAATAAAAATAAAAAACAACTTTTAATTTATTAAATATATTAAAACTAATTTACAAAAATAAAAAATAAAAAACAACTTTTTATTTTATTAAATATATTAAAACTAATTTACAAAAAATAAAAACTAAAAACAACTTTTAATTTATTAAATATATTAAAACTAATTTACAAAAATAAAAAATAAAAAAAAACTTTTTAATTTATTAAATATATTAAAACTAATTTACAAAAAATAAAAAATAAAAAACAACTTTTTAATTTATTAAATATATTAAAACTAATTTACAAAAAATAAAAATAAAAAACAACTTTTATTTTATTAAATATATTAAAACTAATTTACAAAAAATAAAAAATAAAAATAAAAAACAACTTTCTATTTTATTAAATATATTAAATATATTAAAATTAAATTACAATAAAAAATTAAACAATTTCTATTTTATTAAAGATATTAAAATTAAATTACAAAAAAATAAACAACTTCTATTTTATTAAATATATTGACACTAATTTACAAAAAAATAAACAATAAAAAACAATTTTTTATTTATTAAATATATGAAAATTAAATTACAATAAAAAAATTAAACAATTTCTATTTTATTACAATTAAAAAATAAAAAAGCCGGTCCGAATCAATGTTGATGCCGGTCAGAATCAGTGCCACATAGGGGTGTTCGGCGGTTACGCGCTGGATTCCTCCTTCTTCTAGCTTTCGGCGGGGGTCGTGGAACCTCGGGTGGGGATTCTAGTTCCTCCGGCAGTGGGTCTGGTTGTGGGTGTTGGGAGGATGACCTACGTTGACAAAATAAAGACTGGGGTGGTGTTTGCATAAACCACGGCGGGGGTGTCTGAATCCCGTACGGCGAAGGAGACTTGTAAAAAGAAGAGCTCCTCGACGGCGCCTCGTGCGATCCCTCGTGCGACGGCGGCCTCAAGATCGGCTGGCTAGTCGGAGTAGTCAGGAACGGACTCGAACCGGGCCATGCACTCTAACCTGGGGTGGGACTGGGAAAATGAAACATATATGGGCTAAGATACATGTAAGGGCTACGGTACGCACCTGGCATAAAGGCCAAAGGCTGTGATGTCGGTGTCGTCGGCTGAAGTGTTGGGCCGAGTGACTGTGTTCGCGCCGTTGATGGTCCCGTCTCATCACCCTTTCTCCTTGGATTTAAAGGGCCCCGTCGTTCCCTTTGTTGACGAAGTTGCCGTCGCCTCTCCTCTTCCGACAACAAATACGGCTTACTATGGATCCTAAACCATGGCATGTATTCCGGAACGCACACTAAATCAGGAACGACGATCGGTTCCCGAATAGGTAAATAATCGTACCGGTTCTCCCACATCTCAATATATACAGACCAAAATCTTGCCCAATCCATGTGCAACTGCCGTAAGTCGACTTTGTGCTCATCATCGAGCACCTCAGGTGGCACTGGAATCGGTTGTCGGAATCTAAATTGACGTAGAACCCGATCTGACTGGTGCATCTCCACGGTGGCATAGTTGATCAATGGGACCTTCACGTGCCAAATGTTTGGATTTAGCAAGAACTCCTCCGAAATTACTGCCCGAATTGCCGGATCCTCGTACGGTGTCCATTGTAACATGACCAAAATATTAGTTATATACATAATACTAAATACTAAATATGAAATACTAAATTATAAATACGAAATTCAAAACTACAATTTTATTACGAAAATATATTTTATTTAATACTTACTTGTGATTCCGACCGTTGGCATATATATCTTCAAGGGAGGTAGGTATTCCAGCATAACTCGCTGAATTGTTCCACCTAATTAAATAAATTTTTAGCATACAATTATACTATAAATCTAAGTAATAATTGTAAAATATAACATTAAATTTACCTCGTAATCAGTGGGAATGTATATGAGTGGTCGAGTCGAGGACGTAAAAATGGAAATCGAAACCGTGCCCATGACTGCAGTAGTGATAGGCAACCTCCGATTTTCTCTTTGCTCGGCCGCGTCGCTCCGCACATCTCCCGATACAACTTTGATAGCATGGCAGACCCCCAACTCAGTTCACCGGCTGCTCTAAAATCAACAAGTTTCAGCAGCCATCTCAAGTGTACGAGGTTTCTAGACAGGTCCGGCATCAGATAGCTTCCAATTATCTCAAGAATGTATGTCCGAACATACGGTATTCTTTCTATTTCGGCCGAACCATCATTCGACTCCGGGAATGTGTCTCGTAACCAGGCCATATCGATTCGACCTCCATGAATGTTATCCGGAATGGCACCCAGAAGCTCGTAGCATACGCCGGTCCAATCGGTAGAAGTTGCGGACCCGGTGACTACGGACTCGTCCACTGGCAATCCCAATTGCAACTGCACATCTTCCAGAGTGATAGTACACTCTCCGCATGGAAGATGGAAAATGTGCGTCTCGGGTCTCCACCTCTCTATCAATGCACTGATTAAGTTTGGCTCCAACTTGATCCTCTGGCCTATTGTGGCCACGTGCCAAAAACCTGCTTCCTGCAGGTAATTCTCGATCAACGGTGATGGGGGACCAGGCATGTTGCGAATATAGCATTGTAACACCCGATCTACAAACTGTTTAAAAAATTATAAAATAAAAATTAATTAAAATTGCATAAACATAAAAAATATTAAATAGTATTGAAAAATTAAAATTAAAACTTACCATTTGCATTTGATCGACAGAGATGTGCTTATCGTCCAGACAAATTAATTCCCCGGCCATTTGTAATACAATCGAAAATTTTCTAATTTATCAAAAAAATATATTAAAAAAATTAAAAAGGGCTTTTTTGTAAATATTAAAGGACTATTTTGAAATTTGAGAGTAAGTTTCAAGGACTTTAAGAGAATTTTGAGAGGAAATTGAGAGAAAGTTGAGAGAAAGATGATAGAGGACTAATGTGTGAAAAAAACAAAAGAGTTGGGGGTATTTATAGGGTTTTTTTTTAACCATTAGCCTCCAACGGTCAAAATTTTTTTGACCGTTGCAGGCAAAAGCACACCCTTGGGGGAGCGCTTTCTGCCACATCAGCAAAACGCGTCCACGTAAGCACGCTTTGCTGATGTAGCAGAAAGCGCGCCCCCAAAGCGCTCTTTCCTGCTTTTTCCCCACAAAATGCGCTGACGTGGACGCGTTTTGTGAGAAAACGGTCCTTTTTCATAAATTTCAAAATTTCCGGCCTTTTCCGTAAATATATATATTTTTTAGTATTTTTGGGTATTTTGCCCTATTTTGTTACTTTAGAATATAATTATTAGACGTATCGCTTTTCACGACCAAAGCGGAAAACAGTCGGGGGGGAAACCAACCAACCAACAAAAAAGCGCGTAATCAATACAAGAAATTTTAGGCAGGCAGCGTAGCTGAAAGAGTGCTTCTAGTTATTTTGATTTTATTTCCTGAGTGTGTAAAGCTAAATATCAATGGATTCTGTCTCATCTTCTTCATCTCTAGATGACTCCACCCAACTAAGCCCTGATTCTGATCCCAGAGCTGTGGACCAACGGTTTGATTTATTATCAGTGACTGATGAACCGATCCAATCCGAACCCAGTCATCGAGGAAATGGCGATGGATTCACCAATGGATCCTTGAATCCGGAGAGAAGCACCGGCGACGAAGACGACGATCAATTAGGAGTGGAGGATCAGGAATTGGTTGCCGATGAAGGGCCTTCGAGTCCAAACAGTTGCAGTTACGCCGGTGAGAGAGGGAGCGCCAGCGCCACCAGCGTGTCGAGGATTGATGCAGCGAGTGATATTGGCGATATTGAGATTCAGGAAGTGAGGACCGAGAGCTTATTCGAAGGTATCTCGGATTCTCAGCCCTCCTCTGGGGTGCCCGGTAAACACCGCGTCGACGAGGTGAGCCATTTCATTAACATTTTGTTTTTGTTGGCTTTGTTAATGTGGAGAAAACTTTTTGGTTTAGCTTTTTCTTAACCAAATTCACCAATCATTGCCGTTCATATTTATGAACTGGATTTTGGAATTGAAAACAGATAGGAAGGTTTGAATTAATCAACAACGATTTTATTGTTTGCCTTTCATTGTCAGCATTTAGTTAAAAAAAGAAGCTATTTTCAAGTGTTATTTCTATAATAAACCATGTCTGATTTATAAGTGCAGGATGATGCTTCGATATCATGGAGAAAGAGGAAGAAACACTTCTTTATCTTGAGTAACTCTGGCAAACCAATATATTCCAGGTTTGTTAATAGTTCCTAAATATGCTAGCACTGGAAGGTGCATGATGTGCCAATTACTAGCGGCTGCTTGCTTATAATTCCTATTTCAGTTTCTTTTGTATACTTAACTTGTAGATATGGAGATGAACACAAATTAGCTGGTTTTTCTGCGACACTACAAGCCATTATTTCCTTCATGGAGAATGGGTACTTGGCTGGATCTAGCTTACTTAGATTTTAGTAATGATTCTTTTGCTTAATCAAATGCAAAATTTTCAGCTACTTTCTCCCTTTTTATGTCAGTTCTTTGAAGGAGTTTTAATGTATCGTTGATTGATTGTCAGGGGAGACCGTGTCAAATTGGTGAAGGCTGGAAAACACCAGGTATTGCATGGCTAAATTTTCTATTTCTGGAGATGATATTTATGCTTTTTAGCTTTAGAATCAGTTATTATTAGATTACTTGCATTCAAACTACTTTCTCATTCGCTTAGTAGTTCAGGTTTTTAAGTGCACCTTTTGGAGTTCCTTTCACATATCAAATACTATAGGAAAAAAATAGTGAAAAGCTTCAATTTAATTTCTATTTCACCTTAATCTTATTATTTAATTGATAGTTTCCTTATAGTTGAACTTTAATCCTCTAAAATAATTATTTTCAAGACATTTTATTGGAGAGTTATTGTTTTTGGCAAGAAAAGTGAATGCCGTGGCGTGATGGCAGAAAGTTTTTTTTTTTTTGAAACTTATGACAACTGAGATTGCATTTCACAAGCAACTAAATATTCAATAATCTAATAATTCTATTACACACGAAGACTGCAAAAGAAAGCAAAAATTCTAAACAATATTGTTGTTGAAAATAGGCACATTTACATGAAAAGTGTCTGTTGATTTCATCAAGAAAGCACACAAAACTCTCACTTTTTTCTTATTCTTTTGAAATAGAATGCCTAAACACTGGCCGAACTTAAAGCTTATATATTCAAACATTTTTGTTTGATCAATTGAATAAAATATGGGGTGATGTATTATTTTCATTCAGGTAGTCTTCATTGTAAAGGGACCGATTTATTTAGTTTGCATCAGCTGCAACGAGGAGCCCTTTGAATCACTAAAGGGACAGTTGGAGCTTATTTATGGTCAGGTAGTTTGTACAATAACCCTTGCAAATCTCTAGTTCCTGACTGATGAATTCGGTTGCTGCTGCCTATTCAAGGCTTGTGAATTTCCCTTGATCCTTTTATTTCTCACGCATTATTATTTGGTCACCCTTATATTATTTGTTAATGACAGTCACGCAAAAGTACTTCTCTCAGTCACTGTTGATTGGTTATCAAATGGATGCAGATGATACTTATCTTAACAAAGTCCATAAATAGGAGCTTCGAGAAGAATCCTAAGTTTGATATGACACATTTGCTCGGAGGAACAGATGATGTTTTTTCTTCCCTTATTCACTCCTTCAGTTGGTGCGTTTCTTTGGGTTTTTCCTGCAGATAAATATTGGAGCTCCCCTTTCTGCCTCCATCCCACCCTGCTACCCCCCTCATTTGCTTTCTTGCTTAAACCTACTTTGACTTATTTTAAGGCCGCATTTGGATTACATTGGTGCACGTGATTGGGTCTTCAATCACACCACACAACTCATGGGTAGCATGGCGGGAATATTCTCACCGTGTTGCACCTTCAGTTGAAGATTGGACCCTCATGGGTCCAGTGAAAATTCTCCCCCCTGGTTGCAATTTTCCTTCCAATTTTTACTTCTTTCTTTTTTTACTTAAAAGTTTCTAAACTATATTCTTTTCAAATTATATATTCATTTAATTTAATTAAAAAAATTATATAATTATATAATAAGTACAAAAATAATGAAAATAGGAAAATAAATACATAAAATAATGTAGCAATATCAGTGTCCTTAATGCTCAATTTCTATTATCACTAATAGTTACAGGTTTTTTGCTATCTAAACATATCTTTGCAGTTTGCACTGCAACTCCAGTCTCACTATTATCGTAACTAATTTTGGCACAAGCACTATTGTAATCTCTCCTAGACCCCAAGTCAATTGCGTGACTATTAGTTCTGGTTGTTTAAAAATTTGTCCTATTCTATCCCTCGTTGAAAATATTGATTATGCATTCAGAACAAGGATAATATGTGTTTGTATTTACACATTTGTGTTACTTTCATTTTCCTCCACAGTACCTGAATGGTACCTTCTAACCTTTTCTTTTTTTTTTTTTTCTTAGGAACCCAGCTACATTTCTTCATGCATACACCTGCCTTCCCCTTGCTTATGCAACAAGGCAGGCTGCTGGTGCTATATTGCAAGATGTTGCTGATTCAGGGGTGTTATTTGCAATACTTATGTGTAAACACAAGGTAAAACTCTGGCATCTCTTTTTTCTTATTTTGCTCTGAAAATAAGCTTCAGCATTGTATTTGTTCTTGTTTCTTTCCCTGTTACTTCATAAGAAGTATTTTACTGTTTAGAACATTTTAATGACCCGAAGGTCAATTTCAGGTTATCAGTCTTGTTGGTGCACAAAAAGCCTCTCTTCATCCTGATGATATATTGCTACTTTCAAACTTTGTGATGTCATCAGAGTCATTTAGGTAAGTGGAATAAACTTTTAACTGGTCTTTAATCCCCTTCTATCAGTCAACTCCTGAGAGTCTGAATGCACTTGCCCTCAGAAACACATTACTTTTGATGTTTCAGAACCATCTCTTAGATAATCCTCCTTAGTAGGGAGTGTGGATCAGTAATGTTGATCCTTTTGACTTGGATAGGAGGTGGGCTTTATGCAGATTTCTAGCTAAACATTTTTTGTTCAATAAACAACCTCGATTTCATTATCTTATCTTACAAGTATTCCTCATGTGCCAATTGAATTCTAAATTGAAATTCCAGTTCAGAATTTTTTTTGCATACTTTAAGCAATTAACATGCTTACTAGCACTTTTATTGTTTTGGTGACCATTTTTATTACATAAAAAATAGTTCTTAACAGCCCAAAACTACATTTGGTTGGCAGAAAACATTTTCTATCCAGAACTTAAACAATTGAGTCCTGAGTTTGTGTAGTCTTTTCATTTTTTATTTATTTCCTCTTTTCCTTCTATATCTAGCAGATTTAATGTTACATTGATGCTAATGATTTTGTGGGCTTTTTACAAATGATCTCTTCGTGCTTTATGCAGGACATCAGAATCATTTTCTCCAATTTGCTTGCCTAGATATAATCCTTTGGCATTTTTGCATGCTTATGTGCATTTTCTTGATGTGAGTGACACTTGGTTTGCAATATGTTAAATCTTATGCAACTTCTACATGCAATGCTGTGGTAACTTCTACTTTCTTGTGTCAGGTTGATACATACTTGATATTGCTTACTACTAGTTCAGATGCCTTCTATCATCTTAAAGATTGCAGGTAAACTGTATGTTTGTTTGATTATGATATTAATGAACTTAGGGTATAACCTTCCTACTATTTACGACAGTTGATTGTATATCTTGAGGCTGACTTATGTCCATCTGACAAAATGGAAATATAGCCAGATTTACTTGTCTCTATGCCTTCTGTATAGAAATATAAAATGTTTATTTTGTTCCTCTTGGCAATTGAGAAATTTGACTGAAATTTTATAGGATACGCATAGAAACAGTCCTCTTAAAGTCCAATGTTCTTAGTGAAGTTCAGAGATCACTGCTAGGTGGTGGGATTCGAGTTGAGGATTTGCATGTTGCCCCGTTGCCTCGATCTGGACCATCACCTCATCAAGTCCAGCAAATACTTCAAACAGATTCTCCTGAGAGGCCTAGGGAACCATTTGTTGGCATTGGTGGTCCTGCTGGACTTTGGCATTTCATTTATCGCAGTATATATCTAGATCAATATGTATCCTCAGAGTTCTCACCACCACTGAACAATCATCAGCAACAGAAAAGGTAAAACTGTTGAACTTGTACCAGTTCAATTTGTACTTATTTCATGTTGAATCAGTATAGTATATTTTGCTTTATGATAGTTGGTAGGGTAACTGGTTTTTTCCGGTTCAGATTGTATAGAGCTTACCTAAGACTGTATGCTTCCATGCATGATAAAGGAATTGGGCCATACAAAACTCAGTTCAAAAGAGATGAAAACTATGGTAACTCTCTCTCTCTCTCTCTCACACACACACACACACACATTAATTTTGCTGACGTCTATTATAAACTATAACTAACTGGATGAAAGTTAATTTTTTGGTTTGATGTACCAATGTCTATTGAGACAAGTGGTGAGGGGCTCGATGCCCCTTAAGCAAATTCTTGGGTTTGAGTCTTGTGGATGGAGAAAACAACGTTGAGAGAGCTTTCCCTGTTTAAGGGTCCGGCCCAACTTGGCTTGGATTTAGCCGGAGCCCAATGTGACTACAACTACAGGACAGTTGGGGGTCTCATACAAAAAAAAAAAAAAACTTCTTGGTTTTCTGTTTGAGTGTCTCTCACTGTAGTCCTCCTCCTTAATGTTCTCTGGTTAACTGACAGCAATTGCTTATTACAAGTTATCAGTTTGCAGTTTCTATTTTACAGCCTTCATAGAATTAATGTGATTAATTTTATTTGTCAGTTTTACTATGCTGGGTCACGCAGGATTTTGAACTCTATGCGGCATTTGATCCCCTTGCAGACAAGGTTTGCTTAGCGTGTTCAAAATTGAAATGACGTCTTAAGTACATACTGAATACATCTCCGTGGAAAAAGCTTTAAAGTTCCATTTTTTTTTTATGTGCAGGCAGAAGCCATAAAGACATGCAACCGGGTTTGTCAATGGTTAAAAGATGTGGAAAATGAGATATTTTTGCATGGAGCAAGCCCTTTTTCATGGTGATAACTGATAAGTCAATCCGGTTATACAGCATGTACTCTAGTTTTTTTTCCTTTTCAATTTGCTCTTCATAGTAATTCCCCCCCCCCCCCGGGTCATACACTTTAGAATTTCTACTCATAGTTAGCTAGCTGGCCATTTGTACGATTCATCTTCCTAAAGATTTGCCTCTTTTTCATCAGTAACATAATAAGTCCTAACGTGCTAGAGAAAATTTAAAATTAGCGATACTCTTTCATTCTTTCAAACTGAGGCCTTGTTTCGTATTGGTTTGGATGATAAATAGAGGTGAGACAAATAGCTCATTATGTGCATATTTTCCTAGTATGACTTTAGCTGAACTATTTTTTTTTTTGGGGGGGGGGGGGAGGGGACAAAGAAGATTATTGGAAAGTTGAAGAGAAAGGGGTTGCAGATCTTAAGGTTTGAATTCGAGATCCGTATTACATCATTTAAGGTTATTGCATGAACTAAGTGAAGACTGTGAAGTGAAAGGTAGTCTTTGGTTTTGCAGGAAGTTCATATTTAAGAAACTGATCTAACCTTACAAAATGAGGTCTTGATGGGGTTTTTGCTATAAAACACAAAAACGTAAATAGTTTTTGAATTTGATCCCACTGAATATTAAAACTCGTCTTTGAAATTCGTTAGTGACAATTTCGTCATTTCAAGTTGGTCAAAGTTCATGGATTCAATTCTGGAGATTATAATTATCATTATCATTAAAGTTTGTTTGCTCCCCACTTAGTCCACGATAATGAAATCTTAGTATGTTGTTTTATTTTGGTGGAATGACAATTAACTCCTTCATAAACTCGAGTACTTTTAAAACCATAACTAAAATATGGTATGAAAAATTATATTTATATGAAAATATGATAAAACTAAGGATATATATGTATTAAATTTTACTTAATAAAAAATATTAATATTTTAAATGTAAAAGGAAAATTAAATTAATAAAGTAGAAATGCATGGTGCAGGGTATATCGGTGATTGTGCATGGACCGGGTGCTCTGACTCTGACTGGGGGGCATCATCATTTTATTTTTATAAAAAGAGTGCACTATACTACTATATATGGTGTGGTCATGGAGGCCAGGCCTAGGCCACCTCTTTTTCATATTCATCATGGAAAAAAACCAAACCCAATAATACTTTAATTCATTGGCTCACGTGATCACCCCCATTATTTATTTATTATTTTTATTTTGTTTGAACCATTATTACTTTTTTTGACAATTATAATGGGATAATAATAATAATCTTTTCTTATTACTTTTCAATTATTGTAAAAAAGTCATTTTAATTTTCTTTTAGATAATTTTAGTTAACCTTGCAAATATAGCTAAATCCTTTTTATTTGTGAAGAAAACCTTTTTTTTATCTAAATTTTTTGTGTTTCGTCTTTTTACACGAAGTGTAGTTGGATAATTTATAGTGGGAATAATAATAATGTCCTACAGTCATTAATTGGGTTTGGACTGTCTAGCCAGACCTAGCATGGCGAGATTTAAATAGCCTCAATACTAGTTTTCTGTTTATCTTTAATTTTGAGCTGTAACTTTCACACATTCAATTCTAGTCATCACATCCATGAAACTCCTTTTCTACTTTTCAATCTCTTCCCATGGTTCTTCTGATAATTCAAAATCATCTCAAGTTTTTTTTTTAATTTTAATTCTTCGATAATAGTTTTGGCTCCTATTAAACTTGAAATTTCGTCCTGTCAACCCCTGATGCGAGCAAAGTTATCCCATTTTTTTCATCCACGAAGACAATTTTTGTTGGGTCAAAATGAGAGAAGAATCACTAAGCAAATAAATCAAGTGATACTACTCATTGAATCAATAAACCCATTGAATCAGCAAATAAAAAAATCAAATGATACTAATTGAATCAATTAAAATGAAAAAAAGATAGATGGAGGAGGAAAACAATATAGAAAATCCAGCAAAAAAGATACACAACTCACATACATCATCCATGCATGCATGCAATTGCAGCCTAATGCTCAGTTGACCCCAGCAATTAAAGAGCAATATAATAAATAAATAATTAAAGAGCAATATATTAAATACATAATATCCCATTAAAATACACCATCTCCTACAAAGCAAAGCCCTTCCTTTCTGATTTCAGTTTTTCAGCAAAAAAAATTCACCTTTTCTTTTCTTTGTTTTTTTTTTCTCCACCTTTCTTCTTCTCCAATGCAAAAACCCTAAAAACCTTGAGCTTCATACAACCCATTTCCTATGACAACCCGACCCGATCTGGGTCCTATCCCATTTCGCCTTCCTCTTCTACCCGAAGTAGATAAACCCCAGGAAGAAGAAGAGTGATAATTTTTTTAAAAAAATTAGAAGAGTGAAAATAGGAAAAGATTTTTTTAGAGAAATGTATAAAAATCAGCTTCAAGAGCTAGCTCAGAGGAGCTGCTTTAATCTTCCTTCCTACACGTGCATTAGGGAAGGTCCAGACCACGCACCGAGGTTCAAGGCCACCGTTAACTTTAACGGCGAAACCTTTGAGAGTCCTCACTATTGTTCTACTCTCCGTCTAGCAGAACACTCCGCCGCCGAGGTCGCCCTTCAATCCCTCTCTAGTCGTGGACCCTCTCACTCTCTAGCCGCTAGAGTCCTAGTAAGTTTCTCAAAGCTTTTTTTTTTGCTAATATGCGTCTCTTAATTTAAGGCTTAAATTTGTGGGGGGGAATTTTTTTTTTACGAAGCTCTTTTTCTTTTGTTTGTTAAGTTGAGCCATTGTGGGTGATCGGCGTTAAACCACGTTCACCGGAGGTTCAATTCAGGTGGTTGGGGTGGGGGAGGATAGAGGAGTGGAAATTACCGGAAAGTCCTTCGGGGTTAATGAATTAACAGAAGGCAGTGGGGGGTTTTCTTGACTTTTTAGGTGATGAAAGCGAAATTTTATTTAATTTCCATGGAAATGAACAATGGGAACTGGGGAAGTTTCTCTCTTCATGGTATTGAATGCCATAATTAATAACAACTGTGACTTTCTTTAAAAAGTAATTCTCATATTTTGGGAAACAGCTGTACTTCAATAATCGGGGTTTTATTGGTGTAATTAATGGCTTAATCACGGGTATTCCGGTCATTAAAAAATAATTTATTTCCGGCCGTCTCGGTTGACTGTCTGGAGAAATAACCGTAGAGAGGGCAAAAATTAATGTTTCAAACTTTAAAAAAAAAAAAAGGCGTCTTAATTTCCTGCAGACTCAATTAATTCGAGTAGTTGTATGAGCACTTGTCGGTGCAACCCAAAAAAAAAACCCCATAAAGAAAAATAAATGTAAAATGCAAATGAAATGCTTTGTTGATTTTTCTTCTTTTTTTTTTGGGGGGGGGGTCTGATTTTCTTCCATGGATAAAAAAAAAGTTTTGCTTTAAGCAGATGTGTAAAATTTGAATCTTCCAAAAACTAAAGATGTCACTTTTTAAAACTAGCAAATGTTGATATGAGATTAAGTTAATATACCGTTGGACTCGGCCTTGTTGAGACTTGAATTTTAGTGCATTTGTAATGTGAACTATAGATGTAGTGAAAGAGGAGTATATAGTTATGATCAAGCTGATCGGAAAGTATGTTTACGTAGGACTACAAAGTTTGTATGAGAGACATTTTAGATGTTCATCTCATACATCATCTATGATGGTTGTTGCTACTTATGTTTATTGGCTGATACCTTTCTGGTCTTGTTCTATCTTGCTAAGTTGCTTGCACATTTGTTCGATTTTCACCTCCCGGTAGAAGTAGTTTGTGTACTTTAAATTGTGTTCAGCTTATGGTGTCCAGTCCGTGGATGAACTTGGATATTGGTAAATTGTTGTCATCTCATTCAGTTTGTATAGGTTAATACCTTTTTTATAAGAAAACGTGGATGAACTTGGATATTGGTAATTTGTTGTCATCTCATTCAGTTCGTAGAGGTTAATACCTTTTCTATAAGAAAACTTTCAAATTTAAAAGAAGGGTAGATTATGGAGATTCTTTTGTGGGGCTTGATACTGATATTGCTTCATGATGTTAGGACGAGACAGGGGTTTATAAGAACCTCTTACAGGAAATCGCACAGAGAGTTGGAGCTCCATTGCCTCAGTATACAACATTTAGATCGGGCCTTGGGCATCTACCCGTTTTTACTGGAACAGTTGAATTGGCTGGAATCACATTCACCGGGGAATCTGCTAAGAACAAGAAACAAGCGGAAAAGAATGCTGCCATGGCTGCTTGGACTTCTCTGAAACAATGTGAGTCCATTTTGTGGTTAGAAGAATTATCAATCTCCTCATGTTTGAGCTGACCTATAAATGCTGTATGCAGTAAGTACTAGTGTGACCCTAAAACTGAATAATATTGTCTTCTTTTTGTCAGTGGCGAAAGAAACTGCAAGTTTTTCATCAGAGCCGGAGAACAATGATGAGCTTGAACAGATCACAATAGCTCGAGCATTGTTGAATTACCGCATAAAGGAAAAAATGGCTATGGCGAACTCCTCCACTGCCCCAATACCATTTACAAAGAAGTTTCCGATTCAGAATCCAAGACCAACAAGTCCACAGCCTCCTGCTACCACCTCAAAAATCCTTCCGTTAATTTGCCGGAAGGTGGTTCCTCGAAACAGATCTATTTCAGCAACAGCAAGTGACAAGCCCATACTGCCGTCGTCGCAAGCACCTGAAAGCCGTGGGCCTCGTATGCAGAAATTCCCTTTGGTTGGGGCAGCTCCATATGTTCCCATCCAACAGTTCAGGACACCTTGCCATGGCATTGCTCCTCCAGTGACAATAAGAACCGCTGTGCCTGTTTTCTCTGCGCCTCCGCGTCCAGCACCATCTGCAGTATCCCCTCAGCCACCAGCATCTGCGGTTCCTACTCAGCAAGGACAGTCCGGTCTTTCCTCTCAGCCACCACAATGTGCAGCTTCCCCTCAGCAGCCACCATCTACAGTTCCACCCCAATTGCTACGTATCCCTCCACCTGTCACTATTAGGCAAGCAATTCCAGTATTTGCTTCTCCACCAGTACGAAAACAAGATACTCCACCAGTTATAAACGAAGACACCACAACTGCCACTAAATCACATGCTCAAGTAGAGGAAGATGCAAACACAAAAACAAAGAACCTGCAAGAATCTGAGACAGTACAGAGTTTAGAACAACTCAAAATCTGGTGGTAGTGAAGGAGGCATTAAGACAGGAGCCATGGTTGTGTTGAAATCCAGCTTGTTTTGTTACTCTGTCACCTCATCATATGAGTGCTTTTTTATCTTTATTCTTTGTGTTTTTTCCACCCCTTCACTATCCTTTTTTTGTTTTCTTAGAAACTAAACTTTCTGCAGGTTTAGTATCAGCAGTCATATATAATTACAATTAAAGTTAATACTATCTTTAGATTGATTTCATATTTAGCTTATTTTTATCATCCAGGGCCATTCTTATTCAAGTTTATGAATAGAGAGAGTTGGAGTGTAGTTGACTAAAGGATACCAAAAAAGAAATTAGAAAGTTGACATTTTAAGCTGAAAATAAGGGTATGAAACAATCCAGAAGGGAATAGCAAAATATTGTAGATGAGATGGTCGGTCCCAATGGGACCTCGAAAGCCCTTAAGTCCCTGGAAAGTGGCCCCCCTTGTGAGAGGACAACGTAAAAATCAATCAGTTCAAACTTCAAAAGGGTTTATTGGCTTGTTAAAAAAAAACACACATTGCATATTAAGGGCTTTGCTAAAAGCACCGATCTTTTTCTTTTCTTTCTGGGGTTGACAGCACCAAAGTTGAGAATTTTGCCTAACCAAACAAAATAGGTTGTTTTCAATCATCTGAAAAAGAAAAAAGAAAAACCCTTTTAACTGGTCTGTAAACCAGAAAAACAAAACAGACTTTCTTTATTGTTACACACAGTTGAAAAGATAGGAACCCCCCCCCCCACAGACATCTTTACTGACCCAAATGCAATGTCTTTGTCATTGGTCCTTGACTATTAGATCTAACCGAAAACAAAACAAAACAGATGATGTGATGGCCTTTGTTTTTTAAATGCCTCTTTTTGTTGGTTTAGAGAAGCAAGAAAGGACAAAATCATAAAGCCCCCTAACACAGGCTGAGCCTCAGTAGCAGTTCTAACAGTCCCTTTGGCTGCCCTCCTGTCTTCTCCTTCCTTCACAGCCAAAATGGTTTTAACATATGAAAGAATATATTCGCAAAAAAAGGCATTGAAACAACGAAACAAAAAAGTCAAAGTTTGCTGTGAAAGTAAGTAATGCATATTTCAGCAGGCAGGCAGTAGGTGATAGAGTAAAACACAGAATGGCAATTGGACGTGGGGTATGTGAGTGCACTATCGAATTTAGTGGGAGGTAATTAATCAAAGATTCTGTGGGGAAAAGAAAACTGTGAAACATAACGCAAGTGGGGTACCTTAACCTTAGCCTTAGCCTTAGCCTTAGCCCTCGGCTATCTTCATTGATTCCTTGCACTAAACCACAAGACTATTTTGATGTTCTTACAAACATGTTGACCCAACCCTCTCCGTCCATTTTTCTCTCTAGACATTTATAAAGCCTGCAGTTTTGATCAAATGAAAACCTTCCGAAGACACACACACTCACACTGGTTTATGATCTCAACAGGATTGTAATTTGGATGTAATAATAAGAATACATTGCAAAATAGACATGAATAACCAAAAAAAAAAAAAACATAATGGTTTATTTGCTCTTCCAGTTCAAAAAAATAATATTTTTAGCTCCTTGTTTAATTTTTCATTTTTTTAATCATTAAATTTGTATTATTTGTCTAATCACCCAAAAATAAATGAAAAAATTAGTGTCTAATAATTCTGTTGATGCGATATACATATAGTTTATCACACGGATGTGTCAGCAATTATTTTTCAAAAAATATTAAGAATATTTATAGTTTTATAAATTTAATAATTTTTAAATTTTAAAAAATTAATTACTAACGTGGCATCTACTACGTGTATGCCACGTCAGTAAAGTTAATAGACATTATTTTTCCATTTATTTTATGGTGATTAATTTTAAGAATTAAAAAATGATAAATTAAATTAAGGACTACAATAATTTAAAAAAAATAATGAGAATGAAAACATAGGTTGATGCAAAATTGAAAGATTTATTATTTCACTTCAAAAATGGATGTGTAAATGTAGAGTGGGTGACCCATGATATCTCATTTCACCATATTCATTCATAAACATTAATCATAATGTTTGTAGTCATATCAACATAATTTAGCACTTACAATATTTTTAATTAGATTTCATGATATTTTAAGGTGAAGTTTCATGTCAAAAAGAATAGAAAATCATATGGAGACAATAAGCAGCCAGCTTATGTATTTATGTCACAACAATTTTATTTTGAATGGTCCAAATTTGAGAGAGTGATCAAGTGGCTGACCTTTGTGTGGGACCAAATTTCCACTTCAACTAGGACAACCCTTCAAGGTAATGCCACGTCACTCTTCTCTCCTTTTTTCTTTTTCTTTTTTCAGATTAGAGGGATTTATGTGTTAGGTCAAGTACTAATATAATTTGTACTCGTTCAAGTACCATTGGATTTATAATCTTCTCTTACTTCATCTATACTTATAAAGATTCCTTTTATTACACTTTTTTTTAAATATGTATTTTGTCACTTTTAATAATTTTATACTTTTTTATTAAAATTCTAAATATAAATAATTTAATATTTAATTTTTATGTAATATATAATATATAAAAATAAAATAATATGTTACAACATTAAAAATGGGTCAAAATTCAAACTTTGAATGATAAAAATTAAATTCCTAAATTTTTTCTGAATTAATTTCTTGAGATTAATATTTGTATTTAAATTCTCTAAATCGGATTTTGAAGCTAAATAGTGAGATGGAAGTGGGCTTTTATAATTCAACTAAAATGGGCCCAAAAGCACTGGCAAAATGAAATAGTAACCCTCTTCCTCCACCCATATAGCCCTTTCGGCCAATAAGAAAAAAGCAAAAATAAGATGAACAGATCGAGGACGAAGTGGAAGAATATTAATCCCATCGCCTAAAGTTAATATATATGCAAATACCCTTTTGACTTTGTTATTGCTATCTTATGCCATTTCATTCTACTACAAAATGCTTTTACCTGTCTTCCAAACAAAACTTATGTTTGTCCCTATGTTTTTGTTTGGCACTCCAACTTTATAAAAAAATTTAATTTAATTTCTCTTTTAACTTTTTGAATTTTTTAGGTTTATCAAATCATTTTATAATTAATAAAAATATTAATGTTTGTTAACTTTATTGACATAATATACACGTTAATTGTTACGTGTATGTCACGCTAACAATTTCAAAAAATTAAAAATTAAAAATATAATTTTTAATAATTTAATTAAAAAATTATTTTTTAAAAAAATAATTCATTGTTGAAGTGACATCTACATGGCAATCCATATTTTTACCACGTCAGCAATGTTAACAAACATTAATTTTTTTCATCTATTTTGGGATGATTTGATAAATAATGCAAGTTTAAGGGTTAAAAAAGATTAAAAATAAATGAATGACTAAAATAACTTTTTTTATAAAGTTGGAGGGCCAAAAAAATCATTATGTATTTTTCTATGAAAAATGACTAGCTAAATTTGAAAAAAAAAAAGTCAATTAAAAAAATAGGGTTTAGGCCATTTTCTAAAACATTTAGGGAGATATGTTTTAAGATTTTGGGGTTTTCAAGGGGTTTAAGGTTTTTAAGGTTTAGGGTTTTTAGCTGTTTTCTAAAACAATTGCTGCACGTGCCTCGACATGACTAGATTGTATGAGCTATGTTGACGAAGTGTACTAACTAGAACATATGTATAACGTATGGAAATTTGAATTCTCATCGATCCTAAATGAAAGTATTTGTCCGTCTGTATCGAGCATTTCGTTCGAGTTGATATCGAATATTTCGTTGTGTCGCAAGCCAAAAGGTCGGTCGACTTCTACTTGAATACGCGACAATGTGGATATTCGGGAGAGGACAGACCAATCGAGGTTATGCAATTATTGTAGGAACTCAGGGCATACGAGGCCACCATGTCCACACTTGGGGGAATATTGAGGACAAGACCTCATTAACACATTTATTCATTCCTTTGATAGACAGTTTGCTCATTTTTTTCATTGCTTCTCATTTTTTGATAAATTGTGAATATTAATATATTATTGATGTAAAATACTGTGAGATACAACATAAGCAGTTTTTTTCATTTTTCCGTAGATTACAAAAAAATAGATGCATTATTGATATCAACTACATTATGGATGGAAAAAAATTAATATAATACAAATTAAACAAAATTTTTGTGGGAAAAAAAATCATCGCGTCATCGGGCCGAATGTGTGCCACAACTTGGTGGGTATCGATTACGAAACAAATTTCTTCATACAAGTTGAGGTTTCGACTCTTCATCTCTATCGTCTTCGTCTTCGTCTTTGATGGTCTTGAAACTAACTAATATTTCGACAAAGGCAAGCGCACCTATCGAACAGTAGTATAGCTGTGGTGAGTTCGGAATATCGTATCCTCAAGGACTAAAATTACTAGTAATTACTATCTTTCTATTATTTAGCCTAAGAATTAAGAATCCACCTAGACTTCACTTATTACTTTTGATTCATATGATTTATTCACTTGATTTAATCCGTAGAAATCCCTGAATTATGTTAATATCTCTTTCAAGACTAAAAACAACTAACTCTAGGTTGATTAATTGAATTCTCTTTCTAATTAAAACCCCTATTGTCACATTAACTCGATCTATGGATCCCCTTATTAGATTTGACTCTAATCCGGCAGATTTTCGTCGCCCTAGTCATAGGGTTGCAATCAACTCCGCTTAATTGTGTTGATCTACTCTTAAACAGGGACTTTTGCTCCACTGAATAAGCACATTCGACTTGAATTAATAACCTGAATTATCAAAACAAGAATAAGAACTCACAATTAAGAATAAGAACAAGTATTTATCTTATAAATCAAATAATAATAAGATATGTATTAGGTTTCATCCCCTTAAGTATTTAAGGGATTTAGTTCGTTCTGATAGAGGGAAACATCTTAAAATAGGGAAAACAACAAAACATAAGAAAACCCAAAAAACTTCTAAAGAACTTGATGGGAGATTTTCAGTCTTGATGGAGATACTTCTCCTAAGCTACTCCCGACGGCTGTCTTGGAGTATTTTCTGCCTTCTACTCGGTGTCTACTTGACGTCCCCTTTTAGGTTGCCCCCTAGAGTGTTTATATAGGCTTTGGAACTCCTTTCTTGGCCCACAAGTAGCCTTTTCCGAATAGAATTAAACCTAGGGTCGGCAAGGACACGTCCGTGGTCAATAGCCCAGGCCGTGTTCGATCCTGTTTGTCACACACGGCCGTGTGGCCCGCCCGTGTGCAGTGGTCCAGGCCGTGTAGGCCCATTTTGTCCCTTTTTGGCCCGTTTCTCATTCTTTTCGACTCCCTAAGCTCTCCTGAGTGTAAAACATGAAATTAAAGGATTAGAAGCATCAAATTCATTAAATCTAATAAAAATTCATCCAAAAATAAGCCAAGCATAGAGTTAAATATGTGTAAATTATGGTTTATCAGTCTTCATCTCGAGCTCCATCTCTATCTTTATCCTATTCCTCTGTGGTTGAGTGTGGTGTGCTCCAACGTTGCCATCGTATGTCCTCCATTCCACTAACAGGTAATTGCAAAGATAAGCCACCTCGGTAAAACATTGACGATGAGGGTGTTTGCAACACTATCAACAAATAAGTGTATGGTATTGCATAACCCAAATGCAAATAAAATGTTGGAAATTTCAAAAGTGCCGGATACGTCGGTGTTGTTGTCGGCATTGGCATGTAATATGGTGTTGGGGATGGAGGTAGTGCAAAAAAGGTACCCGTAGAAAGTGTTGAAGCAGGGTACGGTGGTGTCTAGCGTGGTGCTTGTGTAAAACTAACGGGGTTAGTGAAAGCAACATTGGAATAATATGAACCATATTGATCGGGAGGTGGTGCAACCCTTGGTGCTTCGTGTTGGGTTAAAGCTGATGATGACTCCATCGAGGCATGCACTCTTGACCTAGGATTGATGTGGGGTTGTCTTGGCATTTTAGTATGACATTGCTTAGTCCTTGCCTCATCAAGAAGATATGACTTGTCGTGATGTCTGAACCATGGCCTATAGTCCGAAGAGGTAGCCAATTCCAGAGTGACAAATGGTTCGTGACTAGGTATGAAATCGTACCTATGCTCCCAAATGTTGATATATTTCTTGTGGAATTTAGGCAAATCTTCATCGATTCTCCCCCACAAGTTGACCTTGTGTAGTGCTTCGATGTCTTGGGGTGATGGCAGAATAGTTTGCCTAAACCTGAACTACCGCATCACTCGATAGGATTCGTGCATCTCCACCGTCACATAAACTATCAATGACACCTTCACGTGCCAGATATTGGGATTGACCAAAAATTTGGTCGAGATGCATGCTTGAATTCTCGAATCGACATATGACATTCAATCAAACTATAGTACGAAATAATAAATTTTATTATCTACATAATATTAACTTCCAAATCCTTAGATAAATATTATATAATTGAAAATTTTAAAAACTAACCTCAGCTTTTGGTCATTGATCTAACGGTAGTTGGATATCTTCATGACTCGTGCGATTATTTCACCTATTCAAATAATATGTTATTTCAAAAATATAATAAAAATAAAAATAATATGATAACTATTTTATCAAATGAATTTTACCTTGTTACGAGTGGGAAAATATAAGGGGTGTTGACTCGGGGACGTAAAAATGGTAACCGGTACCATGCCCATGACCGCAGAAGGAGTATGCAACCATCAATTTTAATTTTTTGTGGTTGTGTCACCCGATACATCTCTCGATACAACATGGCCAACACGCCTGATCTCCAACTAATTCAACCCACTTTTTTTAGGTTGACGAGTTGTAGTAGCCACCTTAAATGTACTGGATTTTGAGATTTATCGGGCATCAGAGCACCACCAATTAACCTCAGGATGAATACTCGGGCGTGTTGTTCTCTTTCAAGGGCACTCAAGGTGTCGCTGAGGTAACCAAAATTATCTTCCAATCATTTTATCTCTATCTGGCTACCAAAAAACTTGTCCGACACCTTGCCTAATAGTTGCTCGCAAACGCTGCTCCAACCGCCAACGACTATTGATCCTATAATAACAGACCCATCCACTAGTAAATCAAATTGTAAAGCTACGTCTTCAAGTGTGATTGTACACTCACCGTATAAAAGATGAAATGTGTGTGTCCCGAATCTCCATTTTTTCACCAATGCACGAATAAGCTTGCGATCCAATCTACACCCCTAACGTACGAGACACGTGTAAAAATCATACCTCTTGCAAGTATCGTTCAATTATACACAGTGCCTTTGATGATAGATTGTGTATGTACGTCTCCAAAATCCGATCTTCGACCTGAATATAAAAGAAATTATAAATTTAATAATATTAACAACTTAATAATGAACTTAATTAAAATTAAAAATATTAAAAATATTTTTTTACCATTTAGAATTGGACGCCGAAAATATGGTTTTCTTTAAAATGAATAAGAGTATTTGTCATTATAAAAATCAATTAAAATGAATAAAATAAGAAATAGAAAATTAAAACAATAAGAATTATAAAGAAATTTAATGAAAAAAAATGATAACTAAAAACTTGAGAGAATGGATGAATTGAAGGAATTAGATTTAAATGAAAAATGAAGAAAATGGTTAGGGTTTATATAGCAAATAAACTAGTTGCCTTTTAGCCGTTGGAGTTTTGTGATTGTTGAAATTTTACCGTTGCGAAAATGCGCCCTTTCCTGCCATATTAGATGAAAGCACGTCCAACAGGATGCATTTTTACTGTCTCTCTTCAAAATTGGCCTATTTCCCTAAATATCCCAAAAAAATGGCCTAAACCCTAATTTTTTTTAAATAAACTTTTTTTAATAAAATTTAGCCAAAATGACTTGTGAAAATATTTAATGTATTTTTTTATATTTGTTTCAAGTAAAATAATTTAGTGGTGAAATTATTATTATTTTTTTTTTGAAAAATAGCTTCTTATTTTGAAAACCACAAGTTATCTTATAGATAATAGTTTCTTATAAGTAGACTTGATCACGAGTCGGATCGATGTAAAATTTTAAACTCATTTTTTAGGCTCGAACTTGGCCCAAAAAATTATCCTAAAATTCTACCCAAACTTGACCCGACCTTATTAATTTTTTTAGATTGTTTTTTATAGAAAAAACATATTTTAAAAAATATAATACATCAAACACTAAAAACATTAAAATAGTAGCAATTTAGCAAGCAAGTGCCTTTAAAATAGTATCAAAATTAATAATAAAACAAGAGTTATACAATATCCAAACAATAACAACAAAATAGTAACAATATAAAAGCGAAATGACAACAAAATAGTAACAATATAATAACGAAATAACAACAAAACAACTTATTCAGGTTGAGACTAGGCAATACCCGAGGCTTGACCCTTTTAGAAAATGGGCTTTATTTTTTTATCAAGCCCATTTTTCGGGCATATATTTTTTCCAAACCCTCCCACTTTTCAAGCGGACCATCGAACCTGGATGGGTGGGTAGGTCTGTCTCTTGATCAATTTTACTTATAAGTAACTTGATTTTTAAATAAAATTTAACTTGAATAAAGCTAAATCTTAATGTATTAATAATAAAATTTGAAATTTTAATAATATTTTAAAATATTAAAAATATTAATCTTGTTTGTGAAAGGTTATTCAAATCCTTGGATACCTCAATTGCTACTTTAGCTTCTCAATCACCTGGTAGACTATTGAATATTTTTTTCACCAATTCCTTGTTAAAATAAATATTCCAAGTGTCTTTAGTCCATTAATGATGTTGATGAGTTAATTTGACATATCTTTGATTCTCTTTTCTAACTTCATCTTGAAAAGCTCATAGCCAGTAGTGAATAGACCAATCTTTGATTTGGCTTGTTCCTTATTGAGTGGTGGTAAGTTTGTCCCAAATTGACATTTTGACATTAGGACATTCTATTTACTCATTTGGCTTTAGTACACAAAAGAAAGCGTGTATGACCTTGACATTAAGTTGAGCCTTCTTTTTGTCAACTTCCACTCATATTCATCATTGGGTACCTCTAAATCACCATTTGATATAATCTTCTATATTTATGGATTTTATTGATTGGGGGTCGATTAATAGTTACTATATTAGGTCTTGAGGACGAAAAGGTGCCATAGGAGGCACAGTTAAGGGTGGATGGTGGATTTGAAGTTGTGGAGCTGAAGGGGTAGCTCCCATAAACCGAGTGAACCATTGGTTTATCATCTGAAAAAAAACATCTCGTACCTCGTTCCCAGGCACTTGTAGGGCTAGCAAACTTTGGGCATCTCCCTAATCGAAAGCAAGAACATTACTATCAACTTCATCAGACATGACTAGATTTGATTCTATATAAGGAAATGGAAGAAAATCTTAGACACTTCAATTTATAGCGGTTCGAACTCAATTGTCTACCTCCATACCTTAGTTTTCCATGCTAAAGAGTTCTCAATTTACTACTTTTAATTATACCTTTCAATGAGAAGATATAACCTTTATAGCACTATTTTTTTCTTAAAGCTTAAATAGAACTCTTTCCCTAGTTTTTATGGCTAAATTAAAATCCTTCCTAATTTTATGACTCAACTCAAACCCAATTTACAATTGGTGAAATGAAAAATAAATAATAACAACCTTTAAAAAGGTGGATATTTACAAGTTTAAACGTTAAACAAAAGGAAAATAGTAATGATAAAAGATATAAAAATAAGCTCCTAGAGATATGTATAAGAGAAAATAAAGAGAATAATGAATTAAAGGTTTTTCTCTTGAGATTTAAGCTTAAATGTTCATCTATTATCTCTTGATGTGGCTTTGACTTGTATTTATATCAAGAAATGTGTTTGTGGACATTTATGGCCGTTGGGGGTGAAATTGTAATTCCCCTCACTCGGTCTGGTTGTCGGAGTCGAGCGATGAGATGCTACAGTCGATTACAGAATAGTTACACACAATTCATAATTCAAATTTCAATTCCATATTAAATAATCACGTATAAATATGTAAATGTAACACCCTAACCCATAACTGTCGCCAGAACAGGGTTACGGAGCATTACCGGAATAAACAGATCAAATACAGACATTTTATATTATTTAACATTCATGTCAGATATTATTCTTAAAGTCCCTTATATGAGCCACCGAGGCCCAAAACATACATTAGAAACAAGGAGGACTAAATCGGGTACTCAGAGAAATTTTCGCAAAACATTAAAATTTTCCAAGGGTGCAGGGGACACACGCCCTTGTAGTTAGGCCGTGTGGCTCACACGGTCAAGAGACACGCTCGTGTCTCAGGCCGTGTGGGTATTCGAAGTAGGGCACACGGTCGTGTCCCAGCCCATGTCCGTACCAGTGTAACTCTCTGACTTGGGTCACACGGCCAAGCCATATGCCTGTGTGCCAGGCTGTGTGATCAATTCTGAGCATTCTGTTTTGAAAATTTGAAGATGCAGGGGACACATGGCCAAAACACACGCCCATGTGCTAGGCCGTGTGTTAGATATGGCTGAGACACAAGCCCGTGTCTATGCCCGTGTGGACGAAAATAGGCCATTTTTAAGGCCACTTTTCTCACCCAATTAGTCTTCCATCTACATAAACACTTTAACACATACACCAGCCAATCCAAGACATTTAAACCAAGCCAAAAATCAAGTCTTATACATGACATATTACTTCATAAATCCATATATCCAAACTTACCTATTTGACCAAAAATACATTTAGACTTACTTATGAAATTTACTATCAATTGTCCATACTTAACACTCATATCAAACATGACATTATCTCATATATATATATATATATATATATATATATACATCAAAATGCATTCATCACAAGCCATTCTAATGGCTAATTACAACCAAAACATTTGTATGCCAAGATTGGCTATTTAAACCTATATATGACGTTATAACCAAAAATTAATTTACTATTTATACCGAAATGAGCCGATGGACAGTGTGATGTGTCTCCGACCAGCTTCCAACCTTAATGAGCTTCCAAGCTACTATAAAATAGTGGAAATAAATTAGAGTAAGCATTTAATGCTTAGTAAGTTCGTATAACAAGAAATAAACTTACCATTTATTTACATTTAAGGTAAGCATACAAAATGCATCCAAGCAATTTGGCTAATAGCCTAAACACACAACTTCATCAACATGTTAGTCATGTATTTCATGTGAATATCAAGAATTAGGATGGGCTCATCAAATATCAAATTTCCATGTGTTTTCAGGTGTATACAGGTAGTATCTCATTCAGATTTCACCTTAACTTATATCAGAACTTTGTCCGTTGAATCATTTGAAATATCGATGGATACACGGTAATACACACGAAGTGTATGAATTAGTAATCCGTCAATTCATATTCGAGAGTGCTCATTAAAGCACATAATTAGGAAACCCTCTCTTGAGCCATATAACGGGAAGCTCATGTGAGCCATGTAACAAGAAGCTTATCCGTGCTATATAACGGGAAGCTCATAAGAGCCATAATAAGAAAGCTCATGCGAGCCAATAACAGGTAGCTCCAAAGAACCATTAATCAGGAAGCTCCGGATAGCCATATATCGGGAAGTTGAAGCGAGCCATATTAGGAAGCTCTTGAGAGCCATTAATCAGGAAGCTCATAAAGAGCCTTTAATCGGGAAGCTCATGAGGAGCCATATATTGGGACGCTCATAAGAGTTGTGGTGTGCCTACAACACATGCAGAATCACAACCAATCGGGATGCTCCGAAGAGTTATTAACGGGAAGCTTGCTGAACCATATAACTGGATGCTCGAGAGGGCTAATAATGGGACGCTCTTTCGAGCTGTGGTGTGTCCACAACATATGCAAGACCGCAACTAATACGGGAACTCAGTATCCATCAAATTTCATTTATTTAAACGAGACTTTATATTTGTCAGACATTATCTGATATGTGATCAATTTCATATATATGACATTTACACCATTCACATATATAACATGCAATTCATACATATAATTATACAAAATTTAGTTACACGAACTTACCTTGACAAGTATTCGTGAGTTGTAATCTACTAATCTGATACTTTTTCCTTTCCTCGATTCAATTCCGTATTTGGTCTATCCGAATCTATATGAGTAAATTTAATTCAATTTAATATAATTCATATTCAATTCAATCCAATTCATATCTTAAGTAAAATTACCATTTTGCCCCTATACTTTTATTTAATTACGATTTCGTCCCTAGGCTCGGAAAATGAAATTCATGCTATTTAATCCTTATTCCGATCCTAGTTGATTTTTACTTGTAACAATAGCAGCCCATGTATTTCACAAAATTTAGAATTTTTCCATGAATTTTATAACTTTTCAATTTAGTCCCTAAATCACAGTTTCATCAAAATTCACTTTACCAAAGTTATTTATCTATCAACATTCTTTCATTTTCTACCATAAAATTTCATAATTCATGCATACTCATCCATGGAAAAACCTTAGTACTTTGATAACTTTACAAATTAATCTCCGAGATAGCTAGATTAAACTATTACAATCTCGGAAATATGAAAATTACTAAAAATGGGACAAGAATCCATACCAAATTGAGCCAAACAACTTGCTTGAACTCAACACCCAAAAACTAGGGTTTCCATGTCTTTTAATTGGGAAAGATGATATAAAATGATGATGTTAGATATTTATTTTATTTATCATCTTTTATTTATTTACTTTCCAATTTAGTCATTTTCTTTTCTTAGATTTCCATGGATGAATCATCATACTTATCTACTAACTCCTCTTAATGCTCTATTTACCATATAATGACCTCCAATTTTGAATTTCATAGCTATTTGATACTTACAGTTACTAGAACTCAACTTTTGCATTTTATATAATTTGGTCCTTTTATCAATTAAACATGTAATTGGTAAAATTTTCTTAACGAAATTTTTATACAATATTCCTATCATACAGTAGACCATAAAATAATTTTAAAATAAATCTTCTTCCGGACTCAGATTTGTTGTCCCAAAACCACTGTTCTGATTTCACTTAAAACAGGTTGTTACAGTAAATCATGTAATGAAATCAAAATCAGATTCAAATCAAACTTATGAAGGCTCTAAAGTTAACCTAGTATTAATGAAGGATCATTTTAAAACTATTGCAAAAATGTAGGCAAACTTGAAAAACAGGGATCACACGGTTGTGTCCCTAGCTATGTGAAAAGTTGAAGCCATGTGTAGCTAGAGTCACACGGTCATGTGGATGAACCCTGTAATAAACTGAGCCCATGTGGAGTGTAACAGCCCAATTTCAGTGAAATCGGAACAGTGGTTTCGGGACCACAAATCTGAGCGGAAAATAAAATTTATTTTTATTTTATTGCATGGTCCATATTATTATAGAGATGTCATGTGAAAATTCTGATAAGAAAATTTTACCGGTTATGTGCTTAATTACGGGATGGACTAAATCGCATAAAATGCAAAAGTTAAATTCTAATAGCTAGAAGGATTAAATAGCTATGGGATTCAAAACTTGAGGTCTTTATATGGTAATTAGACCATTAAAGAAAAGTATCTAGATATTTTGGTGACTCATCCATGGAAATTTAGAAAAAGGCCAAGGATTAAATTGGAAATTGAAATAATTTAATTAATTAAAAGATGATAAAAGAATTATCATCTTCAACCCCAAAATACATAAAAATACTAGAAGAGAGAGAAGGAACTTTTTTGGCTTAACTGGGTAAGTTTTCTTGTCCTGTTTTTAGTAATTTTGATATTTTCAAAACCAGGATAGCTTAATCTATCTATTTGGGGGGTCAATTTGAAAAGTTATCAAATTATGGAATGATAAACCATAATTTACACATATTTTAAACCCCATGCTTGGCTTAATTTTGGATGATTTTCCATTGGATTTGTTGAATTCGATACTCTTAACCTCTTAATTTCATGTTTTATACTCATGAGAGCTTAGGAAGTAAAAAAGAACGAGAAACGGGCCAAAAAGGGGCAAAATGGGCCTACTTAGGAAATCACACGGCTTGGACCATCGACCACGGGCAGATCACATGGCCGTGGGTGGTGAGCAGAATCGACCATGGCCGAAGGAGTCCACTACGGGCGTGTCCTTGCCGTCCCTAGGTTTAATTCTATTCGGAAAACGTTACTTGTGGGCCAAGAAAGGCATCTCAAAGCCTATATAAACACCCTAGGGGCAACCTAAAAGGGGAGTTTGGTAGGACGCCGAATAGACGCCAAGTAGAAGGAGAAAATACTCCAAGACAGCCGTCGGGAACAGTTTAGGAGAAGGATCTTCCATCAAGTTCTTTAGAAGTTTTTGGGTTTTCTTATGTTTTGTTGTTTTCCCTATTCTAACATGTTTCCCTCTATTAGTATGAACTAAATCCCTTAAATACCTAAGGGGATGAAACCTAAGACGAATCTTATTATTATTTGATTTATGAGATAAATACTTGTTCTTATTCTTAATTGTGGGTTCTTATTCTTGTTTTGATAATTCAGGTTATTGATTCAAAATCGAATGTGCTTATCCAGTAGAGCAAAAGTCCCTGTTTAAGAGTAGATCAACACAATTAAGCGGAGTTGATTGCAACCCTAAAAATAGGGCGACGAAAGTCTACCGGATTAGGGTCAAACCTAATAAGGGAATCCATAGCTCGAGTTAATGCGAAAATAGGGGTTTTAATTAGAAAGAGATTTCAATTAATCAACCTAGAGTCAGTTGTTAGTAGCCTCGAAAGAGGTATTAATATAATTTAGGGATTTCTATGGATTAAGTCGAGTGAATAAATCGCATGAATCAAAAGTAATAAGTGAAGTCTACGTGGATTCTTCCTTAGGTATTGCCTATCTCATATAAAGTTGTTTAAAAGTATTTTCCCAATTTACTCTTTGTCGCATTCATAGTTAGTTAAATTAGTTAGTTAAATTTAAAATAAAAATAAATCCTGTTAATTACTAGGCTAGATAATAAAAAGATAGTTATTATTAGTACTCTTAGTCCTTGAGGATGCGATATTCCAGACTCACCACAGCTATACTACTGTTCGATAGGTGTGCTTACCTTTGTCGAAATAATAGTTAGTTTCGAGCTCCATCATGGAAATTACGTCATGGATGAATATGCTGAAAATTTGAAATTTATGGTGGAAAATGAAAGGTTGTTGATAGATAAACAATTTTTACTAAGTGATTTTTGATAAAAACATGATTTAGGGACTAAAATGTAAAGTTATGAAAATTGAAGAAAATTTCTAAAATTTATAGAATATATGTGCTGTAAATTCTATATTGAAATTTTGGTCAGGCTTGGAATAGGGAGTAAATTACATAAATTTCATTTTCCGAGCCTAAGGACGAAATTGGAGTTTATGGAAAAGTTAGGGGCAAAATGGTAATTTTGCCTAGGATGTAAATTGAGTCCACTTGAATATGAAATGTGATAAATTGATGAGTAAATTCATTTATATAGATTCGAACAACACAAATTCAAGGTTAGACCGAGAAAAAGAAAAAAAAGTTTCGGATTAGTAGATTTTTAAATGCGAACAAGTGTCGAGGTAAGTTTGTGTAACTTAATCGAGTAAGTAAATATGTCAAATTGGATGTTGTGTTTGTATGGAATATGACTTATATTGATGTGAATTATTTGATTGCTATAATGAAGAATTGGATACTTGCTTGAAATAGTGAAAAAAGGTTAAGTTCCATTTGAATATTGAATTCCGATGAATATATGTGCTTTCCCGAAATGAATGAGATCCTAGATTTGTTGCTGATGGGAATTGGCTCGAATGAGTAATCCTATTGGCCTCGTTATAGAAAGGATTTAGCCCGGACAGGTAATCCTGATATAATTCCTCTCGAGCATATGTTACAATTAGGATTTAGTCTGGACTGATAATCCTAATTGAGCTCTTCCGAGCAAACGTTACATAAAGTATTTAGCCTAGACTGGTAATCCTATTATACGATATGTGACTCGAGAGTATGCTCTTTGATTAAGAGCCTTAATGGTACTCTTAAACAAGAATTGACGGGTCATTGAATTGTACACATTGAGTGTACTATCTGAGTATCCATCAGAATCTCAATGATTCAATGGACAATAATCATGGCATGATAAGAGAATTATGGGATGAAATGGATGATATCTTGAAGGAATATAGTATGATGAGCTCATTTATGCTTACTTGACGTATGTGTGAACCTTATGTAACTAACTTGTTTGATTGAGTGTATGTGTATAGGTAAATTTGCCAAATGGACGAAAAAGCATGTTAATGAATGTTTAATGTCAATAAATGTATATTGGTAAGTTTTAATTCCTCTTATACGAACTTACTAAGCATGTAATGCTTACTCAGTTTTATTTTCCCTATTTTATAGTACTTGGAAGCTCGCGAAGATTGGAGATCAGTGGAGCATCATCACACTATCTACTAGTTTATTTTGGGTATATATAACAAAATCATTTTGGGTATAATGGCATGTATAGGATAACTTGGCCATTAGTGGCTTGAAAATGATACTTGTAATCTAGCCATTGGAATGGCTCGTAATAGTTTGTTTTGATATAATTGTAATGTCATACTCTGGTAGCTACATATATGTTAAGTCGTTGATCAAATTATGTCCAACATATAGACTAGACCAAGGTAAGATTATAAACATGTATGCATGTAATGATATGCCATGTTGAATGATAGAATTTGCTTAATTTGAATTCTTGAAATGGTTGGTATTTAGATGTGAGTTTTAATGCAGGTCATTGGTATGATTTTGGGTGAGAAATGAAGCTAGAAATGGCTTTATTTCATTCGTGTGTAACCAATGAACATACAAATAATAAGTCACATAAGCGTGTGGCCAGCCCGTGTGACGTTAGTCCAAAATTTACAAATTTGACCATCAAATTTACACATTATATCAAATTGGTGATGATTCTAAAAAAATTCCAAAAAAGCTTTTAAAAATATAAAATTTCTAAGAAATTCATTTGACATAAAAATTAGGGTAAACTACAACAATCACTTAACTTTGATGCAATTGACAAAACAATCACTCTGATTTCAATTCAGTCACTCAACTTTCGAAAAATAACAAATCAGTCATTAACGTTATCGAAAAGTGACAAATCATTTACCCATTAACATTTTCTGTTATAGGCTTAACGAGACCACTGACGTAGCTAGTTAACTAGTTTATGTGGCCAGTTAACTTGCCACGTTGGACGAGACAAGTTGAGTGACTATTTTTTTCTGTCCTTTTTTTTGTCTTTTAATAAATGAACCAATATTTTTATTTTTTGCATAAATGGCCCAACATGTTTATTTTTGCGTAAATGGCCCAATATGTTTATACTTTTTTTTCTCCATCCCAACAATCTCTATTTTCAAATATAGTGATCTGCTTCACTCTACCATAAATGTCTCATTTTCTACCTTCCAATCTTTCCTCATTCAGATTCTGTCATGCCAAAACCCAAACTACAGCTTCCAATCTATGCCCTCGTGGCCGCCATTGTTGTGTCGCCAAACCACAACTTCCAATCTCATGTCGCTAAAACCAGAAACAAATATTGTAACCCACCTGTTTGTGGATATGTCACAATAAACTACCATTTTTGATTACCAACCCAACATCCCAAATATGAAAACCATCAGTTCAAACTCAACTGTGACAGCAACAATCGTACCGTTTTATCCGTAGACCATGACAAATTCTACGTCCGAAGCATCTGGTAGAAATATTCTACGATCCGAGCTATCGACTTGGCTAGTTAAAAGAAGAAGAAAAAGAAGAGATAACCTAAGATGAGATGAAATGGTGCATTTGGCCGGATACAGCAAAGAAAAGCTCTTAACGTTTCTCGTTACTCGTTACCGAAACTGTTCTTTGTGAAGCTTACTCCACTGCCGTCATCGCGATCCACAACCTAATGCTATTGTTGAACCACTCTAGAACTTTTCTCATGTTCTTCTTCTCCTCCTCCTTTTCTTCTTTTTATTCTTCTTCCCAACTTCTTTTTTGCTATTGTGAAGCTAAGTTTTAAATTGGGTTCGTTTACATAGTAGGATGCCATGTCACTTTTACGTTACTCCTGTAACAGAAAATGATTAAAATATGACTAATTTGTTATTTTTTAAAAGTTGTGTAACTGGATTGAAATCAAAATGATTATTTTATCAATTACATCAAAATTAAGTGACTATTGATGTAATTTACTTAAAAAATATTAAAATTTATAAAAAAAACATTAAAAAAAAAATTGGGGCATCATAGTCTCTCGGTTCCGGCCCTAACTTTTATTTCTTATTACTAATTTCATTTATATTGTTAATTAATGGTGAGATTTTATTTACTGTCAGAAGATTTAGGGATAACATAACATGTCAATTCATATAGACAAGAGAGGCAGTAAAGTAAATGAGGTGAGCTGGTGAACTGAAATATAAAAAAAAGCAAAGCAGAAAGCAAAATTATAATAATCTCTGTTAACTTTGTCGGTTTGCCTGCAAATCAAACTCTCTTTTTTTCTTACTACTGTTTCAACCCCTCCAACTTTTTTTCTTCCCATTCTCTCTCTCTAACATTATATTTTGTCTGTGTGTTTTTATTTTTCTGAAAAAAAAAAACCCTTTTAGTGAGAGTTCAAATATTTTCTTTGTTTTCGAGACTCATCTTATTCAAAATGGTTTGCAATTCAGTTTCTCTTCACATTTGCGTGGTTGGTTTTTGCAAAAGATCAGCCTGTTTGTGAATGCTACTAATACTATTGACTGGCTCTCATATTCTTGAGATATAGCCTTTCTCAAAGACCTTCTGTTTTTCAGTGAAATCGAGCTTGCTTGATATTGGGATCAAAGATTTAAAAAAATTGTCATCAAAGTTGGATCTTTTAGTTCAGATTTTGGGAACCATTTTGTTTTCATTCATTTCATTTCACCAGCAGCTTGACTGATGATCATCATCAGCTAGAAACATAAAAAAGGCAAACAACCCCCCCCCCCCCCCCCCACACACAAATTGGCTTTCACTCGAGGAGGTTGTCTCAAATTGAAACTCCTCATTTTAGCTTCTCCCCTTCTTTATATGCCCTTTTGTTGCGTACATCATATATAAAAGGGGCGGACTTCACTAAGAGACAAAAGAACCTTAGTCTGAAGCAAAATTCCTTCAAAACAAGCAGCTCTTTTATCACTCAGCTCACAGCTTCAGCTCTCTCTCTCTCTCTCTATATATATATATATATATCAGTTGTTCGTATATAAGAAAGATTGGGTTTTAGCAAGAAATGGCTATGGCGGTGGCCCAACACAGGGAGAGCAGTAGTGGCAGTAACATCAACAAGCATCTTGATAATGGCAAGTATGTTAGGTACACAGCTGAGCAAGTTGAAGCTTTAGAACGAGTGTATGCTGAGTGCCCCAAGCCAAGTTCTTTGCGTCGGCAACAGTTGATAAAGGAGTGCCCCATTCTTTCCAACATTGAACCTAAACAGATCAAAGTTTGGTTTCAGAATCGGCGGTAGGACTTGGTTTTCGTCTTCTATTGAAAAAACTTGTTTTTTTAGAACATTTCAGTAATGGGGTTGTTGTCATTGGGGGCGTGCAGATGTAGAGATAAGCAAAAAACAGAGGCTTCAAGGCTGCAGACGGTGAATAGGAAATTAAATGCCATGAACAAGCTGTTGATGGAGGAGAATGATCGGTTGCAAAAACAGGTGTCTCAGCTGGTGAACGAGAATGGGTATATGAAGCAACAACTGCATACTGTAAATGTATATTCTTTTAGTCTCTTGCTCTTTCATCTTCTCCGTTGCACTGTAGTCTAATGTACTGTTTCAAAATGTATCATGTGATAATTTATGTCCTCTATTTGCATTTTCAGTTGAATCATGGTACTGTATATGGTAACTTAGTTTGTTTTATACTTCTTTTGGTGTTGGCTTTTTTTTGAGAATTTTGTCTTTAATTTGTCTTCATGGTTATATGTGAATATTGTGTCCTATGCTCCCTGTGATGTTTGCCTCAAATTGTGCATTTTTGTGGCTTTGTTCTTTTTGCTGCTTTCTTTGTCTTAGAGGATTACTTGGGGCTTTTGCTATAAACAAAGATTATGCATTTTCTGCCTGTTCCATTTTTAGGTGTTTTAACATAATCGCTGCTTATTTTGGGATTGCTTTGCAGGCATCAACAAATGATGCAAGCTGTGACTCTGTGGTTACCACTCCGCATTCACTGAAAGATGTCAATAACCCTGCTGGGTAAGTTCCATTATTAGCTACAATGAACCCCCTCCCCCCTCTCTATATGTAGACTTAGTACATGTTTTGATTTCATTATGCTCTTGGTAGACTCTTGTCCATTGCAGAGGGGACCTTAAAAGAGTTCCTTTCTAAGGCTACAGGAACTGCTGTAGATTGGGTCCAAATGCCTGGGATGAAGGTTTGTGTATGCATCTAGTATGCTATTTTTCTTGTGTCACAAATTGGAAATGTTTCTATGCTCATTTATTTAAATCTGTTCTTAGCCTGGTCCGGATTCGGTTGGGATATTTGCGATTTCCCAAAGTTGTAGTGGAGTGGCGGCCCGAGCCTGTGGTCTTGTAAGTTTAGAACCTACTAAGGTATGAGTTACAGTGTCACTATAAATACTTGAAGCATTTTATTTTCGTTATTGCACATGAACTATTTGAGTTGAGCAAAACCCTTAAGTCATTGTTAATAGATTGCGGAAACTCTTAAAGATCGGCCATCTTGGTTCCGGGACTGCCGGAACATTGAAGTTTTCACCATGTTTCGAGCTGGCAATGGTGGAACAATTGAGCTTATATACACACAGGTCAAAGAAGAACCATTCTTTGATTAATTTCTTTTTTATATTTATCAATGTTAATCCTCTTGACACAAGGGGTGACTAAAATGAGATTTGTTTAGATGTTTGCTCCAACTACACTGGCTCCTGCAAGGGACTTTTGGACTTTAAGATACACTACGACTTTAGAGAATGGCAGTCTCGTGGTATGCATGTCTTGAACTTCTTATTTTCCTCCTTGAAGGTCCATGTAATTTGATATGCATTCTTTGTGAGAGTAACATGATTAGAGATGCTGACGGGATTTTCTCTTTATGCTCTCTTTTCCAAGGTCTGTGAGAGGTCTCTTTCTGGTTCTGGGGCCGGCCCAAATGCAGCTGCTGCAGCTCAGTTTGTGAGAGCTGAAATGCTTCCTAGTGGCTACTTGATCAGAAGCTGTGAGGGTGGAGGATCAATAGTCCATATTGTTGACCATCTAAATCTCGAGGTAGGACTTCTAATAAGTAGGTGCTTCTTTTCGGTATTCATCAGATGCCTCTTTTGTGGTAAGGCTGAATTACTAAACTCCTTATTCCAGGCATGGAGTGTGCCAGAGGTGCTACGCCCACTTTACGAATCATCAAAAGTGGTTGCTCAGAAAATGACAATTGCGGTGAGTAGAATCCTTAGTTAAAGGTGAAATAATAATTTAGTGCAACTGTAAAACATGGATCATTTAACATTTAAACGCAGGCCCTAAATGCAGATTCATGTTTTACAGTTGGTGCTAGTTCTCTTTTTTGGCATGTATTGTATCGAGTTTGGTAGTCTAAACACAAAAACAACTCCAAAATATAAAGAAAAGTTCTTTGATTGTATCTTTTATTGCCTTGAAAGGCATTTTCTGGAAGTACTGATTAATTGATCAATGCATAGGCACTACGTTACGTTAGGCAGATTGCTCAGGAGACAAGTGGTGAGGTGGTTTATGGTCCAGGCAGGCAGCCAGCTGTCCTGAGAACTTTTAGCCAAAGATTAAGCCGGTAGCTGAATATTATGTTAAATATTGAATATAAAATCCCCGTTTCTATTTGCATTATGAGATGTTCCATGTTTGTTGTTTCATTGAAATGTTGTGTTGTCTATCATATACTTTTTAGAGGCTTCAATGATGCAATAAATGGATTCAATGATGATGGATGGTCAATAATGAATTGTGATGGTGCCGAGGATGTGATAATTGCAATTAATTCAAACAAGAGCTTCAACAGCACTCCAAATCCTGTCGATGCTCTTCCGCTACTTGGGGGTGTTCTTTGTGCAAAGGCATCAATGCTGATCCAAGTGAGTTCTAAAAATGTGCTGAAAACTGAACCCAATCCCATAATCTATAAAAACAACTATATTAAATTAATGAAATTGCATGTTTAGTAAGTAAGGTTTCCGGACCATGCCTTTGGCTCTAAAGCTTCTTTTTCTTGCCAGAATGTTTCTCCTGCTGTGCTTGTTCGCTTCCTTAGGGAGCATCGTTCAGAGTGGGCTGATTTCAACGTTGATGCTTATTCTGCTGCATCATTGAAGGCCAGATCATATGCTTATCCTGGAATGAGGCCTACAAGGTTTACTGGGAGTCAGATCATAATGCCACTTGGCCACACGATTGAGCACGAAGAGGTACATCTCTTATGTGATCATTCTATTCCTCCCAGGCGATTTTAAGAATTTAAGATATGTGAGTATTAAGCACTTTGTAGCTTTTTTCAATAAGGTTTGCTGATTCTGTAATTATTGTGCATCAGTTACTCGAAATTGTAAGACTCGAAGGCCATTCTTTTGCAGAAGACAATGCCTTCTTGTCAAGGGACATTCATCTATTGCAGGTACATATTGAATTTTGATGTTTATTTACATAATTACATGTTAAATCAGAATATTGAACTTCACACTTTTTGTCATCTTACCGGTTTTATAACATGTTTAACATGAAATCAATATTTTCATATTACTTGAAACCATCTGTGACTGCATTTGCAGAGGTCTTTCATTTAACCGCCTTTGATGTTTACGATAAATTGTATTCTGATTAATTGCGATAATCTATACTCACTGCTGTTTTAATATGATCTCAGTTCCTTTAAATTGCCTTCATATTTTAAAGTTGTATGGAATGCCCAAATGTGTTGATTGAATTTGACTTTGCGTATGTATATATAAATTCAATATATCTGCATTATCATCTTCGCAGCTATGCAGCGGAATTGATGAGAATGCTGTGGGGGGCTGTTCTGAGCTTTTGTTTGCTCCAATTAATGAGATGTTCCCGGATGATGCTCCTTTGTTACCTTCGGGATTCCGTGTTATACCATTGGATACAAAATCAGTTAGGTTTCACTGCACTTCACTTGATTTTTTTTCCTTTGTGTTTTGAGACAATGAGATGAAAGTCCTATAAAAATGCTAATGCCATTGAAATACGACATAATAAGTGCCATAATAGGACTCAAATATTTTTTTGTTAGTGCTAATGGTATTGTTTTACAGTCCGATACACAGGATTCATTGGCAACAAATCGAACCTTGGATCTTACTTCTAGTCTTGAACCGGGGCCTGCAACAAACCATATTGCAGTAGATGCCCCATCATGTCCAAACATCCGATCAGTGTTGACCATTGCCTTTCAGTTCCCTTTTGATAGCAATCTCGAGGATAATGTAGCAAACATGGCACACCAGTATGTCCGTAGCGTCATATCTTCTGTCCAGAGGATTGCCATTGCCATATCTCCATCGGGATTGATCCCAGCTGTTGGACCGAAGCAATCTCCTAGCTCTCTGGAAGCACTTACACTGGCTCACTGGATCTGCCGGAGTTATAGGTGAGTCTTCAACGTTTCAAAATTCACTAGATTTTGCTAACATGCTATCCTGGAAGTTTCGATTTTACGCAGAATCAGCTCTTTCCATCCTCTATGATCCTTGTAGTGCTGATATATATTTCTCATTTCTCATTTCCTCAGTTACCATTTAGGGGCAGAACTGTTGCGACCTGAATCACCTGTGGGTGACTCATTATTGAAGAATCTCTGGCAACATCAGGATGCCATATTGTGTTGTTCATTGAAGGTACGGCAACAATGTTATCAAAAAATCTAGAACACTGCATTTTTTTATTAATGTTTCTGTTCGGACTTTGCAGTCACTACCGGTTATGATCTTCGCAAATCAAGCCGGACTTGACATGCTTGAGACAACTCTAATGGCTCTACAAGACATCACATTGGATAAAATATTTGATGAGACTGGACGCAAGACGTTATGCTCCGATTTTGCCAAGTTGATGCAGGAGGTTTGAAACTAAACAACACCACCATACTCCCTATTGTTAAAATGGCATTGTTTTGTTTCAACCAAGTTTTCGATTGTAAATATTGGCTAAAATTTCGTTCCTTCTCTTAACAGGGATTGGCATACTTACCAGCCGGAATCTGCATGTCAACAATGGGACGCCATGTCTCATATGAACAAGCAGTTGCTTGGAAAGTCCTTGAAGCTGATGAAAGCACTGTCCATTGCTTGGCTTTCTCTTTTGTAAACTGGTCTTTTGTGTGAAAACATTTCTGTAATTTATATATTCTACACCTCAGGCTTTCCCCAGTAGAGAAGAAAAAAAAAGAAGTTTTGTAATGGCTTAAATCAGGATTTGGCCTGAAGTATACCTATTTTCTTACTTTGTACCTAATTTTTTTTGTCTCAATTTGGTATCTGAAGTATCAATCACTTCTCAATGTGTGTATGCTTTCTTTATATTTTTTGGACTTTTTTATGATGGATGTTAAAAAAGATCTTAGTCAAATAACAAAGCGGCTTTGTTTCTATTAAATATACAAATATTAAAAAATAGAAAATAAATACATAAAAATTCATAAAAAACATATAAAATTTAGAAAAAATATAAATTATAAAAATTAAAAAAATAAAACTTACAAAAAAAATATGATAATTGAAAGTAAATTAGTTGAAATTAATAATATTATTAAAAAATGTAAAATAATTGTAAAAATAATAAAAATTTTAATTTAAAAAGAGAACAATTTTTTTATAAAATTTTAAAATATATAATTATAAAATTCTAAAAAGAATTTAAATTTCGAGGGTTTTTTTTTTGCAATTACTTGAAATTTGATTATCTTTTTTAATTTTTATAACATTTTCAATTTTTATATATTATCTTAAAATTTTAAATTTTATAATTATATGTTTTAAAATTTTATAAAAAGAATTATTTTTAACATATTTTTAATTTTTTATATATTATATATTTTACATTTTAATCAACATAGTACATATAGTATTAAAAAAAAAGCTAAAAAAAAGGCCACGTGAATTCTAAGTGCTAGGTGGCCGATTCACATTTTTGTCAACTTTGAGTCAACAATCGGTTAAAGTAAAAAATGTTTTGGTTGATTGGAGTTGACCAACATTGATTGTGCGTTGTTGACCTACCACATCTATTACAATACATGTGTCATTTTTATTTGTTAATTTTTATAATATTTTTCATTTTTATATATTATTTTGATTTTTTTAAAACTTACAGTTATATACTTTAAAATTTTATAATTTTTTTAAAACTTCTTAAAAAATTACAATTTTCTTTTATAATTTTTTATAATATTGTTAATTTCAAATTGTATTTTCTTGAAGATTTTACTTTTATCAATTTTTATAATTTAATATTTTTCCTAAATTATATATATATTTTTTATATTTATATTTTTTAAATATGTATATACATTTAATTCAAAAGATATCTATTTTTTACATAAAGACACCACATTGTACTTTATGATTGGATATAAGATTAAATATCAAAATGAAAAAATAAGTATACTTCAATCCCCAATTTTGTAATATTCAAACACCCAATCCAGCTCATGTATGCAATTTTTTGTTAATTTAATTCAAAATTTCCTTCCTGGTGAACCCAACTTTAGTTTAAACCATGTAGAAGTTTCCTGGCAATTTAATCTCCATCAGAGTCTTGGCTACAAACCTGACATTGGCTAATTAACGAAGAATCAGAAAAGGATTAAACATCATTAATGGCCTGCAATATTGGGGCTCATCGAATTGTAATAATTACAATACAGTATGTTTTTAATAGGGGATGCTGTTGATTCAATTTGATAATAGTTATAGACCAAACTATACAACTTTTAAAATCACACAAACAAGTTTTTGTTTTCAAGGCACCCGAGAATGTTACAAGAAAATGGTACTTGGCATAATAAAATGCATCATTTACACCGATTTTTTCTGTGTAACCTTCTATCGGGATGCCAGTGACCAAAGGTTGAAGAGAAATGAAGGTAATGTAGTAAACCAGCTAATGAAGGCCATTGCAGTAGCAGTTTCAAACTGCACACAATGGTTCTGCGAACAGATATCAAGATCATTGTCAATAAGAACGGTTATGCCTGCAGAAGCACAAGCTGCGGCAAATGTCAAAGTGGATGCGATCTGCAGTGCAGAAAACATATCATCAGGAAAAATAAATTACAGAAAACTAGTATTAAGACAATGGAGAGGTGTGTAATGTAAAACAGGAGGTGGAAAATACTCGGAACAGTTTGAGCTCTCAACTGATGTAAGTCGAGAAGACATGGCAGAAGGTTCCACATAATTCATAAATGTCACTCTAATCAAAGTACTCTACATGATTAAGCTTGTAATGCATATGCAGGAACTATTGTGAAGTTCTTTGTTCTAATGGGTAATTAGCAATTGGTTCTGGAGGAGTCTAAGGAATAGCTATATAAGTAATAAGAGAAAATCATGGCAACCCTGAGGCTTCTTCAAACAGAGACAGGTATAAAGTATGAATAATAATTTTCAGTTGAGTAAAAAACATACCAAAGTGCCAGCTGAAAATCCAACCAGCATAACTTAAGAGTTATTAGAGACTACTAGTCTTCTACTAGTTGTTGGCCATTGCAAATACCAATGTCTTATAGCAGCTAAGATCAGATCCTATGGCAAGTCAATGAGTTTGATTGGAATATTCACATTGAAATGAAGACTGTCAATACAATTTTGTTGCTTTAAAGCCAAATTTGTTAGAGAGGAAAGAAAGTTGAAGAATACTGGAATGAGTAATGATTTACTGCATATTTCAAAAAGAAGTCCAAAGCTTTTCTCCAAAAGGAGGCACAAGGTTGAAATCCTAGAAACTAGTCATAGTTGAGGCCATATAAGTATGTGCCAAATGTACAATAACAAAGGTAGATATACTACACGATTATGAGAAAGCCAGACATGCAAGCTAGAGACATATATGTGCTTCAACAGAAATTGATAGGACATCACATGTTTTCAGCCTTCTAGCTTCATTCGTAACTGCAAAAAGTAAATGTCTTACCCCATCACCAATGGTAAAGAAAGTAACAACTCGATAATTCTGCAGCGAACGCATCACTAGAAGAGCATAAATGTCAATAATAGCTAGTGATAAGCTCCATAAACTCTGCAAGCCAGTAGCAGCAACAAGGTAGCTGATGTAGAAAATAATAAAAAATTCCATGTTAGAACAATATACAGTTGAGACTATACAACAACACTAGCAGCTTCACTTTTTTAATCGTATATGAATTCCAAAAAAGCTAAAAGCTTGCAAATAAAAGATCCAGAATATGGAAAAAGGTTCAAATAGCAATGCATGTAAGAACCATGCTGAACAATAAACATTCCTGTAAAGAATCCATTAAGAGAAATCAATTTAGGTTCTCCTCATTGAAGTGCTAGTTAGAGTATGAAAATCTATCTCTTGCACACCGCATTTTAAGATTGTTAACAAGCCGAGATGGTAGAGCACCTAGAGAGTGCGACAGGAGACATCCTATTATCAGCATTTGCCATTTTCTAAGAACTCCCACGCTAGTTCTTTGGCATCGCATTAGATTGATACTAGGCATGTAAAACATGTCAAGTTAGCAAATTACACTAAGATTTTAGCACCCACTGGAATTAGGCTTGAAACAAACCCATAAACAGAAAGCAATCAAAGATGAATTAAAGGAAAGATGCTAATCTTCACATGGACAACATATGCGAAATTGGTTTCTTTCCCTTCGTTATCCAAAAAGCTCACTGACATAGTAAGAACTAAATTACACGATATCGAAGTGTAGTTTTAACTTTCAACAATTAATTCCATAAAAATTTAAATTCCCGTTAACTAATGATACTAATAATAATTTAAGTATATTTAAACTAAGATATTGGAGCTTTTACAAGACATACTATGACTGAACTAAATGTAAATTGACTCATAACTAGAGATGTAACCAAAAGAAAAACCAGAATGCTTGGATTGAATGATGGCAATGACTATAGTAACCAATTACACAGCTTCATGTCAACCAAGCCACTCAATAAGCGGCAAAAGAGTTCCATTGATTTAAAGTCTTGGTTGACATTAGGTTCAGGATTTGAGCTTCAAATCTGGATGACCCAATCTCCCTATTCCCTCCTCATTATATATACCCACACAGCTTCATATATTCAAATTCTTAAATTCTAAAATCCTATCTATATAAGCACAAGCAAGGTTCTGACATTTTATTTATAGCATCAGCATCACCATACAAATTTTGGAGATCCTCATCATCACTAGCAAATCCAAACAAATTTAAGCAGAGAACAAACCCTTATAATGTAATCAAAAGAATTACCAAAAGGCGGTAACGGATGGAAAATCACTAGTTGTTGCCATAATACAAAGTCCCACAGCGGCAAAAACAAACTGACATATCCGCAACGCAAGCCCTCCTTGGGTACCGGGCATCCCTTGAAAATCCTTCATCCTTACTCTCGGCACCTCGATGTTGCCGCCACCGCCACCGCCACCGCCACCGCCACCGCCACCGCCACCGCCACCGCCTCCGCCTTCGCCTTCGCCCGTGGTCGGTGGATACTCCGCTGGGTGAACCGAAGCATGGCTTACATTCATCTCTGCCACTAAATCTCCTTCAGTTCATACTCACAGCTCCAGAAACTTATCATATAACCAAACGCGTTTTATCTTTTTCACTGATTTACACCTTAATCAAATGGAAATTTAAAAAGAAAAAAGAAAAAAAAGAGAGAGTTCAAAACCGCTAAAACAGCGCCATTGAAAATCAGCTCATGTAACTTACCAACAAATGAGATAATCAAACAACTCTTCTCTAATCAAGTAATCATTCCTTAAAAGGTAAAAAAAAAATAAAATCGAATCTTGTTTGCTACTAAAAGATAGAGAAAAAGGAAATAACAACAAATTTTCACAGTTACCAAATAAAAACAGAGATTCGTCAAACTAAAATAATTTTAAAAAATAAAATCTGGGATTAAGAAAGTGATTGTTGGTGATGCCTTTTTAATTGCCTTCAGGTTTAAGAAAGTAAAAGGTAAAATATAAGTGTGAATTAAAGAGAAAAAAAAAGAGAGATTACAGATTATAGAGTAATAAAACGTCAACTTTTAACTCTACTGCTTTGTTTTTGTCACAGAGTGGTCAAGATTTTCAAGGTCCACCCGATTATACGGTAAATTTATTCTAAGGGGTTCTCATTTTAATCTTCCAAATATAAATCTTAGGATGAATTTAAATCATTAATTAATTTTTTTATAATTATTATTTAGAAAATTTTTAATTTTTAATTTTTTATTCTTTAGAATTTTTTTAAAAATATATAATTTTTTAAAAACATAAATTTTAGTATTTTTATAAATATTTTGAATTTTAAAAGTTATTTTAAAATTTTGAAAATTATTTTAAATTTTTTTTTTGTGATTTTTGTTGAGAGACAAATCAATTTGTTCATTTTCAAAATTGTCAGGAACTGTACTTACACCAATCTGCTATTCGAATTATTCGAGTTATTTGAATTGTAAAATTTAACTCGATTCAAACTCGAAACTCGAATTACTTATTCGAGTTGACTCGATTAACTCGAAATTCATTTTTTTTTAAATTTTTCGAATCGAATTAGGTTTTGCTTACCCTTAATCACAATGCTAGTGGTTTGTACAATAAATTAAAAGGAAAAATTCATTTATACAATTGCATAAATTCACATATCAATGTACATTGAATGAATGTTAATGTATAATTTTTTAATTTATCCTAAATTATTTTTAGAATTTTAATAATTTTTATTATATAAGTTTTAAATTATTTATATATTCATATTATTTTATATAGGCTTATAAATTCTAATCCGAACTTGAAAACCAACCCGATCAATCTGAACCCAAATAGAACCTAACTTGATTTGGTCTTAAAAAGTCAATAATCGAAACTTGTCCAATCCTAATATAAATTGATCGAAACTTGGAATTACTGAAAAAGTAACCCTAATTATCTAAATTCGAAATAATCCAAACAAATAATAATCCAATCTTTAACTCTTAAAACCAAATGAAAAAAAAAGTTTTGTAACTTGAATTAATCAATCAAAATTAACCCAATCAAAACAAATTTGACTTGTTCAATAACGTCTAATTTAATATAATATTTTTAATATTTATACAAGTTATCAATACATATTTATAAACTTTCGAATTTAAAGAAAAATAACACAATAGAAACATATGATTGAAAAAACACATGAATACAATAAAGACTAAAATGTACTAATAGCAATTTATATAAATTTATATTATGTCGTATTAAAAAAAAATAAGAATACCAACCAAACACACATCAAACATATAGTTTTGATCCCCATAGAATTATAAAAAACCACATCAAATCTAGTTTTATAATTCCCTAATTATCCCTCATCACTTTTAATCCCTCCACCGATTTGTCTAAAAAATAATAAAGTATCTTCCTAGATTGAGTTATAGCATGCATTAGAGATAGCTTTTATGAATTGTTATAGGAATTCTCATTCTCAAAATTATCAAATTAGATTTAATTTAACTTAATTACGAACTTAATATTTTTTTTTCATTTAAGTAATTAAGATTCAAACATAGAAAAAATTAAAAGATAAATAAAAAACCCCAAATTAGGAGAATAACATAACTCCGAATTCAAATAACAAACATAATCTTTCAATCTTAAAAAGGAACATGATTTAGGTGCTTTAGTTTCAAGAAAAAATTGTGGTCAATGAGCAAAGTTGAACAAGCACACACTATCATAACATAATATGATAAATAACTCTGGATCAAAGGCCATAATAAACGAAAACAGATAATTCAAATGAACTCTTATTTTTTTCCAAGGAAAAAAAGCATTGGACCATAGGTCGTTGTTAGGGTTGAAGATGTCACCAAAGTAGAGCATCATCTCATTGCCTCCCATGTGAGTTTGAGGGGGGTTCTTGTTCATCAGCTGCATGTTGTCCACTCCTCCGTACTTGTCCTCGACATTGCTTCAGGCGTTACCATCATCATCGGTGCCAGTGCAACCACGGACGAGGACAATAGTGACGACGCACCTTGAGGATTAAGGGGTGTCTTAGAAAGTTCATCGATCCTCATGTTGATATCCACCATGTTTTCATCGAGCAACTTGTTGAGATCGTTCAAGTCCAATAAGTTCAAACCACAGATGACCCTTTCGCAACAAATGTTGTTGAACATTGTGTCATCTCCTTTTCCCAATTTTCCTTGCAATGCTTCTTGAGCTGTTTAGCTACTTTAGCGATCCTTTTGGAGAGGAAACTCTCTTGGTTCTCAATCTTCTTACTTTGTTCCATCTTGGGGATATTTTTGAACTTGGAGAGCACTTGTTGGACTCTTATGGGGGATGGCCAAACCTCGGTTAGGAACTCATACGGATTGTACATGATAGCACAAGCATCAATCCCACAAAGGGTACTCAACTCGCTCATCTTTTTCATCAAACCCTTCTTTCTTTTCTTGTAGGCGGCTTTCCTCGCTGAATCATTGGTGATTTAAGCAAGATTAATCTTCTTCCTCGTCATGGCTTGCAAATCAAATGGGAATATTGGAATGTTTTTTTTTTTCCTTTTTCTAATGTATTGCTTACCCAAACAACAAATGGATGCTTTATATAGAGGTGAAGGGAGTGAAAATATTCTCAAATTAAATAACAATAATAGCCAATAATTTTAGTATATAGAAGATATCACTGTAAAGCAATACAAAGAATTCAATTGGATGGGTTAGGTTTTATTATTTTTATTTTTTATCATGATTAAAGTTTCACGTAGATATATATTTTGTTTAGTCATAAAGTGATGTCTTTGCATTACAAAATTTTTATTACATATTTATACAAATATAATAATATCAAATAATTTGGATAGTTATAAAACGATAACAACTACTTTCATCATGTATTTATACTAAAAATAAGTATTATATATATGTATATATGGCAGCGGAAAATATATAATGTATATATAAGTCTAGCGAAGGAAGATCTTAATGTCAACCTCAAGTTTTTTATTTAAAAATCTCAGTCCAATAATTAAAATCGTAAGTATTTTTCATTCAAATTTATCAATTTGACAAGTTGATTAAGTTGTCCTCATGTAACATGGTATATGGTTGATGAAAATTTATATTGTTAAGTTGATAATTTTTAACAGAAACTACCAACGATGATAATTATGGGACTAGGGTTTTTAAATTGAAAAAGTAAGAGAACTAATTTTTTAGCTTTTAAAGTACCCTAACTAAATTTAAGTTCGAAAGAAGTACAGGGACTAATAACATATTTTATTCATATTTCAAAAAAGCCATAAATATTTTATATATTAATTTATAAATGGTAATGCCAGATAAAAGTAATGTATATATATAAGTAAATAAATTTCAAGTGTTCACACATACAATACATGTATCTACACCATAACAAATTTTAATTATTAATGGTACTTGCTCTTCAAAAATTTATTAATGATAATAAAATATATAAAAACAACAAATACTTATTTGTTCAAAATAAAAGGTTGAATAAAATTATTAAAAGAAAAATAATAACATTATAATACATAAATAGTATGCAGTAGTTATATAATTACCATATAAGAATGTTTACTGTTTAATTAGTGTAAACTGTTAACTAAGAAATGCAATAATGTGCTGTAAATTTTTCTTTTAAATTTGGTAAATATTTTAATGGTATGAAAAGAATAAAAAAAACATATAATAAGAATGCCAACTAGACTAAGTATAAATGACTTTCAGTATTATTTGAATAGCCAGATTGCGTAAAGGGTGAGCCACCAATTAGCTAAAAGGAGATGCCACAATCGTTTATATTTCGCTAATTTCGTACCATCGAGAAGTTCAAATCTCTGATTAAATTCAATACCTAATGCTAACATTCATCTACTTGACATACTTGCAATTATTGAGACGAAAGCATATGTTGATCCACATATCCATGTTGACGTATATTGGTTGAATTGTTTATTATAATCTTCCACTATATTTGTAGCTAAATGATGCTCATGATGAACGACTTCTATAGGATTAGTCTCTTCACCCTTAATGTAACAACCCATTTTTAGTCAAATCAGAACAGTGGTTTCAGGATTATAAATCTGAAGTTGAAATAATTATTTTATTATTATTTTAATGTTTACAGTATGATAAAAGGATTTTGTGAAAATTTTGTTAAGAAATTTTATCGTTTGAATGCTTAATTTGATAAAAAGGACTAAATCGCGTAAAGTGTAAAACTTGATGTAACATCCCGAAATTGGGCCTAGTAGAATTGGGCCCATTGGGCCTTGGGCGTAGGAGTGTTTAAAATTTTTGAGAACAAGAGAATGACATTATTTCAAGTTGGACTTATTAAGAAGATGATTTTAGAAAGTTACGGGGTTCTATGAAGTTTCGGGTTCAAGTTGGGCCTTAGTAAAATTTTGTGTTTAAGCCTATTAAGGAGAGATAGTAAGTGGCATCAAGGCTTATGGAAATAAAAGAGTAAATTGCTAGCATAAATGAGCATATGGCAAGGAGGTTATGGCATCAAGTGAAGTACCTTGAGGGAAAAGGTTCAAATCCCATTGTGTGCAAAATTTGACTATTAATTTTGTACTCTTTCCCTAAATTTCGGCCAAGCTTGTAAATAAGGCAAAATTGGACTTTTAAATTATGGTAAGGTGGACTTATTAAATTATGGAAAGGTATGGTAAGGAGGAAAACAAGGGATTTTAGGTAAGGTGGACTTATTAAATTATGGAAAGGTATGGTAAGGAGGAAAATAAGGGATATTAGGTAAGGTAGACTTTTTAAATTATGGAAAGGTGGCTAAAGTTTATGGTAAAGAGGAAAATAAGGGAGCATGTTGGTTTTTTTTTAAAGTTTTGGGTTGGTAAATTTTGGCTTATTTGCAAAGGCATGGACGGTTGAGGTGAAGGAGAGGGTAGCTGAATTTGCTTTAGTCATTTGGTAGGATTTTTGGTGCTTGATAGGCCTAATTTTCTTTTGGAATCCTTTTGTGTTCTTTTCTCCAACTTCTCCTCTCATTGCCACAACTTCAAGTCAATACCGAACCTCTCAATCCATAATCACTCCTTCATAAATTCTTTCTCATTTGGGTAGACACTCTTTTCTTCGATTAAATCGTGTTCTAAGTGGATGGCCGTGTATCATTCTAGCCATAAGTCAAGTGGTGGAAATCGAATCCAATGTCAACAAGGAATCAAATCGCCCGATCATCTATCCCTCGTAATAAGAGACTCGGATTTTTGGTAAGTGATATAGATTGTTAATCAATCGCAATACTTGGTTGAAGTTGTAAATTGGGCTTTGGACTAATTGTTGACCGATTGTACCTTTAGGTGCCGCGGAGAGCATCGCGTTACGGATTCCGAATAAGGTGTGTAATCTCATACCCTTCCATATACATATCTGAAATGGTGTGTAATCTCACACTTCTCTGAAAGTTTGTATGAAATATGCCGTTAATTGGTGGAAATACCGAAGAAAACTAAAAACTGGCATCCGTAATCACTCGGGTGTGCGTATGATCGTAGTGGTAATCGTATTTCGTAATAAAATAGTTTCAGTTAGAAACGGTGACGTGTTTTTAAAAAATCACTAAAAACAGGAGAAAAGGAATTAGAAAGTGAATAAGATATCAAATTAAAGCTTACTGTGTCTATTTTAATATGGAAGAAACGGAGAAGGAAAAGGAATTTTATATTCTGAGATATCTTGATTTTAGTGAGACTGGTTCTGATTAACTTCGGGGTTCACTGATCTGGTTTGGAAAAATCATATAAAATTGTAATAAATGAATTATGGGTTATAATTTATATGTATGGATTCCTTAGTGAGCCTATTTTCAAGAGAAACAAGTTGGAACAGTATATGAAATTACCGAAATTACCCTTGGAGTGTAAATTACCGAATTACCCTTGGTAGGTAAAACTACCGAATTTACCCTTGGAGGGTAAATTACCGAATTACCCTTGGTGGGTAAAACTACCGAAATTACCCTTGGAGGGTAAATTACCGAATTACCCTTGGTGGGTAAAACTACCGAATTTACCCTTGGAAGGTAAATTACCGAATTACCCTTGGTGGGTAAAACTACTGAATTACCCTTAGAGGGAAAATTACAGAAATACCCCTGGGTTGTGCAAATTACCGAAATACCCCTGGGTTGTGCAATTACTGATATACCCCTGGGTTGCAAAATTATCAAAATACCCTTAGAGGGTAAATTACCGAAATTCCTTGGGTTGCGAAATTACTGAAATACCCTTGGAGGGCAAATTACCGAAATACCCTTGGGTTGCAAAATTACCGAAATACCCTTAAAGGGTAAATTACTGAAATACCCCTGGGTTGCAAAATTACCGAAATACCCTTGGTGGGTAAAATTTCTGAATTTCCCTTAGAGAGTAAATTACCGAATTACCCTTAGTGGGTACGATTACCGAATTATGAAAATGCCCTTATAGGCCGAATTACGAAAATGCCCCTAATGGGCCGAATTACGAAATGTCCCTATGGACCGAATTACGAAAATACCCTTTATGGGCCAAATGTGATATTTGATATATGGGTAGTTTGATATTTGTGATATGAGCCAGAGTGTGTAATTTCACACTTATCTCATAGGTTAGATATTATACCGTAAGCATTAGAATAAATCGTAAAATTTGTAAAATCGGAAAATACGGTATAATAACACTTTTTGTGTAAATGCATGAAACCGGTATTAAGGTTGTGGTTATTACGGATTTGCCCTTAATGGGTTATTTTGTTAAAAAGTGATATTTTGGGCCATACGAATTATTTTGATAAATTGGCCAAGTGTGAAATTTGAAAAAAAAAAAGGCCTCATGTGATTAATAGGCCAAAATTTGCTAGATCAATTAATGGGCCAAAATTTACTAGATCGATTAATGGGCCAAAATTTGCTAGATCGATTAATGGGCCAAAATTTGCTAGATCGATTAATGGGCCAAAATTTGCTAGATTGATTAATGGGCTAAAATTTGCTAGATCGATTAATGGGCCAAAATTTGTTAGATCGATTAATGGGCCAAAATTTGCTAGATCGATTAATGGGCAAAAATTTGCTAGATCGCTTAATGGACCAAATTGTTAAGATTGATTAATGGGCTAAATTGCTAGATTGCTTAATGGGCCAACTTGTATTATGGGCCTTATGATGAAATTATTCTATGAATATTGTTATGCTTTGTATATGCATACATGATTGCATGGGTTGGGATAAAATTGAAGCAAGTGCTAGTGGCTCTGCCACAATCTAGTTCGGTGACTCTGTCACAATCCAGTTCGGTGGCTCTGCCACAATCTAGTTCGGTGACTCTGTCACAATCCAGTTCGGTGGCTCTGCCACAATCTAGTTCAGTGACTTTGTCACAATCTAGTTCGGTGGCTCTGCCACAAACATTTTAAATGGCTTTATGCCTGCGATTGGTATGTTGGCGGGGTAGGTTGACTTGATCCCCACAGGTGTGCTGGTTGGTACGGGTGGTGTGTAGCGGATGGAAATTAGGTTTGGTTTGGGATTTGCATATCATATGCATATTATATACATGTTATTATGTTATAATTGTAAATGGGCTTAGGCCCAAAATATTGCTATGTGTGTTCCGACCCAGTGGATGATGGTAAGGGGATTACACACTGAGTTCTTGTAACTCACCCCCTTTCTCTTAACCTTTTCAGGTAATGCTCAGTGACGTGGACTTGGGCCTTGGATGACTCGATGGAGACCATACTTTAGAAATGGTTTATTTGGACTTCGGACTACTTTCTTGTTTATTTTATTACTCTACTATTTTGGGTTAAATATTGTAATCAGGCCTCGGATTTTCTTTCAAAATGCTTCTGCAACTCTATTCCCAAACGTCCCATTTTCGTAAATTATTTATTTCAAATATATTTTCACAACCAAAAAGGTTTTTAAAGATAATTACGTTTTCAAGTACATAACAATTGCTTAAGTGTTTTGGGTTTTAACAAAGAGGCTGTAATTCTCAAACAAGTTTTTAACAATCTCAAAGATGGTTTAAAAAAAAAAACTTCAATGTGACACACCAGATTCGGGCTTAACTTCTAGGCCGGGTTTGGGGTGTTACACTTGAGTTCTATTAGTTAAAGGTGTCTAATAGCTATAAAACTTTAAATTGGAGGTCCTTATGTGGTAATTAGCCCATTTATAAAGTTAGTGGACATTCTTGGATATGTATTAAGTGTTTTAAGTGATTAATTAATAAGGTTAATTTTGTAATTTAGTAAATAATGATAATTAAAACAAATAAAAATAAATCCATCATCTTTTCTTCTTCATTATTCAATCGAACCTAGGGCAAGAAGAAGCTATTTTTCTCCTTTAGATTTGACCAAGGCATTTGTGCTTAATTAGGTACGATTTTTGTCCCTTTTTTAATAATTTTTATGTTTTTAAAATCGTTGCAGCTTAGTCTAGCTAGCCCATGGACTATTTTGCAAAAATGTTAAAGTTTTAGGGTTTTTCCATTGATGAATGTTTGTGTATTTTGATGTTTGGTGATAGAAAATGCATGCTTGTTGTTAGATTAACAACATTTGTTAAGTGATTTTTAGTAAAATGTCCAAATAGGGATTAATTTGTGAAATGTGTAAAATTCATGGTTAAATTGTAAAATAAATGAAAAATATGGATTGCTAGGGACCTAATTGAAATTTGGCTAGCATGGGTTTTAATTGAATTGCATGAATTTGTAATTTTATGAAAATGTTGAAATATTAGGGGTAAAAATGTAAATTTGCCTTAATGTGTAATTTGGACTAAATTGAATAGAGAGATTATTAAATAAGCTAAATTTGATATTATTTAGAGCAAGAAAGGTGAAATACGGATTTAGATCGGGGAAAGAACAACGTTTCGGATTAATCGACTTGTTACATCGTTTTTGCATTCGAGGTAAGTTCGTATGTTATAAGCTTTATTATAATTGTATTTTAAATGCTTTGATATTGCATAAATTGTGAGTACGACTCTACGAACATGTTTGACAAAGATTCGGCAAGTGAGAAATCCCAGTTGAACCTTAAGAATAGATTAGGATACAAATGACATGTCATTAGGGGTTATTATTGATTTGGGTGCTGATCCGTACGTCCTACCGGTGGCTGAGTTATCTAGCATGTGTTGCGGATTCTCGTCAGCTTGTGTGAGTAGCACCGTGTAACTACGTCATGACCGTCAGCTTGTGTGAGCAAACCTATTGATAGCTCGAGTGTGAGCATTATTGAGATATGATATTGAGATAGCTTTGGCTACGTATTGGCACTTCGGTGCAATATTTCATTGAGATAGCTTCGGCTATTTATATTGGCACTTAGGGTGCGAGATTCCCAAGTATCCTGTATTATTTTAAATGGTTCAATGGGTATATCGAAGATATAAAATGGTGAGAAATAGATACATATCAGTACAGGTATGTACGGAAACTATATAAGCATCGAATCTATGGAAATTGTAAGTTTATGGTTAAATATGTGATTGAATACATGTTAACATTGTGGTTAAATGTTTTGTAGTATGTTATGTTCATATTATTTAATGATAATTGAATGGCGAGGTTTGCTTATTATTTCATATGAGCTTACTAAGATTTATAGCTTACTTCATTTATTTTTTTGTGTTTTATAGTGAAATCAAGCTAGCTCGTATTCGGGGATCGTCAGAGACTTCATCACACTATCTTGCTATCACTTTGGTACCTTTGAACTTAAATATTTTGAGTATATGACATGTATAGGAACTTTGGTCATTTTGGTTATGAATTGATAAAGAAGTTAACTATTTGAATTGGCTTGTAAATGTCTAAAGTTTGGTTTTGTATATAGCCATGGGAGTTGGCTTATTTTGGTATAGTTGATCATGTATGTATATGTGCATATGGCCTGTGTGGTGTGTTGGATGATGCTTATGTGATGCTTGTTGATAATAGGTATTATGGATAACAAATGGTTGAGTTATAAATATTGGTATGCTAGTGAATTCATATTTAGAAAATGACAACATTGATGAATTGAGAAAGTGATTTTTGGTATGAAATTGAATTGCACATTGTGAGATTGTATACCTTGTAATTGTTGGTGTTGGAAATGGTATAAAATATGCTTGGTTGAGGTTGATTGAATGCCTACTATATACTATGTTTTGGTGCCATTTGGGTTGATGTAGGTCTTTGCAAGTTTGGGTGGCAAAGTGGCTTGGTAAATAGCCTATTTTTGTTCATACGGGCAGAGACATAGGCGTGTGTCTCAGCTGTATGTGACACATGGTTAGGTTATACGGCCGTGTGTCCCCTGGTGTTGAATTAAAAATCAAGTCAGTATGCTCCAAACGGCTTAGCACAAGGGCATGTGACTTGGCTGTGTGGCCATTTTTAGGGCACACGGGCTAGCCACACGGGCATGTGTATTGGCCGTGTGACCCAAGTCAGAGAGTTACACGGGGTCAGACACGGGCTGGGACATGGCCATGTGATCCCATTTCGAATGTCCGCAAGGCCTGCGACACTGACGTGTGTCCCCTGTATATTGAAATATTTTCTAAGTTTTTCTAAAAATTTCTTGAGTTATCGATTTAGTCCCAAACCACTTCTAAAGCATGTTTAGGGCCTCGTAGGCTCGTATTAGGGACAATGTGATTGAGTTTGAATGATGATTGCATGAAATTTTAAAACGTATGTGAAATGAATTTTTAATTATTTTATAAGTCCGGTAATGCTCCGTAACCCTATTCCGGCATTGAATACGGGTGAGGGGTGTTACACTTAAAAACTATTATTTCAATGTTTCCATAATTGTCTCTCTATATGTAACACCTTAAATTTTCTTATATCTGATTCTATAGAATTTTGACACAACTGTGTATCTACTTCAATGGTTAAGTGTTCTGGGGGTGTGTATGAGGTCTTAAGTTCAAGTCCCAATTCTGTAAATTTTGGTTATTTTTAAATCCAAGCCTTATTCCTGAGCAGTGGGTTTGTATTTAATTTTCTTTAAATCCATAACAGAATGACCCTGCTGGTTCAAGTGGTAAAGGTGTTGGTGTGTTGGAGGTCCTATGTTCGAATCTCTGCGTGAGCATGGGAGTTTATTTTTTCTTGTTTGATCGTTAGAGTTTCGATTCAGCTAAAATTCTATAGTGGATGGGATTGACGGGTTAGTCGGAGAGATTTGAGGGATTTGGGAGTTAATTTGATATTGTTTTGTTTTTTTTCTTCTTTTTCGAAATTTTCTCTGTCATCTTCCAAAACTTCCCATCTGATGTTTTCTTCATCTTTTCCTTTGGGTTTCTGGCGTCTTTCTTCTTTCGGTAAAACTTGTATGTCATCTTTCTTCCTCTTCAAATCTGTTGGTGATTCTATCGTCGGATTGTGCCTTTGGTTTGCTAGGTTTTTACTTGGTTGTTTGTGGAGCAGGGAATTGCATCTCATCGGTTTAGTACGCATTGGGAGTAATTTGTCATCGGTGGTTTTTGGAAGGCTCGGGAGTGGTTTCAAATCAAATTGTTACCAGGTGTGTACCCGAAACGCAGAAAAATGATCATCGGCAAAAGCCAAAAACCTTACTATCGATGCTACACGGGCGTGTGGTCACCCGTGTGGTAGGCCATGTGCAAGAACACGGCCGTGTGGTTGACGAAGGCATGGCCGTGCGTAGTACACGACCGTGTGACAGCTTCAGTGTGGCTGTGTGGGCCACACAGGCTAGGCTAAGTTGGGATGGGCCTACTGTAGGGTCGGTAAGGGCTAACTAAACCCTAAAACTACTTGATCTGTTAGTCTGAAACACTATTCTGAGTATGATTATGCATTGATTACCATGTTAATTGCATATTTGATATCTGTATTTATAAGCATGTTTTTAATCTGTAAATTTTGTATATGTGTTCTGTATCTGTTTTGGGGTGGGATTTGTATATGAGGAGGAAGTATTCTGAACGATGTTAATCGCCTATATTCTGGCAACTTGCTGCACTATATCTGATACGTGTCGTAACAACACAATGTGGTGTGTAGGGATGGGTGGGTGTTTTTAATCCCACATGGTGTGATGGGATGGTCGAAGTTGGTGTGTAGAGGATGGGGGTAGGACTTTGCATATCTGAATATGTTATCAGATCTGTACATCTGTTTCTGTAACTATATCTGAGATGGGCATAAGCCCATTTCTGCATCTGTTTGTTTGAAACATTTTTGTGTGTTTGCTTGTCTAATTCTGCTGGGATACACACTAAGTTTATGTAAACTCCCATCTGTTTTTCTGCTCTGTCAGGTAATCCACAGACTTAGGCGGATCGGTGCGGCGGAGACACAGCGATGACCACTATATTGTAAATCAGTTAAACTTAGTACATTTGGTTTATCTTAAATTTTGGACTGATTTAAGAGTTTTAATTTTTGGGGACACTCTGGGCTGTTTGGTTTAACTGGTTATTTTTTTTGGATTATTTGTCAATTTGATTGCTTTGGTAAAATTGTTTTATTAAAACGATGGTTTTTATACAAACAACGGTTTTCCTAAAAACACGACTGCGTTTTCAATCTATAACGACTAAGGCTACCGCTGTAATAAGTTTTGGTAAAGAAATTGACTAAATTGTGGTTTTTAGTAACTTCAAAGATTGTTGTTTTACCAAGTCAACACGGTTTCCAAAATTCATTTCTTGTGACATCACCAGATCTGGCCATAATGTCCAGGCCGGGTTTGGGGTGTTACACTATACTATATAATTCTTGTACCTTAATTTGTTATTGGATCTAGTTAGAAATACGAGGCATAGTGAAATCATTCCATTTGGAGGATAAGTTGCAATCAATCCAAACAAACCAAGCTAGAGGTGTAATCGAGCCAAGCTGAGCTCGAATACTATTAAACTCGAGCTTAAGGGTGACTCAGAATTTGGAGCTCAATACTTGGCTTGAGCTCGATCGAACATCAATTTTTAAGCTTCAGCTTGGTTGGAGATATAATAGAGCGGACCAAGCTCGATTAAAATGTTTACTAATTTTTGTACTCAAGCTTGAGCTCGACTCAATAATTAAGCTTAGAGTTAATAATTAAGTTAGATAATCCTAGGTACATGCCATTTAACAAAATGAGAGGGAACTTTACAAAATTTCCTGAGTCGAAGGCTACGGTCTTGATGCTAGATTCACCTATTAGGCTTCGAGAATTACCTATATCTGTGCACGAAATATACAAACCATACGCTAAGAAATAGAGTTCAGCGATACTTTCATGATTCAAGATAATATAACATAAACATTAGTAATTTTTCACAAAGCATATAGTATCAATGACTATCCAATCATATCCTACAATGTCAAGCAATTCTATTAACATATACACATGTGAGCATACAAATAAAAAATGGTGAAACCAATTCATATCCTTTGCCAAATATCTACCTTAAAGCCATCCAATCATTTAATGCCATTCATGAATCAAACAATTATATCCTTGATATTATGTCATTCTATTCCATATTTAGTCAACATCAATAAACTATTTAACTTATCATTCAAATATCTTTCTGGAGTCTATCGACTTATTCGTATACGTTTCGGTCCTCATGACTCATTTTCAAGTGGTTCACATGACAGTTTGCATGCCTTATCTATCATGAACCACACATATCATCGTTTCATAACTCTTATTCTACTTTTGTCATCCTGGGTTGCCCGACAACAATGACTTTTACCATATACACATTTTACCATCTCGGGTGGCCCGACAATTATGGTTTACACTATTTAATATTTTACCATCTTGGATGGCCTAGAAATGATGGTTTGCACTATTTCAACATTCTACCATCCTGGATGGCTCGAAAATGATGACTTTCATTATTCTTACATTTTACCATCCCGGGTGGCCTGGCAACGATGGTTCTCACAATTTGCTTATTCTACCATCCTGGATATCCCAAAAAGGCTGGCATTCATTATCTAAACATTCTACCGTCCTGGATGGCCTAGCAATGATGATTTTCAACCTAGGGCATGCAAACTAATTCGACACTACTCGAGACCATTATTAGGGTAACCCTAAATCAATATCCATTATAACCACATATCACATTTCAATCTCATCATCAATTCATTTTATACATCACATATCATTTGAAAATTCATTTCGTACTCGTTTTTACTATACTCAGATCAGTTTACATTTTGAAATTCAATACCGTCACACAATTCAATTCAATCCAATGCAATTCAATTCAATTCACTATTCGATATTTAATATAAATCACACCAATTCAATTCATACGATCATTATATACTCACTTTAATATTCAATTTTTTAATTAACGAGTATATGCAAACAATTAAATCAACCTCAAATTATAAGAGTACAAATCAAGGTCTCGCATCATTCATTGATAGCTTTGCTTTTCCTTTCCCTATTGATGGTTCCACGTCGATATTAATTGAAATAAGTGGACGAATATCAATTAGGTTTCAAAGCTTTTTTTTGTCTTGGCTATGGTGTATGGTCATGAAATGGAGAAGATGATCGTTTTCTCTACTTAATTTCACTTATATAGCATGATTAATTTATAATTAAAGTTAATTAATTTACTGAATCATGATTAATTAAGCATGGAGCTTTAATTAACTTAAACCAATGACATTTAACATCATATCCCACTATCGTATATTTAAAATTGCTCTATTAGCCATTTTATTCCTTTGGATAATTGCTATCTAAGTCCCAAGCATTTGCCTAATTAAAAACTTAAAGTGATTAAATTTTTATAATTTAATCCTTATGACTTAATTAACCACATTTTTGGTTAAATTTCTTAACCAAATTTCAATATATCTATAAAATAACTCCATAAATATCTCTATTTAATATTTACAAATTCATTTTAAGGAAAGGAGGTCCTGACACCGTATTTTTTGACCCGATTGAAAATTAGGTCAAACATAATAGGAGAAATGTGCAATTGGACACTAGTACATCATGAAATGTAACACCCCAAACCCGGCCTGGATGTTATGGCCGAATCTAGCGATGTCACATGATAGTTCTTTTAGAAATCGTAATTGCGTTAAAACCATTTTTGGTATCTTCGGTTATCGTCAAAACCCTCTTATTCTTTCCTTTCTCGCAGTTTTGGCGCTCAGCGCACTTAACCTCCTCGGCGATCTTCGCATTATCCACTAGAGCAGAAAAATCTGCGGAGCTATCAGAACCCGTAGGCTGTCCCTGAGTCCATCCTCGAAACGGACGCATCGCTCATATTCAGTCGTCACTATGCCCCAGGCATAACGGCTCAGTCTCAGAAACTCGACTTCATACTCGGTCACTGAACGGTCTCCCTAGGTGAGATTAAGAAACTCACGCTTCCTAGCATCGATGTAGCTGGCTCCCATATACTTATTCTGGAAAGTCGTCTGAAAATAATCCTAATTCATACTGTCAGGCTGAGTGCCCTCCTTAACAGTCAGCCACCACTGGTAAGCCTCGTCGCGAAGCAGGGAAACAACCCCCTTAAGCTTCTGCTCAGCAGTAAAATCCAGATCATCCATAATTCTTTTCGTGGCCTATGATCGTTGTTTTTTCGCAATGTCAAAGTCTTAAAATTTATAAAAAGAATGATCAAACCTGGAAACTAACTATGACAACGATGTAAGGCAAGCGTACCTATCGAACAATAGTATAGTTAAGGCAAGACCGGAATGTCGAACCCAAAGGAACCAAAAGTACTAATACTAACTCTCTCTTTATTATTTAGCCTAAGAATTAGTGATTTTTATTTAATCTAAAATTAACTATCTACTAAACTAAAAACTCTAAGACAAAGAAGAATGAAATAGGGAAAAATACTTTGAGGAAAAACCAATTGATTAAGACGACACCCAAGGAAGAATCCACCTAGACTTCACTTGTTATCTAACTCTGAACCAGACGATTTATTCATTTGACTTGATCCATAAGATTCCCTAAGTTATATTAATCCCTCTATCTAGGCGACTAACGTCTAACCCTAGGTTGATTAATTGAAATCTCTTTCTAATTAAAACCCCTAGAATTGTATTAACTCGATTTATGGACTTCCATATTAGGTTTCACCCTAATCCGGCAAAATCTTATCACCCTATCTCTAGGCGTGCGATCAACTCAGCTTAATTATGCTAGATCTACTCTTAGGCAGGGACTTTTGCTCCTCCACCTAAGCACATCACACTTGAATTAATATCCCGGAAATATCAACACAAGAATTAAGAACACATAATTAAGAACAAGTCAAATATTTATCATATAGTTCAGCAAACGATAACAAGATTCATTTTAGGTTTCATCCCCTCATGTATCTGAGGGTTTAGTTCATAATAATAATAGAAAACATCTCAGAAGAAAAGATAAAACAAAACATAAGAAATCCCTGAAACCCCCTGAAAGAATTGAGGGAGAGATCCTCCGTCTTGAGTAGAATTCTGGCTTCTTGAGATGGATCAACTGGCTATCTTCGAGTAAATCCCCACAAATCTGCCTTCTTTGGCCTAGCTGGACGCCCCCTGACTAAAGCCTTGGGTTCCCCCTCTTCTGGTCATGCTTAGGGTGTTTATATAGGCTTCTGAATATGTTTCTTTGTCCCTAAGTATCCAAATCCGAGTGAAACTCTTCTTTCCCACTACAGGGACACGCCCATGGCACATGCCCGTGTAAGTCGTGGCCAGGCCGTGTTCGAGGCTGTTGAATGGGGCACGGCCGTGTGGTCTTGGGCCCAGGCCGTGTGGATTTTGTGATATGGCCCATTTACTCCGTTTTGGGCCCGTTTTCTGTCCTTTTCATCCTCCGGTGCTCTCCTGAGTATAAAACATGAAAACAAAGGATTAAGAGCACCAAATTACATAATTCAAGGCTTAAATCATCCAAAAGCATGCTAAATGTAGGCTTAAAATATGTTACTTTTACTGTTTATCAGCCTCCATCCAATACTCGGCCACGCTAGGGGCGACTCCACTAATGCCCCTGAATAACTCAGCCCCATTGGACCGGAGTCATTCCGTAACCGACCCTCGGCCCCTAGATCCAGTGTTGGGTCCAGCAACCCTTTTTAAAATTCGTAACATGGCTCAGGATAGTGCGTATTCCCCAGCTTCACGATCATGAGACTCAGTCTCTGTAGCAGGTGAGATTGGCATCTCGCTCGTATCTAGATTGGGCAGATTCTCAGATGCGAAGGATCCAGCTCGAGCCCCCTACGGCCTCTACCACGGCCTCTAATACCCCATCCGCGGATACCACGTGCGCTCATCGTAAATTTAATGTTTATCTGTATTAACAGTTTTATGCATTAGTTTACAGTTCCAATATTTATTAACAAATGTTTTATGCAGAATGTATCAGAAGTTCAGAGTTTGTTATCGCGATTCGTAGTATCACTACGATTTTCAATTTCGCTACAGTTTCCAATTTGCACTACCTAGAGTGTTTCAGTACAGTATACTACCTATTGGCTATTTCATGCATGCAAGTAGTGTTGCAAACAAATTTAAACAGATTTCAGAACACTTATAGGATCGGCGTCGGAGACTCGGTGTACCACATACTCAGTTCAAAAATATTTCGAATCATTAAAAAAATCATTTCGGGGAAACCAATTTTAAAAACCCAAATCCACAGCTGAGTTTTGCAACCTGACTCTGATACCACTAAATGTAACACCCCAAACCCGGCTTGGATGTTATGGCCGAATCTGGCGATGTCACATGATAGTGCTTTTAGAAATCATAACTGCGTTAAAACCATTTTTGGTATTTTCGGTTATCGTCAAAATGTGTCGTGTATTTGTTTGTTATCCATTTTCAAAACTTTATACGCTACGGAAGCTTTTAAAATGATTTGCAAGGTCGTACGTATTTTGATAAAACCTTTGTTTGTTTTGAAAACTCGCGTTTTGTCCAACTGCTAGTAGTTTATAAAACAATAATCCCAAGTTTTAAACAAAAATTCGAATGGCCTTATTACATAAAAATTACCCCAAATATAACCAAATCATAATTAGAAATAAACCGTAAATAAGTGTCCAGAACCGTGGTCACTTCCGAGTTCTCCGCTATACCGATCCGTCTACTGTTGAGGATTACCTATACAGATTAAACAGAAAAGGGTGAGTTTTTGCAAACTCAGTGTGTAATCCCCACAGAAAACATGCACACAATATCATATCAGAAAATAGTCATGCATTCATAGTTCGGGTCTGAGCGCATTACAGAAGCGGTGTGGACTTTAGCCCACTCAGCTACAGAAACAAACATATTATAGGGCCTTAGCCCATTCTAGAAAGAATATGCAGAAAATAGAGTCCTACCTCCAGCCTCTACACACCAACTCCGTCCAACCCTACACACCATGTGGGGATAAAATCAACCCACCCAGCCCTACACACCATGTTGTACCGAATGCGGTACATAATCAGAGATTTGCAGTTGAGCTGTCAGATAACAGGCTTAAGAGCCTTTCAGATACTTCCTCTAATCATAATCAACCCACCCCGATGCAATGCAACAAACAAGTATGACATATTATTACGCAATTAAGCTCATATATATTTAGTTCAGTATACATGCTTCGTAAAGAAATCAGACAGTCAGATCATTCCGTTAGGGGTCTAAGTAGTGCTTACCGACGCTACGGTTGGTCCACAGTCGACTTGGGCAACCCGTGTAACCTTATAGAACATTTCAGAAATATGGGCTTACACGCCCATGTGGCCTGCCTGTGTGGGCCCACATGCTCGTGTGGTTCACCTGTGTGGGCCCACACGGCCCAATTGGTTGAGCCCGTGTATCGCACACAGCCTCGCTCGACCTTCACACGGCCGTGTGGAAGAGTACGATCGGGCTCGTTGATCACACGACCATGTGGTGACTTACAGTTTTGCACACGGCCTACCACACGGGCGGCCACACGCCTGTGTGGCGTCGATAGGAAGGTTTTTGACTTTTACCGAAACCTCGTTTTCTATGTTTTTGGGTACACACTTGGTTCGATTTTGACGCGTAACCACTCCCGAGCACTCCAAAACCTATATTGGACAATTGAAAGCCCAATTTTAGTCACTTAATCCAAGTTGTTATGATAGGAAATTTCCTGAAACTTACCGACAACCATACCTTTAACGGGCAAGAAGTAGTGTCTTGCAACATGAGAACTCGATTAAAGCCTTCGAGCAGTACCTAAACATGAGTAAAATGATTCCTCCATTAATCGCTTAATCAAAAATAACACTAAGACTATAGAAAAACCACTTACCGATCGCGCGTCCCGACTATAGATAACAAACACGGTTGAAAGGAAGGAGAGCCAAAATAAGAGAGGGGAAAAAACAGTAGAATTTTGGCAGGGAATTTGGCAGAAAACGTAAAAAAGAATAGGAGAAAATTTTGGGAAACAAAGTGGAAAAATCGAAAAATAGCAAAGTAATCAGATTGGCAAAAATTCTGATAACTCCCCTATTCAAATCTCCTTAATTATCTCCACCAACCTCTCCACTATCAGAATTTCAGTTCATCTCAACCTCTTCACACGGTACAAGTAGCAAAAATAAATCCCTTGTTCGCATAGGGATTCGAACTCAAGACCTCAAACCTAACCAACACTCCACCTAACCACCAGACCAGCAGGCCTATTCTGTTAGTTAGCTACACATTTTAATTTATAAGCCTACCAACCAGAGTTTGGGATTTACTCATAAAAATACCAAAATTTACCCAAGTTGAGACTTGAACTTGGGACCACACACACCCAGAACACATAACCACTGAAGCAGACACTCCTACATGTCGAAATTACAAAAGCCGAAATTAATGAAAAAACTGGGGCGTTACATGAAAGGTTCCCTAAAAACTCAAATTACCTTTTATCCTCGTCTTGTTGTCGTGGAAAATTTGTAATGATTGTCTCCTTTCAAAAGTTGAACTTATTAAGAGGAACATTGTCCTAGATGGCTTTTTGTCTTATGTGCAAAGGCAAGATTGAAATGTGTGCAATGAACGAAATGTATTTATTATTTTTATATCTAAAAGCAAAAGTGGAGTCTCTTTCTTTGGATCCCAAAAAGTAATATACCTTTACGGTGTGTAACACCCCAAACCCGACCTAGACGTTATGGCTGAATCCAGAAATGTCATATGAGATGGGTTGAAAAACCATTATCGTTAAGTTAAAACCTTAAATGTTCATTAGCCTTTAGAGTTGTTATTATTTTCAAAGCTTTTAAACATTTAGAGATTAAACGTGTTTGTAGCGGAAGCTTGTAAAAACGTTGTGTCCAGAATATCTGTTTAAGATTTTAGAAAACCATCACAGTTTTAAATAAGTAAAAACCAAAAACCCAAAACCAACGTCAAAATTTTAAAAGAGTCCAGGGTCCCAGAAAATACAAATTCAATGCCAAAACTTAATAACCCCAAAACAAAATGAAACAGTAAAATAGGTGGTCACCGTCGAGTCCTTCGCTATACCGATCCACCTAAGACTGTGGGTTACCTGTATAGACAAACAGAAAAGGGGTGAGTTTACGTAAACTCAGTGTGTAACCCAGCAGAGGTAAGCAGGTTCACATATAGAACATCACAAATCAGACAGATTCACAATCGGGCATGAGCCCATGTCAGATACAAATACAGATTCAGGCTTGAGCCCATTTCAGATACAGATACAGTTACAGATATGCAAATCAGATAACAGAATCCTACCCCCATTCTCTACACATCATCTCTGACCATCCCTACACACCATGTGGGGTTTAAAACACCCACTCAGCCCTACACACCACACTGTACCGATGTGTCCCATATCAGATATAATGCAGTTGTGCTGCCAGATATTAGGCATAATCTACCTTTCAGAACACTTCCTCCAATATACATTATCCCACCTCAGTCATAGTAACAGAACATGCATACAGAATTAACAAATAAATCATGCTTAACATGCTTTCAGAAACAGATAACAGATAAACAAACATAGGCATGCTCCTAACCATATTTCAGTCTGATAGATCATTTGGTTATGGGGTTAGATAGCATTTACTGACCCCAGGTAGGCCCAAAGTTGATTAGGACAACCCGTGCAACCCTACAGAAAATTTCAGTAATATAGGCCCACATGCTTAGATTGGCCTTGCCTGTGTGGACCACACAGCTTGGCCCAGTTATCACACACCCGTGTGGGCCTACACGCCCAATTCGGCCTAGCCCGTGTAGCTCACACGACCACACTCTGGCTATTACATGGTCGTGTCTTACTCACAGCCTGGCCTTCATAGATCACACGATCGTGTAATCGCACACGGCCTACCACAAGGTTTACCACACGGCCATGTGGCGTCAACAGATTGCAATTTTGGCTTTCACAGAATTCTATTTTTCTGCGTTTTGGGTACACACCTAGTATTGTTTCGTAGCGAAAACACTCTCGAGTCTCCTGGAACCTAAAATTGATCAATTAAAACCCTAATCAGTTACTTAAATCGACACTTAATCAGTTTAACGAGATAGATAATCGCTTGTCAGAGTCTTAAAATTTATAAAAAGAATGATCGAACCTAGAAACTAACCACGACAATGATTTTTAAGGCAAGCGCACCTATCGAACAGTAGTATAGTTAAGGCAAGACCGGAATGTCGAACCCAAATGAACCAAAAGTACTAGTACTAACTCTCTTTTTATTATTTGCCTAAGAATAAAGGGATTTATTTATCTAATCTAAATTAATTAACTACTAAACTAAAGATGCAAAGACAAAGAGAAAGAGTTTGGGAAAATAACTTGAGAGAAACCAATTGATTAAAACGACACCCAAGCACTTGTTATCTAACTCTGAACTAGACGATTTATTCATTTGACTTGATCCGTAAGATTCCCTAAGTTATATTAATCCCTCTCTTGAGGCGATTAACGTCTAACCCTAGGTTGATTAATTGAAATCTCTTTCTAATTAAAACCCCTAGAATTGCATTAACTCGATCTATGGACTCCCATATTAGGTTTCACCCTAATCCGGCAAAATCTCGTCACCCTATCTCTAGGCGTGCGATCAACTCTGCTTAATTATGCTAGATCTACTCTTAGGCAGGGACTTTTGCTCCTCTACCTAGGCATATCATACTTGAATTTATATCCCAGAAATATCAACATAAGAATTAAGAACACATAATTAAGAACAAGTCAAATATTTATCATATAGTTCAGCAAACGATAACAAGATTCATCTTAGGTTTCATCCTCCTCAGGTATCTGAGTGTTTAGTTCATAATAAAAGAAAACATCTCAAAAGAAAAAATAAAACAAAACATAAGAAATCCCTATAACCCCCTGAAGGAATTGAAGGAGAGATCCTCCATCTTGAGTATAATTCCTGCTTCTTGAGATGGATCAACTGGCTATCTTCGAGTGATTCTCCACAAATCTGACCTTTCTGGCTCGGCACCTTGGCCTAGCTAACCGCCCCATTCTAGGTTATACTTAGGGTGTTTATATAGGCTTTTGAGATAGGTTTCTTTGCCCCTAAGTATCCCTTTCCAAGTGAAATTGCTCTTTTCCACGATAGGGACACGGCCATGGCACACGCCCGTGTGAGTCGTCTTTAGGTCGTGTTCGGACTTTTAATGAGGCACGGCCGTATGGTCTTGGGCCCCAGCCGTGTTGATTTCTATTTTGGCCCAATTTGGTCTATTTTAAGCCTGTTTCTCGTTCTTTTCATCCTCGGGTGCTTTCCTGAGGATAAAACATGAAAAGAAAGGATTAAGAGCACCTTTTTACATAAATCAAAGGATAAATCATCCAAAAGCATGCTAAATGTGGGCTTAAAATATGTTACTTTTACGGTTTATCAATAGACAAACCTTTATCCATAAAAAATCCTTACCTTCGATCGAACGATGGTGATTCCACACACTACAACACCGTTTGGGAAAGACTTCAACCCCTTAATCCTTTCCTAACACAAAACAACCCCCTTCAATAACTATTTACTAAAGCCAACATAATAGTCACGTTATCCATACTTACCAGAACACATGAAGAACACTAACAGAAACGGAACACTATGAGCAACGCATAGGAAAGTAACAAAGACGAAAAGGGAGAAACAGAGAAGGAGGATTTAGCAAAAGAGAAAACGACAGAGGTGGGAAAAGAATAGAACACCAGAATTTTGGGGAAAAAATTGAAATTTTTTGAAAAAGGGAACATAAAAAAAAGATTTGATAACCCCTAAATCCCTTAATTATCTCCACTATCCCACTATTCTGAATTCTAATTCCATCATAACTCTTTCACAAAATTGAATAAAAATAAATGCCCACGCTCACGTAGGGATTCAAACACAGGACCTCCACACAACACATAGACTCCCTTACCACTTAAACTAGCAAGATCATTCTGCTATGGTTTTACAACAATATAATATAAGCCCACTAAGCAAGTATAAGGCTTACATCGGAAAAATACCAAAATTTACCAAAGGTCAGGCTTGAACCCAAGACCTCTCACTTAACCACAAAAATAGATACAGATTTGTGTCAAACAATTACAGAAACATAAACAAATACTTTGGGGCGTTACAGGGTGTAACACTGATCTAAGGCAAAGAAGGAAATTTATTTATTATTTATTAAATAAAATTTAAAATTATTTAATTTTTAATATGACAAGTAAAATTTAATTTAAGCTTGCTTGATAATTAATTGAAATTTGCAAACAAGCTTGAAGCATAACCTTATGACACATGGATTTGGAAACGCTATTGACTAGGAGGGATATTTGTAAGAAAAAGGAAAGATATCCAAATATTGGGGAAAAATAATTATTGGTTAATGTCTCTTAAAGAAAGCATCTGTCTTGACACAAAGAGAACACCAAACTTTTTTTATTGGATCAAAAAATGGTGCAAGGTTAATGGAAGTGGAGAGGACCTAAACAAAGTTGGGAACCAATTGAACATAGTAAGTATTAAGGATCTTCTAGGTAAATCTATTTCTATTTTTAGGGGGAAAGACCATATTGTTTGGATTAATGACCTTGGGGGCAAACTCCTGGTTAAAGAAGCTCATTTTCTTTCTTTGGAAATATCAACATAATAAGAGAGATATGCAAACATACATTAATGGATCGTTGGAGGTTCACTAGAAGCCTACATTATCTTTTAAACTCATCCCATTTTTTTTGGAAAATTTGCAATGATTACCTCCTTAGAAAGGTTGAACTTCTTAAGAGAAACTTCGTGTGAGATGGTGTTGTCCTATGTGCATAAGTAAGCTTGAAACATATGTGGTGAATGATATGTATTTATTATTCATAGAAGTAAATTCAAAAGTACAAACATTATTTTATGTTCTCCTTAAAGAAGTTGAACATGTTAAGAAAAACATTGCCCGAGATGGATTTTCTTCTTTATGCGAAGGTAAGCCTGGAATGTATGCGTTGAAGGATATGTATTTGTTATTTGTAGAAGTAAATCCTAGAATGGAATCTTTATCTTAGGATAATAAAAAGTGACAAGGGAATACCTTTAGGTTTGCAACACAGATATAAAGTAAAGAAAGAAATATATTTATTATTTGTTGAAACCTCAAAGTCATTTCAAAAAATATAGGAAAAGGTTTTGAAATCTTAGTATGCAAGTACTCAATGAGGAAAAGGAATGAAATATTTTAATTTTTCAAATGTAGATTTACAGCCTTCAAGTACACCCAAAATAACTTTATAGCATGCATTCAAGATAGCTTCTATATATTTTTATAGGAACTCTCATTCTCAAAATTATCAAATAAGATCTAATCTAACTTATGATCTTAAATATTTCTTCATGAAAGTAATTAAGATTGAAGCATAGAAAAATTTAAAAGATAAAATAAAAAACTCCAAATTATGAGAATAACATAACAACTCTAAATTCAAATAATAAACATAATTTTTTGATCCTAAAAAGTAAAATGATGCTTTAGATGAAAAGAAAAAATTGTGATCTGTGAGCAAAGTTCAACAAACCCAACACCATCCTAACATAAAATGATAAAATACCTTTTGATCAAAGGCCATAATAGAATAGATAAATCGAATGAACTCTCATTTGCCCCAAGGGAAAACAACATTTGACTAAAGGCCATTGTTGGGGTTGATGTTTTCACCAAATTGGAACATCATCCCATCGCCTCCCACATGAGTTTGTGGGTTGTTGTTGTTGTTGTTGCTCATCAGTTCCATGATCCATTGATGCCTCTGCATTGGATCCATTTCGTTCACATCTACTTGCACAATATCCTTCGTACTTGTCCTTAGCATCGCTTCGGGCGTTACCATCATCATCGGTGGCAGTGTAACTAGGGACGAGGATGATGATGACACCCTTTGAGGATTAATGGGTGTTTTAGAAAGTGCATCAATCCTCTTGTCAATATCACTCATTTTTTTATCGAGCAACAAGTTGATTTCACTTAAGGCCTCAAAGTTCAAACCATGGACGACCCCTTTGCCGCAAATCGTATTGAACATGACATGGGTCATATCCTTTTCCCAGTTTTCCTTGCAATGCTTCTTTAGCTGCTCAGCTGCTTTGGTGGTCTTTTGGGAGAGGAAACTCTCCTGGTTCAACATATTCTTGCTTTTCTCCATCTCGGGGATTGTCTCGAGCTTGGAAAGCACCTGTTGGACTCCCATGGGGGAAGGCCAAACTTCGGGTTGGGACTCATAAGGACTGTACATGATAGAACAAGCGTCGATATCACAAAGGGTACTCAACTCACTCAGTTTTTTCATCAAACCCTTCGTTCTTTTCTTGTAGGTGGCTTTCCTTGCTGAATCATCAGTGATATAAGCAAGCTTAACCTTTTTCCTCGTCATGGCTCTCAAAGCAAAGGGGGATATTGGAATGGCTTTTTCTTTTTTCTTTTTCTTCTATATTTCTTTCCCAAACAGAAATTAGATGCTTTATATAGAGGTGAAGGGAGTGAAAATGTTATCAAATTAAATGAAAAATAATAGCCAATAATTTTAGTATATAAAAGATATCATTGTAATGCATTACAAAGAATTCAATCGGATGGGTTAGGTTTTAATTTTTTTTTATTTTTTCCATGATTAATGTTTCATGTAGATATATATTTTATTTAGTCATAAAGTGACGTCATAAGTATTACAACAAAAATATTATGTATTTATACGAATCTTATAATATCGAATAATTTGGTTAGTTATAAAACGATAAAAATGACTTTCATCATGTATTTATACAAATAAAAAAATATAAAAGATATGGTGCTAGTCCTTGTACAAACAAAATCTGAGACTTAGTTTGTGTACTTATAGTAAAAAATTAAGTCCAACTTTTTATTTAAAAATATCAGTTCAATAATTAAAATCGTAAGTATTTTCCATCAAAATTTATCAATTTGACAAGTTGATTAAGTTGTCCTCATATGAAGTGTTATATGATTGACGAAAAATAGTCATGTTAAGTTGATAAATTTCAATGGAAACTACCAACCATGGTAATGATGGGACTAGATTTTTTAAATTGAAAAAAGTAAAATGATTGAATTTTTAGCTTTTAAAGTATGAGGGCTAAATCTTAAATTTGATAGAAGTACAGGGACTAATAGCATATTTTATCCATATTTTAAAAAGAATCATAAATATTTTCTATATTAATCTATAAATGGTAATGCCAGATAAAAATAACACATACATAGGTATATAAAAGGCAAGTGTTCACACATACCGTACATGCATGTACACCATGACAATTTTTAGTTATTAATGGTAATAAAGTATAAAAAAACTTATTTTTTGAAAAAAAAGGTTATTTTGGAAAATTTAAAAAGGCAAAAAAATAACATTATAATACATAAATGGTATGTATCAATTATATAATTACCATGTTAGAGTGTTTGGTATTTAAGTAGTGTAAATTGTTAACTAAGAATTGTAATAATGTGCTATATATTTTTTCTTATAAATTTGGTAAATATTTTAATGTTATGACAAAAATAACAGAGAGGTGATAAGTACGCCACCTAGACTAAGTATAGCAACTTTTTTTGCTATATGAATAGCCAAATTGTGTAAAGGGTGAGCCAACTGTTGGCTGAAAAGAGATGTTGCAATCATTTACCTTCTACTAATGTTGCACCACGAAGAAGATTAGATCGCCAATTACATACAATCACTAACGCTAACATTCATCAACTTGGAACAGTGCAATTATCAAGATGAAAGCATTGGGTTGATCTACTTATCCATGTTGACGTAGTATATGTTTGTCAATTTTTTTATTATAAGCTTCTACTATATTTGCAGCTAAGCATTCAATCCAAACAACCCAAGCTAGAGTTGTAATCGAGTGAAGCCGAGCTTGAATATTGTCAAGCTCGAGCTTGAGCTCAACTTGAAATTTTGAGCTCGATACTCGACTCGAGCTTAATCGAGCATATATGTTTAAGCTCGAGGTTCGCTCTAGATATAATTGAGCTTGAGCTTAAGTTTGATTAAACTCGTTTACCAATTTTTCTGTCAAGCTCAAGCTCAGCCCAATGATTAAGCTTAGGTATAACAATATATATTAAGGCTAATATCATAATTTAATTATGTAAAAATATGAAAAGCTTGATAAGGCTCACGAGCCGTCCGAGTCAAGCATTACTAAACTCAAATTTGGCTCGATTGATAGCTCAAGTTGCTCGAGCTCAAGCTCGACTTGATAATTAACAAATCAATTTCATTTTTTTAGTCAAAATAGAAATGCTTGCGAAGACCACTATCTCTTTTACACCCCCAACTCAAGAAGAGGTACAAGTGTGAAACAATTGATCTAAAAATTTAGTATGTAATATGCAAATCAAACAAGTGTCTTCAATTGACATACCTCTCTTTCGAAGCTAAACTTTAATGGAAAGAAGTTAATTGCACAATTTCCAAAGGAATAAAATTATCTTGAATGGAACTTTAATTCTCCGTAAGGATTCCTGTAACGCCCCAAAAATTTAACCTTTGCTTGCTAGATTCTATCAATGACTAAGTATATGCTTTAGTGGTTTAGAGCCTTAATTGTGTGTTGAAATTCGAAGTTCAAGTTTTTGTGTAATCAATGCGAAAGTATAATTTTTGTGCTATTCCATAAAATTTGATTATATTTAAAGTGAACTAAATTATCCTCCCCGTTCCCTCTTTTTTCTTTTATTTTTTTCTTTCTCATCCTTCCTATTGGTCGTGTCAAACTGACTATGACAACGAATAAGGCAAGCGCACCTATCGTTTGGTAGTATAGCTATGACAAGACTGGAAATATCGTATCCTCAAGGACCAAGAGTACTAGTAATTACTATCTTTCTATTATTTAGCCTAAGAATTAAGGGAATTGATGTTTAATCTAAAACTAACTAATTACTAAGCTAAAGATGCTAAGACACAAAGAATGAATTGGGGAAAATACTTTTGAGAAAACCAATTGATTAAGACAATACCCGAGGAAGAATCCACCTAGACTTCACTTGTTATTTACTCTGAACCAGACGATTTTTTCACTTGAATTGACCCGTAGGATTCCCTAATTTATATTAATACCTCTCTTGAGGCTACTAACGTCTAAACCTAGGTTGATTAATTGAAATCTCTATCTAATTAAAACCCCTAGAGTTGCATTAACTGTAACGGCCTAATTTTCAGTGGTGTCGGAAATGGTGATATGAGTTCACTAAATCCGACAGGTAAGATTGAGTAAGATAGTAATTTAATATTTATGAGTCAAGTGAGAATTTAGAAGAATTTGTGGATTGGTGAATTTGGTAAATTAAAAGAATTTATTAGGTCAAATAGGTAAAAAAATGAGGTATCGAGACCTCAAAATTGAAAACCGAGCCATAAATATTTTTAAAAATATTTATGGAGTGTTATTAAGTTAGTATTAAATTTTGGTTGAGAAATTTAAATGTTTGGGTAGTCAATTAAATAAAAAGGACTAAATTGTAACAAATGCAAAATTGCTAGAAGAACTAAATAGCTCAAGTGTTAAAATAAAAAGGATTTAAAGGGCAATTAAACCTAAAAGTGAGAAGGTTGGACGGCAAATGCAAGGAAATCAGCAGAAGATAAGTGAAATAAGGGCAAAATTGGAATTTTTGTAATTTTAACATGTTTATTAAGATAAGATTGAAAATAATCTAGAGAAATCTTCACATTATCTCAGCCAAAACACCATAGGAGTTCTGGAGAAAGCTAGTTATTCATATCTTTACATCATGTGAGTTTGATTCTTGCTTTTTCTTGATAATTTTTATGTTTTTATGACTTTTACAACTAGATCCACTTATAGAATTCATTAGTTTTTGATTTAGTGGGTAAAATTAAAAGTTACCCTTGATGAGAAATGGAAGTTTATGATGAATTATTATGAAATTTAAATTTTAATTTCATATTAAGGTGGTTTTATTAAGTGATTTTGATAGGAAATGGTATTTAGGACCTAATTGTGAAAAAGTTGTGAATTAGAGGTTGGTGTTGAAATTCAGAATATCAAAGGTTGTAAAATAGTTTTTTATGATAGAATAAAGTTTTTATTGAGAAAAATTAGTTCAATTGATGGCTGAATTGAGCAGGGACTAAATTGTAAAAATTGTAAATTTTGGGGCAAAAGTGCAATTTCGAAAATTGAAGAGCATAAATTATGAAGTGAAATAGAAATGAAATAAATGCTAATGAGTGAAAATATTTTACATTATAGATCAAGAAACCAAAGAAGAAAGAGGAAAAGAAAAAGTTGCAGAGTAGTTCCTAAATTTCAATATCTTCTACAAATCAGCCGGGTAAGTTCATATGGTTGAATTTATATGTTTATTTGTGAAAGATTGAATGATATAATGTGCTGTTAAATATGAATTTGCTGTGGGATTGTGAAAAATATAATGAAATGAAAGAATAAATGGCGGTAATTCAAATTAGGAAAAACGCAGAATTGAGTACGTTCGTGTCGTGACATGTGATGAATTGACGGATAATACCATGGTTAATCCATGGCAAATGTGAAATGTAGGTATGGTATCATCCATACTGAGTTATGAAATGTAGGTATGGTATCATCCATACTGAGTTATGAAATGTAGGTATGGTATCATCCATACTGAGTTGTGAAATGTAGGTATGGTATTAACCATACTGAGTTGTGAAATGTAGGTATGGTATTAACCATACTGAGTTGTGAAATGTGGCACTGAGTAACGACGTACTCAAATTCGTAAGACGTTTCCTAATTTGATAATAAGTAATACAAAAGGTGTGAATCAAATGAAAGAGATTGAATGATTGTTAATGTTGAGCTCAACTATGTGAAGTACTTTAACAATGGTTGTGAATGGCAGGGAACTTTAGTAAATACTTTGTTATTGTGTGGAAATATTATGTGTGATATGCTACTTTGAAACCTATGGACTTACTAAGCTTCATCAAGCTTACTTGTGTGTGTTTGATATTTTTATATAGATTGAATTAAAAAGAACTGGTAGATCGGATCATCACAGCAAAGCTCACTATCCAGATCAATTCCGGTAGCTTTTGTTATATGTTTAAAGATTTATATGGCATGTATAGAGTTTAAATGAGATGGAGTAAAGATGTTATAAACTAGTTAACAATATTTTGCAATGAACAGTTTTTGAATTACAACAGTGACATGATTTTGAAAAATCACCAAAAATAGAAGAAATGGAATTAGAAAGTGAATAAGATATATAATTGAAGCTTATTGAGTCTATTTTCGCATAAAAGAAACATAACAAACAAATGATTCTTATATTTTGAGATATTTGAATTTTTGTGAGACTAGTGCAGAATGATTACGTGATCCCCTATTCTGTCTTTGAAAAATCATTAGAAATTGTAAAAAAATAATTGTGGGATATAGTTTATATGTATGGAATCCTGAATGAGTCTATTTTCAAAGGAACTAAATAAGAAGGTCATATGAATTCTGTACGAAGAGTAATTTGATTTGTAGTGAAGAGAGGTCAGAACAGTTGAATAGTAAAATAGGGGAAACTTTAATGAATAAACTGTACTAATTGGCCACATGAAAAATTCTGGAAAAATTATAGTAAAAAGATATATGAGTCTAGTTTCAGTGAAAATTAACGGATCTTAATTTGGATTTTAGTAGCTCCAGATATAAATAATTTAGTGACTATGATGGAGATGGACAGTTTTAAATTTTATGCTGAATTAGTAGTTAAGTCTAGTAATGCCTCGTGCTCGACTCTGGCAACGGTCTCGGGTAAGCGGTGTTACATTAACTCGATCTATGGACTCCCATATTAGGTTTGACCCTAATTCAGCAGATTTTCGTCGTCCTATCTCTAGGAGTGTAATCAACTCCGCTTAATTATGCTAGATCTACTCTTAAACAGGGACTTTTGCTTCGCTGCCTAAGCACATCAATACTTGAATCAATATCCTGAAATATCAAAGCAAGAATTAAGAACACATAACTAAGAACAAATCAAGTATTTATCATATAGTTCAGAAAATAATAACAAGATCTGATCGTGTGTCAGAGTCTTAAAAATTTATAAAAAGAATGATCGAGCCTAGAAACTAACTATGACAACGATTGAGGCAAGTGCACCTATCGAACAGTAGTATAGTTTAGTGGCAAGACCGGATTGTCGAACCCAAAGGAACCAAAAGTACTAATACTAACTCTCTTTTTATTATTTAGCCTAAAATAAAAGTGAATTGTTTATTTAATCTAAAATTAACCAATTATTAAGCTAAAGATGCTAAGACAAAAAGAATGAATTTGGGAAAATACTTGTGGGAAAAAACCAATTGATTAAGACAATACCTAAGGAAGAATCCACCTAGACTTCACTTGTTATTTAACTCTGAACCAGACGATTTATTCACCTAACTTGATCCGTAGGATTCCCTAAGTTATATTAATACCTCTCTCGAGGCTACTAACGTCTAACCCTAGGTTGATTAATTGAAATCTCTTTCTAATTAAAACCCCTAGGATTGCATTAACTCAATCTATGGACTCCCATATTAGGTTTGACCCTAATCCGGTAGATTTTTGTCATCCTATCTTTAGGGTTGCGATCAACTCCGCTTAATTATGCTAGATCTACTCTTAGACAGGGTCTATTCCTCCTCTGCCTAAGCACATCAACACTTGAACTAATATCCTGAAATATCAAAACAAGAACTAAGAACACATAATTAAGAACAAATCAAGTATTTATCATATGGTTCAGAAAACAATAACAAGATCCGTCTTAGGTTTCATCCCCTCAGGTATTTGAGGGGTTTAGTTCATAATTATAAAAGAATACATCTCAGAAGAAAATATAAAACAAAACATAAGAAAAACCCTAAAACCCCCTAAAGGAAATTGAAGGGAAGATCCTCCGTCTTGAGTATGATTCTGGCTTCTTGAGATGAATCAACTGGCTTTCTTCGAGTAAATCCCACAATTCTGGCCTTTCTGGCTCGGCTCTTCGGCCTAATTGGACGCCCCCTGAAGGTTGGCCTCTAGGGTGTTTATATAGGCTTTTGGAATGGCTTTCTTTGCCTCTAAGTACCCTAATCCGAGTGAAATTCAAACAGGTCTCATCAGGGACACGCCCTATGGCACACGCCTATGTAAGTCATGGCCAGGCCGTGGTCGGGTCTGTTAAGGAGGCACAGCCGTGTAGCTTGGGCCCAGACCGTGCCAATTTCATAAGTTGGCCCATTTACTCTGTTTTAGGCCCATTTCTCGTTCTTTTCATCCTCCGGTGCTCTACTAAGTATAAAACATGAAATTAAAGGATTAGGAGCACCAAATTCCACAATTCAAGGCTTAAATCATCCAAAAGTATGCTAAATGTGGGACTAAAATATGTATATATTATGGTTTATCAAATACTCCCACACTTAAGCATTTGCTTGTCCTCAAGCAAAATTCTCAACTCACAATTAAAATGAACTTCCTAAATTCATAATATTCATGAATAGTATTTCATCATAATTCAAAGGTAATTCATACATTGATAATTTAACCAGAAGGGTCCTAAAGATTCAAATAGTCAAAGTCATAGTTTTTGTAGCATAAAAAACATAGGTGTTTTCCCTTACCTAAATAATCACCTTTAATCAAAATCAACAATAATTGACATCCTCACTAAAGATTCATTCAAATCACTCAAAGTGTTTAAGGTTCAAAATTAAGCACTCAAAAGTCGAACATGAAAAGTTAATCCCACAGGCTTGCCTGAAAATCAAATCTCCACCACTGTAAAATGAGATGATACACAAATCAAAAGGTCTTTAAAAAGGGGTATAACGGGGCTTGGGGTAAAGATGTGGATAAAGGCTGAATTAGGAGGTTAGAATCGAGATTGAATCGATAGTTTACCTAACTAGAAAAATGAAATACTCCTAAATAATTACATCAATTAATACACATAAAACGAGCTTTTTCTTCAAGATGTGAAATTTAACCGTATAAGCTCACTTAATTACAAAACTAATATGAATATACTTCGATTTTTTTAAGAACAAATCATTACAATAATAAGAAAGAACTTTAACAACTGAAATATAGAACATAGTTAGGAAACTGCTCAAAATCAAATCTCGACAAAAAGGGAGTCAAGGAATAGTGATAATAAATACAAGATGGGTTTTGGGGTAATGTTAGTGGGTGAGTCAATAAAAAGGGTCGTTAGGATCAAAGGGGTTCACTAGGGGTTAATTGTGAAGGTAGGCTTTTTAGTGGACTGAGTGGGTTAAATCCTAAATGCCTTTATCATCTCTGTATATCAAATCAATAATGTGGTCTTATCATGTATAATCGAAGCAAGTTCTAGAATAACAAATCAATGTTGACACACTCATAATCAAAAAGTGAGCACGAAAGAATGTATGCTCTAAAAGGCTAAAAATCTCACAAAAGTTATGGGTTTTTGATATCAACTTTGTAAATTTCAAACTTCAAGGTAATAATTAGATTCAGGTAGACAACCTAACAAAATTTTAATTTTTGAAAATAGACTCATCGTGCTTGATTCTCTAGTCTCCTAAAGTTTAAATCATCACTGCACAATTATTAATGACTTAATCCAAAACATATCAATAAAAATCATAAATCAAAAGAAATTCATTCTAATCATAATATGAGAAAATTACTTAAGAACAAGGTATAATTCAAGGCATAATTTAGGGATTTGAAAATAATGCAGAAAGTTAGGCACATTCTCGAAATAAATATTCACCCCCACACTTAAGATGTACATTGCCCTCAATGTACAAAGATATATTTGAAATTTAAGAGATAAGGAAAGGTGAAACTTCCTGAATTTGGATGGCTTCCTTGAGTTGGGAGTGTCGTGGTGTGGTGGCCGCCGACAATCTCTGCACTAGATGAAGAAATTGGGAAGCTTGTGAAGATTTAGCCAGGAAATAATAACAATAATTCAAAATATACTAAATATATATATTTAAATACAATAAAGATAAAGAGAAAGAAAATAGAAAGTAAAATAAAATTAAAAGAAGAGATTAATAGACCGAAGAGTCCTTATTGTTAGATGGTTAGCGACGTGGGTGTGATTTCTAAGGCTGTGGTGTGTGATTCCCAAGCAACTTTTAGAACCTAAATCAAAGAAAACGAAAGAAAATAGATTAAACTAAGTAAAAGAAAACTAAAGAAAAGGAAAATAAAGGAGAAGGGAAAATAAAAAAAAGTTAAACCGACTCAAAGGTCCTTTTCCTGTCTAGTTAATGAAGCGGCCGGCATGAACTTATGTATATCGGTCTCGTAGAAGGAGAATGTGCTAGGATCCTTCCGCTTCTTCGACATGGATATGGTTAGATCCAGGGTTAGGGGGAATAAAGAAAAATGAGAATGAAAAAGAAAGGGAATGTAAGGAGTGTGGAAGATAAAGGAGTTGAGAGTAGGTGAGAAGGGGAGAGGGGTTTTTTAAATAGAGATTTCTAGTCTGGTGCATCCCCACGCCCATGTACTGTTGGCGTGTCGAGTCACACGTCCATGTTGAACGGCTGTGTTATGCTTCGTTCGTTTCTCCGACGCCCATGTGCAGGTCGCCACGCCCGTGTTGATAAAATAGTGTCAACCACGGCCGCTCACACGACCGTGGTGTTTTGTCGGGGCCTGTGGCTTGAAGATCTTTTTTATTCTGTTTCGTACTATCTCTGCCATGTCAGTACGGGAATCCGTAGTATCCACACGGCCACGGCCACAGCCACGGCCCTGTGCAGGGCCGTGTGGTATGGAAATCTGCACTTTGGTTAGTTCATAGTTAGGTACTCAAAAGGAAAAATAAAAGTAAAAATAAGAATGTAAAAATTAATGGGGTTAGTGCTCGAGTTGCCTCCCGAGAAGCGCTCGTTTAAAGTCTTAAACTAGACTTACCTTTCATGCGCATAATCATGGTGGTACAATTCTATTATGGGTATGGTTCGAGTCGAGTAGTATTTACTTTAAAAGTGCCGAATATAGGATTACTTACCTCGACTGTTCCGTATGGAAAAACCTTGATTACCCTAAAAGGGATTTCTTTGTTTGTATTAGGGTCAGGCGGAGATATTCGAGGGTCTGCCTTATCTAACAATACCTGATCTCTAATCTTAAATTGGTCTATCCCATGGAATGGCGTTGGTTCTGCTTTGTGTATTCCTAATTTCTCCTTGAAGTGTGTCTTCCACTCGTCTAGTTCATCGATCTGAAGCCGTCGTTCCTCATGAGTCATTTCCTTGTTGGCATGAGGTATAGGATCTGGCTTAGTTGTGTTGTTTCGTGGTGCTTCCTGAAAAGAAGGTTTAACAGAATGGTCATTAATAGAATTTATGTTCTCACCTTGATTACTTGATGTCCTAGCGGAGTCGAGGGCCTGAAGTCTAATTGATTCGTCACCTACACAAAGTATGAGTTCTCCTACACTGACATCAATTTTAGTCCTTGCAGTTGCTAAAAAGGGCCTTCCTAAAATTAAGGGGATACTATTGTCCTCATCCATGTCTAAAACGACAAAGTCTACTGGGAATACGAATTTATCAATATTCACAAGAACATCTTCAATTATACCCCTAGGAATTCTAATAGTTTTATCAGCTAATTGAATGCTCATCCTAGTTTGTTTGGGTTTCCCTAGACCTAGCTGTTTAAACATTTTATAAGGCATAACGTTTATGCTTGCCCCTAAATCAGCTAAAGTATTATCAACAGATAAACTACCAATTAAGCATGGGATTGTAAAACTCCCTGGATCTTTTAATTTTCGTGGTAGTTTATTTTGTAGCATTGCTGAGCACACTACGTTTAGTTCTACATGCGATTCCTCGTCTAACTTCCGCTTGTTTGTTAAAAGCTCTTTTAAAAATTTCCTTGAATCTGGCATCTGCGAAAGAGCTTCAAGAAACGGTAAGTTAATATGTAATTTCTTTAAAAGTTTAAGAAATTTACCGAATTGTTCATCTGTGTTGTCCTTCTTCATCGCATTAAGATAGGGTATACGAGGTTGGTACTCTTTAATTACCTATTTTGGCTTCTCGGACTTATCTCGACCTTACCTTTCCCTACCAAATTCTCTTGGCTTAATTTGGGCTCATCTAACCCTTCACTATCGTGAGCGGTTATGGCTTGAAGTTGCTCATTGGGGTTAGTTTCAGTGTTGCTTGGCAAGCTGCCTTGTGGTCGTTCATAGATCAGCTTAGCGAGTTGCCCTAATTGGTTCTCGATCCCTTGAGTCGATGCTTATTGATTTTTAAGTGTTGTTTCGATGTTTTGCAAACGTTTTTCTGACACCGCTATGAATTTTGTCAGCATCTCCTCAAGGTTCAGCTTCTTTTCCTGTGGGTAGGGCTGTTGTTGGAAGTTTGGAGGGGGTTGTTGTCTCTGATTTCCTTGACCACCCCATGAGAAATTGGGGTGGTTCCTCCAACTTGGATTATAAGTATTACTATAAGGGTTATTTTGAGATTTAAAATTGTTACCCATATAGTGAACTTGTTTGTTCTCAGCGGTTGGGTTGTAAGGTGGATATTCTGTATTGCTTATCTCTCCTCCTTTCGTATCACACTGCATAACTGGATGTACCTGCAAAGAATCATATAAAACATCAATCTTTTTATTTAAAAGTTCTACCTGGTTTGATAGCATGGTTACTGTGTCAAGGTTGAAAACACTAGCTGCTTTTGTTGGCTTTGTCCTTGTAACTTGCCACTGATAGTTATTCAGTGACATCTCTTCAATGAATTCGTAGGCAGCCTCAGGTGTTTTGTTGTTCAATGTTTCGCCGGCAGCTAAATCAATCAATTGTCTTGTTGAGGGGTTCACATCGTTGTAAAAGGTTTGGACCTGTAGCCACAAGGGTAATCCATGGTGTGGGCACCTTCTCAATAAATCTTTGTATCTCTCCCATGCATCATAAAGTGTCTCTAAATCCATCTACACAAGAGAAGAGATATCATTCCTTAACTTGGTCGTTTTAGCCGACAGAAAATATTTTAACAAAAACTTTTCGGGCATTTGTCCCATGTGGTGATTGACCCTCGTGGAAGAGAATTCAACCACTGTTTAGCTTTATTCCTCAAAGAACAGGGAAATAACTGAAGACGAATGGCTTCATCAGAAACGCCATTTATTTTGAAAGTATCGCAAAATTCTAGGAATTCGCCAAGTGATTTTTTGGATCTTCATCCTGCAAACCATCAAACTGAACAAATTGCTGTATCATCTGAATTGTGTTAGGTTTTAGTTCAAAATTATTTGCAGCAATAGCAGGTCTAACAATACTCGACTCAGTTCCTGTTAAATTAGGTTTAGCATAATCATACATAGTTAGAGGAGCATGATTTTCAGCCACTTCTGGAGGTAGCGGATTATTCTCAGCCATCTCTTCGGTGGTATTGGTTTCGACTTCTTACTCTTCTTCTATGTAATTTAAACTTCGCCTTATTTCTCTACGATTTCTACGAATAGTACCTTCAATATCACTGTCGTAAATCAGGGGTCCTGTCGGGTTCCTTCTAGTCATAAACTAGAGGTACCTGCTAAGAACAAATAAAAGAAGAAAAATTAGCAAAGTTAAAAGCAAAGAAAAATAAAAATAAAAGTAAATTGCAAAAATAAAAATGGCTAAAGTAATAAAAATTTAGCGTTCTTAATATTTTAGTTCCTCGGTAACGGCGCCAAAAACTTGATCGTATGTCAGAGTCTTAAAAATTTATATAAAGAATGATCGAGCCTAGAAACTAACTGTGACAATGACTTGAGGCAAGTGCACCTATCGAACAGTAGTATAGCTTAGTGGCAAGACCGAAATGTCGAACCCAAAGGAACCAAAAGTACTAATACTAACTTTCTTTATGTTATTTAGCCTAAGAATTAAGGGAATTGTTATTTAATCTGAAATTAACTAACAACCGGAGGATGAAAAGAATGAAAAATGGGCATAAAACAGAAAAAATGGGCCAAAGTATGAAATCGGCACGACCTGGGCCCAAGCCACATGACCGTGCCTCCTTAACAGACCGGACCACAGCCTGGCCACGACTTACATGTGCGTGTACCATAGGGCGTGTCCCTGACGAGACCTGTTTGAATTTCACTCGGATTAGGGTACTTAGAGGCAAAGAAAGCCATTCCAAAAGCCTATATAAACACCCTAGAGGCCAACCTTCAGGGGGCGTCCAATTAGGCCGAAGAGCCGAGCCAGAAAGGCCAGAATTGTGGGATTTACTCGAAGAAAGCCAGTTGATTCATCTCAAGAAGCCAGAATCATACTCAAGACGGAGGATCTTCCCTTCAATTTCCTTTAGGGGGTTTTAGGGTTTTTCTTATGTTTTGTTTTATATTTTCTCCTGAGATGTATTCTTTTATAATTATGAACTAAACCCCTCAAATACCTGAGGGGGGTGAAACCTAAGACGGATCTTGTTATTGTTTTCTGAACGATATGATAAATACTTGATTTGTTCTTAATTATGTGTTCTTAATTCTTGTTTTGATATTTCAGGATATTAATTCAAGTATTGATGTGCTTAGGCAGAGGAGGAATAGACCCTGTCTAAGAGTACATCTAGCATAATTAAGCGGAGTTGATTGCAACCCTAGAGATAGGATGACAAACATTTGCCGGATTAGGGTCAAACCTAATATAGGAGTCCATAGATCGAGTTAATGTAATTCCAGGGGTTTTAATTAGAAAAGGATTTCAATTAATCAACCTAGGGTTAGACGTTAGTAGCCTCGAGAGAGGTATTAATATAAATTAGGGAATCCTACGGATGAAGTCAAGTGAATAAATCGTCTGGTTCAGCGTTAAATAACAAGTGAAGTTTAGGTGGATTCTTCCTCGGGTATTGTCTTAATCAATTGGTTTTTCCCACAAGTATTTTCCCCAATTCATTCTCATTGTCTTTGCATCTTTAGCTTATTTGTTAGTTTATTTTAGATTAAATAACAATTCCCTTAATTCTTATGCTAAATAATAAAAAGAAAGTTAGTATTAGTACTTTTGGTTCCTTTGGGTTCGACATTCCGGTTTTGCCACTAAGCTATACTACTGTTTGGTAGGTGCACTTGCCTCAAGTTGTTGTCACAGTTAGTTTCTAGGCTCGATCATTCTTTATATAAATTTTTAAGACTCTGACATATGATCATGGCCCTCTCCGAGTCCCTCGTAGCTCCGAACCGTCTAACGCTGGGGATTACCTGAAAGGTTAAAAACGAGGTGAGTTTATGAAAACTCAGTGTGTAATCCCCTTATTAAAGAAATAGTCAGTATACAAAAACAGAATCAGTCTGGGCCTGAGCCCTTTAATAGTAACGGTGGCAATTGGGCCTTAGCCCCCATCAGCCTCAGTTAGGCCTGAGCCCATATCAACAGTCAGATATCACATATATCTGGCCTAAGCCCATCTCAATATCAGAATATATGCAATGCATAAATACCCAAACCGACCCTGCACTCCGTCTCTTGTCTAACCCTGCACCCTTGTGGGGATTAAATCGACCCACCCATCCCTACACTCCTTAGGTAGCACTGGTTGCGGCACTAACCAATATCCCAGCATAGCTGCCAGTAACAGTATATGTGGCAAAGCCACCAATAACAATATTGCAGCAGAGCTACCAGTATCAGTATCGCAGCAAAGCTGCCAGTAACAGTACACTTCCTCCATTACAGTATCCCAACCCCATGCAGAATGTCGTGTATGCAGTATGCCATGCTCAGAATCAGCCATATCATTCACAGTTAAGTCAATCAAACCATAGTCATACAACCACAGTCAAATCAGTCGAATCATAGCACAAGTCAGTCATTTACCCTCGAGGGGCAAAATAGTCATTTACCCTATAGGGGCATTACGGTCAAATTACCCTATAGGGGCATTACGGTCAATTTACCCTATAGGGGCATTACTTTCATTTTACCCTATGGGGGTATTTCGGTCATTTTACCCTATAGGGGCATTACGGTCATTTTACCCTACAGGGGCATTATAGTCATTTTACCCTATAGGGGCATTACGATCAATTTACCCTATAGGGGCATTATGGTCATTTTACCTTACGGGGGCATTGCGGTCAATTTACCCTACAGGGGCATTACGGTCATTTTACCCTACAGGGGCATTACGGTCATTCTACCCTATGGGGGTATTTCGGTCATTCTACCCTATGGGGGTATTTCGGTCATTTTACCCTATGGGGTATTATGGCCATTTTACTTATTTTGGGGTCTCGGTGCAGATAACGACCTCTTTGAACGTCTACAGTCGTCTTAAGCGACACATATAACCTAAATGGTCATAACGGTGTAAATGGGCCTAAGGCCCATTATTCGGCTCAAGTGGGCCCACACGCTTGTGTGGCCCATTTAGCCCAAATTCAGTCACGGCTATGCGAACTACATAGCCTAGTGTAGTATTTGCCACTTAACGTGGATTTTATCTATGTGGGGCCCACGAGCCTATTGGGCCCACACGACCCATTTCAGCCAAACGAGGCCCAAGATCACGAGAACGCTCATGGTGGCCTCTACAGTCTATTGCCCATGATTGTGGGCTCAGTTTACCCCACGAGCGATCGTACACTCGTGAGGCCTCGAATGCTGAAGTTTTGGCTTTTTGGCTTTTGCCGATCCACAGCAGAGATGGTGTGATTACACACCTTTTTACGGAGTCGTTCCAAGATCTACGAGCACCCAACCTAGATTCATCGAGATCCAATGCTAGTCTTTAATTGTTAGGGTAACATCCTCTTAATAACACTTAATCCGAAATACCCTTCTTACCTTGTTTGAATGAGGGTGACCTTAATCCCTCAACGCTCGCTGTTCTGAAACGATCACACGCCTTCGCTGCTTTCCTAAAGTACAGTCAAGAACCCATTAGAAAGTGGTAGGGCATATTCGGCCAACCCCAAAAACATGAGGTAACCTTATTGCCTTACCGAACGTTTGAGAACAAAAGTGTGACTCCTCCAGACCGTTCACACTTCACCTGTAACAGTTCGAATTTGACCCTAATCGGAACGGTGGTTTCGGGACCACTAATCCGAGTCCGAAGAATTTTTAAATATTATTTTCTGTGTTAGTTATATGTGAATTAGTATGTGTGAAGGTTTCGTATAAAAATTTGACTGTTTGTGTGTTTAATTTAATAAAAAGGACTAAATCGCGTAAGTGGTAAAAGTAGCCATTTATTTTATTAGGTGGCTAAATTGATTTGTTTCCTTTTTCATGTGGATTTATGTGGCTAATACGCCAAAAATTTGTGTTAGTGGACGGCAACATGTATATTATATGTTTATATATGTGTAATTTATATGTTATATTAATATTATATTATAAAAAAATATTATAATATAATAAAGGCATTAGAAAGCCATAATTTTATGTTCATCTTTCTTTAAAAACCAAAACAAAGAAAAGAAAAAGAAAATAAGAAAGACTTAGGGCATTCGGTCATCTTTAAGCTCAATCCAAGGTATGTTTGATTTTGGTTTTTGATAATTTTTACGTTGTTGAGAATATTTTAAGTTTGATGAATATTTTAAGTTGAGCCATGGTTGATAGTTGGTTGTTTATGTTTTTTAAGGATGAATTATGAAATATATGTACTAGATTAATATGTTTTGTTTTTGGATTTTTGATGAATTTGAGTATTTTGGACTAAATTGCAAAAATAAATTTTTGAGGGACTAAAATGGGAAATAAATGAAATGCATGGATTTGTATGAAGACTAGGGATATTCGGCCCTTAAGGTGTGTGGCCAAATTTTGTGTTTTTTATGTTTTGTGCAAATAGGACTAAATTGTAAAAGTGTGAAATATTAGGGGCAAAATGGTAATTTTCCCATTTATGTGTTTTAGTACTAAATTGAGTAGAAATGTGTTTGAATGAGCTTAATTTGAACATGATTAGATCAAGAACAAAAGAAAACAGACTTGGATCGGGGAAAAGCGAAAATTATCGAATAGCCGATTTTTGTTGTCCGACGATATCCGAGGTAAGTCTTTAAGCAAATATATGTCGTAAATTATTTATGTAACCTATTATATGCTGAATTATGGAAACATTGTAAATATATTATGCAAAAGCCAAATTTGACTATGTGAATAATTGAATGGTTAAGCTATTTGATTGTTATATGCTATTTGATTGATCATACCATGATTTCGAAATGAGTAATAAGTTTGATATATGAAATGATTCATGTGAGATAATCTAAAGTATTACTATTCAGGCTTAGTGCCTAGCAAGCCTTGGGCTGGTGAATTTTTTGGGCTTTATGCCTAACAGGCTTATTGCCGGTGAATGGATATCAGACCTCGGGTCTAGCAGGCTTAGTGCCGATGTGAAATTCAGGCTTATGCCTAGCAGGTTATATACCGATGATGTAAAATCAACGTATGGTTTATCATCTTACCTAGTTATATGTTTATTGAGCAAGCCAGTGATAATACGAGTTTGTTTATATTCGGCCATACAGGTATGTGCACATGAATTATTTAATTGATTTTTCATGTTCGATCAAATAGGTAAGCATATATGTGAATTTTTTCAAGCAAGAATGAAACTAATGTTCATGTATATTCGGCCTTTTGGTTATGTGGACACATTGTTAATACATTGACATTAGATACTTGAATATATGAGATGTCAAATGGACATGTGTATATACATTTATTTATGTGAAATTAATATGTACAAGGCATTTACTTATTCGAATGTTTATATGAACTTATTGAGTTATATGTATAAGTATTATGAGTAGATTGTAAAGAGATGATGTATTATATTTTGAACCTTATGCCGAATTGGTAAGTTGTACGCTAAAGGTAAGAAAATGATAAATGTTATGCTAAGTGAGGTAATGGCATTCGGCTATGATAGACTTTTAAGTTAAGCTGTATTTTCAATGCCATTAATTGATTGTTTTAAAATACTTGAGTGTTCAATTGATTTATTATATTTGCTTAAGACTTGCTAAGCTAAGTTAGCTTACTCTGTGCGTTTGTCAATCTGTTTTATAGATTTTGGTCAAGCTACGAGCTCAGGGGATCGTCAACGAAGTCATCCACACTATCAACTTATTTTGGTATCTTTAAAGTAGATTTCGAACTTAAGGCATGTATAGGCTAGTTGAATAATTAGAAGACATTTTGATGCTGTAACTACAGGCCATGCGAAAATGGCTTAAATTTTAATGTCAAATGTTCTAATGCTTATGTTTTAATCATGTTATATGTGTTTGTCTTGCTTGGTTTATAAGTATGGTTGCCATGTGTATTCATTATATGTATAAATATATATATATATATATATATATATATATGCTTTGTTATGAGGTAACCTTTAAAGTCTTAAGTTGTGTTTTTGGAAGTTGATATAAGTGATTGTTGAATATGTTTGGATTGAATTGATTATGACTTACCATTGAGGTGTAAGATTGAATATGAATAAATTTGGAGATCATTTTTATTGTAACTTTTATATTCGGCAATATGATGGAATTATATGTTTGGGTTGGCATATTCGGTCATGACATATATATATGTTCTTGTAGGAATAAAATTTAGGTTTTTATATCTTGGATTATGGGAGTTATATTTTTCTTTAAATCTTGTTGATTCGATTATATTCTTATAAATGAACTGTATACATATGTATATGTATGATTAATTTCAATAAGTGATATCATGCATTAGTAAAGTATTTGCAAGCATGTGCATATTCGGCTATTATAACTTAAATGACCAAATGATTAGTAGCCTTTGTTATTTGATGGAAAATGCTTGGAAATGATTTTGGTTGAATTCGTTTAAAATAGGCTCGAAATGGTTTAAGTATGCTTTGATAATGCATTTCTTAAAATACATTCAGTTCTTGACTACATGAGCAGTAAATGTTTGTGGTGACTTGTGTTATGTTTGGTAATGCCTTGTAACCCCAATCCGGCGACGGATTTGGGTTAAGGGTGTTACATCACCACTCCTTGAGGAAGATCCGACTGTCAGGACCTTTGCAATAGATAGACGTAGAGAAGGATTAACTACAGTGATGTTCGGCCAACCCAGAATAGAAGATGAACAGAAGTTAAAAGAAGAGAAGGAAAGGTTCGGCTATGAGAGAAAGAAAATATCAAAGATGAGGAGAATGAATGGCACGAATGGTCAGAAGGGAAATGATACGAGTGGTCAGTTTCGTAGTACAGATAAGACTTGAGAGAACCCAAAATGCAAAAAGTGGAAAACCCGAAACCCTCAGCAAAGAAATTTAGCACTCTCCTATTAACGGTCAAAAAAATTAAACAAGGGAATCCTAGTGCCGAAAATGCTCCCTATTTTTCCCCTAGCCAAATTTCACCAAGGCCTTAGAGTCCCATTCGACCACAACTCCCCTCACATTCAAATTCCTTGAAAATCTCCACAAATCTCTCCATAATCCTCTCCATGATTTGTTCCTAAAATCCCTCCATGACCAATTCAAACTCCTCTCATCTATCAGACTTCCACTGCAACACAAACTTTAGCCGTCCTAGCTGCAAAATAAAAGCCCGTTATGCTGCGCCAACACTCGAACCTCAAACCCCTTTGCCACACTTGTAACGCCACCACCACTGCACCAACCAGCTCCTTGTGTCATATTTTAACCACACATATCTAAAAGGCCTACAATGAAGCACCAAGGGTTTTATTCACTTAAAAACTAAAATTTTTGCTAAAGCCCAAGTTTGAACCCAGGATATCTCCAACACTTCTCAGGACCCTTAACCACTGAAAGAGACATTTAATGGTGTCATTTTCTTGTACACAAACTTTTATGTGTTCCCACGCTCAAGACCGATTTCCTTCTAGGCCCAAATTCGGGGCGTTACAGTCTAATTTTGTATCGTATTTTTAATATTTATACAAGTTGTCAAATACATAATTATAAACTTTCGAACATCAAGAAAGATAACACAATAGAAATATATGATTGAAAAAACACATGAATACCATAAAGACTAAAATGTACTAATAACAATTTATATAAATTTATATTATGTTGAATTAAAAAAATAAGAATACCAACCAAACAAACATCAAACATATAGTTTTGATCCCTATTGTAATGCCCCGAATTTTGGGGCCAGAAGATTTGGGTTTTATGGTTAGGGCCTGTGGGAAGGTGGCGTTATTGTGTTTGGTTGTACGTTTAAGTGATAGAATGGGCCCACTTGTCTAGGGGTTGTGTGTGTGTTAGTTTGTCTCTGGGTTCTTGGTTCAAGTCTCTGTGTCTGCGTTTAAAGTAACGTTTTTATTTTGGTTTTGTTTAAGTTAAAATTTTATTTTTAACTATTTATTTTTATTTCTATTTTTACTTTTTATTTTATTTTATTTTTATTTTTATTCTACTTTGTTTTTATTTTTTTGGTACGTTCTTTCTTCTTTTTCTTTTTGGGGGTGTAACGCCTCAAAAATTTAGGGTCTGTAATTTTACATGTTCTGATACAAATTGCTTGTTTGCTGATAAACCGTAAAAGTAACATATTTTAATCCCACATTTAGTATGCTTTTGGATGATTTAAGCCTCGATTTATGTAAAAAGGTGCTCTTAATCCTTTCTTTTCATGTCTTATACCCAGGAAAGCACCCCAGGATGAAAAGAACATAAAACGGGCCCAAAACGGAGTAAATGGGCCATATCACGAAATCGACACAGCCTGGACTTAAGCTCACACGGCCGTGCCGCATTGATCATCTAGAACACGGCCTTACCCCCGATTCACACAGCCATGCCTCATTAAAGAAGTTCGAACACGGCTTGAAGACTAGTCACACGGGCGTGTGACATGGCCGTGTCCCTGTCGTGGCAAAGAGCAATTTCATTCGGATTTGGATACTTTGGGGAGAAGAAACACATTCCAAGAGCCTATATAAACCCCCTAAGTGTTACCTGAAAAGAGGACGGTTAGCTAGGCCAAAGAGCCAAGCCGAAAAGGTGAAAGTTGTGGGAATCACTTGAAGATAGCCAGTTGATCCATCTCAAGAAGCCGGAATTCTACTCAAGACGGCAGATCTCTCCTTCAATTCCTTCAGGGAGTTTTAGGGATTTTTTATGTTTTGTATTATCTTTTCTTCTGAGATGTTTTCTTTATTTGATATGAACTAAACCCTTCAGATACCTGAAGGGGATGAAACCTAGATGAATCTTGTTATTGTTTTTTGAACTATAAGATAAATACTTGATTTGTTCTTAATTATGTGCGCTTAATTCTTGTGTTAATGTTTCTGGGATATTGATTCAAGTCGGATGTTCTTAGGTGGAGGAGCAAAAGTCCCTGCTTAAGAATAGATCTAGCATAATTAAAGCGGAGTCGTTCGCGCGCCTAGAGATAGGGTGACGAGATTTTGCCTGATTAGGGTGAAACCTAATATGGGAATCCATGATCGAGTTAATGCGATTCTAGGGGTTTTAATTAGAAAGATATTTCAATTAATCAACCTAGGGTTAGTTATTATTCGCTCCGAGAGAGGGTTTAATATAACTTAGGGAATCCTACGGATCAAGTCAAGTGAATAAATCATATGGTTCAGGGTTAAATAACAAGTGAAGTCTAGGTGGATTCTTCCTGAGGGTATCGTCTTAAATCAACTGAGTCTTTCTTCAAGTTATTTCCCAATTCATTCTTTTTGTCTTTGCGTCTTTAGCTTAGTAGTAGTTAGATTAGATTTAAACAACTTCGCTTATTTTAGGCTAGATAATAAAAAGAAGGTTAGTATTAGTACTTTTAGTTCCTTTGGGTTTGACAATCCGGTCTTGCCTAAGCTATACTACTGTTCGATAGGTACACTTGCCTTTAATCGTTGTCAGAGTTAGTTTGCAGGTTCGATCATTCTCTTTATAAATTTTAAGACTTTGATTCCAGCGATCAAGTTTTTGGCGCCGTTGCCGGGGAACTAAAATATTAAGAAAACTCTATTTTTTTTACTTTAGCCATTATTTTTATTTTTTGCAATTTACTTTTATTTTAGGTTAAAATTTGATTTTTCTAAATTCTCTTTCTTTCTATTCCAGCAGGTACCTCTAGTTTATGACTAGAAGGAACCCGAGAGGACCTTTAGTATACGACAGTGATATTGAAGCTACCGCTCGAAGAAATCGCAGAGAAATCAGGCGAGCCCTAAATTACACAGAGGAAAATCGAGAAGGCAGATCCAATCCTACTGAAGGGATGGACGAGAATAATCAACAACCACATGACGTGGGAGAAAACAATGCTCCACGTACTATGTTTGATTATGCTAAACTGCATTTAACAGGAGCAGAATCGAGTATTGTTAGGCCTGCTATAGCTACTAATAATTTTGAATTAAAGCCTAACACAATACATATGATTCAACAATTTGTTCAATTTGATGGTTTACAGGACGAAGACCCAAACACTCATATAGCTAATTTTTTAGAGTTCTGTGATACCTTCAAAATAAATGGCGTTTCTGATGATGCCATACATCTTCGGTTATTTCCCTTTTCATTAAGAATTAAAGCCAAACAGTGGTTAAACTCATTACCACGAAGGTCAATCACTACATGGGAACAAATGACCGAAAAATTTCTATTAAAATATTTCCCACCGGCCAAAACGGCCAAATTAAGGAATGATATCTCTTCTTTTGTCCAGATGGATTTAGAGACATTATACGACGCATGGGAGAGATACAAGGATCTCTTGAGGTGTACGCACCATGGTTTACCCTTATGGCTACAAGTCCAAACCTTCTATAACAGTGTAAACCCCTCAACGAGACAATTAATTGATTCAGCCGCCGGTGGAACCCTGAACAACAGAACTCCTGAAGCAGCCTACGAGTTCATTGAGGAGATGTCAATGAATAACTATCAGTGGCAAGTTAAAAGGACTAAACCGACAAAATCAGCCGGAGTTTACAACCTCGATGCAGTGACCATACTGTCAACACAGATAGAGATGATGAATAAAAAGCTTGATAGTTTGTGTTCTTCGCAGAGAGCTAACAGATGAACCATATGGGTAATAATTTCAGATCCAGTAATAATCCTTATAGTAATACTTACAATCCAGGTTGGAGGAACCACCCAAATTTTTCATAGGGAGATCAAGGAAATCAAGGAAATCAAAGACAACAACCTTCTCAAAATTTCCAAAATCAGCTATATTCGCAAGAGAAAAAGCCAAACCTTGAAGAGATGCTGACAAAATTCATGGCAGCCACAGAAAATCGTCTCCAAGATACTGAGAAAACGCTTAAAGATCAACAAACATCGGTTGAAGAGACCAAGAACCGAGTCGGAGAACTTACTAAGTCAGTAGGGGAAGTCACTAAAGCAGTCGGACAACTTGCAAAGTTAATGTCCAAACGACCGCAAGGACGTCGACCAAGTAACACAGAGATTAACCCAAAGGAGAAAATTCAAGCCATCACAGCTCATGATAGTAAAGGGTTAGATGAACCCAACTCAATACAAGAAAACGAGGTAGAAGAAGGTAAAATAGAGGTAACACGGGAAAAGCCAAAACCGGTAATCAAAGAGTACCAACCTCGCATACCTTATCCCGAAGCAATGAAAAGAGATGATACAGAAGAATAGTTCGGTAAGTTTCTTAAACTTTTAAATAAATTACATATCAACTTACCTCTTCTTGAAGCTCTTTTTCAGATGCCAGACTCGAGAAAATTTCTAAAACAGCTCTTGACAGACAAGCGCAAATTAGACGAGGAACCACATGTGGAATTAAATGCAGTATGCTCAGTGATGTTACAGAATAGACTACTGCGAAAGCAAAAAGATTCAGGGAGTTTTACAATTCCATGTTTAATTGGTAGTTTAACTGTTGATAATGCGTTACCTGATTTAGGGGCAAGCATAAATGTCATGCCTTACAAATGTTTAAACAACTAGGTCTAGGGAAACCCAAACAGACTAGGATGAGCATTTAATTAGCTGATAAAACTGTTAGAGTTCCTAGGGGTATTATCGAAGATGTTCTTGTAAAAATTGATAAATTCGTTTTCCCAGTAGATTTTGTTGTCTTAGACATGGATGAGGATAATTCGATTCCCTTAATTTTAGGAAGACCCTTCCTAGCAACTGCCAAGACTAAAATTGATGTTGCCACAGGAAATCTCATACTTTGTGTAAGTAACGAATCAATCAGTCTTCAAGCTCTTGACTCGGCCATGACAACAATTGAGGTAAGTGAGAAAGTAAATTCAGTTTATAACCAAATTGTTCTAGCTTCATCACAGGAGATGCCACAAGATTACAAACCTGAGCCGAAGCATGACCCTCAAATCAACACAGAAAGATCACACAACGAACGAAGCCTTAAGATCGAAAAATTAGAAAAGTGGACGACATCCTTCATAGAAGAACAGGAACCGTGCGAAGTAGGAGACCAGGTACTAATAGGTAAGCCAGATCCTCGAGTCATCACATCAAACCTGAAAGCAAACGAAGAAATTCCTCTAAAGATACACAATATCTTTCCACACGGAACAGTCGAGGTAAGCAATCCAACATTCGGCACTTTTAAAGTAAACGCTTCTCGACTTAAACTCTATCAAGAAAATAGAACTGTAAGCATGAGGAAAGATATTCAAACCTTTAAACCTCTCTGATTTTTTTCAAATACAAGGAAAGTCTATCTTAAGACTATAAACGAGCGCTTCTCGGGAGGCAACCTGAACACTAACTGTATTTACTTTTGCATTTATTTTTTGTTTCTTTTCTTTTCTTCTCTTAGTTTTAAACTAACCAAAAGTGCATATTTCAAGACCACGCGGTCTTGCACACGGCCGTGGCCGTGGCCGTGACCGTGTTGAAGTACAGAATCCCTATACTGACATAACAGAGGCCGTACGAATCAAATCCCAACTAATTTTCGACGTCACGGACCCAACCACTACCCCACGGGCACCGACAAAGTGGCACGGCCGTGCCTTATGGCCGTGTGAAGATACTGACTTGCCAACCACGGGCAGAACACGCCCGTGCCTTCCAAATGTGCCAACATACTGACTTGTCACCAACGGGTGTGGCTGGCTAAAAAACAAATGTGCGAGAACCGAATGAAGCCTCACCACTGCCATGCGAGTTGGCCGTGCTAATCGACACACCCTTGGTCCACGGGCGTGGGAGAATGTCAGAATTGAGCCTCTATTTAAACCTCCCTTCCCCATTCTTTCCATCCACTGTCCACTTCTTTTCTTCCTCCTTGTCCCTCTTCTCAGATTTCCCCTCTATAACAGGTCTCCATAACTCTTGAGCTACACCAAAACCATGCTGAAGAAGTGGAAGAAGCCAAGTATAATCTCACCAAGGTGTCAGGTTTGTCAGGCTGCTAGGGAATCACTCCTTGGGAACCACGACCACCACCACCGCAAACCGAGGAGTTCTAAAGGCTGCTTGGGAATCACTCCACTTCCGCCACCGCCAGTACCTCAGTAGCCCTAGAGGTCACTCCCACCTCGCGAACCATCCATCAATAAGGACTCTTCGGTCCATCCACCTTTTCTTTTAACTTTATTTTACTTTTTATTTTCATGTTCTTTAGTTTTCTTATCTTTAAATATATATTTAGTTTATTTTAAATGTGTCTTAATAAATCTTGGCTAATTCTCTATGAGCTCCCCAATTTCTTCATCTAGCGCAGAGCTCGACAGCAGCCACCACCCCTATTGACTTCCAACTCCGGGAAACCATTCTAATTCAGGAAGTTTCACCTCTCCCTCTCTCTTAAATTGAATATCTATCTTTGTACATTGAGGGCAATGTACATCTTAAGTGTGGGGGGGTGAATATTTATTTGAAGAAAGTGCCTAACTTTTTGCATTATTCTCATATTCTGCCTAACTTTCTTCATTATTCTCAAATCCCTGAAATTAGTCTTGTTTTTAATCAATTTTCTCATATTACTAATTAGGATGAAATTTCTGATGAATTATGATTTTTATTGATATGTTTTAGATTAATTCATAGTTAATTGTGCATTGATGATTAATTTAGATGAATATTAGAGAATCAAGCATGATAAGTCTATTTTTCGGAATTAAAATCTTTACTAGGTTGTTGAGCTGAATCTGAATATTATTTGGAAGTTTGAAATTTACAAGGTTGATGTCAAAACACCCATAATTTTTGTGAGATTTTGAGCCTATTAGAGCATATATTCTTTTCCATGCTCACTTTATTGATTATGAGTGCGTCAACTATGAACTGTTATTCTAGAACTTGCCTCGATTATACATGTTGAGACCACACCTATGATTTGATATGCAGAGATGATAAAGGCACCTAGGTTTTAACCCACTGACTCCACTAAAAAGCTTACGTTCATAATTAACCCCTAGTGAACCCTGTTGATCCTAACAACCCTTTTTATTGACTCACCTACTAACAACCCAAAAACCCTTTGTATTTGTTATCACCATTCCTTTTGACTACCCTTATATTGAGATATGATTTGATAAGTTATTTAATTATATTTTTTCAGTAGTTGAATTTATCTTTTATTACTTGATTTATTCTTAAAAAAATGAAAAACGAAGTATATTCAGTATTAGTCTTACTAAGTGAGCTTACATGTTGAAATTCCACATCTTGAGGAAAAAGCTCGTATTATTAGTTTTTAATTAATGTAATTATTTAGGATTAGTTCATTTTTCTAAGTTAGGTAATTTGTCAATTCAATCTCGATTCTAACCTTCTAATTCAGCCTATATCCATACCCTTAACCGAAGCCCCGTTACAACCCTAATAAAGACCTTTTGATTTGTGTATCATCTCATTTTACAGTGGTGGAGATTTGAATTTCAGGCAAGCCTATGGGATTAACTTTTCAGGTTCGACTTTTGAGAGCTTAATTTTGAACCTTAAACACCTCGAGTGATTTGAGTGAATCTTTAGTAAGGATGTCAATCCTTGTCAATTTTGAATCAAAGGTAATAATTTAGATAAGGGGAGACACCTGCGTTTTTATGCTACAAATGTATCACTTTGACTGTTTGAATCTTTAGGACTCTTCGAGTTAGATCATCCATGTATAAATTATCTGTGAATTATGATGAGACAATGTTGATAGGAATTATGAATCATGGAAAGTTTGTTTTAATTGTAAGTTGAGAATTTTGCTTGAGGACAAGAAAAAACTTAAGTATGTGGGTATTTGATAAACCGTAAAAGTAACATATTTTAATCCCACATTTAGTATGCTTTTGGATAATTTAAGCCTTGATTTATGTAAAAAGGTGCTCTTAATCCTTTCTTTTCATGTCTTATAACCAAGAAAGCACCCCAGGATGAAAAGAACATAAAACGGGTCCAAAACGGAGTAAATGGGCCATATCACAAAATCGACACGGCCTGGGCTTAAGCCCACACGGCCGTGCCGCATTGATCATCTAGAACACGGCCTTACCCCCGATTCACACGGCCGTGCCTCATTAAAGAAGTCCGAACACGGCTTCAAGACTAGTCACACGGGCGTGTGACATGGCCGTGTCCCTGTCATGGCAAAGAGCAATTTCATTCGGATTTGCATACTTTGGGGCGAAGAAACACATTCCAAGAGCCTATATAAACCCCTTTAGTGTTACCTGAAAAGAGGGCGGTTAGCTAGGCGAAGGAGCCAAGCCGAAAAGGTCAAAGTTGTGGGAATCACTTGAAGATAGCCAGTTGATCCATCTCAAGAAGTCGAAATTCTACTCACGACGGCAGATCTCTCCTTCAATTCCTTCAGGGAGTTTTAGGGATTTCTTATGTTTTGTATTATCTTTTCTTCTGAGATGTTTTCTTTATTTGATATGAACTAAATCCTTCAGATACCTGAAGGGGATGAAACTTAGATGAATCTTGTTATTGTTTTCTAAACTATAAGATAAATACTTGATTTGTTCTTAATTATGTGTGCTTAATTCTTGTATTAATGTTTCCGAGATATTGGTTCAAGTAAGATGTTCTTAGGTGGAGGAGCAAAAGTCCCTGCTTAAGAATGGATCTAGCATAATTAAAGCGGAGTCGTTCGCGCGCCTAGAGATAGGGTGACGAGATTTTGCTGGATTAGGGTGAAACCTAATATGGGAATCGATAGATCGAGTTAATGCGATTCTAGGGGTTTTAATTAGAAAGAGATTTCAATTAATCAACCTAGGGTTAGTTATTATTCGCTTCAAGTTATTTCCCAATTCATTCTTTTTGTCTTTGCATCTTTAGCTTAGTAGTAGTTAGATTAGATTTAAACAACTTCACTTGTTTTAGGCTAGATAATAAAAAAAAGGTTAGTATTAGTACTTTTAGTTCCTTTGGGTTCGACAACCCGGTCTTGCCTAAGCTATACTACTGTTCGATAAGTACACTTGCCTTTAATCATTGTCAGAGTTAGTTTGCAGGTTTGATCATTCTCTTTATAAATTTTAAGACTCTGATTCCAGTGATCATTTGCTTTAATGGCTAAGTGATTTGGGTGTGTATGGGAGTGTTTGAGAAGCCTGGGTTCAAGTCTTGACTGTTGCAGAATTTTTAGTTTTCCTCTTAAAAGAACCTGGGCATTGGCACTTAGGCCTTATTAGTAATAATGCTTGTTTTATGACACAAGAAGAGCTTGTGGTCTAGTGGAAAGGTGGCATGTGGTATAACTAAGAGGTCTGAGGTTCAAGTCTTAGGTTACACAATGGAGTGTTTATTTTGCTGCTTGTGCCGTGTAGGTGGAAGAGTTGGATTGAAACATTGTTGAAAGGAGTTTGAACTGGGCATGGAGGGATTTGTAGAGCAAGTCAAGGAGGAGATTGAGGAGAAAATCAAGGAATTTCGAAAATGGGAGGTTGGTAGGGTGTTGTGGCCGATTGGGACTCTAAGGCTTTAGTGGAATTCGACTAAAGGGAAAAATAGGGAGCATTTTTGGCACTAGGCATTTCTTTGTTCGATTTTGTGAGGTTTTGGAAGGAGAGTGCCGAATTTTCTTTGGGATTTTTACCATCTTTCGAGTTTTGCATTTTAGCTATTGAGGTGACCAAAATTTCTACTACTTTCTCCCTTCCTACATTTGCCGAATAGGTAACTGTCTTTTTGAGGTCTCATTTTTCTTTATTTGCCGAATTCCCTTTCCTCTTTCACTTTTGGTTATGCTTCTTCTTTTCCTCCTTAATCCTTCTCCTCTCGGCCTCCCTTGTAAACCGAACCTACTCTCCATCTTCTTTTTCTCTGCTTCCCATTCACTCTCAGTCATAGCCGAATTCTTCATAAGGCTTTTTGTGTACGTTCAGTTTATCATCATTCCCTATTGTGCTTGGCCGAATATACCTAAACTATTCCAACTGATTTCATCATCATTAATTTTGGTAAGTCTTCCAACTTTTTCCAAGTGAGTTATTTCATTAGCACTGTGTTCCTTAACCACGCTTATTTTGTTCTTAGGGTTATAAAATCTCTAGAAGAGAAAGGAGGAGTCTTTAGGGTACAGAGGCGTTCCAAATCTTCCCTTCACCAACTGATTGATCATTGGGGTAGGTTTGGTAAGGTAGGCCGATTAGACTGTGATGTTGGTGTTGGGTTTGTTTTTAAATCACATTCTAGTGAACAGATCTGTCTAATAAGAATCGTTGCTTAAACAGATAATCATCAAGAGCGTGGAACCGTGGCTTGGCCAGCAATCTTAGAAGAGTAGGCCATATTTCATTCAATCGTGGTAGGTGATGATTGTTTAAGTGTGGTTAAGTACTTGAAAATATCCATTATTGAAGGGCTGGTCGAATATTCGAATCAATGTAGGTTGGTGCCAAGAGGTGTTTCCCTAGCTTTCGTGAAAAAGGTGTGTAATCACACTATCTCCTCTGTGAATCGGAAAAAGTCGAAAAGCTGAAACCTCGACATATGAGGCCTCACGACCGTGCGATCGCTCATGTGGTAAACCGAGCCCACAATCATGGGCGATAGACTTTAGAGGCCACTATGAGCGTTCTCGTGCTCTTAGGCCGTTATGGGCCTCGTTTGGCTGGAATGGGCCGTGTGGGCCCAATGGGCTCTTGGGCCCCACACGGAATAAATCCACGATAAGTTGCAAATACTGGACTGGGCTATATCGTTCGCATAGCCGTGACTGAATTTGGGCTAAATGGGCCACACGAGCGTGTTAGCCCACTTGGGTCGAATATTGGACCTTGGGGCCATTTACGTAATTTTGATCATATAGGTTATCTGTGTCGCTCGAGGCGACTGTGGACCTTTGGGAAGGTCGTTATCTGTACTAAAAACCTAAAGAGTAAAATAACCAAAATACCCCCATAGAATAAAATGACCGTTATACCCTAAGGGTAGGTTGACTGATGTGTTCATGATTTGTATATGATTGTTACTGAGTATGACATTATGCATATACGTATGATTTATGACATGACATACTGCATGGGGTTGGGATACTGTTATGGAGGAAGTATACTGTACTAGTGGCTCTGCCATATATATTGTTATTGGCAGCTTTGCTGCGATACTGTTACTGGCAGCTCTGCTGCGTTATTATTACTGGAAGCTATGCTGCAATATTGGTGTGTTGGCTGGGTGGGTCGATTTTATCCCCACATGGTGTGTTGGTTGGTACGGGTGGTGTGTTGGTTGTATTAGGGTTGGTTGCATATGTCCACCATACTGATACTGTAATGGGCTAAGGCCCACACAGCACTGTTACTGAATACGGCTCAGGCCCAAACTATTACTGCATGATAGAGGATTACACACTGAGTTCTCGTAACTCACCCTTTTCTTTTAACTGTACAGGTAATCCCCAGACATAGATGATTTGGAGCTGCGAAGGACTTGGAAGTGGCCACACGTTTACTAATTTTTTATTTCGGACCTAGTTTTTTTAAATTTTTATATTGGGTTGATATATATGTAATAAGGCCTCTGGCGATTTTAGTTTCTTTTAATTGGGTTTTAATTTCTTATTTTGAAACTGCTAAACTGATACAAACAAGTTTTCAAAAATAATAACTGTTTTAAAAGACAAACACACACTTTCAAACTTCAAGATGACATTAATTAGAGTAGCTTCTGCGGGTTTTTAACCAACTAAGAAACCAACAGTAACAAACATGGCAATCGTTTAAGAACGGTTTTCTCTAAACAAGCCTGATTTTGAAAAACACTTCGATGTGACATGTCAGATTCGGTTGTAACGTCTAGGCCGGGTTTGGGGTGTTATAGGGGGCTTTGAAAAGTGTTGAATTTATGGAAAATTCTGAAATTTCATGGAATTCATGGGCTGTGATTGGTATGTATGAGAATAATTAGGCTTGGAATAAGGATTAAATTGCAAGAATTTCATTTTCCGAGCCTAGGGACGAAATTGTCATGTATTAAAAGTTTAGGGGAAAAATGGTAATCAACATTTTTCACTAAAACAGTTTTGGACAGCAACAGTAGTCTAACTTTGAAAAATTGTGGGAATCAAATTAGAGGATGAATAAATATGAAATTAAAGCTTATTGAGTCTAGTTTCTCATAGAAGAAACAGTGTAAGAATGGAATTGTAAATCATGAGATATAATAAATTTTGTGAGACAAGGTTAGAATGATTTCGGGTTCCCCTGTTCTGACTTTGGAAAATCATCAAAAATTGGATAAAAATAATTTAGGTCTTAAATTTATATGTTTAAATTCTTAATGAGTCTATTTTCAATAGAAACAATCAGGAATATCATCCAAATTCTGTGTTAAGAGATAATTAATTTTTAGTAAGCAAAGGTCAAAGCTGTCAAACAGCAGAACATGGATAAATTTGAAGATTTTACTGTACTAATTTGATAAACTATAAATTCTAAAATTTTTATTGTGTAAGGATATATGAATATAGTTTCAAAAACATCAAGCGGATCTTAATTTGGAGTTTTGTAGCTCAAGATAAAAATAATTTAGTGACTATGAAACGGATGGACAACTTTGAATATACATATAAGTAAATAGTGAAATTATAGATAATGTTACTTATAAGCGTGATATATACATTAAGGATGTGGAATGGAGAGGAGGAGGAGGAAAATATATGAATGACTTGTGTATAAATTGATCACATGTGTAACACCCCAAACCCGGCCTAGAATTTAGGCCCGAGTCTGGCATGTCACATCAAAAGGTTGTATAAAACCATACGATCTTTAAAAACCTTTCCTCAATTTAAAAACTTTTTATCAATGAAAAACCCTGAGTTTCATCGCTTAACAAATAAAATTTTCTTAAAGTTGTTTCCCTTGCGAACACACTATTATTTTCAAAACGTAGTTCATTAAAGGCCATTCTCTTGTAAAACGTTATTATCTTTAAAACCCTGTTTGTTGCAGAAGCTTAATTTAAAACAGTTGCGGAAACGTGATATTTTGAAAAACAGTAGTTACTTTGGAAAAACCCGTGTTTAATAGATTAGCAGTTTGTAATCTAAAGAAACACAAAATAAGAGTTAAAAAGAAAAAAACCCAATGGCCTTATTACAAAAATTCTTAACCCAATAATTTAAAATAACTAAATTAAACTAAAATTGCTAAGTTTAATCTTTAAATCATATCCAACATGTGGCCACCTTCGAGTCCTCCGCAGCTCAAAATCCTTTAAGGCTGGGGATTATCTGCACTGTTAAAAGAAAGGGTGAGTTACGAGAACTCAGTGTGTAATCCCCTATACGGTCACGGTCTGGGCCTGAGGCCTTACGGTATCGGTCTGGGCCTAGGCCCTATTCGGTAGCAAGCTGGGCCAAAGCCCCAAATCAAAACAATGCAATGGATATGAATCCACCCCAATCCTATCCAGCCAACTAACTCTCCACCCGTACCAACCAACACACCATGTAGGGACCATGTCAACCCACCCAGCCAAAACTCTCCAATATTGCAGTCAAGTTGCTAATTACGGTATATGTGGTTGAGTCACTAAATCATATGTGGCGATGCCACTCGAACGGTATGTGGCGATGCCACTAAAATGGTATGTGGCGATGCCACTAGAACGATATGTGGCAATGCCACTAAACGGTACTTCCTCCGATCAGCAAACCCAACCCCATGTAATATGTTATGAATGTAGTGCATTACGAATACAAACAAATATACAAAATCACATGAATAATATTTAACTATCATCAAGGGTAGAACGGTCATTTGTCACTTAGGGGTAAAACGATAATTTCACCCCTTTGGGGGTATTTTGGTATTTTACCCATCGAGGGTATTTCGGTAACTTATCCACTAAGGGTATCTCGGTAATTTACCCACTGAGGGTAATTCAGTAATTTACCCACTAAGGGTATCTTAGTAATTTACCCACTGAGGGTATCTTGGTAATTTATCAACTAATGACCTTTCTAAAGCCTACTGTCGGCCCGAACGACATAGGTTCCCTTTTTGGTCATTATGGTATAATTGGGCCTAAAATCTAACTTCGGCCCAAACGAGCCCACACGCTTGTGTGGCCCATTCAGCTCGTTTTTGGTCTCGGTTCTGTGGACTTCGCAGTCGCATCAATCATTCAGCATTTTCCATCGATTTCGCTCATGTGGGCCTGCCAACCCATTGGGCCCATTTAGCCCGTTTTGGCTCACCAAGGCTCATTACGGCCTCAATTCCGCGAGAGAGTTCGCGATACTCTCAACGGTCTATCGCCATCACTAGTGGCTCGGTTTATCTCTACGAGCGTTGGCACGCTCGAGAGATCTCAAATGCCGATATCTGGCTTTTCAGTATTTCGGCTTTTAGCCGATTCACAAATCATAGCATTAACAGAACAAACAAGAGTGTGAGATTACACACCTTATCACGTAGAGTACTAAATAATCACAAGCGCCTTCACCTATACAAAACATAACACACAATTAACTCAGTTAGCAATAGAATTGGGAGATCTCTATTCCAAACACCTAACCATGAGATTTTTTATCACTTGCCCTCACTAGAATGATCAACTGCGATTTGCCTAGTTAAACCAAAGTTTGATGCCAACACCCTTCTACATCCAGGCGGAAAGTCCCGAACCGCTGACACCCTACGCCGCTTAAACTTGGGAATAGAGGCTATGTGTATAGTCTCGGCTGGCACCTTTAACGCCACTCTATGGCTAGAATCCCCTTTGCTCATCAAGAACACGATCTTACAGAACCGGAGTCAACGCGGGTACTTAAATCACAACCACAAAGTAACCAATCACCCTAATAGGAAAAAACGAGATAACGATGCCATTGGGCTTAGGGCCCATTCTCGGCCTAAATGGGCCCACACGCTCGTGTGGCCCATTTATCTGAAATCTAGCCACAGATATGAGATTCACATAGACCAGTCCAATTCTACTACACAATCATACAATTTATTCATACGGGCCCATTGGGCCCACTTGGCCCAAACAACCTAAACCCACAAGAACACTCATGATGGCCTCAATTATCGCTTCGAAGCTCCCACACGTGCACTCGCACGCTCGTGTGGCTACCATCGCTGTGTGACCGACATTTCGGCATTTGCCGTTCTACAACTAGAGTAGTGCGAAATACACACCTGATAGGAATATGGAGTTGATCCGCGCTCCAAACACTCCTATGCCCAAACGCCAAACTAGGTATGCTTACTCTCCTCATAGATTTCTCTATTTAAAGCCAGCTTCTCACCTTCCCTCTTGCTAGCTTCCCGATGTGGGATCCCTCCTTCAGCAGAGTTTAAATCCATCACAACCACTAGCCGTCCCAACTTAGCAAAATAAATATCCCTTTTTTCTTGCAATGAGATTTGAACTCAGGCTCCCTTGTAACATAATCCACGCCGGTAGCCACTTAACCAGCTAGCTCCTTTTTGTCTTAAAACATGCGCAACTAAATATAAGTCTATGGGCCAAAGTCTAAGTTCATTTAAAAAGAAATCAAAATGAAATGCAAGTGCCAAGACTTGAGCCTTGGACCCCTTGCTTCCTCTATGGCATCACTTTCTTGTCTCCCATGTGGCGCCATTTGCCACTAGACCACAACTCCTTTTGTGTCATTTTTCTCCATATTTTATTCTTAAAGCCTACTTGCTAACTCCCAGGGTTTTATTCACCTAAAACCAAAATTTTTCCTAAAGCCCAGGTTTGAACCCAGGGCTTCATGGAAGCCCCCTAGCCTTCCAAAATCACTCACCTAATAGGTCCAACTTGCATTAGTCCCCTTCTCTTATTCTCAAAAATTGTAAACGCTCCCGTGCCCAAGGCTCAACAGACCTAATTCTACTAAGCCCAAATTCAGGGCATTACAACATGCCCGATTATAATCGATAAACATTGAATTAGAAATGATATATGATTGTTGTTTTATGTGATGTCAAAGTTTTAAAGTTTATATAAAGAATGATCGAACCTGGAAACTAACTATAACAACGATTTGAGGCAAGCGCAAGACCGAATTGTCCAACCCAAAGGAACCAAAAGTACTAATACTAACTTTCTTTTTATTATTTAGCCTAAGAATTAAATGAATTTTTATCTAATCTAAAATTAACTAACAACTAAACTAAAGACTCTAAGACAAAGAAGAATGAAATTGGAAAAATAACTTTGAGGAAAAACCAATTGATTAAAACAATACCCGAGGAAGAATCCACCTAGACTTCACTTGTTATCTAACTCTGAACTAGACGATTTATTCACTTGACTTGGTCCGTAAGATTCCCTAATTTATATTAATCCCTCTCTCGAGGCGACTAACGTCTAACCCTAGGTTGATTAATTGAAATCTCTTTCTAATTAAAACCCCTAGAATTGCATTAACTCGATCTATGGACCCCCATATTAGGTTTCACCCTAATCCAGCAAAATCTGGTCACCCTATCTCTAGGCGCGCGATCAACTCCGCTTAATTATGCTAGATCTACTTTTAGGCAGGGACATTTGCTCCTCCTCCTAAGCACATCATACTTGAATTAATATCCCGGAAATATCAAGACAAGAATTAAGAACACATAATTAAAAACAAGTGAAATATTTATCATATAGTTCAGCAAATGATAACAAGATTCATCTTAGGTTTCACCCCCTCAGGTATTTGAAGGTTTAGTTCATAGTAACAAAAGAAAACATCTCAGAAGAAAAGACAAAACAAAACAGAAGAAATCCCTAAAACCCCCTGAAGGAATTGAAGGAGAGATCCTCCGTCTTGAGTATGATTCGGGCTTCTTGAGATGAATCAACTGGCTATCTTCAAGTAAATCCCCACAAATCTGCCCTCTTTGGCCTAGCTGGACGCCCCCTGACTAAAGCCTTGGGTTCCCCCGACAAAAGCCCTGGCAGAAGGCTTCTGCCAAACTCCCTGCTTAAGTTGCCCCCTAGGGTGTTTATATAAGCTTTGAGATGCCTTACTTGGCCCCTAAGTATTCTAATTCGAGTAGAATTCCTCCTAGGGTGTTTAAATAGGCTTTGGAATGTGTTTCTTTGCCTCCAAGTATCTTATTCTGAGTAAAACTCCTCTTGGCCGCGACAGGGACACGCCCATGGCACAAGCCCGTGTGAATCGTGGCCAGGCCGTGTTCGAGTCTATTGATGAGGCACGGTCGTATGGTCTTGGGCCCAGGCCGTGTCGATTTTGTGATATGGCCCATTTACTCTATTATGGGTCGTTTCTCGTTCTTTTCATCATCCGGTGCTTTTCTGAGTATAAAACATGAAAACAAAGGATTAAGAGCACCAAATTACACAATTCAAGGCTTAAATAATCCAAAAGCATGCTAAATGTGGGCCTAAAATATGTTACTATTACGGTTTATCAATATAATTTTTTATTTCAAATATTTATTATGAAATTAAGATTATCGTTATGGTATAAAAATCGAATTGTAAGTTTGTGTTCTTAAATGTTTGAAATGTATGTTTATGTGATAAAAATGTGATTTAAATGCTCAATGTATGATTATTGATGAAATGTTGATAATATTCAATAAAATGGGAAATAGATCCTGGTTGAATGGAATGGAATTCGATGGATCACTGAAAAGGATTTGACGGTAAAAAGGATCTAGCCCGGACGGGTGATCCTGATATAAGCCCTCCTGAAGAATATGTGTGAAAAGGATCTAGCCCAGACACGTGATCCTGATATAAGCCCTCCCGAAGAATATGTGTGAAATGGATTAAGCCCGGACGACTAATCCAAAATAAATGTGAGTCTGGATTTAGCCTGGACTGGTAATCCAGACAAAGCTCTATAAATTATTTGTCATTGCAAGGGATTTAGCCTGGACTGGTAATCCCAACAATACTGTTTGAGCATATGTTACAGGGGATTTAGCCTGGACCAGTAATCCCGCTGTAAGAAATGAGGTTCGCGGAAGTGTGCTCTCTTACAAGGGATTTAGCTTGGATTGGTAATCCTACTGTAAGAAATGAGGTTCACGGGATTGTGCTCTCTGAAAAGGACTATGTATATGTGTACGAATTGACGGTTAATGAGATTGTACACCATGAGTGTACTACAGGAAATCCATCGAAATTTCGAGGAATTCAACGGGATAAATATGGAAAATGGTAAAAAAATGGAATTATGAAATTGGTGAGCGTATTCACAAGAATTTGTCATTTGAAATTGTGATTGACAGGAAGAAATAGCGAATTGCATACTTATGTATGGTTACAAGTTGATCGTTAGATTTCAGAGTTTTAAATTTATATGAATGAGAATGATCGAACCTGAAAACTAACTCTGACAACGATTTAAGGCAAGTGCACCTATCGAACAGTAGTATAGCTTAGTCAAGACCGGATTGTCGAACCCAAATGAACTAAAAGTACTAGTACTAACTTTCTTTTTATTATCTAGCCTAAAATAAGTGAAGTTGTTATCTAATCTAAATTTAACTAACAACTAAGCTAAAGACTCAAGATAAAAGGAACGAATTGGGGAAATACTGTTGGAAAAACTCAGTTGATTCAGATGATACCCTTGGAAGAATCCACCTAGACTTCACTTGTTATCTAACACTGAACCAGACGATTTATTCACTTGACTTGATCCGTAAGACTCCCTAAGTTATATTAAACCCTCTCTCGAGGCGAATAACGTCTAACCCTAGGTTAATTAATTGAAATCTCTTTCTAATTAAAACCCTTAGAATCGCATTAATTCGATCTATGGACTCCCATATTAGGTTTCACCCTAATCCAGCAAAATCTCGTCACCCTATCTCTAGGCGCGCAATCAACTCCGTTTAATTATGCTAGATCTACTCTTAAGCATGGACTTTGCTCCACCACCTAAGCACATCCAACTTGAATCAATATCCCAGAAATATTAACACAAGAATTAAGCACACATAATTAAGAACAAATCAAGTATTTATCATACAGTTCAGAAAACAATAACAAGATCCGTCTTAGGTTTCATCCCCTTCAGGTATCTGAAGGGTTTAGTTCATAACAAATAAGGAAAACATCTCAGAAGAAAAGATAAAACAAAACATAAGAAATCCATAAAACTCCCTGAAGGAATTGAAGGAGAGATTCGCCGTCTTGAGTAGAATTTCGGCTTCTTGAGATGGATCAACTGGCTACCCTTGAGTGATTCCCACAATTCTGACCTTTACGGCTTGGCTTCTTGGCCTAGCTCACCGCCCCTTTGAAGGTTATACTTAGGGTGTTTATATAGCTTTCAAAATAGGTTTCTTGGCCCCTAAGTATCCTTTTCCAAGTGAAATTCTTCTTTCTAACGACAGGGACACGGCCATGGCACACGCCTGTGTGAATCGTCTTAAGGCCGTGTTCGAACCTGTTGAATGGGGCATGGCTATGTAAATCGTGAGCAGGCCGTGTTCTAGTTGCTCAATGAGGCAGGCCGTGTGGTCTTGGGCCCAGGCCGTGTGGATTTCGTGATATGGCCCATTTACTCCGTTTTGGGCCCGTTTTACGTTTTTTTCATCCTCGGGTGCTTTCCTGAGTATAAGACATGAAAAGAAAGGATTAAAAGCACCTTTTTACATGAATCAAGGATAAATCATCCGAAAATATGCTAAATGTAGGATTAAAATATTTTACTTTTACGGTTTATCACATACCCCCACACTTAAGCTTTTGCTTGTCCTCAAGCAAAATTCTCAACTCACAATTAAAACGAACTTTCCATGATTCATAATTCCTATCAACAATGTCTCGTCATAATTCATAGATAATTTATACATGGATGATCTATCTCGAAGAGTCTTAAAGATTCAAACAATATAAGTCATACATTTGTATTTACGAAAACGTAGGTGTTTCCCCTTACCTGAATAATTACCCTTAATTCAAAACCTACAAGGACTGACATCCTCACAAAAGATTCATTCAAATCACTCGAAGTGTTTAAGGTTAAAAAAAACACTCATAAGCCGAACCTGAAAAGTTAATCCCATAGGCTTGCCTGAAAATCAAATCTCCACCATTGTAAAATGAGATGATAAACAGATTAAAAGGTCTTTAACAGGGTTGTAACGGGGCTAGGGTTTAAAGGTGTGGACAAAGGCTGAATCAGAAGGTTAGAATCGAGACTGGCCTGATAAGTTACCTAACTCTAAACACGAACTGATAATAAATAATTACATCAAATGAATACGAGCTTTTTCTTTAAGATTTGGAATTTTTCATAAAAGCTCACTTACATAGAACAAATACTGAATATACTTCATTTTTTTAAGAACAAATCAAATAATAAAATATAAATTCAACTACTGAAATAGTATAATTAGGTAACTAATCAAATCAAATCTCGATATAAGGGTAGTCAAAAGGAATGGTGATAACAAATACAAAGGGTTTTGGGGTAATATTAGTGGGTGAGTCAACAAAAAGGGTTGTTAGGATCAACGGGGTTCACTAGGGGTTAATTATGGAGGTAGGCTTTTTAGTGGAGTGAGTGGGTTAAATCCTAGGTGCCTTTATCATCTCTGTATATCAAGTCAAAGGTGTGGTCTCGACATGTATAATCGAAGCAAGTTCTAAAATAACAGTTCAATGTTGACACACTCATAATCAATAAAGTGAGCATGAAAAAGAATAAATGCTCTAAAAGGCTCAAGAGCTTACAAAAATTATGGGTTTTTGATGTCAATCTCGTAAATTTTAAACTTCAAGGTAACGTTCAGATTCAGGTAGACAACCTAAAAAAAATTTTATTCTGAAAAATAGACTTATCATGCTTGATTCTCTAATATTCTTCTAATTTAATCATCAATGCACAATTAACTATGACTTAATCTAAAGCATATCAATAACAATAATAAATCATCAGAAATCTCATCCTAATTAGTAATATGAGGAAATTACTTAAGAACAAGATATAATTCAGGGATTTGAGAATAATGCAGAAAGTTAGGCACTTTCTTGAAATAACTATTCACCCCCCACACTTAAGATGTACATTGCCCTCAATGTACAAAGATAGATAATAACAGTTATTAGATAATCAAAAGAGAGGGGAAAAAGTGCCACTTCCTGAATTATGGATGGATTCCTTGGAGTCGGAGGTGGAAAGATGTTGACTTATGTAGTATTAAATTACTCCTAGTGATTTGTTCGTTATTTGGAGTGTGCAATTGAAACTGCACAGTCATCAGTTGGATGTCTCGGTGGCATGACTAAACAAGTTGTTGTTAGCAATACTCGAAGGGTAGATAGCCAATGATATCATGAAGGAAATAAAAGTTTGAAAAATAAAATGCAATAATGTTTAAATAAAAATGCAAATAAAAATAAATATTAAAACTAAGAACTAAAAATAAAGAAACTAAACTTAAAGAGAATAAAAGGACTCAGAGGTCCTCATCGTCTGTTGGGTCCTGTGATGGTGTCGGTGAAGAAATGTGAAAGTGATAGCAGATTTGCTGAAGGGTGGCCTCGATCCCGTCAAAACGTCGAGCGGTGTCATTGAACTGCTGAGTACAGTACTGCTCGAACTGGGTAAGGCGTGCAGAGATGTTCGATAGTGAAGCTGGTGCATGGGAGGGCTGTTGGCTCGGGAATGGTTCTTCCTGTGGTGGTGGGACATCATCAGGAATGTCCGCCTGCTCTTCCTCGTCAGTGGGGGGCTAGTCTGTATTGAGGAGGATCGGTCCCACGTCGATATCTGATCATCCTCATGTGAAGCATCGTCTGGATACCTAGGGGTACCATCTGCCCTATCAGTGTGAGTGAAGAGGTTTGTGCGTCGATATCGAGGAGACCATAGTACCGTGCCAACCGTGTGATATACAGACCCATCGATAGAATCCCCCTCCTGTGTGGCTCCGTCTGGTGCTGAATCGCACGGGCTATGAAGTATGCAAGGTCGAAAACGAGCCCGATTGACATGCACGATAAGTAGTAGACATCGTGTGTGTTCACCATGTCGGTGCTCTCGCGTCGTCCCGTAATAGTGTGAGCTAAAATGGCATAGATGTACCGTAAGGATGGGGCAAGAGCTGTCGCCTTGGAGCGACTGGGGTCGTAAATGCCCGTGTTGGTGGCTATGCTGTGCCAACAACTGATGGGGGTGCAGTGAAATTGGTGGTTCAGTTCGGAGAGTGGATTCTCTGCTACAAACTAATCTGTATAAAGTCCGAGTGCCATCCCGAATTATGGTACGCTCAGTCGTCGTATCGTGCCCTCTAAACGGAATTGAATTGTGCTCGGGTCATCGTATTGTGCCATCACCATCTGTAGGGTAAAAGTGGTGCAAAACTCTAGGGTGAGTTCCAAGTACGTGGGCTCGATGATGGTAAAGCATTGATCCCACGGCTCGGTCGAAAGAAGGGCTCGGATATCGACTGCTAGCCCGACCTGTTCTACAGCGTCCCAATCAATACACCTACCAGTGCCAAGAGGTCGTGCCCAAAATGACTTGTACCGTTCCTCCTGGATCTCTTGTGTAAATTGAAGGAACCGGTGGTGCACTTCGGAGGAAGCATTGGTGGAGGACGAGCCGAGTCCCTTTTGTTTCTTAGTGGGGGCAGCCGCGGTTCGTTTTCCTCTTAACGTTGACACTATACCTGAAATCAGTAATTTTCTACTAATATAAAGAAATTACTTTTGGTCAATACTCAACAAAAATATAGCAAAAATAAAACTAACTTAAATGAAAGTAAAACCTGAGAAATTAAACTACTTAAACTAACTTAAGCAATTCAATCATGAGAAATTATTTTGACAGAATTAACTTAATTTAAACAAAAAATGTAGCAGTCAATATTAGTTCTAAAATTCAAGAATTTATTCCTAAAACTAACTTAATATTAAATGTAAAAAGAAACTAAATAACATGAAAATGAAACAATAGTTAAAGTGTGATGAAAGTGAAATAGTGAAGAGTGACCAGCAGTGTTTTTCGGTATGTGGCGACGGGAACGGTTGTGCACGGTCGTGTGACGGTGGTGCACAGTTGTGTGCTGTGTAAGTACTGGTTAACACGGCGGTGGCGAGGGCGTGGGCTCCTTTTAACACGGGTGTGGCTGCATTTTTGAATGAGTATGTGAGAGTTTGGAAGATTTTGGGGTGGAGAGAGGCAATGGTGAGGGGGTTTTCTTGCTGGTGAATAGATTTGGGTTGAGTTTTTGAGGGAAAAAAATGGCTAAGGTTGGTTTGGGGAAGGAAATTGGGGGAAAACGGGGCTGTGTTTCTTTAAATAGGGGGAATATGGGCAGGAGCCATGCTAGTGCTTGATTTTAATTAGCCCATGTTTTTTGGGATTTTGAATTTTGGGCGCCTTCAGGGGGTTTGGCCATGGCCGTGTTTAAAATGACACGCCCATGTTCTTCACAGGGTTGTCTAGAACAGGCGTGTTCCTCCCGTGTTTGACAAGTCAGTATGTCCATATGATTGTGTCACACGGGCGTGTCCAGCCCGTGTTTGGTAAGTCAGTATAGTCCACGAAAGGTGGGCACGGGTGTGGACTATTATCGCAGCCCGTGTTGGGAAAAATTTTTCTTCTTTGTCCTGCACGGCTACTAGCACGCCTGTGGTCTGTCCCCTGGCTTCCACACGGCTACGGGCACGCCCGTGTGCAAGGCTGTGTGGTCTAAACCTGCGCTTTACTGGATTAGTTAGTATGGAATTAAATGCTAAAAATTAAGAATCTAATGTTAGTGAGGTTAGTGCTCGGGTTGCCTCCCGAGAAGTGATTGTTTAAAGTCTTAAGCTAGACTTACCCTGTTTTCATTTCTAAAAGAAGGTGCATGGAGCTGAAGCTCCTCTCTCATATCCCTAAAACCTTCACCATTATAGATTTTGACTTGGTGACCATTTACCTTGAATGTGCCTTGAGTGGGATGAGTTACCTCGATTGTGCCATAGGGGAAGATTGTTTTAATCATGAATGGACCTGACCATCTTGATTTCAGTTTCCCGAGAAACAATTTAAGCCTTGAGTTGTATAGCAGGACCAAGTCCCCTACTTCGAATTGTTTCGATTTCTTTAGACGAGCATCGTGGCGTCGTTTTGTCGCCTCCTTGTATAATTTCGAGTTCTCGTATGCTTCAGCTCTCCATTCATCTAGCTCGTTCATCTTCATCATTCTTTTCTTTCCTGCAGTCTTAAGATCGAAATTTAAAAATTTTATGGCCCAAAAAGCTTTATGTTCTAACTCGAATGGTAGATGACAACTTTTCCCGTAGACAAGTTTGTATAGGGATGTTCTTAGGGTTTTTAAATGCTGTTCTATATGCCCATAGGGCATCATCTACTTTTAATGCCCACTCTTTTCTATTTGATTCAATCGTTTTTTCTAGGATGCGTTTAAGTTCTCGGTTTGCTACTTCAACTTTCCCACTGGTTTGAGGGTGATATGGGGTAGCTATCCTGTGGTGTACTCCATATTTTTTTAAGACCTTGTCACATTGAGTATTACAGAAGTGAGTGCCCCTATCACTAATGATAGCTCTAGGTGTTCCAAATCGAGAGAACAGTTTCTTGAGAAACTTAACTACTACTCTAGCATCATTGGTAGGTAAAGCTTCGGCTTCCAGCCATTTTGACATGTAATCAACTGCCACTAGAATGTATTTATTTCCAAATGAACTAGGAAATGGACCCATAAAATCAATACCCCATACATCAAATATTTCACATGATAGCATATATGTTTGAGGCATTTCATCACGTTTAGAAACATTACCTGTTCGTTGGCATTTATCACATGAAGCGATATACCTGTTGGCATCTTTAAATAGTGTAGGCCAATAAAAACCTGATTCGAGTATTTTATGTGTTGTCTTAATGCCACTGTAGTGTCCTCCTGAAGGTCCTGAATGGCAATGTTCCAGGATTTTGCTTGCTTCTGCCTTTGTGACGCATCTTCGAATTACATGATCTACACATATACGGAAGAGAAAAGGATCTTCCCAAAAATAGTTTTTTGCATTATGCAAAGAATCGCTTCTTTTGGTGATGTGTTAGTCTTTTTGGCAAGATGTTAGCAGTTAAATAATTCGCAATATTTGCAAACCATGGTACCTCAGAATGGGTTATAGAAAAGAGTTGTTCTTCAGGAAATGAGTCATTTAACTCACTTTCGTCGAGCTCTTTGATATGTGGGTTCTCAAGCCTGGAGAGGTGGTCTGCTGCAAGTTTTTCAGCTCCCTTCTTATCCTATATTTCCAAATCAAATTCCTGTAAAAGTAATACCCAACGAATGAGTCGAGGTTTTGCATCAGGTTTAGTTAAGAGATAACGAAGAGCTGAATAATCAGTGTAAACGACAACTTTAGGTAATATCAGATACTGTCTAAATTTATCAAATGCAAACAGCTAGCAGTTCTTTTTCCGTGGTGGTGTAGTTTTCTTGTGTAGATGTCAGTGTTCTACTAGCATAGTAAATTGGCTGAAAATGCTTGTTTCTTCGCTGTCCCAAGACTGCTCCTACTGCAAAATCACTCGCATCACACATTAGTTCAAAAGGTAGATTCCAATCAGGTGCAATTATAATCGGAGTATTTATTAGTTTATCCTTGAGGATATTAAACACTCCTGATCAAAATTGAAAGGAACATCTTTTTCTAGTAATCTCGTTAAATGTTTAGCTATTTTAGAGAAATCTTTAATGAATCTTCTGTAAAATCCAGCACGTCCTAAAAAGCTTCTAATAGCCTTAACTGAGCTAGGGGGAGGTAATTTTTCTATGATTTCAATCTTGGCTTTGTCTATGTCAATCCCTTTACTAGAAATCTTATGTCCTAACACAATTCCCTCTCTAAACATAAAGTGACATTTTTCCCAATTCAAGACAAGATTTGTTTCCTCACATCTCATTAGAACTAATTTTAAATTTTTAAGGCAAAGATGGAAAGAATTACCAAATACCGAGAAATCGTCCATAAATACCTCCATAAGATTACCAACATGCAACGCTGAAAAGTAGCAGGAGCATTACATAATCCAAAAGGTATTCTACGATAAGCAAACATACCGTATGGGCATGTGAATGTTGTTTTCTCTTGATCTTCAGGTGCTATTGGGATTTGGAAATAGCCGGAGGGTCCATCTAGGAAGCAATAATACATGTGCCTAGATAACCTTTCTAACATTTGATCAATGAAGGGTAAAGGAAAGTGATCTTTTCTAGTAGCATCGATCAGCTTCCTGTAATCAATGCAAACTCTCTAAGCTGTGATTGTTCTGGTGGGAATTAGTTCATTCTTTTCGTTGGCTACCACCGTCATGCCTCCTTTCTTTGGAACAACCTGCACAGGACTCACCCAATTGCTGTCAGAAATAGGATAAATTATTCCAGCATCTAGAAGTTTAATTACCTCGGCTTTTACAACTTCTTTTACGTTGGGATTTAATCGTCATTGAGGTTGCACACATGGCTTGTATTCCTCTTCCATTAAAATTTTATGGGTGCAAAATGATGGGCTTATTCCCTTAATATCAGAGATTTTCCAAGCTATGGCTCTTTTATGTTCTCTTAGTACCTGTATCAACTCCTCTTTTTCCTTGGGTTCTAATTCTAAAGAGATAATTACTGATAGTGTAGAATTTTCCCCAAGGAATGCATATTCTAAGTGTTTTGGCAGCTGTTTTAATTCTAATTTGGGTGGCTCATCAATTGAGAGTTTTTGTTTTAGTTCATCATTGACTTTAATGCTCTCTTCTTTCGTATGTCTAGATGAAGATGTATTCGAATTTAGCTCGTCGACTTCATCTTCTTCCCCCTCTTCCTAAGTCAGGCACAGTTCCATCGTGTCATCATGTATAATTTCCTGTAATGAGTCTTGAATGATATGATCAGTGGTATCAACAAAATAACAGGAATCATCTTGTTCTCTAGATTATCGCATGGCATCATAAATTTGAAAAATAATTTCCTCATCGCCTATCCTTAATGCAAGTTTACCATCACTTACATCGATAACAGCCCTAGCAGTAGCTAAAAAAGGGCGCCCTAAAATTAAGGGAACATCAATGTCTTCATCCATGTCTAAGACAACAAAATCAACAGGGAAAATAAATTTATCAATTTTTACCAAGACATCTTTGATAATTCCTCTAGGATATTTAATAGATCTATCAGCTAACTGAATACTCATCCTAGTGGGTTTTGGTTCCCCAAGATCTAGTTGTTTAAACATTTTATAAGGCATTAAATTAATACTGGCACCTAAATTAGCTAATGGTTTCTTAATATTTAAGCTACCAATTAAACAGGGAATAGTAAAACTTCCTGGGTCTTTTAATTTGGTTGGTAACTTGTTTTGGAGTATGGCCGAACATTCTTCATTAAGCTCCACTGTTGATATTTCTTCAAGCTTCCTTTTATTCGTCAGGAGTTCTTTTAAGAATTTTGCGTATGTTGGCATCTGTGAAATGGCTTTAACAAAGGGTAAGTTAATATGTATTTGATTAAAAAGTTCAAGAAATTTACCGTATTGGGCATCTAATTGGTCTTTCTTCAACTTCACTAGATATGAAATTTGTGGTTTACTATCGTTGCGTACTGGAGTTAAATCCTCAACTCCCTCATCCTTTGCTTTGTTATCTTCGTGTGGTATCTCTTTCTTTGGTTCGACTAACTCTTTTCCACTTCTCAGTGTAACTGCCTTTACCTGCTCGGTTCCTTTATAAAAAAATCTTTGATCGGAGTTCAGAAACTATCTTAGTAAGTTGTCCGACTGACTGAGTAATTTCCCCAACAGACTTAGTAAGTTCCCCAACTTGGCTCTTGATCTCTTCAATCGATGTTCATCGGTTTGTCTCAGTGTTTTGGAAACGGTTTTCTGTGGCTGCCATGAATTTTGTCAGCATCTCTTCAAGGTTCGGCTTCTTTTCCTATGGATAGGACTGATTTTGGAAATTTTGAGGAGGTTGTTGTCTTTGATTTCCTTGATTTCCTTGACCTCCCCATGTTGGTTCCTCCAACCTGGATTATAAGTATTACTGTAAGGGTTATTATTAGATCTGAAATTATTACCTATATAGTTCATCTGTTCCCTCTCTGTGTCCAGTTGGTAGGGTGGGTACTCAGGATTCGCCACAGTTCCACTTGCGTCGCACTGCATTACTGGATATACCTGCGAAGAGCACAAACTATCAAGCTTTTTATTCATCATTTCTACACGTGTTGGTAGCATGGTTACTGCATCGAGATTAAAAACTCCGGCTGATTTTGTTGGTTTTCTCCTTGTAACTGCCACTGATAGTTATTCAGTGATATCTCTTCAATAAACTCGTAGGCTGTTTCAGGAGTTCTGTTGTTCAGGGTTCCACCGGTGGCTGAATCAATTAGTTGTCTCGTTGAAGGGTTCACACTGTTATAGAAAGTTTGGACTTGAAGCCATAAGGGTAAACCATGGTGCAGACAACTTCTCAAGAGATCCTTGTATCTCTCCCATGCATCGTATAGTGTCTCTAAATCTATCTGCACAAACGAAGATATATCATTCCGTAATTTGGCCGGTGGGAAATATTTTAATAAAAAATTTTCGGTCATTTGATCCCACGTAGTGATTGACCCTCGTGGTAACGAGTTTAAACACTGTTTGGCTTTATTCCTTAATGAAAAAGGAAATAACCGAAGACGTATGACATCATCAGAAATGTCATTTATTTTGAAGGTATCACAAAACTCTAAAAAATAGCTATATGAGTGTTTGGGTCTTCGTCCTGCAAACCATCAAATTGAACAAATTGTTGAATCATTTGTATAGTGTTAGGCTTTAATTCAAAATTATTAGCAGCTATAGCAGGCCTAACAATACTCGATTCTGCTCCTGTTACATGAGGTTTAGCATAATCGTACATAGTACGCGGAGCATTATTTTCTCCCACATCTTGTGGTGGTGGATTATTCTCGTCCATCCCTTCAGTAGGATTGGATCTATTTTCGCGCTCTTCTTCTGTGTAATTTAGGGCTCGCCTAATTTCTCTGCGATTCCTGCGAGCGGTTGCTTCAATATCACTGTCGTATACTAGTGGTCCTTTCGGGTTCCTTCTAGTCATAAACTAGAGGTACCTGCTAAGAAAAGAAAGAAAATTTAGCAAAATCAAAATTTAACTTAAAGATAAAAAAATAAAAGTAAATTGCGGAAAATAAAAATAATGGCTAAAGTAATAAAAAAAGAGTTTTCTTAATATTTTAATTCCCCGACAACGGCGCCAAAAACTTGATCGTTAGATTTCAGAGTTTTAAATTTATATGAATGAGAATGATCGAACCTGGAAACTAACTCTGACAATGATTTAAGGCAAGTGCACCTATCGAACAGTAGTATAGCTTAGGCAAGATCGGATTGTCGAACCCAAAGGAACTAAAAGTACTAGTACTAATTTTCTTTTTATTATCTAGCCTAAAATAAGTGAAGTTGTTATCTAATCTAAATTTAACTAACTACTAGGCTAAAGACTCAAGACAAAAAAGAACGAATTGGGGAAATACTGTTGGAAAAACTCAGTTGATTCAGACGATGCCCTTGGAAGAATCCACCTAGACTTCACTTGTTATCTGACTCTGAACCAGACAATTTATTCACTTTACTTGATCAGTAAGACTCCCTAAGTTATATTAAACCCTTTCTCGAGGCGAATAACGTCTAACCCTAGGTTGATTAATTAAAATCTCTTTTTAATTAAAACCCCTAGAATCGCATTAACTTGATCTATGGACTCCCATATTAGGTTTCACCCTAATCCGGTAAAATCTCGTCACCCTATCTCTAGGCACGCAATCAACTCCGTTTAATTATGCTAGATCTACTCTTAAGCATGGACTTTGCTCCACCACCTAAGCACATCCAACTTGAATCAATATCCCAGAAATATTAACACAAGAATTAAGCACACACAATTAAGAACAAATCAAGTATTTATCATATAGTTCAGAAAACAATAACAAGATCCGTCTTAGGTTTCATCCCCTTCAGGTATCTGAAGGGTTTAGTTCATAACAAATAAGGAAAACATCTCAGAAGAAAAGATAAAACAAAACATAAAAAATCCCAAAAACTCCCTGAAGGAATTGAAGGAGAGATCTGCCGTCTTGAGTAGAATTCCGGCTTCTTGAGATGGATCAACTGGCTATCCTCGAGTGATTCCCACAATTCTGACCTTTTCGGCTTGGCTCCTTGGCCTAGCTAATCGCCCCCTTTTAGGTTATACTTAGGGGGTTTATATAGGCTTTCGAAATAGGTTTCTTGGCCCCTAAGTATCCTTTTCCGAGTGAAATTCTTCTTTCTGACGACAGGACACAGCCATGGCACACGCCCGTGTGAATCGTCTTAAAGCCGTGTTTGAACTTGTTGAATGGGGCACGGCCGTGCAAATCGTGAGCAGATCGTGTTCTAGTTGCTCAATGAGGCACGACCGTGTGGTCTTGGGCCCAGGCCGTGTGGATTTCGTGATATGGCCCATTTACTCCATTTTGGGCCCGTTTTACGTTCTTTTCATCCTCGGGTTCTTTCCTGAGTATAAAACATGAAAAGAAAGGATTAAAAGCACCTTTTTACATGAATCAGGAATAAATCATCCGAAAATATGCTAAATGTGGGATTAAAATATGTTACTTTTACGGTTTATCACAAGTATTTATCTGAAATACAAGAAAATGATGGTTATTGATATATGGAGACATGAGACTATGATATATGAACATGGAATATGTTTGATAAATATGTTCATTCATAATTATGGAATTATGTACCTTATGCATACTATTTGCATAAAGATTATATTTCAAATACTTTGATGAGTAAAGCTCAAATATAAAATAGTATGAAATCAATACAAGTTGTTATGAAAATGTATTTAAAATACAGAGATATGATTTCTATATGTTATATGATTACATAATGTGAAATTGTCTATATATATGAGAAATTTAATGAGAATTGAGCCCATACATGTTTCTTGGTATTTATATGAAGTGTACGACTAACAAGGGTGATGAGGTTATGTGTTAGGGCTCATGATCAAGATGATTGAATATGCCTTGTATGTTTATATTAAATTTAAATGAGTGAGTTTTTGAAAGCTCGTTGGTTAGGAAGCTCAACGGAGATCACTCACACTATCCATCGGCCTATTTTGGTATGTATGGTAAATGAATTATGGTTATAATGGCATGTATAGGTTAATTAGTTAATGTTGGCTTATAAATGATCTAACTTTAACTAGCCATTGGTATGGCTTGTATTTAGTAAGTTTTGAGATACATATAATTATGATTTTATCATGTTTGATATGGGTTTAAAATGAACAAATGATGAGATGCTATAAGTATAGGGATGAAGATGATGGTTAAGAATGTCTATATATATATAGATATGAATAGTTGATTGATAAATTTAGATGTTTAACCATATAAATTGAATCTTGAACATATTTAAATGTTGATGTAAGTAAAAGACCAATTGGGTGAGAAATGAGGCTTGGATATAGCCTTGTTTTTGTCCACATGGGTAGACACACAGGCGTGTGTCTAGGCCGCGTGTGACACATGGTCTAGTACATGGGCGTGTGTCAAGGCCATGTGTCCCCTGTTGATCGTGTCTATCGAATCTTAAAATTTATAAAAAGAATGATCAAACCTAGGAACTAACTCTGACAACAATTTTTGAGGCAAGCACACCTATCGAACAGTAGTATAGTTTAGGCAAGACAGGAATGTCAAACCCAAAGGAACCAAAAGTACTAATACTAACTCTCTTTCTATTATTTAGCCTAAGAATTAAGGAATTGTTTATCTAAACTTGATCGTTAGATTTCAGAGTTTTAAATTTATATGAATGAGAATGATCGAACCTGGAAAGTAACTCTGACAACGATTTTAAGGCAAGCGCACCTATCGAACAGTAGTATAGTTTAGGCAAGACCGGAATATCGAATCCCAAAGGAACCAAAAGTACTAATACTAACTCTCTTTCTATTATTTAGCCTAAGAATTAAGTGAATGGTTATCTAATCTAAATTTAATTATCAACTAAACTAAAGACGCAAAGACAAAAAGAATGAATTGGGGAAATACTGTTGGAAAAACTCAGTTGATTAAGACGATACCCTTAGGAAGAATCCACCTAGACTTCACTTATTATCTAACACTAAACCAGATGATGTATTCACTTGACTTGATCTGTAAGATTCCCTAAGTTATATTAAACCCTCTCTCGAAGCGAATAACATCTAACCCTAGGTTGATTAATTGAAATCTTTTTCTAATTAAAACCCCTAAAATCGCATTAACTCGATCTATGGATTCCCATATTAGGTTTCACCCTAATCCGGCAAAATCTCGTCACCCTATCTCTAGACGCGCGATCAACTCTGCTTAATTATGCTAGATCTACTCTTAAGTAGGGACTTTTGCTCCACCACCTAAGCACATCATACTTGAATTAATATCCCGGAAATATTAACACAAGAATTAAGAACACATAATTAAGAACAAGTAGGACGGGAGGCACGGCCGTGTGGTCTTGGGCCCAGGTCGTGTGGATTTCGTGATATGGCCTATTTACTTCGTTTTGGGCCCGTTTTTCGTTCTTTTCATCCCCGGGTGCTTTCCTGGTTATAAAACATGAAAACAAAGGATTAAGAGCACCTTTTTACATAAATCGAGGCTTAATTCATCCAAAAGCATACTAAATGTGGGCTTAAAATATTTTACTTTTACGGTTTATCAAATACCCCCACACTTAAGCTTTTGCTTGTCCTCAAACAAAATTCTCAACTTACAATTAAAATGAACTTTCCATAATTCATAATTCCTACCGAAAATGTCTTATCATAATTCATAGATAATTTATACATGGATAATTTAACTCAAAGAGTCCTGATAAACCGTAATTATAACATATTTTAGACCTACATTTAATATGCTTTTGGATGATTTATCCCTCAATTTATGTAAAAAGGTGCTCTTAATCCTTTCTTTTCATGTCTTATACCCAGGAAAGCACCCAAGGATGAAAAGAACGTAAAACGGGCCCAAAATGGAGTAAATGGGCCATATCACGAAATCCACACGGCCTGGCCCAAAGAGCACATGTCCGTGCCTTGTCATGCATCTAGAACATGGCCTCACCCCGACTTACACGGCTGTACCTCAACTTCGAAATTCGAACACAACATGAAGACGAGTCATACGGGAGTGTGATATGGCCGTGCCCCTGTCATGGACTTAGACAATTTCAGTCGGAAAAGGATACTTAGGGAGAAAGATTCGCATTCCAAGAGCCTATAAATACCCCCTAAGTACCACCGTTGAAAGAGGCGTCGAGCTAGGCCAAGGAGCCAAGCCGAAAAGGTCAGAGTTGTGGGAATCACTCGAAGTTAGCCAGTTGATCCATCCCAAGAAGCCGAAATTCTACTCAAGACGGCGGATTTCTCCTTTAGTTCCTTCAGGGAGTTTTAGGGATTTCGTATATTTTGTTTTATCTTTTCTCTTGAGATGTTTTCTTTATTTGTTATAAACTAAATCCCTCAGATACCTGAAGGGGATGAAACCTAGATCAATCTTTTTATCGTTTTCTGAATTATATGATAAATACTTTGTTTGTTCTTAATTATGCAAGCTTAATCCAAATCTGACGCGCTTAGGTGGAGGAGGAATAGACCCTGCTGAAGAATAGATCAAGCGTAATTAAGCGGAGTTGATCGAACGCCTAGAGATAGGGTTACGAGATTTTTCTAGATTAAGGTGAAACCTAATATGGGAATCCATTGACCGATTTACTGCTATTCTAGGGGGTTATTATAAGAGAACGAGAGTCCACTAATTAACCTAGGGTTAGACGTTATTCGACTCGAGAGAGGGTTTAATATACGTTAGGGAGTCCTACGGATCAAACTAAGTGAATAAATTGTATGGTTCAGTGTTAGATAACAAGTGAAGTCTAGGTGAATTCTTCCTAACGGTATCGTCGTGATCAACTGAGTTTTTCTTCTAGTTATTTCCCAATTCGTTCTTTTTTGTCTTTGCGTCTTTAGCTTAGTAGTCATTAATTTAGATTAAAGCAATTTTACTTTGTTTTAGGCTAAATAATAAAAAGAAAGTTAGTATTAGTACTTTTGGTTCCTTTAGGTTCGACAATCCGGTCTTGCCTAAGCTATACTACTATTCGATAGGTACACTTGCCTTTAATCGTTGTCAGAGTTAGTTTCCAGGTTTGATCATGCGTTTTATAAATTTTAAAGCTTTGATTTTAGCGATCAAGTTTTTGTTGCCGTTGCCGGGGAACTAAAATATTAAGAAAGCTCTATTTTTATTACTTTAGCCATTATTTTTTATTATTCGCAATTTTATTTTTTAGGTTAAATTTAAATTTTTGCTAAATTTTCTTTCTTTCTTTTCCTAGCAGGTACCTCTAGTTTATGATTAGAAGGAAACCGAGAGGACCATTAGTATATGACAGTGAAATTGAAGCTATCGTTCGTAGGACCCACAGAGAAATCAGGCGAACCCTAAATTACACAGAGGAAGAGCAAGAAGGCAGATCCAATCCTACTGAAGGGATGGATGGGAATAATCCACCACCACATGATATGGGGGAAAACAATGCTCCACGTACTATGTTTGATTATGCTAAACCGCATTTAACAGGAGCAGAATCAAGTATTGTTAGGCCTGCTATAGCTGCTAACAATTTTGAATTAAAGCCTAACACAATACAAATGATTCAACAATTTGTTCAATTTGATGGTTTGCAGGACGAACATCCAAACACGCATATAGCTAATTTTTTAGAGTTCTATGATACCTTCAAAATAAATGGCGTTTGTGATGATGCCATACGTCTTCGGTTATTCCCTTTTTCATTCCAAACAATGGTTAAACTCGTTACCACGAGGGTCAATCACTACATGGGAATAGATGACCGAAAAGTTTTTATTGAAATATTTCCCACCGGCCAAAACAACCAAATTACGGAATGATATATCTTCTTTTGTGCAGATAGGTCTAGAGACATTATACGACGCATGGGAGAGATACAAGGATCTCTTGAGAAGGTGTCCACACTACGGTCTACCCTTGTGGTTACAAGTCCAAACAATCTATAACGGTGTAAACCCCTCAACGAGACAACTAATTGATTCAGCAGCCGGTGGAACTCTGAACAATAGAACTCCTAAAGCAGCCTACGAGTTCATTGAAGAGATGTCACTGAATAACTATCAGTGGCAGGTTACAAGGACGAAACCAACAAAATTAGCCAGAGTTTACAACCTCGATGCAATAACCACACTATCAACACATATAGAGATAATGAATAAAAAGATTGATAGTTTGTGTTCTTCGCAGGCACATCCAGTCATGCAGTGCGACGCAAGTGGAACCTTGGCGAATCTTGAGTACCCACCCTACTAACCAGATGCAGAAAACGAACAGATGAATTACATAGGTAATAATTTCAGATCTAATAATAATCCCTATAGTAATACTTACAATCCAGGTTGGAGGAACCACCTAAATTTTTCATGGGGAGGTCAAGGAAATCAAGGAAATCAAAGGCAGCAACCTCCTCAAAACTTCCAAAATCAGCCTTATCCACAAGAGAAGAAGCCAAACCTCGAAGAGATGCTATCAAAATTTATGGCAAACATGGAAAACCGTTTCCACGAGACTGAGAGAACAATTAAAGACAACGAGAAACGAGTAGGGGAACTTACTAAGTCAGTCAAGGAAGTCACTAATGCATTCGAGCAACTCGCAAAGTTAATGTCTGAACGACCGCAAGGACGACTACTAAGCAACACCGAGATTAACCCTAAGGAGCAAATTCAAGCCATCACATATCATGACAGCAAAGGGTTAGACGAACCAAACCAAGAGGTAGACGAAGGTAAAATAGAGGTAACGTAAGAAAAGCCAAAATCGGTAATCAAAGAGTACCAACCTCGCATACCTTATCCTGAAGCAATGAAAAAAGACGATTCAGAGGAACAGTTCAGTAAGTTTCTTAAACTTTTAAAGAAATTACATATTAACTTACCTCTTCTTGAAGCTCTTTTTCAGATGCCAGACTCGAGGAAATTTTTAAGGCAGCTCTTAACAAACAAACGCAAAATAGATGAAGAGCACCATGTGGAATTAAACGCAGCATGCTCAGCAATGTTACAGAATAAACTACCGCGAAAGATAAAAGATCCAGGGAGTTCGACAATTCCATGTTTAATTGGTAGTTTAACTATTGATAACGCGTTAGCTGATTTAAGGGCAAGCATTAATAAACCGTAAAAGTAACATATTTTAGCTTTTGGATGATTTATCCCTTGTTTTATATAAAAAGGTGCTCTTAATCCTTTCTTTTCATGTCTTATACCCAGGAAAGCACTCGAGGATGAAAAGAACACAAAATGGGACTAAAACGGAGTAAATGGGCCTTAACACGAAATCGACATGGCCTGGACCAAACCACACACGGCCGTGCCTCGATGAACACCTAGAGCACGGCCTCAACTCCGTCACACACGGCCGTGCCTCAAGAGAAATTCGAACACGGTCAGGTCTCGATTCACACGGGCGTGTGGCATGGTCGTGCCTCTGACGCTGGAAAGAGCAATTTTAGTCGAAAAAGGATACTTAGGGAGAAAAAATCACGTTCCAAGAGCCTATAAATAAGTCCCAAGTATCACCTGTTTAAAGGGGCGAAAGCGAGGCCAAGGAGCCAAGCCGAGAAGGTCAGAGTTAGAGAATAACGCGAGGATAGCCAGTTGATCCATCCCAAGAAGCCGGAATTATACTTATGACGGTGGAATTTTCCTTCGATTCCTTCAGGGGGTTTTAGGATTTTTTCTATGTTTTTTGTTATCTTTTCTCTTGCGATGTTTTGTTTATTCATTATGAACTAAACCCTTCAGATACCTGAAGGGGATGAAACCTAGATGGATTTTATTATTTGATTTTTAAGTTATATGATAAATTACTTAGTTTGTTCTTAATTATGTTGCTTAATCCAAATCTAATGTGCTTAGGTGGAGGAGGAATAGACCCTGCCTAAGAGAAGATCTAACATAATTAAGCAGAGTTGATCGGGCGCCTAGAGATAGGGTTACGAGATTTTGCCGGATTAGGGTGAAACCTAATATGGGAGTCCATTGATCGATTTACTGCTATCCTAGGGGGTTATTATAAGCGAACGAGAGTTCCACTAATTAACCTAGGGTTAGACGTTATTCGCCTCGATAGAGGGTTTAATATAGGTTAGGGAATCTTACGGATCAAGCTAAGTAAAAGAAATCATATAATTTAGGGTTAATTAATAAGTGAAGTCTAGGTGGATTCTTCTTGAGGGTATTGTCGTAATCAACTGAGTTTTCCCTTAAAGTTGTTTTCCTATTCGTCTTCTTGTCTTTGTGTCCTTAGTTTAGCTGTCGTCGATATAGTTAAAAAGTAAACTTCACTCTAACATTAAGACTAAATAATAAGAAGAAGGTGAGTATTAATACTTTTAGTTCCTTTGGGTTTGATAACCGGTCTTGCCTAAGCTATACTACTGTTCGATAGGTACACTTGCCTTAATATCGTTGTCAGAGTTAGTCTCCAGGTTTGATCATTCTTTTATAAAGATTTAAAACTCTGATTTTACAGCGATCAAGTTTTTGGCACCGTTGTCGGGGAACTAAAATATTAAGAAAACCCTATTTTTATTACTTTAGTCCTAATTTTTATTTTTCGAAATTTATTTTTCTTTTTGTTTTTCTTTTTGTTTACTGAAATTTTCTCTCTTTCTTTTCAAACAGGTACCTCTAGTTTATGACTAGAAGGAACGCGAGGGGACCTTTGGTATTCGACAACGAAATCGAAGCTACCGCTCGTAGGAATCTTCGGGAAACCAGGCGAGCCCTAGATTACACGGAGAGAGAGGAAGAAGCTAGATCCAATCCTACTGAAGGGATGGATGAAACCAACCCACCACCACGCGATATGGGTGACAACAATGCTACACGCACAATGTTCGATTATGCGAAACCGCATTTAACATGAAGAGAATCTAGTATTGTTAGGCCTGCTATATCTGCTAACAATTTTGAATTAAAGCATAACACAATACAAATGATTCAACAGTTTGTCCAATTTGATGGTTTACAGGACGAAGATCCAAACATGCACATAGCTAACGTTTTAGAGTTCTGTGATACCTTCAAGATAAATGGCGTTTCTGATGATGCCATACGTCTCGGTTATTCCCTTTTTCATTAAGAAATGAAGCTAAACAATGGTTAAACTCGTTACAACGAGGGTCAATCACTACATGGGATCAGATGACCGAAAGGTTTTTGATGAAATATTTCCCACCGACCAAAATGGCCAAATTATGGAATGATATCTCTTCTTTTATGCAGATGGATGTAGAGACGCTATACGACGCATAGGAGAGATTCAAAGATCTCTAAAGAAGGTGCCCACACCATGGCCTACCCTTGTGGATCCAAACCTTTTACAACGGTGTAAACCCCTCAACGAGACAACTTATAGATTCAGCCGCCGGTGGAACACTGAACAACAAAACCCCAGAAGCAGCCTACGAGTTCATTGAGGAGATGTCATTAAACAATTATCAGTGGCAAGCTTCAAGGACCAAACCGACAAAATCGGCAGGAGTTTTCAACATCGATGCCATGACCATGCTATCAACACAGCTAGAGATGATGAATACAAAGCTTGATAATTTGTGTTCATCACAGGTACATCCAGTCATGCAGTGCGATGCAAGTGGAATTGTGGCGAATCCTGAGTACCCACCCTACCAACCAGGAGCAGAAGATGAACAAATGAACTATATAGGTAATAATTTTCAATCTAATAATAATCCTTATAGTAATACTTACAATCCAGGTTGGAGGAACCACCCAAATTTTTCATGGGGAGGACAAGGAAACCAAGGAAATCAAAGGCAACAACCTCCTCAAAACTTTCGAAATCAGCCCTATCCACAAGAAAAGAAACCATCCTTCGATGAACATCTTCAAGAAACTGATAGAGCAGTCAAAAGTAACGAGAGACGACTCGATGAAATTGCTAAGTCAGTCAAGGAAGTTAGTAATGCAGTTGAACAACTCGCAAAGCTCCTGCCAGAATGACCGCAAGGACGTCTACCAAGTAACACTGAAGTTAATCCTAAGGAGCAAATTCAAGCAATCACAACTCAGGATAGTAACGGATTAACTGAACCAAATCCAATACCGGAAAAGAAGGTAGACGAAGGTGAAAAAGAGGTATCACAAGAAAAGCCAAAGCCGGTAATTAATGAGTATCAACCCCGCATAACTTATCCTGAAGCCTTAAAAAAAGACGATTCAGAGGAACAGTTCAATAAGTTTCTTAAACTTTTAAAGAAATTACATATTAACTTACCCCTTCTTGAAGCTCTTTCTCAGATGCCAGACTCGAGAAAATTTTTAAGACAGCTCTTGACCAACAAACGCAAAATAGATGAAGAGCATCACGTGGAACTGAATGCAACGTGCTCAGCAATGTTACAAAATAGACTACCACAAAAACTAAAAGATCCAGGGAGTTTTACAATTCCATGTTTAATTGGTAGTTTAAATATTGATAATGCGTTTGCTGATTTAGGGGCAAGCATAAATGTCATGCCTTATACATTGTTTAAACTATTAGGTCTAGGGAAGCCCAAACAAACTAGGATGAGTATTCAACTAGCTGATAAAATTGTTAGAATTCCTAGGGGCATTATCGAAGATGTTCTCGTCAAAATCGACAAATTTGTTTTCCCAATAGACTTTGTTGTCTTAGACATGGATGAGGATAACTCAATCCCCTTAATTTTAGGAAGACCATTCCTAGCAACTGCCAGGACTAAAATTGATTTTGCTACAGGTGAGCTCATACTTCGTGTAAGAGATGAATCGATCAATCTTTAAGCCCTCGACTCGGCCAGGACAGCAGTCGATGAAGGTAAGAAAGCCACTTCAAATGATAACCATATTATTCAATCTTTATCACAGGAAACAACACAAGGCCTAAACCCTGAGCCAACTCATATCGACAAAGTGGAATTACACGAGGAAGAACCGAAATCACACAAGGTGAAATCGGAGGAACCACTAGAAGAGCTCGTGGAGACATCAAATCACTTTAAAATAGGAAACCAGGATCTGTTAGATAAAGCCGAGTCTCACATCCCCATAACAGACCTAGAGGAAAAGGGAGAAATCCTTCTCAAGGTACATAATATCTTCCCAAATGAAATAGTCGAGGTAAGTAATCCAAAATTCCGCACTTATAAAGTAAACACTTCTCGACTTCAACCTTGCCAAGAGAATAAAACAGTAAGTACGAGGAAAGATATTCAAACTTTTAAACCTTCCTAAAATTTTCAAAACACGAGGAAGTCTAGCTTAATACTATAAACTAGCGCTTCTCGGGAGGCAACCTGAGCACTAACCTTATTTCTCCATTGTTTTTATCTATCCTTTCTTTTTTCTTCTCTTTTTCCTTTTTCAACTAACAATAATATGCAGGTTTTACAGTCCACACGGCCTTACACACGGCCGTGTCCGTGGCCGTGTGGACCACCTAAACCACCACACTGACAGGGCACAGGCCGTGCTGTCAGCCCAACCACCCTCCCCAACGTCACGGATCCAACAAACCCTCCCCACGGGCACAGACAGATAGGGCATGACCGTGCCTGAAATCGTGTGAAGCTACTGACTTGCATACCATGGATAGAACACGCCCGTGCTGGCAACCGTGTGAAGCCACTGACTTATCGAACACGGAAGAGACACGCCCGTGGAGAACAACCGTGCCAAAAGAAAAGATTTCACAAGCACGGGCATAGGGTGACAACAAACTTTATAACACGGCCGTGTAAGGTGGCCGTGTAAATCGACACACCCTGTGACCACGACCGTGGGGGAGCATAAAATTTGAAATTCCATTTAAACCCCTACCCCTTCCCTCCATCTAACCTCTTCTTTATTTTCTCTCCTTCATTTCAGACTCTTCAAAACTCTAGATCTTTGAGCAAATCAACACCATGCCGAAGAAGCGGAAGAAGCTACGCATAGACTCCTTAACAAAGAACGATCAACTTGAGTTCATGCCGGCAGCTTCGCCTCAACACCAAGCCAAGGGTCTTTTAGACCAATTAGTTTTTATGTTTTCTTTCTCTCTTGCTTCAATTTTCTGCTCTTCTCCTTTATTTTCCTCATCTAAGCTTCTCTACTGCTATTTTCGTTTAATTTTCTTTTAGTTTCTTAATGTCAGGTTCGCCAGGCTGCTAGGGAATCACGCCAATCACCACAACAACCTCACCACTCTCACTGTAATATCCCGGGTTAGGGGCTAGTTTGTTGTTGCATGTTATTGCATGTGTTAGTGTGCTGTGTTGCTATTTCGGTGTTTTAGGGGCTTAATTGTGGCCTAGGTGTATGCCTGAGTGAATGGGAAAATTTTGGTTTTTGGGGGTTAAGTCAGGGGAGCTGTTGGAGCTAGGGTATAAGGGTTTTCTTTGGTGTTTTATTGCACAAGTGAAGAGCTGGCAGAGTGGCAAGGGAGGAGCTTGGTGTGGCGTCATCTACAGGTGAGGGAGGTCCAGAGTTCAAGTCGAAGAGCTCCCATTTTGGCTTCTTTTTGGGACGGCATGGAGGAGAGGTAGAAGGCTAGTGAAATTCTACTTGGACTTGGTCTTCACTTTCAAATGTAAGGTGGAGAGCAAATTGTGGAGGAGGACTTGGTCCACTCATTTGAAATGAGTGGTGGTGAGTGTGTTTGGGGAGTGTGGCCGAATTTATGGGGTGTTGGAGTGGGGGAAGTGGACGGCATAGTGGGGTGAGGTGCTAGCCGAAATGCATTTTTGCATTTTTGGCATTTTGGGTGTAATTTCGGTCTTTGGAATATCAAGCAAGAAAGCCTCTTCTTTGGTCTTTGGGTAGCCGAATGTTCTAAGGGTTTTTATTTTGTCTTTTGAATACCGATTTCCTAGTGAACTCCTCTCATTTTGTTCTTCATCTTTTGAAACCGGAAGACCAAATTTTCAAAGGTGTGCCGAAATTCTTTGTTCTCTTGAGTAGGGTGAAGCCGAATGTCCCTTACACTTTTCTCTTCTTTTTCTTTTGTGTAAATCGAAGCTAGCCTCTCCTCTTCTCAACTTTCTTTTCTTGTTTTTTTTGAAACCTTGTAAACCGAAACCCCCATTCTCTCAAATACCATTCATCTTTTCTTTTTCTTCAAATCAGAGGTACCTTTTATCTCTTTGTTCTATTTTGTTATTTGGCCGAATATCAACACTATTCTTTTGCATTTTGTTTACTCTTCTCTTCAGCTCTGACCGAAAATCGTGATTGGTATAAATCACCTTGGCCGAATCTTTGATTCTTCTTTTGGCACAAGTCCTGGCCGAATCGCTTGTGGTTCTCTTCTTGTGTTGAGTGGCCGAATATAAAGTGTGGGGTTTCTTGCTTCAATCGTTTGGAGATTGGTAAGCCTTGGCCGATTGGTCATCTAGTTTCTTTCTTTTTCTTAATCGATTTAAGTTGTTTAAGAATCGTATATGACAACTATTGATGAGTGTTATCTCTTATGTTAGAACCGATTGCATCATAGGACAACGGGGACTTTGAAGCAGACAAGTGGAGCTTTCTACCTTGGTTTAACCATTTGATAAGTGGTGGTAAGAAGATTATTTGTTAGTCTATTCTTTTGGATTTCAATAAGATAGGGATTCAAGTGGATTAACTGTTCATCTTTTATGGTGTAGCCGATTGCTAAAGGAGAATCATTGTTTGATTCGGATTTGGTAGGAAACCAAATCATCTTAAAAGGTCAGGGTTCGATATTAACCCCTTTGGTTAATTGATGATGGCCGAATGTTATAGATGCCTAACCCCTATGTGTTGGCCGAGTGTAGGAGCTAGTAATCAAGGGACTTAGATCGCTTTTGTTAGGATTTCTAGACTCGTATTACCAGGTGTGTAAACTAACACACCCATACTTAGTGATATCATTATTAAACCTGTTTGCCTATTAAAATCATGGCAGTTGATGGATTGATATGATACCCTTTTGGGTATGATCTTGGACTCGGGTAAGTCAGTATTGTTACAAGTTTATTGATGATCTATATGGTATCATGACTATGTATGTATGTGATATGGGGTATGAGTCAAACATATTAGCATGATAGGCATGACTTGTATGATATGCATGATCACATGAGTATGGTATGTTGATGGGTGATATGAGTGGAGGGAGCAGTGATATTTTGTGCTGACGAGCACCAGTGTTTTGGTAACACACTTTGTGACTTTGGGTCACCAGAGGTTTGGCACCTCCAGAGGTTTGGCACCTCATTGCGACTCGTCCCTGTGGTTAACACCACCGTGGGTTGGCCCCACATGAGATATGGGATCGTCTGCTAGTGATTGGGTATCACACGATGGGTTGGCCCCATCACTTGATTATTGTGACTACGGTCACCAGTGCTTTGGTAGCACATTTGTGTCTTTGGGACACCAGAGGTTGGGCACCTCATTGCGACTCGTCCCTGTGGTTAACACCACCGTGGGTTGGCCCCACATGAGATATGGGATCGTCTGCTAGTGATTGGGTATCACACGATGGGTTGGCCCCATCACTTGATTATTGTGACTACGGTCACCAGTGCTTTGGTAGCACATTTGTGTCTTTGGGACACCAGAGGTTGGGGCACCTCATTGCGACTCGTCCCTGTGGTTAACACCACCGTGGGTTGGCCCCACATGAGATATGGGATCGTCTGCTAGTGATTGGGTATCACACGATGGGTTGGCCCCATCATTGGATTTGTGACTTCGGTCACCAGTGCTTTGGTAGCACAACGTGTCTTTGGGACACCAGTGGTTTGGCACCACATCGACGGATATTGTGTCTTTGGGACACCAGTGTTTTGGTAACACATTGTGACTATACGTCACCAGTGGTTTGGCACCACCAGTGGTTTGGTACCACACGGGGTAGAAAAGGAGATACGGATGGTTAGGATCGGGCTGCATTAATTGTGTTGCTATGTATGATGTGTGTTAGCATGTTGTTTCATCGGGAGCGGGATTTATGCACTGAGTCATTCGACTCACCCTCTCCTTTGACATTTCAGGTGACTTGTAGACGCGGACATGGAGCCGGGATGGACTCGGGGTGCTCATGCCATGCTAAATAAAGTTTTACTCAGACTTTTTAATTTGGGTACTTTAGTTCATTTATTTTTACTTGGGTTTATTTTGGGTTGTAAGAGGCCTATTAAATTATGTTTTATGATGTTATGCTTTAAGTTAGATATTTTTAACATGCTTTAACAAAATAACTTGGTATGAAACTTTACTAAAATTTGGAAAGACAATGATTTCAAAACTATAACACAACGTGTTTTAAATTATACCATCGGGTATCACACTATGTTTTTATATTAAGCAAATTCAAATGATTCTCAAAGCAAACCCAATTTTCTACTAAGTCAAAAAAGGTTTTAAGTAACACTAAGAAACTATTGAAGTTTAAATGGAATAAACTCGTTTTAACTACACATTTTGGGTTAAGTTTTCAAAAAATGTCCGGGTTTCAAATACACCATTTGATTTCAAACAAGTCAACTCTAATTTTCTTCAAGTTCACTGCGTTTCCACCCTGCTTTTGAATGAAAAATCTAAACCTCTCAAGTACGTTTTTCCCCGTAACATACCAGATTCGGACGTGGTGTCTTGTCCGGGTTTGGGGTGTTACAATTGTGGTATCAGAGCCAAGTTCAAAAGCTCGGCTGTGGGCCTGAGGCCCAAAATGGTTTCAAAAGTTTGTTTTAAGTGTTTTGGGTTTGAATATACGGTTTGAAAGGCATGGCACCGAGTCTCCGGCACCAGTTCGCCCAGGTAAGTACCCCTTACTATCGCTTGTAAATTGATTGGATGTGATATGATTTGATGAATAGCAATAGTATGCTACTCTAGAGATTGAAACTGATAGGATTCTGTGAACTCGCGAGAACAAATCCTCTTTAATATTCATAAGACTTGCTTTTAAACAAGTGGAATAAATACTGATGCATAAAATTCTTAACCAGATACGTAGAAAGATTAGTCATGAGCACTCGAGGCGGACGTGGTCGTAATACTCGTGGTAGAGGTAGGGGTAGGATGACAGTCTCTGAGCCCGTAGGATCTGGTCAGGGGTCAGAGAACGAGATACCGGTTCCGCCACCAGCTGGAGGTGGTGAGTTCCAAGATCAGACTGGAGACGACGCAGTGTCTCAGGCGATGCTGCGAGTGTTAGAAAGGGTAGCTGGTGTAGGTGGTGGTGCAGGAGTTAGGAAATCTGTGCCTGAGCGACTTCGGGCAAATGGGGCTGAATTCTTCCGAGGTGTTTCTGGTGTTGCTCCTAGCACTGCTGAATACTGGCTAGAGGCAACTGAGCGGATCATGGATGATCTGGACTTGACTGCTGAAGAGAAGCTGAAGGGCATCGTATCGCTTCTTCGGGATGAGTCATATCAGTGGTGGCTCACGGTTCGGGACAGTGTGGCAGCAGAGGATTTGACATGGGATTATTTCAGGGCTGCATATCAAAAGAAATACATCGGAGCTAGTTATATAGACTCTCAGCGAAAGGCATTTCTGAGGCTTGTTCAGGGGAGTAAATCTGTTTCTGAGTACGAGGCTGAGTTCCTAAAGCTGAGTAGGTATGCCAGGGGCATTGTGGCCACTGAACATGAGAGGTGTGTTCGTGTCGAGGATGGTCTGCGAGACGAGTTGAGACTACTGATTGCTCCACAGCAGGAGCGCGAGTTTGCTGTCTTAGTTGAGAAGGCTAAGGTAGCTGAGGGTGTTAAGGAGTCCGTGAGGCAGGGCATGGACAGGAATAGGAATAAGAGGAGCTTTGGGTCTTCTGGGTCGTCGGGTAATCCGCAGAAGAGGGCTAGACCGAGTGGGCCGAATCAGTCTGGTAGGTTTGTTGCTGCTAGGCAGGGACCGCCGCAGTGTAATCAGTGTGGGAAATCTCATTGGGGTGGCTGCTGGACTGGCGGAAAAGGTTGCTTTGAGTGTGGTTTTCTGGATCACCGTGTGAGGGACTGTCCGCGTAGGTTGGCCAGGATTCAGTCTGAGAGTCAGGGCCGTAATCAGTTCAGGAGTAGTGGACTGCCACCGCAGAGGGGCCGTGGTAATGGCAGAGGTGGTAATGGTTCTGGTCGGGGCCGTGGAGCACTGGGCAGAGGTGCGGGTAGTTCTGATGCCAGACAGCCTGGATTAGTGTATGCAGCGAGGTGCCGAGAGGAGAGCGACGCACCGGACGTCATAACCGGTACGTTCTTGATCTCTGGTTCTCCTTATACTGCTTTGATTGATGTGGGTTCAACGCATTCTTATGTTGCCAGTAGTATAGTCGAGACCATGGATTTAGACTCTGAGATATCTTCTAGGCAGATGACTGTGATTAGCCCTCTAGGTCACTCTGTAGTAGTAGATAAACTGTTTAGAGAGGTACCCCTAGAACTCCAAGGGGTAGTGTTTGCTGCTGATCTGATGGAATTGCCGTTTGGGGAGTTCGATCTGATTCTTGGGATGGATTGGTTGGTCAAGTACCAGGCGAGGTTGGATTGCGCGGCTAAGCGCATGGTTCTTAAGACGGTTGAGGGTGATGAGGTGGCTATGATAGGTAATAGGAGAGATTACCTGTCTAATGTGGTATCTGCTTTGAAAGCAGAGAAGATGGTCAGGAAGTGTTGTGAAGCGTATGTAGTTCATGTGTATGCCTTGGAGGCTAAAGAGTCTGCTGTAGAGAAGGTTCGTACTGTTAAGGAATTTGCTGATGTGTTTCCTAAGGAGCTTCCGAGTTTGCCGCCAGATCGAGAGGTGGAGTTCGGGATTGATCTGTTACCCGGGACTGCGCCAGTGTCTATTGCTCCGTATAGAATGGCACCAAAGGAGTTGGTGGAGCTTAAGGCTCAGATCCAGGAGTTATTGGATCGAGGTTTCATCAGGCCAAGTGTTTCGCCGTGGGGTGCGCCGGTACTTTTCGTTAAGAAGAAAGATGGCACAATGCGGATGTGTATAGATTACCGCCAGTTGAACAAGCTGACGATTAAAAACAAGTATCCGTTGCCACGGATAGATGATTTGTTTGATCAGCTGAAGGGTGCTGCGGTATTTTCGAAGATCGACTTGAGGTCTGGGTATCACCAGTTAAAGGTTAAGGAGGCTGATATCCACAAAACCGCGTTTCGGACTCGGTATGGGCACTACGAATTTCTGGTAATGCCGTTCGGGTTGACTAACGCACCGGCAGCATTTATGGATATGATGAATAGGGTGTTTCAGCAGTATCTGGATCAGTTCATTGTGGTTTTTATAGACGACATCTTAGTGTACTCAAGGACAGAGGAAGAGCATGATAAGCATTTAAGAGTGGTGCTGCAGATTTTGAGGGAAAAGCAACTCTATGCTAAGTTTAGTAAGTGCGAGTTCTGGCTTGGAGAAGTGACTTTCTTGGGTCACGTAGTGTCGGCTGAGGGGATTCGAGTAGATCCTCGTAAGATTGAGGCAGTTTTGGGCTGGAAGCCGCCTAGGTTAGTGGCTGAGATTCGGAGTTTTCTGGGTTTGGCCGGATACTACCGAAGGTTTGTTGAGGGTTTTTCGTTGATAGCAGTGCCGATGACCAAGTTGCTGAGGAAAGAGGTTCCGTTTGTATGGACTGACAAACAACAGGAAAGCTTCGATAAGTTAAAGAAGATTTTGACGGAGGCTCCGGTTCTAATTCAACCTGAGGCTGGTAAGGAATACACAGTGTATTGCGATGCATCACATACGGGCTTGGGTTGTGTGCTGATGCAAGAAGGTAAGGTTGTGGCTTACGCTTCTCGGCAGCTGAGACCACATGAGGTCAACTATCCGACGCATGATTTGGAGCTAGCGGCTGTGGTCTTCGCCTTAAAGATTTGGAGGCACTATTTGTATGGAGAGAGATCGATAGTCTACACGGATCACAAGAGTCTGAAGTATCTACTGACTCAGAAGGATTTGAATTTGAGGCAGCGTAGATGGGTTGAGTTGCTGAAAGATTATGACTGTTCGATCGAGTATCATCCGGGCAAGGCTAACGTGGTGGCAGACGCGTTGAGTCGTAAGGTTGTTTCGGACTTAAGAGCTTTGTTTGCCCATTTGAGTTTGTATGACGACGGGAGTATTCTGGCAGAGTTGCAGGTTAAGCCTACTTGGGTTGAGCAGATCAGAGAGAAACAGTTAGTGGATGAGGTTCTGAGTGCGCGAAGGTTACAAGTGCAGAATGGTGGTTTGGAGGGTTACAGCTTGTCTAGTGATGAGGTTCTGTGTTTTCAGGGTAAGGCTTGTATGCCTAAAGATGTTGAGCTAAGGCAAAAGATTCTTCAGGACGCACATAGCAGTCCTTATGCTATGCATCCTGGAGGTAGCAAGATGTATAAGGATCTTAGAGAGCAGTTTTGGTGGCCTGGTTTGAAGAAAGAGGTGACAGAGTTCGTGAGTAAGTGTCAGACATGTCAGCAGGTCAAGGCTGAGCACCAGTTGCCGTCAGGTTTGCTTCAGCCTGTAAAGATTCTTCAGTGGAAGTGGGAGAGGATAACCATGGATTTCGTCAGTGGGTTACCGCTTACGCCAAGCAAGAAGGATTCAGTTTGGGTAGTGGTGGATCGTCTGACTAAATCAGCTCACTTTATTCCGGTGAGGGTTGACTACTCACTTCAGAAGCTAGCGAAGCTGTATGTGTCAGAGATAGTGAGGTTGCACGGTGTGCCAGTTTCGATAATCTCGGATAGGGATCCCAGATTTACGTCAAGGTTCTGGAAAGCATTGCATCAGGCTCTGGGTACTCGTTTGGATTTCAGCACGGCTTTTCACCCACAGTCTGACGGTCAATCAGAAAGGGTTATTCAGATTTTAGAGGATATGCTGAGAGGTTGTGTCCTGGATTTCAGAGGTAGTTGGGAGGAGTTTCTACCATTAGCTGAGTTTGCCTACAACAACAGTTACCAAGCGAGCATCAAGATGGCACCGTATGAGGCGTTGTATGGTAGGAAGTGTCGCTCACCTACGTGTTGGACGGAGTTGGGTGAACGCCAGTTGTTGGGACCCGAGTTAGTAGCTGAGACTGAGGACAAGGTTAAAGTGATTCAGGCTCGATTAAGGGAAGCTTCGGACCGGCAGAAGTCTTATGCCGATCTTAAGCGAAGAGATATAGAGTTTGCTGTGGGGGATCGAGTTTTCTTGAAGGTCTCACCTTGGAAGAAAGTGTTGAGGTTCGGAAGGAAAGGCAAGCTAAGTCCGAGGTTCATTGGGCCGTATAAGGTACTGAGACGAGTGGGACCAGTGGCGTATCAGCTTGAGTTGCCAGCAGAGCTTAGTTAGATTCACGATGTTTTTCACGTTTCGATGCTTCGGCGTTATCGTTCAGATCCGTCACATGTGGTAGCAGTGGAAGAGATCGAGGTGAATCCAGACTTGAATATGGAAGAGGAACCTGTACAGATTCTTGATCGGGATGTGAAGGTTCTGCGTAGAAAGACTGTGCCTTTGGTTAAGGTTCTTTGGCGAAATCATGGCGTAGAAGAAGCTACGTGGGAACCCGAGGATATGATGAGACAGCAATACCAGCAACTCTTCTGATCAGGTAATTTCGAGGTCGAAATTATTTTAAGGGGGTAGAACTGTAATATCCCGGGTTAGGGGCTAGTTTGTTGTTGCATGTTATTGCATGTGTTAGTGTGCTGTATTGCTATTTCGGTGTTTTAGGGGCTTAATTGTGGCCTAGGTGTATGCCTGAGTGAATGGGAAAATTTTGGTTTTTGGGGGTTAAGTCAGGGGAGCTGTTGGAGCTAGGGTATAAGGGTTTTCTTTGGTGTTTTATTGCACAAGTGAAGAGCTGGCAGAGTGGCAAGGGAGGAGCTTGGTGTGGCGTCATCTACAGGTGAGGGAGGTCCAGAGTTCAAGTCATAGAGCTCCCATTTTGGCTTCTTTTTGGGACGGCATGGAGGAGAGGTAGAAGGCTAGTGAAATTCTACTTGGACTTGGTCTTCACTTTCAAATGTAAGGTGGAGAGCAAATTGTGGAGGAGGACTTGGTCCACTCATTTGAAATGAGTGGTGGTGAGTGTGTTTGGGGAGTGTGGCCGAATTTGTGGGGTGTTGGAGTGGGGGAAGTGGACGGCATAGTGGGGTGAGGTGCTAGCCGAAATGCATTTTTGCATTTTTGGCATTTTGGGTGCAATTTCGGTCTTTGGAATATCAAGCAAGAAAGCCTCTTCTTTGGTCTTTGGGTAGCCGAATGTTCTAAGGGTTTTTATTTTGTCTTTTGAATACCGATTTCCTAGTGAACTCCTCTCATTTTGTTCTTCATCTTTTGAAACCGGAAGACCAAATTTTCAAAGGTGTGCCGAAATTCTTTGTTCTCTTGAGTAGGGTGAAGCCGAATGTCCCTTACACTTTTCTCTTCTTTTTCTTTTGTGTAAATCGAAGCTAGCCTCTCCTCTTCTCAACTTTCTTTTCTTGTTTTTTTTGAAACCTTGTAAACCGAAACCCCCATTCTCTCAAATACCATTCATCTTTTCTTTTTCTTCAAATCAGAGGTACCTTTTATCTCTTTGTTCTATTTTGTTATTTGGCCGAATATCAACACTATTCTTTTGCATTTTGTTTACTCTTCTCTTCAGCTCTGACCGAAAATCGTGATTGGTATAAATCACCTTGGCCGAATCTTTGATTCTTCTTTTGGCACAAGTCCTGGCCGAATCGCTTGTGGTTCTCTTCTTGTGTTGGGTGGCCGAATATAGAGTGTGGGGTTTCTTGCTTCAATCGTTTGGAGATTGGTAAGCCTTGGCCGATTGGTCATCTAGTTTCTTTCTTTTTCTTAATCGATTTAAGTTGTTTAAGAATCGTATATGACAACTATTGATGAGTGTTATCTCTTATGTTAGAACCGATTGCATCATAGGACAACGGGGACTTTGAAGCAGACAAGTGGAGCTTTCTACCTTGGTTTAACCATTTGATAAGTGGTGGTAAGAAGATTATTTGTTAGTCTATTCTTTTGGATTTCAATAAGATAGGGATTCAAGTGGATTAACTGTTCATCTTTTATGGTGTAGCCGATTGCTAAAGGAGAATCATTGTTTGATTCGGATTTGGTAGGAAACCAAATCATCTTAAAAGGTAAGGGTTCGATATTAACCCCTTTGGTTAATTGATGATGGCCGAATGTTATAGATGCCTAACCCCTATGTGTTGGCCGAGTGTAGGAGCTAGTAATCAAGGGACTTAGATCGCTTTTGTCAGGATTTCTAGACTCGTATTACCAGGTGTGTAAACTAACACACCCACTTAGTGATATCATTATTAAACCTGTTTGCCTATTAAAATCATGGCAGTTGATGGATTGATATGATACCCTTTTGGGTATGATCTTGGACTCGGGTAAGTCAGTATTGTTACAAGTTTATTGATGATCTATATGGTATCATGACTATGTATGTATGTGATATGGGGTATGAGTCAAACATATTAGCATGATAGGCATGACTTGTATGATATGCATGATCACATGAGTATGGTATGTTGATGGGTGATATGAGTGGAGGGAGCAGTGATATTTTGTGCTGACGAGCACCAGTGTTTTGGTAACACACTTTGTGACTTTGGGTCACCAGAGGTTTGGCACCTCCAGAGGTTTGGCACCTCATTGCGACTCGTCCCTGTGGTTAACACCACCGTGGGTTGGCCCCACATGAGATATGGGATCGTCTGCTAGTGATTGGGTATCACACGATGGGTTGGCCCCATCACTTGATTATTGTGACTACGGTCACCAGTGCTTTGGTAGCACATTTGTGTCTTTGGGACACCAGAGGTTGGGCACCTCATTGCGACTCGTCCCTGTGGTTAACACCACCGTGGGTTGGCCCCACATGAGATATGGGATCGTCTGCTAGTGATTGGGTATCACACGATGGGTTGGCCCCATCACTTGATTATTGTGACTACGGTCACCAGTGCTTTGGTAGCACATTTGTGTCTTTGAGACACCAGAGGTAAGGGCACCTCATTGCGACTCGTCCCTGTGGTTAACACCACCGTGGGTTGGCCCCACATGAGATATGGGATCGTCTGCTAGTGATTGGGTATCACACGATGGGTTGGCCCCATCATTGGATTTGTGACTTCGGTCACCAGTGCTTTGGTAGCACAACGTGTCTTTGGGACACCAGTGGTTTGGCACCACATCGACGGATATTGTGTCTTTGGGACACCAGTGTTTTGGTAACACATTGTGACTATACGTCACCAGTGGTTTGGCACCACCAGTGGTTTGGTACCACACGGGGTAGAAAAGGAGATACGGATGGTTAGGATCGGGCTGCATTAATTGTATTGCTATGTATGATGTGTGTTAGCATGTTGTTTCATCGGGAGCGGGATTTATGCACTGAGTCATTCGACTCACCCTCTCCTTTGACATTTCAGGTGACTCGTAGACGCGGACATGGAGCCGGGATGGACTCGGGGTGCTCATGCCATGCTGAATAAAGTTTTACTCAGACTTTTTAATTTGGGTACTTTAGTTCATTTATTTTTACTTGGGTTTATTTTGGGTTGTAAGAGGCCTATTAAATTATGTTTTATGATGTTATGCTTTAAGTTAGATATTTTTAACATGCTTTAACAAAATAACTTGGTATGAAACTTTACTAAAATTTGGAAAGACAATGATTTCAAAACTATAACACAACGTGTTTTAAATTATACCATCGGGTATCACACTATGTTTTTATATTAAGCAAATTCAAATGATTCTCAAAGCAAACCCAATTTTCTACTAAGTCAAAAAAGGTTTTAAGTAACACTAAGAAACTATTGAAGTTTAAATGGAATAAACTCGTTTTAACTACACATTTTGGGTTAAGTTTTCAAAAAATGTCCGGGTTTCAAATACACCATTTGATTTCAAACAAGTCAACTCTAATTTTCTTCAAGTTCACTGCGTTTCCACCATGCTTTTGAATGAAAAATCTAAACCTCTCAAGTACGTTTTTCCCCGTAACATACCAGATTCGAACGTGGTGTCTTGTCCGGGTTTGGGGTGTTACACTCACCACCGCCACCACATCCCCAATCTTAGCATTGATTCCCACCTTGCGAACCATCCCTTAATAAGGACTTCATAGTCCATTAGGATTTTCTTTTCTTTTCATTTTTCTTCTTAGTCTCCTTCACTTTAGCTTGCTTTTCTTTAATTTTGTATTTAGTTTATTTTTATTATATCTTAATAAACCCTGGCTAATCCTTCACGAGTTCCCCAATTTCTTCATCTAGCACAGAGCTTGGGAACCAACACCACCACCATACTGACGCCTTTGCCATATTTGCCACATCCTCCACCATAACCTCCACAACTCCTGCCCTCCTCCAAGGAAACAGTCCACACCTCAGGGAGTATTCTATCCCCTCCCTTTTGATTTTGAATATAAATGCATTATCTATCTTTGTACATTGAGGACAATGTACATCTTAAGTGTGGGGGGGTAAAAAGACCTAACCATTTTCATTATTCTCAAATCCTTGAGGTTAAAAATAGAATAAAATTGCTAGACCTTTTTTTTTCATTATTCTCAAATCCCTGATTTAGTCTTGTTTTTATGCAAAGTTGTCATATTACTAATTAGGATGAAATTTCTGATGACTTGTGATGACTATTAACATGTTTTAGAATAAGTCATAGTTAATTATACATTGATGTTTAATTTAAAAGAATACTAGAGAATCGAGCATGACAAGTCTATTTTTCAGGAATTAAAATTTTTTTTGCTAGGTTGTTGATCCAATTTTGAATGCTACCTTGAAATTCGACTTTTATAAGGATGATGTCAAAACACCCATAATTTTTGTGAGTATTTGAACCTTATAGAGCATACATTCTTTTTCATGCTCATTTTTTGATTATGAGTGTGTCAACTATGAACTGCTACTCTAGAACTTGCCTTGATTATACATGTCGAGACCATAGTTATGATTTGATATACCGAGATGATAAAGGCACTTAGGTTTTAACCCACTAATTCCACTAAAAACCCTACCTCCATAATTAACCCCTAGTGAACCCTGTTGAGCCTAACAACCCTTTTTATTGACTCACCCACTAACTTTAACCAAAAACCCTTTGTATTTGTTATCACCATTTTTATTAATTACCCTTTTTGTCGAGATTTGATTTTGAACAAGTTTCCTAACTATGTTCTATATTTCAGTTGTAAAAATTCTTCCTTATTATTATGTTAGTTTGTTCTTAAAAAAAAACGAAGTATATTCATTATTAATTCTATGATTAAGTGAGCTTGCATGTTCAAATTCCAATTCTCAAGGGAAAAGCTCGTATTAGTAGGATTATTACTTTTCAGTTAATGAAGTTTAGGAAAAATTTTTAGTAGGTTCTTGTCAAGTCAATCTCGATTCTAACCCTCTAGTTTTAGCCTGTAACCACACCTTGTACCCTAACCCCGTTATAACCCTGTCAAAGACCTTTTTGATATGTTTGTCATCTTATATTACAGTGGTGGGGATTTGATTTTCAGGCAAGCCTATGGGATTAACTTTTCAGGTTCGACTTATGACCAATCTTCTTCTAAACCTTAAACACTTTAGAGTGATTTGAGTGAATCCTAAGTGAGGATATCAATCCTTGTGGATTTTGAATTAAAAAGGTAGTTATTTAAAAGAGGGAAGACATCTATGTTTTCGAGGTACAAAATTAAGACTTATCTCGTTTGAGTCTTTAGGACGCTTTGAATCAAATCATCCATGTATGAATTCTCTATGAATTAGGATAAGACATTGTTGATAAGAATTATAGATCATGGAAAGTTCATTTTAATTGTCAGTTGAGAATTTTGCTTGAGGACAACCAAAAGCTTAAGTGTGGGGGTATTTGATAAACCGTAAAAGTAATATATTTTAGACCCACATTTAGTATGCTTTTGGATGATTTATCCCTTGTTTTATATAAAAAGGTGCTCTTAATCCTTTCTTTTCATGTCTTATACCCAGGAAAGCACCCGAGGATGAAAAGAACACAAAACGGGCCTAAAACGGAGTAAATGGGCCTTAACACGAAATCGACATGGCCTGGCCCAAAGCACACACGGCCGTGCCTCGACGAACACCTAGAGCACGGCCTCAACTCTATCACACACGGCCGTGCCTCAAGAGAAATCTGAACACAGTCAGGTCTCGATTCACACGGGCATGTGGCATGGCCGTGCCTCTGACGCTGGAAAGAGAAATTTTAGTCGAAAAAAGATACTTAGGGAGAAAGAATCGCGTTCCAAGAGCCTATAAATAAGTCCCAAGTATCACCTGTTTAAAGGGGTGAAAGCGAGGCCAAGGAGCCAAGCTGAGAAGGTCAGAGTTAGAGAATAAAGCGAGGATAGCCAGTTGATCCATCCCAAGAAGCCGAAATTATACTCAAGACGACGGAGTTTTCCTTCGATTCCTTCAGGGGGTTTTAGGATTTTTTCTATGTTTTGTGTTATCTTTTCTCTTGCGATGTTTTGTTTATTCATTATGAACTAAACCCCTCAGATACCTGAAGGGGATAAAACCTAGATGGATTTTATTATTTTTTTAAGTTATATGATGAATTACTTAGTTTGTTCTTAATTATGTTGCTTAATCCGAATCTAATCTACTTAGGTGGAGGAGGAATAGACCCTGCCTAAGAGAAGATCTAACATAATTAAGCGGAGTTGATCGGGCGCCTAGAGATAGGGTTACGAGATTTTGCCAGATTAGGGTGAAACCTAATATGGGAGTCCATTGATCAATTTACTGCTATCTTAGGGGGTTATTATAAGTGAACGAGAGTTCCACTAATTAACCTAGGGTTAGACGTTATTCGCCTCGAGAGAGGGTTTAATATAGGTTAGGGAGTCTTACGGATCAAGCTAAGTAAAAGAAATCATATAATTTAGGGTTAATTAATAAGTGAAGTCTAGGTGGATTCTTCTTGAGGGTATCGTCGTAATCAACTGAGTTTTCCCTCAAAGTTGTTTTCCTATTCGTCTTCTTGTCTTTGTGTCCTTAGTTTAGCTGTCGTCGATATAATTAAAAAGTAAACTTCACTCTAACTTTAAGATTAAATAATAAGAAGAAGGTGAGTATTAATACTTTTAGTTCCTTTGGGTTCGATAACCGGTCTTGCCTAAGCTATACTACTGTTCGATAGGTACACTTGCCTTATTATCATTGTCAGAGTTAGTCTCCAGGTTTGATCATTCTTTTATAAATATTTAAAACTCTAATTTTACAGTGATCAAGCATCAATGTCATGCCTTATACATTGTTTAAACGACTAGGTCTAGGGAAGCCCAAACAAACTAGGATGAGCATTCAATCAGCTGATAAAACTGTTAGAATTCCTAGGGGCATTATCGAAGATGTTTTGGTCAAAATCGATAAATTTGTTTTCCCAGTAGATTTTGTTGTCTTAGACATGGATGAGGATAGTTCAATCCCCTTAATTTTGGGAAGACCATTCTTAGCAACTGCCAAGACTAAAATTGATGTTGTCACAGGCGAACTCATACTTTGTGTAGGTGACAAATCACTCAGTCTCCAAGCTCTTGACTCAGCCAGGACAACAGTCGATGAAGGTAAGAAAGTCACTTCATTTGATAATCAATTTGTGCAACTTTCATCGCAGGAAACACCACAAGGATATAACCCTGAGCCAAAACCCCAATTCGACAAAGAGGAATTACATAAGGAACAAAGCCTTAGGGTCGACAAATTAGAAGAGCAGAAGACATACGTCAAAGAAGAACCAGGACCACACGAAGTAAAACCAGAGGAACCACCAGAAAAGCTCGTAGGAGCATCAAATCACTTCAAAATAGGAGATCAGGTACTGTTAGACTACACAAATCCTCACATCATCATAGCAGACCTGAAAACAAAGGGGGAAACTCCTCTTAAGGTACACGATATCTTCACTCACGGAATAGTCGAGGTAGCAATCCAACATTCTACACTTTTAAGGTAAACGCTTCTCAGCTTAAACTTTATCAAGAAAGCAGAACTGTAAGCAAGAGGGAAGATATTCAAACCTTTAAACCTCCCTGATTTTTACAATTACAAGGAAAAGTCTAGCTTAAGACTATAAACGAGCGCTTCTCGGGAGGTAACCCGAGCACTAACATTATTTTCTTTTAATTTTATTTTCAGTTTCTTTATTTCCCTTCTTTCTTTTCTTTCAAACTAACCAAAAGTGCAGAATTTCAAGGACATACGGTCTTACACATGGCCATGTCCGTGACCGTGTGGACCACCAAAATCTTCATACTGACTTATCAGAGCCCGTACGAATTAGAACCAACCACTTTTTGACGTCACGGATCCAACCACTACCCCACGGGCTCCGTAAAAGTGGAAAGCCCATGCCTTTAAGCCATGTGAAGCTACTGACTTGCACACCACGAGAAGGACACGCCCGTGCCCCTAGACCGTGTGAAGCTATTGACTTGCACACCACAGGCGGAACACGCTCGTGCCTCTGAACCATGCCAACATACTGACTTATGCCCCACGGGCGTGGCTGGCTGAAGAATGGGCATGGTGACTCAACACGCACAGACACACGGCCGTGCGAGACGGCCGTGTAAATCGACACGCCCTAGGTCCACGGGCGTGGAAACATGCCAGATCTGAATTTCTATTTAAACCCCACAGCCCTTTCCCTTCTCCCCATCCAATTTCTTTCTTTTCTTCTTTTCCACCTTCTCCCTCTCAGACTTTTCACTCCATATATTAAAACTCCAGATCCTGGAGCCATCCCACATAATGTCAAAGAAGCGTAAGAAGGCCAAACACAACCTCCTCAAAGGAGAACCTATACATGAGTTCATGCCGGCAGCTTCGTTCACTCACTGAGCCAAGGGTCTTTAAGACCGTTTTGTTTTTTCTTTTTGTTTCTCTTCTCCTTTATTTTCCTTATCTATACTTCTCTTCTGCTTTATTCATTTAATTTTCTTTTAGTTTTTTAGTGTCAGGTTCGCCAGGCTACTAGGGAATCACGCCGACCACCACGATAACCACACCACTTCTGCCATCGCCACCACCACAGCAGCCCTAGGGATAACACCCACCTCGCAAACCATCCACCAATAAGGACTCTTCAGTTCATCCACCTTTCCTTTTATTTTTATTTTCCTTCTTAGTCTCTTTCCCTTTAGCTTACTTTTCTTTAATTTTATAATTAGTTTATTTTTATGTCTTAATAATCCCTGGATAATCCTCTACGAGCTCCCAATTTCTTCATCTAGCACAGGTTCGTCATCCAGACCGACCTCTCCAAGGATACCATCCAAAATTCAGGGAGTATCCTTTCCCCTTCTCTTTTGATTTATCCCATAAATATTAGACTTATCTTTGTACATTGAGGGCAATGTACATCTTAAGTGTGGGGGGTGAATATTTACCTAAAGAAGGGCCTAACTTTCTACATTATTCCCAAATCCGGCCAAACTTTTTCATTATTCTCAAATCCCTGAATTTAACCTTGTTTTTAAGTAAATTTCTCATATTACTAATTAGGATGAAATTTCTGATGATATATGATTTTTATTAACATGTTTTTGAATAAGTCATTAATAATTGTGCATTGATGATTGAATTTTAAGATACTAGAGAATCAAGCATGATAAGTCTATTTTTCAGAATAAATATTTTTATTGCTAGGTTGTTAACCTAAATTTGAATATTGCTTTGAAATTTGAAATTTATGAGATTGATGTCAAAACACCCATAATTTTTGTGAGATTTTGAGCCTTATAGAGCACATATTCTTTTTCGTGCTCACTTTTTGATTATGAGTGTGTCAACTTTGAACTGTTATTCTAGAACTTGCTTCGATTATACATGTCAAAACCACACCTTTGATTTGATATACAGAGATGATAAAGGCACTTAGGTTTTAACCCACTTACTCCACTAAATAGCCTACCTCCATAAAATAACCCCTAGTGAACCCCGTTGATCCTAACAACCCTTTTTATTGACTAACCAGCTAATATTAACCCAAAACCCCTTTGTATTTGTTATCACCATTCTTTTGACTACCCTTTTTGTCGAGATTTGGTTTTGAGCAGTTGCCTAGCTATGTTCTATATATCAGTTGTAAAAGTCCTTTCCTATTATTATTTAGTTTGTTCTTAAAAAAAAGCAAAGTATATTCATTATTAGTTCTATAATTAAGTGAGCTTACATGTTTAAATTTCAAATCGCGAAGAAAAAGCCCGTATTATTAGTTTTCAATTGATGTAATTATTTAGGATTAGTTCATTTTTCTAGATAGGTAACTTGTCAAATCAATCTCGATTCTAACCTTCTAATTTCAGCCTTTATCCACAACTTAACCCTAGCCCCGTTACAACCCTAACAAAGACCTTTTGATTTGTTTATCATCTCATTTTACAGCGATGGAGATTTGATTTTCAGGCAAGCCTATGGGATTAACTCTTCAGGTTTGACGTATGAGTGCCTCTTTTCGAATCTATAGTGAGGATGTCAATTCTTGTCAATTTCGAATCAAGGGTAATATTTCAGATAAGGGGAGACACCTATGTTTTCAAAATACAAATTCATGACTTATCATTGTTTGAATCTTTAGGACTCTTTGAATCGAATTATCCATGTATAAATTATCTATGAATTATGATGAGACATTGTTGATAGGAATTGTGAATTATGGAAAGTTTGTTTTAATTGTAAGTTGAGAATTTTTTGCTTGAGGATAAGCAAAAGCTTAAGTGTGGGGGTATTTGATAAACCGTAATTATAACATATTTTAGACCCACATTTAATATGCTTTTGGATGATTTATCCCTCAATTTATGTAAAAAGGTGCTCTTAATCCTTTCTTTACATGTCTTATACCCAGGAAAGCACCCGAGGATGAAACGAACGTAAAACGAGCCCAAAACAGAGTAAATGAGCCATATCACGAAATCCACACAGCCTGGCCCAAAGAGCACACGGCCATGCCTTGTCATGCATCTAGAACACGGCCTCACCCCGACTTACACGGTCGTGCCTCAACTTAGAAATCCGAACACGGCCTGAAGACGAGTCACATGGGCGTGTGACATGGCCGTGCCCCTGTCGTGGACTTAGACAATTTCAGTTGGAAAAGGATACTTAGGGAGAAAGAATCACATTCCAAGAGCCTATAAATACCCTCTAAGTACCACCGTTGAAAGGGGGGTCGAGCTAGGCCAAGAAGCTAAGCCGGAAAGGTCAGAATTGAGGGAATCGCTCGAAGTTGGCCAATTGATCCATCCCAAGAAGCCGAAATTCTACTCAAGACGGTGGATTTCTCCTTTAGTTCCTTCAGGGAGTTTTAGGGATTTCTTATATTTTGTTTTATCTTTTCTCTTGAGATGTTTTCTTTATTTGTTATGAACTAAATCCCTCAGATACCTGAAGGGGATGAAACCTAGATGAATCTTGTTATCGTTTTCTGAATTATATGATAAATACTTAGTTTGTTCTTAATTATGCATGCTTAATCCAAATCTGATACGCTTAGGTGGAGGAGGAATAGACCTTGCTTAAGAGTAGATCAAGCATAATTAAGCGGAGTTGATCGAACGCCTAGAGATAGGGTTACGAGATTTTGCCGGATTAGGGTGGAACCTAATATGGGAATCCATTTATCGATTTACTGCTATTCTAGGGGGTTATTATAAGAGAACGAGAGTTCCACTAATTAACCTAGGGTTAGACGTTATTTGCCTCGAGAGAGGATTTAATATACGTTAGGGAGTCCTACGGATCAAACTAAGTGAATAAATTGTATGGTTCAGTGTTAGATAACAAGTGAAGTCTAGGTGGATTCTTCCTAAGGGTATCGTCGTGATCAACTGAGTTTTTCTTCTAGTTATTTCCCAATTCGTTCTTTTTTGTCTTTGCGTCTTTAGCTTAGTAGTTGTTAATTTAGATTAAAGCAATTTCACTTTATTTTAGGCTAAATAATAAAAAAAAAGTTAGTATTAGTACTTTTAGTTCTTTTGGGTTCGACAATCCGGTCTTGCCTAAGCTATACTACTGTTCGATAGGTACACTTGCCTTTAATCGTTGTCAGAGTTAGTTTCCAGGTTTGGTCATTCGTTTTATAAATTTTAAAGCTCTGATTTCAGCGATCAAGTCCTAAAGATTCAAACAATCAAAGTCATACATTTGTAGCACAAAAACGTAGGTGTCTACCTTTATCTAAATAATTACCTTTAATTCAAAACCGACAAGGACTGACATCCTCACAAAAGATTCACTCAAATCACTCGAAGTGTTTAAGTTCAGAATTAAGCACTCAAAATTCAAACATGAAGAGTTAATCCCATAAGCTTGCATGAAAATCAAATCTCCACCACTATAATATGATATGATACACAAATCAAAAGGTCTTTAACAGGGTTGTAACGGGGCTTGGGTTAAAGGTGTGGATAAAGGCTGAATTAGAGAGTTAGAATCGAGATTGACCTGACAAGTTACCTAACTAGAAACAACGAAATGATAATGAATAATTATATTAACTGGAAACTAATAAAACGAGCTTCTTTTCCAAGATTTGGAATTTACATGTATAAGCTCATAGAACTAATAATATATTTCGAAATTTTCTTTCTCTCTTTTTTTTTTAAGAATAAGTCAAATAATAGGAAAGAACTTTTACAACTGAAATATAAAACATAATTAGGCAACTGTTCAAAATCAAATCTCGAAAAAAAGGGAGTCAAGGAGGATGGTGATAACAAATACAAAGGGTTTTGGGTTAATATTAGTGGGTGAGTCAATAAAAAGGGTTTGTTAAGATCAACGGGGTTCACTAGGGATTAATTATGAAGGTAGGCTTTTAGTGGAGTAAGTGGGTTAAAACCTAGGTGTCTTTATCATCTCGGTATATCAAATCATAGGTGTGGTCTCGGCATGTATAATCGATGTAAGTTCTAGAATAACAAATCAATGTTGACACACTCATAATCAATAAAGTGAGCACGAAAAAAAAATGTATGCTCTATAAGGCTCAAAAGCTCACAAAAATTATGGATATTTGATATCAACCTCGTAAATTTCAAACTTCAAGGTAACATTCAGATTCAGGTAGACAACCAAAATTTTTTTTTAAAATTTTGAAAATTAGACTTATCATGCTTAATTCTCTAGTATCCTTCAAATTTAATCATCAATGCCCAATTATCAATGGCTTACTCTAAAACATGTCAATAAAAATCATAAATCATCAGAAATTTCATCCTAATTAGTAATATGAGGAAATTATTTAAAAACAAGACTAAATTCAGGGATTTAAGAATAATGCAGAAAGTTAGGCACTTTTACCCCCACACTTAAGATGTACATTGCCCTCAATGTACAAAGATAGATAATATTCGTTATTAGATAATCAAAAGAGAGGGGAAAAAGTGACACTCCCTGAATTATGGATGGATTCCTTGGAGGATGTGTAGAATTCGTTGGAGGTGTCGTCTTTTGTTGTGGCAGTTACTAACGAGCTCTGCGCTAGATGAAGAAATTGGGGAGCTCGTGAAGAATTAGCCAGGGATTATTAAGACACATTTAAAATAAACTAAATATATAACTAAAGATAAGAAAACTAAAGAGAAGGAAAATAGAAAGTAAAATAAAGTTAAAAGAAAAGGTAGATGGATCGAGGAGTCCTTCTTGTTGGATGGTTCGCGAGGTGGGTGTGACACTAAGGCTGCGGAGGTGCTGGCAGTGGCGAAAGTGGCGTGGTTATGGTCGTGGTCGTGGTGATTCCCTAGCAGCCTTTTGAACCTGACACTAAGAAACTAAAATATATTAAACTAAATTAAGCATAAGATTGTCAAAGGGAAGGAAATTGAAGCAAAAGAGAAAAGAAAAATAGAGACTAAATGGTCTCAAAGACCCTTGGCTTATTGTTTGGATGAAGCGGCCGACATGAACTTATGTATAGGGGTCTCCTTTGAAGAAACTACGCTTGCCCTCTTCCACTTCTTCGACATGGATATGTATAGCTTAAGAGTTTGGAGACTTTGTTATGGAGAGGGGAGAGTTCGGAGAGAAAAAGGAAGAAAAGAGGCTGGGTGTGGGAAGAATGGGGGTGGTTTAAATAGAGTTTTAGAGTCTGATGTTCCCCGATGTTCGTGGACCGTGGGCGTGTCGCCTCACACGGTCACCTCGCACGGCCGTGTGTCTAGGCGTGTTGATTCACCCACGCCCGTTTTACAGATTGCCACGCCCATTTCTAAGAAGTCAGTGTCGACCACGGTCGCGTCGCACGGCCGTAGGCTTTTTTCGGTGCCCATGTTGGAGTGGTTGGGTACGTGAACTTCAAAAATTAGTTGAGTCTGATTTGTACCGCCTCTGCGTTGTTAGTACAAAGATTCTTGAGGTACACACGGCCACGGCCACGGTTGTGTGCAAGGCCATGTGACCTGGAAATCTGCACCCTTGGTTAGTTTAAAGTTAGGTGATAAAAAAGAAAGAATAAAATATAATAGATAAGATAAATAAAAATGTAGAAGTTAATGGGGTTAGTACTCAGGTTGCCTCCCGAGAAGCGCTTGTTTATAGTCTTAAGCTAGACTTACTTCTTATTCGCCTATTCATGGTGGTTTTAGGAGTTGGTAGTCCTTCCTCATGCTAGTAGCTCCTTTATCGTGATAAAGTGTAAGACGAGTAGCATTTATTATTAAAGTGCCAAAAATAGGGTTACTTACCTCGACTGTTCCGTACAAAAAAACATTGATTACCTTAAAAGGGATTTCCTTGCTGGTGTTAGGATCAGGAGAGGACACTCGTGGATCTGCTTTATCTAGAAATACATGATCTCTAATTTTGAACTCGTGTGCCTCGTAGGGTGGCTTTGGTTCTGGTTCGGGTATTTCTAGTTCTTTTTTAAGATGCATATTCCCCTCTTTTATTTCATCGATTTGAATCCCTTGTTCCTCGTGAGTTATGTCTTTGTTGGTACAGGGTTTAGAGTCGAGTTCAGTAGTGTCCTTTTGTGGTGCTTCCTGAAAAGAAGGGTTAACCGAAGGGTTATCAATAGATTTGACTCTCTCACCTTGGTTCTTCGATGTTCTAGCGGAATCGAGGGCTTGAAGAGTGACCGTTTCGTCACCTACACAGAGTATAAGTTCGCCTGCATCAACATCGATTTTAGTTCTGACAGTTGCCAAGAATGGTCGTCCTAAAATTAGGGGGATTGTGTTGTCCTCATCCATGTCTAAAACGACAAAGTCTACCGGGAATACGGATTTGTCAATCTTCACAAGTACATCTTCAATTATTCCTCTAGGAACTCTAATAGTTTTATCAGCTAGTTGAATGCTCATCCTAGTTTGTTTGGGTTTCCCTAGACCTATTTGTTTAAACAATTTATAAGGCATTACATTTATGATTGCCCCTAAATCAGCTAACGCATTATCAATAGTTAAACTACCAATTAAGCATGGAATTGTAAAACTCCTTCGATCTTTCAATTTCTGTGGTAGTTTATTTTGCAACATTACTGAGCACACTGCGTTCAGTTTCACATGTGATTCCTCGTCTATCTTTCACTTATTTGTCAAAAGCTTCTTTAAAAATTTCCTGGAATCTGGCATCTACGAAAGAGCTTCAAGAAAGAGTAAGTTAATATGTAATTTCTTTAAAAGTTTAAGAAACTTACCGAACTGTTCCTCTGTGTCGTCTTTTGTTATTGCTTGGGGATATAGTATGCGAGGTTTGTACTCTTTGATTACCAATTTCGGCTTGTTATTGACCTCAACCGTATCTTCTTCTACCACCTTCTTTTGTTCTGAATTAGACGCATCTAACCCTTCACTATCTTGAGCTGTTATGGCTTGAACTTGCTCCCTTGGGTTAGTCTCGGTGTTGTTCGGTAGTCTCCCCTGTGGTCTCTCAGAAATCTGCTTAGCAAGTTGCCCGAATTGATCCTTGAATTCTTGTGACAATGCCTCAAGTTTTGTTTCTTCCTTTTGGAAACGTGTTTCTGAGGCTGTTATGAAGTTTGTCAGGACCTCTTCAAGGTTCGGCTTCTTTTCCTGTAGGTAGGGCTGTTGTTGGAAGTTTTGGGATGGTTGTGATCTTTGATTTCTTTGACCGCCCCATGAGAAATTGGGGAGGTTCTTCCAACATGGATTATAAGTATTACTATAAGGGTTATTGTTAGATCGGAAATTATTACCCATATAGTTCATTTGTTCGCTCTCCATGCCCTGTTCGTAGGCTGGGTACTCAGGATTCACCACTCCTTCACTTGCGTCGCACTGCATTACTGGATGTGCCTGCGAAGAACCATAGAAACTATCAATTTTTTTATGTAACAATTCTACCTGATTTGATAGCGCGGTCACTGTATCAATGTTGAAAACTCCGGCTGCTTTAGCTGGCCTTGTCCTTGTAACTTGCCACTGATAGTTTTTCAGTGACATCTCCTCTATAAACTCGTAGGCTGCTTCAGGAGTTTTGTTGTTCAGGGTTCCACCGGCAGCTGAATCGATTAGTTGCCTTGTTGAAGGATTCACACCATTATAAAAAGTTTGGACCTGTAGCCACAAAGGTAATCCATGGTGTGGGCACCTTCTAAACAAATCTTTGTATCTCTCCCATGCATAATAAAGTGTCTCTAAATCCATCTACACAAAAGAAGAGATATCATTCCTTAACTTGGCCGTTTTGGCCGGTGGAAAATATTTTAATAAAAATTTTCGGCCATTTGATCCCATGTAGTGATTGATCCTCGTGGAAGAGAATGTAACCACTATTTGGCTTTATTTCTCAGGGAAAAGGGAAATAACCGAAGACGGATGGCATCATGAGAAACGCCATTTATCTTGAAGGTATCGCAAAATTCTAGGAAATTTGCTAAGTGTGTGTTAGGATCCTCATCCTGCAAACCATCAAACTGAACAAACTGTTGTATCATTTGTATAGTGTTAGGTTTCAGTTCAAAATTGTTTGCAGCAATAGTAGGCCTGTAACACCCCAAACCCGGTCAATACGCCACGACCGAATCTGGTATGTCACTGAGGAAAATATTTTGAAGAAAAACGAGTTAATGATTAAATTTTTGTGAAAAACCCTTTGAAATTCTATATTTGTAGAAATCAGGTGTATAATAAGTTAAAACTAATAATTTACTTTGAAATTACGTAAAACTTTAAAATAAGTGAATAAATAATAGGTTAGAAAACATTTATATCATTTTAAGAAAAACTCGAATTATTACTTTGAAAACCAATTGCATTTGAATGTAGAAACTAGATATTTGAAAATCATTTAAATTATCGAAAACACTTAAGTTGTTAAAATTATCAAATGATTTATGTTACCCGATGTAACGTTTTAAAAACCATCGCGTTGTGTAGTTTAGAAAACTTGGTGCTCAATTTATTGTAATAATCAAGAATTTATAACCATATTTAAAACATAATCAAAACATAAAAAAAATAATCTAAAACATAATTTAAAGAGGCCTTATTACAAACTTATAAAATATGAAAACCAAATTAAAGTAAAGTACCCAAATGGAAGTTCATATAAAACCAACTTTTATTGCATGGCCTCCTCGAGTTCATCCGGCTCCTTATCCGCAATCTCACGAATCACCTGAAAATATAAGGGAGAAGGTGAGTCACCAAGACTAACCATCCATAACTCCTTTTCTACCCCGTGTGGTACCAAACCACTGGTGGTGCCAAACCACTGGTGTCCAAAGACACAATTGTGATACCAAATCACTGGTGACCGAAGTCACGAATAATCCATCTGTGGGGCCAACCCACGTGTGATACCAAATCACTGGCAGACGATCCCATATCTCAAAAGTGGGGCCAACCCACGGTGGTATAAACCACAGGGACAAGTCGCTATGAGGTGCCAAACCTCTGGTGTCCGAAGACACGAATGTGATACCAAATCACTGGTGGTGCCAAACCACTAGTGACCGAGGTCACAAATCATCAAGTTGTGGGGCCAACCCACGTGCGATACCAAATCACTGGCGTCGATCCCATATCTCAAAAGTGAGGCCAACCCACGGTGGTATTAACCACAGGGACGAGACGCTATGAGGTGCCAAACCTCTGGTGTCCGAAGACACAAATGTGATACCAAATCACTGGAGATACCAAATCTCTGGTGTCCGAAGAGACAAATGTGATACCAAATCACTGGTGACCGAAGTCACAATCTTCCCCCTCCTCTCATATTGCCCATACCAATGCAATAGATAAACAAATCATGTCAATATACTATGATATGAATCATATAATAAATATATCATAAATCGTAGATCATGATTTCAATCCACATGTATTAACAACATATCGAAACGGACTTACCCGAATCCTCATTCATACCATCATGGTATCAAATCCAAATCTCATCGTTTTTCCCACTTTCATAATATGATTAGTAATAACACACATATACATACATATATAAACCAAGTTATAAAGTGTGTAAGATACACACCTTTCACCAAAGCAAAACTAACTTTCGAAGAGCCGATCTATCGCACTAGATCCTTGTCCTACAATCGGCCATATCGCAATATTTTAATGAAAACCATTCGGCCAACAACATAACTTAATCCAAATAACCTTAGGCTTCCTCAACCAACTTTAAGAGTATAGAATCCTTACCACTTGACTTACCAACTTCGATTAGCTAAAGGAATGGCTTAAATCGATTGCTTCCGAAATCCCAATGAGCCTAAGAGAATAATCGAATCCTAAAAATGGTTAGAACCTTGCAAAACAATGCCCAAAGGTTCGGCCTTTGTCCACAAGGAAACATCACAGAAACGAGAAAGAAAAGAAAGAAAACGTCCATGAACACTTACCCCTTTTTATCCAAAATCAATAGAAGAAAACCAAGGAGAGTCTACCCTTGAATATTCGGTCAAAACAAAGACTAAAAGGAAGTAGGGAGTTTCGGCAATTTGGTTATGAGAGAAGAAAATATGTGAATAGAAAAGAGAATGAAAGAGAGAGAGAGAGAGAGAGTTCGATTTTAGCAACAATGGAGAAAAGAAAAGGGAGTTTGGAGAGGAGAGATTCGGCCAAAAGGAAGAAAAAGAATAAGAGAGAAAATGGGGTTAAGAGATTCAGCCAACTCCTTGTTTGCCAAAAAGAAAAGTGCACAAAAGTACAAATGTTGTTTCGGATTCAAAAGGATAAAATGAAAGAAAGGAAATGGTATTTGGTTCAAACAAAATGAGGCTAAAATCAAAAGCAAAACTTGCACAAAAGCATAAGCTACATTCGGCCAAAAGAAAGAGTTTTTGGAGAGGAAAAACAAAATGCAAAAAGATGCACAAAAAGAAAAGTTGACCAACTATTCCCTCCAAACCACCTAACCACATTCGGCCACCCTCCTAGACACCCATGCCGTCCACATACAATCCCTAAAGGCCTAAGAATACTTTCCAAAACATCATCCTAAAGTCTAGCCTTATGTCTCCCCAACCTTCCTTAACCTTAAGAATCTTATCCCCAATATCAAGCTTTCCTTAAACATATATTCAACTTACCAAAAGATGAAAGTCCAACCTATCATAAACATAAGTTGACCGTCCATAAATGCTATGATAAAATAAAAATCCTCAAAATGCTTTCCTTGATACTCGAACCACTAACCTCAAGCAACCTTTCAAGAGCCTTATCCACTATGCCACTGACTCCTCATGTGCTTTAATTTAACACTTAAATTAACTTAAGTGTCAAGCTCACTTAATCCACTTCATTAAATAAACTATACTAGAATTTATTCTAACTTCCTAAATAAAAACAAGCCTTCACAAGACTATGCTAAGCACACAAACAATACTACCCGAGCTAACACAAGTAACTAGATGACACACAAATTTTTCCTAAAGCCCATGGCCCAATCGGCCCAATCCTATTAGGCCCAATTTCGGGATGTTACAAGGCCTAACAATACTAGACTCAGTTCCTGTTAAACAAGGTTTAGCATAATCATACATAGTACGTGGAGCATGATGTTCGGCCATCTCTAGAGGTGGCGGATTATTTTCAGCCATCTCTTCTGTGGTATTTATTTCGGCTTCTTGCTTTTCGGCTATGTAGTTTAGGCTTTGCCTTATCTCTCTGTGATTTCTACGAATGGTACCTTCAATATCACTGTCGTAAAGTAGAGGTCCTGTCGGGTTCCTTCTAGTCATAAACTAGAGGTACCTGAAAGGGACAAAAGAAAGAAGAACGAAAATTTAGAAAAACAAAACTAAAATTTAATTGCAAAAATAAAAATAAATATGGCTAAAATAATAAAAATTAAGCTTTCTTAATATTTTAGTTCCCCAGCAAAGGTGCCAAAAACTTGATCGTTAGATTTCAAAGTTTTAAATTTATATGAATGAGAATGATCGAACCCGGAAACTAACTTTGACAACGATTTTAAGGCAAGCGCACCTATCGAACAGTAGTATAGTATAGGCAAGACCAGAATATCGAACCCAAAGGAACCAAAAGTACTAATACTAACTCTCTTTCTATTATTTAGCCTAAGAATTAAGTGAATGATTATCTAATCCAAATTTAACTATCAACTAAACTAAAGACGCAAAGACAAAAAGAATGAATTGGGGAAAATACTGTTGGAAAAACTCAGTTGATTAAGACGATACCCTTAGGAAGAATCCACCTAGACTTCACTTGTTATCTAACACTTTACCAGACGATGTATTCACTTGACTTGATCCGTAAGATTCCCTAAGTTATATTAAACCCTCTTTCGAAGTGAATAACGTCTAACCCTAGGTTGATTAATTGAAATCTCTTTCTAATTAAAACCCCTAGAATCGCATTAACTCGATCTATGGATTCCCATATTAGGTTTCACCCTAATCCGGCAAAATCTCGTCACCCTATCTCTAGACGCGCGATCAACTCCGCTTAATTATGCTAGATCTACTCTTAAGCAGGGACTTTTGCTCCACCACCTAAGCACATCATACTTGAATTAATATCCCGGAAATATTAACACAAGAATTAAGAACACATAATTAAGAACAAGTCAAATATTTACCATATAGTTCAGAAAACAATAACAAGATCTGTCTTAGGTTTCATCCCCCCAGGTATCTGAAGAGTTTAGTTCATAGTAATAAAAGAAAACATCTCAAAAAAAAAAAAAAAGATAAAACAAAACATAATAAATCCCTAAAACTCCCTGAAGGAATTGAAGGAGAGATCTATCGTCTTGAGTAGAATTCCGGCTTCTTGAGATGAATCAACTGGCTATCTTCGAGTGATTCTCCACAAATCTGGCCTTTTCGGCTTGGCTCTTTAGCCTAGCTAACTGCCCTTTTTCAGGTAATACTTAGGGGGTTTATATAGGCTTTCGAAATAGGTTTCTTCGCCCCTAAGTATCCAAATCCGAATGAAATTGCTCTTTCCTGCGACAGGGCCACGGCCAGGCCGTGTTCAGTCCTGTTGAATGAGGCACAGCCGTGTGAATCGGGAGACGGCAGTGTTCTAGTAGGACGGGAGGCACGGCCTTGTGGTCTTGGGCCTAGGCTGTGTAGATTTCGTGATATGGCCCATTTACTCTGTTTCAGGCCCGTTTTCTGTTCTTTTCATCCTTCGGTGCTTTCCTGGGTATAAAACATGAAAACAAAGGATTAAGAGCACCTTTTTACATAAATTGAGGCTTAATTCATCCAAAATCATACTAAATGTGGGCTTAAAATATGTTACTTTTACGGTTTATCAAAACTAAATTAATTAACTACTAAACTAAAGATGCAAATATAAAGAGAAAGAATTTGGGAAAATAATGATCGTCGAATTCAGAGTTTTAAATTTATAATGAGAATGATCAAACCTAGAAACTAACTCTAACAATGATTTTGAGGCCAGCGCACCAATCGAACAGTAGTATAGTTAAGGCAAGACCGGAATGTCGAACCCAAAGGAACTAAAAGTACTAATAGTAACTTTCTTTTTATTATCTAGCCTAAAATAATTGAAGTTGTTGTTTAATCTAAATTTAACTATTTACTAAGCTAAAGACGCAAAGACAAAAAGAATGAATTGGGGAAGTACTATTGGAAAAACTCAGTTGATTAAGATGATACCCTTAGGAAGAATCCACCTAGACTTCACTTGTTATCTAACACTGAACTAGACGATGTATTCACTTGACTCGATCCGTAAGATTCCCTAAGTTATATTAAACCCTCTCTCGAGGCGAATAACGTCTAACTTTAGGTTGATTAATTGAAATCCCTTTCTAATTAAAACCCCTAAAATCGCATTAACTCGATCTATGGACTCCCATATTAGGTTTCACCCTAATCCGGCAAAATCTCGTCACCCTATCTCTAGGTGCGCGATCAAATCTGCTTAATTATGCTAGATCTACTCTTAAGCAAGGACTTTTGCTCCTCCACCTAAGCACATCATACTTAATTAATATCCCGAAAATATTAACGCAAGAATTAAGCACACATAATTAAGAACAAATCAAGTATTTATCATATAGTTCAGAAAACAATAACAAGATCCGTCTTAGGTTTCATCCCCTTCAGGTATCTGAAGGGTTTAGTTCATAATAATAAAAGAAAACATCTCAAAAGAACAGATAAAACAAAACATAAGAAATCTCTAAAACCCCCTGAAGGAATTGAAGGAGAGATCCGCCGTCTTGAGTGGAATTCTGACTTCTTAAGATGGATCAACTAGCTATCTTCGAGTGTTTCCCACAAATCTGACTTTTTCAACTTGGCTCCATGATAAACCATAAAAGTAACATATTTTAATCCCACATTTAGCATGTTTTCGGATGATTTATCCCTTGATTCATGTAAAAAGTTTCTCTTAACCCTTTCTTTTCATGTCTTATACCCAGGAAAGCACCCGAGGATGAAAAGAACATAAAACGGGCCCAAAGCGGAGTAAATAGGCCATATCACAAAATCCACACGGCCATGCCTTATCGAGCATCTAGAACACGGCCTCACCCCCGATTTACACGGTCGTGCCTCAATTAAGAAATCTGAACACGGCTCAAAGATTCGTCACACAGGCGTGTGACATGGCCGTGTCCCTGTCGTGGCAATGAATAATTTTAGTCGGAAAAGGATACTTAGGGAGAAAGAATCGTATTCCAAGAGCCTATATATACCTCTGTAGGTACCACCTTTAAGGGGGCGTCGAGCTAGGCCAAGGAGCCAAGCCGAAAAGGTCAGAGTTGTGGGAATCGCTCGAAGTTAGCCAGTTGATCCATCCCAAGAAGCCAGAATTCTACTCAAGATGACGGATTTCTCCTTCAATTCCTTCAGGGAGTTTTAGGGATTTCTTATATTTTGTTTTATCTTTTCTCTTGAGATGTTTTCTTTATTTGTTATGAACTAAACCCTTCAGATACCTGAAGGGGATGAAACCTAGATGAATCTTTGTATTGTTTTCTGAATTATATGATAAATACTTAGTTTGTTCTTAATTATGTGTGCTTAATCCAAATTTTATGTGCTTAGGTGGAGGAGGAATAGACCCTGCTTAAGAGTAGATCTAGCATAATTAAGCAAAGTTGATCACACGCCTAGAGATAGGGTGACGAGATTTTGCCGGATTAAGGTGGAACCTAATATGGGAGTCCATAGATCGATTTACTGCTATTCTAGGGGGTTATTATTCGAGAAAGAGATTTCCGTTAATTAACCTAAGGCTAGACGTTATTCGCCTCGAGAGAGGGTTTAATATACGTTAGGGAGTCCTACGGATCAAACTAAGTGAATAAATCGTATGGTTCAGTGTTAGATAACAAGTGAAGTCTAGGTGGATTCTTCCTGAGGGTATCGTCGTGATCAACTGAGTTTTTCTTTGAGTTATTTCCCAATTTGTTCTTTTTGTCTTCGTGTCTTTAGCCTAGTAGTCGTTAATTTAGATTAAAGAAACTTCACTTTATTTTAGGCTAAATAATAAAAAGAAAGTTAGTATTAGTACTTTTAGTTCCTTTGGGTTCGACAAATCTGGTCTTACCTAAGCTATACTACTGTTCGATAGGTACACTTGCCTTTAATCGTTGTCAGAGTTAGTTTCTAGGTTTGATCTCATTCATTGTAAATTTAAAACTCGATACAGCGATCAAGTTTTTTGCGCCGTTGCCGGGGAACTAAAATAATAAGAAAGTTCTATTTTTATTACTTTAGCCATTATTTTTTATTTTTTCAATATACTTTTATTTTTATTTTTTTAGGTTAAATTTTGATTTTGCTAAATTTTCTTTCTTCTCCTAGCAGGTACCTCTAGTTTATGACTAGGAAGAACCCGAAAGGACCATTAGTATACGACAGTGAAATTGAAGCTACCGTTTGTAGGACTCGTACAGAAATCAGGCGAGCTCTAAATTACACAGAGGAAGACCAAGAAGACAGATCCGATCCTACTGAAGGGATGGACAAGAATAACCCACAACCACATGATGTGGGGGAAAACAATGTTCCACGTACTATGTTTGATTATGCTAAATCGCATTTAACAGGAGCGGAATCGAGTATTGTTAGGCCTGCTATAGCGGCTAACAATTTTGAATTAAAGCCTAACACAATACAAATGATTCAACAATTTGTTCAATTTGATGGTTTGCAGGACGAAGATCCAAACACTCATATAGCTAATTTGTTAGAGTTCTGTGGTACCTTCAAAATAAATGGCGTTTCTGATGATGCCATACGTCTTCGGTTATTCCCTTTTTCATTAAGGAATAAAACCAAACAGTGGTTAAACTCATTACCACGAGTATCAATCACTACATGGGAACAAATGACCGAGAAATTTTTATTAAAATATTTCCCACCAGCCAAAATGGCCAAATTACAGAATGATATCTCTTCTTTTGTGCAGATGGATTTAGAGACATTATACGATGCACGGGAGAGATGCAAAGATCTCCTGAGAAGGTGTCCACACCATGGTCCACCCTTGTGGCTACAAGTCCAAACTTTATATAATGTGTAAACCCCTCAACGAGACAACTAATTAATTCAGCCGCCGGCGGAACCCTGAACAACAGAACTCCTGAAGTAGCCTACGAGTTCATTGAAGAGATGTCACTGAATAACTATCAGTGGCAAGTTACAAGGACAAAACCGACAAAATCAGCTGGAGTTTACAACCTCGATTCAATAACCATGCTATCAACATAGGTAGAGATGATGAATAAAAAGATTGATAGTTTTTGTTCTTCGTAGGCACACCCAGTCATGCAGTGCAACGCAAGTGGAACTGTGGCGAATCCTGAGTACCCACCTTACCAACCGGATGCAGAAAACGGACAGATGAACTATATAGGTAATAATTTCAGATCCAATAATAATCCTTGTAGTAATAGTTACAATCCAGGTTGGAGGAATCACCCAAATTTTTCATGGGGAGGTCAAGGAAATCAAAGACAACAACCTCCTCAAATTTTCCAAAATTGGCCATATCCGCAAGAGAAGAAGCCAAACCTCGAAGAGATGCAGACAAAATTCATGGCAAATACAGAAAATCGTCTCCAAGATACCGAGAAGACACTTGAAAGTCAACAAACATCGGCTGAAGAGACCAAAAACCGAATCGGAAAACTAACTAAGTCAGTAGGGGAAGTCACTAAAGTAGTCGGACAACTTGCAAAGTTGATGTCCGAACGACCGATAGGACGTCTACCTAGTAACACGGAAATTAACCCAAAGGAACAAATTCAAGCCATCACAGCTCATAATAGCACAGGGGTAGACGAACCTAATCCAATATAAGGAAACAAGGAATAAGAAGGTAAAGTTGAGGCAACACAGGAAAAGCCAAAACCGGTAATTAAAGAGTACCAACCTCGCATACCTTATCCCGAAGCAATGAAAAGTGATGATACAGAGGAACAGTTTGGTAAGTTTCTTAAACTTTTAAAGAAATTACATATTAACTTACCTCTTCTTGAAGCTCTTTTTCAGATGTCAGATTCGAGGAAATTTTTAAAACAGCTCTTGACAAACAAACGCAACTTGGATGAAGAGCCACATGTGGAATTAAACGCAGTATGCTCAGCAATGCTACAGAATAGACTACCACGGAAGCAAAAAGATCCAGGGAGTTTTACTGTTCCTTGTTTAATTGGTAGACTAAATGTTGATAACGCGTTAGCTGATTTAGGGGCAAGTATAAATGTCATGCCTTATACACTGTTTAAACGACTAGGTCTAGGGAAGCCCAGACAAACTAGAATGAGTATACAATTAGCTGATAAAACTGTTAGAATTCCTAGGGGCATTATCGAAGATGTTCTTGTAAAAATCGAAAAATTTGTTTTCCCAGTAGATTTTGTTGTCTTAGACATGGATGAGGATAATTCAATCCCCTTAATTTTAGGAAGACCATTCCTAGCAACTGCCAAGACTAAAATTGATGTTGCCATAGGAGAACTCATACTTTGTGTAGATAACGAATCAATCAGTCTTCAAGCTCTTGACTCGGCCAGGACAACAATCGATGAAGGTAAGAAAGACAATTAATTTGATAATCAATTTGTGCAACCTTCATCGCAGGAAACACCACAAGGATACAACCCTGAGCCAAATCATAGACACCAAGCCGACAAAACAGAATTACATAAGGAACAAAGCCTAAGGGTCGACAAACTAAAAGAGCATGAAACACAAATCAAAGAGGAATAGGAACTAAACGAAGTAAAACCTAAGGAGCCTCCAGAAGAGCTCATAGGAACATCGAATCACTTCAAAATAGAAGACCAGGTATTGATAGACAAAGTTGATCCTCGCATCATCACATCAAACCTGAAAGTAAACGAAGAAATTCCTCTTAGGGTACACAATATCTTCCCGCACGGAACAGTCGAGGTAAGCAATCCAACATTTGACACCTTTAAGGTAAACACTTCTCGACTTGAACTTTGTCAAGAAAATAGAACTGTAAGCATGAGGGAAGATATTCAAACCTTTAAACCTCCCTAATTTTTTTAATTACGAGGAAAGTCTAGCTTAAGACTATAAATGAGCGCTTCTCGGGAGGCAACCCGAGCACTAACACTATTTACTTTCAAATTTATTTTTAGTTTCTTTTCTTTCCTTCTTTCTTTTCTGAAAATTTAGTTTTACACTAACACAAATCAAGGGATAAATCATCCAAAAGTATGCTAAATGTGGGATTAAAATATGTTACTTTTATGGTTTATCAAATAACTTGAAAGAAACCAATTGATTAAAATGACACCCAAGGAAGAATCCACCTAGACTTCACTTGTTAAGTAACTCTGAACCAGACGATTTATTCACTTGACTTAATCTGTAAGATTCCCTAATGTATATTAAACCCTCTTTCGAAGCTAACAACATCTAACCCTAGGTTGATTAATTGAAATCTCTTTCTAATTAAAACCCCTAGAATCACATTAACTCGATCTATGGATTCCCATATTAGGTTTCACCCAAATCCGACAAAATCTCGTCACCCTATTTCTAGGCGCTCGATCAACTCCGCTTAATTATGCTAGATCTACTCTTAGGCAGGGACTTTTTCTCCTCCACCTAAGCACATCATACTTGAATTAATATCCCAGAAATATCAACACAAGAATTAAGAACACAAGAAGTAAGAACACATAATTAAGAACACATAATTAAGAACAAGTCAAATATTTATCATATAGTTCAGCAAACGATAACAAGATTCATCTTAGGTTTCATCCCCTCAGGTATATGAGGATTTAGTTCATAACAATAAAAGAAAACATCTCAAAAGAAAAGATAAAACAAAACATAAGAAATCCCTAAAACCTCTTGAAGGAATTGAAGGAGAGATCCTCCGTCTTGAGTAAAATTCCAGCTTCTTGAGATGGATTAACTGGCTATCTTCGAGTGATTCTCCACAAATCTGACCTTTCTGGCTCGGCTCATTAGCCTAGCTAACCGCCCCCTGACTAAAGCCTTGGGTTCTGGCCTCTGGCGAACTCCTCTTCAAGTTGCCCCCTTGGGTGTTTATATAGACTTTGAGATGCCTTACTTGGACCCTAAGTATCCTAATTCAAGTAGAATTCCTAATAGGGTGTTTGAATAGGCTTTGTAATGTGTTTCTTTGCCTCCAAGTATCCTATTCCGTGTAAAACTCCTCTTGGCCGCGGCAGGGACACGCCCATGGCACATGCCCGTGTAAGTCGTGGCCAGGCCGTGTTTGAGCCTGTTGAATGAGGCACAGCCGTGTGGCTAGGGCCTAGGCCGTGTGGATTTCGTGATATGGCCCATTTACTTCGTTTTGGGCCTGTTTTCCATTTTTTTTCGTCATTGGGTGCTCTCTTGAGTATAAAACATGAAAACAAAGGATTAAGAGCACCAAATTACACAATTCAGGGCTTAAATAATCGAAAAACATGCTAAATGTGGGCCTAAAATATGTTACTTTTACGGTTTATCACCTGTCCAGAAATTGCAAAATAGAATACCCAGGATCGAGCACACGGGCTCCCACACAGGCGTGTGCCTTACCCGTGTGAGGTACACGGCCTGGATACACGGGCGTGTGATATGGCCGTGTGAATCCTACACCTAATTCAAAAATAAAAATTAACCACACGGCTTATCAACACAGGCGTGTGCCTTGGCTGTGTGAGATCAATTTACACGGCCTAAGGACACGGGTTTGTGAAGTCACATGGGTGTGTTGATCACATGGCCTGAACCACACGGGCATGTCTCTATAGCACATGGGCGTGTGACCCCTGTAATAGAGAAAAAAACTTTGAGATTATGCGAAAAATTCTCTATGATCCCGATTTAGACTTGAATCGTTTCTAATGTATGTTTTGGGCTTCGAGAGCCCAATAGAGGGACATTATAATTACGTTCAGAATATGAATAGTAATTTGACTTGGTTTAATGAAAAATGGTTCTGTAAACTCTGGTAATGCCTCGTACCTTATTCCGACGACGGATACGGATAGGGGGTGTTATAGAGGCATTGACGCAGGTAGTGAGGGAAGTATTAGAGGAAGTGTTCGAGGCTAGGATAAAGGAGACTAGGGAAACACTTCAAGATAGGTGTGTGGATTGTGGAAAGAAGAGAGATCGCAGTCCTTCGAGGTTGGAGCTTCAGCCTGCGAAGCGAGTTAGAATGTATTCGTGTGGTAATAATGGTTCGGCGGAGGGTGCTAGTAGTGGTGCGAATGGTCCATTTTGTGAGCACTGTAAGAAACGCCATTCGGGCAATTTCTGAAAAAAGGCAGGAGCTTGTTTTCGATGTTGGTCCACTGAACATCGGATCTGGGAGTGTCCTCGACGATTTTGAGATAGGTATGGTTGTGGATGTTTCGAATCTTAGATTAGAGTATAGAAATTATGTGTGTGATAACACAAATGTGTATCTGCTTCAGTGGTTAAGTGTTTTGGGTGTGTGTATGAGGTCCTAGGTTTGATTGGGTTTTGCTTAGGTGAGAGTGCGCAGCGGGAGCATGGTGGTGTAGCTTGCGATATACCACTGTTCTGTTAGTTGGAAATTTAGGGGACGAAATTTTTTTAAAGAGGGGTGAATTGTAACGCCTTGAATTTTCGGGCTAGAAGATTTAGGTTTTGTGGTTAGGGCCTGTGGGAAGATGGCGTTATTATGTTTGGTTGTGTGTTTAAGTGACAGAATGGGCCTGCTGGTCTGGGGGTTATGTGTATGTTAGTTTGTCTCTAGGTTCTGGGTTCGAATCTTTGAGTCTGCGTTTGGAGTAATGTTTTATTTTGGTTTTATTTAAGTTAAAATTTAATTTTTAACTATTTATTTTTATTTTTATTTTACTATTTATTTTATTTTATTTTTTTATTCTACTTTGTTTTTTTTTTGGTAGGTTCTTTCTTCTTTTTTCCTTTTGGGGGGCTTTGTTTTCTCTTGGATATTCCTCTTTAATTCCTTGTTGAAACGGGTTTGCTTGTGGATTTCGAAGAATCTCGCTCCTCAGTCGTTGAATCAGGTGTGGGTTTCAAAACTTTCTATTTTAATTGTTATTTGTAAATTTGTTTTCGACTGAGTATGACAAATATTGATGTCTTTCGGAAATTGATTGTTGAAGTTCGATAGCACCGTTGAAGGACATGGAAACCCATTCTGATTAGTATGTTTCCAAGTCCCAACAATTAAGGGTCTATTTAGTGACCAGAAAAGTATGATTTTCAGGCTGTTTGTGGGTGTTTTCGTGGCCACACGGGCGTGTGTCGGATCACACGGCCATGTGGAATTAGAAACTAGGGTTTCCGGGCCAAATTTGGTGCCACACGGCTGTGTGGCCGATTTGGGGATTTTATCGATTTTCACTCGGTCGTGTCCCCCGAGCACACGGGCGTATGAGTTTGGGGATTAGGGTTTGAGTGATTTGGTACCACACGACCTTGTGGCTAATTTTGGGATTTAAGGATCCCACACGGGCATGTGTTTGGGGACACACGGTTGTGCCTAGTAGGCACACGGGCGTGTGAGACCCTAACACAGTCATGTCTTCCATGTATTCTATTTTAGTGCAAATAAATAGTGAGTTACACGGCCTATTCACACGGCCGTGTGCCTCTCTTCACACGGTCGTGTTTCCCTTTCCACACGGCCTGGACAGTTCCACACGGCCAGAGCATACGGCCATGCTGTTCTGAAATACTTGTTATGGTTCTGCGTGTATTTCAGATCTGAAAATGTGACTGGGTTTTTCGACCCCCGGCTAAGTTTTAGTAAGGATATTTAAGTTCCCGTATCTGCGGCCAAGTGCTCCACTTATGTGTTGTTGCGACTGTGTAGTGAAGTGCTCGATTCTGAACCTGGACTGTTAGCTTATCTGTCTTTTTCTAACTGTCTGTTGGCGAGTCCATTATTTCTGTGACATTGAATGCATTCATGCATATGCATAAAGTGTTTTGGGTGGGATTGTGAAGAGAAGGGAGACTGATTCTGATCTAATCTGGTAGTTCTACTGCAACTTATACGTATAGGGACTTATCATACTGTATCGCACATGCGTTTGCTTTGCTACGCACTATTATCTAATCTGGTAGTTTAATTGCAATATGACTGTACAGTGGATTACCGCATTGCACTGTACTGCACATACGTCAGCTTCGCTGTGTACCTTTACTGGTTTGGCAGTTAAACTGCGTATTGATAAGCCAGTCGTGTCTGCCATGTATTCTATTTTAGTGCAAATAAACAGTGAGTTACACGGCCTATTCACACGGCCGTGTGCCTCTCTTCACACGGTCGTGTTTCCCTTTCCACACTGCCTGGACAGTTTCACACGGCCAGAGCACACGGCCTTGCGGTCCTAAAATACTTGTTTTGGTTCTGCGTGTATTTCTGATCTGAAAATGTGACTGGGTTTTTCGACCCCCGGCTAAGTTTAGTAAGGATATTTAAGTTCTCGTATCTACGGCCAAGTGCTCTACTTATGTGTTGTTGCGACTGTGTAGTGAAGTGCTCGATTCTGAACCTGGACTGTTAGCTTATCTGTCTTTTTCTAACTGTCTATTGGCGAGTCCATTATTTCTGTGACATTGAATGCATTCATGCATATGCATAAAGTGTTTTGGGTGGGATTGTGAAGAGAAGGGAGACTGATTCTGATCTAATCTGGTAGTTCTACTGCAACTTATACGTATAGGGACTTATCGTACTGTACCACACATGCGTTTGCTTTGCTACGCACTATTATCTAATCTGGTAGTTTAATTGCAACATGACTGTACAGCGGATTACCGCATTGCACTGTACTGCACATACGTCAGCTTCGCTGTGTACCTTTACTGGTTTGGCAGTTAAACTGCGTATTGATAAGCCATCATTGTCGGGCAATCTGGGGTTGCAGGTCATTGTTGCCGGGCAACCCGAAATGACTTTATTGGTGTGTAGGGCTAGATGGGCCTTCCGAGGTCCTATGTGGTGTGTTTGGTTGGACGAGCTTAATAAGCTCTTATGGGGTGTGATAGGGGGACAGAGTGGTGTGTTGGCTGGATGGGTGGGATTTAGTATTTGACTACATTCATGTGCATCTGTTTATCTGAACAACATTTGTGCTGAGACTGTTGTGTAAACTTAGTGTGCTCTGCTTGATAAGTTTGGTTGGGACGTTAGTTCCAAGTATACTCTTTGACTCTATCTGAGTTCGAAACTTTTGTTGCTCTTCTGATCTGAATACTGTATATCTGCTCCATGTTTTGATTTGAACTCACACTGAACTCGAGTATCTCACCCACTCTTAGTGTTTTCATTTCAGGTACCTATTCTATTTCTGGCACTGGGCTGAGTACGCGAATGTCTCAGACAATCTCGAAGAAGAATAAATCATCAGTTTGTATTTTTAGTTTCTAATTGGTTATTTAGTTTTTGAGCTGTAGGATTTTATGAAGCTGTGGTACAAATTTCGTTCTAATTTTTACTCTATTAATTAATTTCGGTTATATGTTTTACCTAATTGTAATTATATATACTGGGTTTTAAACTATTAAATGTTTCGGTTTGGCTTGAGAACTTGTTTTGTAAAATTTAACTACGGTTACTTCGGTGACTAATGTGACATCCGGGATTCAGTCTAATCTTCTAGGCCGAGTTTCGGGTGTTACACCTATAGAATTTAAAAAATCACATCAAATTTAGTTTTATCATTTCCTAATTATCCCTCATCACTTTTAGTCCCTCCACCGACTTGTCTCAAAAATAATAAAGCATATTCCTAGATTGAGTTATAGCAAGCATTAGAGATAGCTTTTATGAATTGTTATAGGAATTCTCATTCTCAAAGTTCTCAAATTAGATTTAATCTAACTTACGGACTTAATAAATTTTTTTCATTTAAGTAATTAAGATTCAAGCATAGAAAAAAATTAAAAGATAAACAAAAAACCCCAAATTAGGAGAATAACATAACAACTCTGAATTCAAATAACAAACATAATGTTTCAATCTTAAAAAGGAACATGATTTAGGTGCTTTAGTTCCAAGAAAAAATTGTGATCTATGAGCAAAGTTCAACAAGAATAACACTATCATAACATAATATGATAAATACCTTTGTATCAAAGGCCATAATAAACGAAAATAGATAATTCATATGAACTCTTATTTTTTCCAAGGAAAAAAAAGCATTGGACCATAGGTCATTGTTGGGGTTGATGATGTCACCAAACTGAATCATCATCTCATCTCCTCCCATGTGAGTTTGAGGGTTGTTGTTGTTGTACATCAACTCCATGTTGTCCACCTCTGTTTCCCTGATCTCCTTCATACTTGTCCTCGACATTGCTTCAGGCGTTACCATTGTCATCAATGTCAATTCAACCACAGACAGGGACAGTGATGACTATGTACCTTGAGGATTAAGGGGTGTCTTAGAATGTTCATTGATCCTCATGTACTCATCTCGCTCACCTTTTTCATCAAACGTTTCTTTCTTTTCTTGTAGGCGGCTTTCCTCGTTGTATCATTGGTGATATGAGCAAGATTAATCTTCTTACTCGTCATGGCATGCAAATCAAATGGGAATATTGGAATTTTTTTTTTTCCTTTTTCTAATGTATTACTTACCCAAAAAACAAATTGGTTCTTTATATAGAGGAGAAGGGAGTGAAAATATCCTCAAATTAAATAACAATCATAGCCAATAATTTTAGTATATAAAAGATATCGCTGTAAATCAATACTAAGAATTCAATTGGATGGGTTAAATTTTATTGTTTTTATTTTTTATTATGTTTAAAGTTTCACGTAGATATATATATATTTTTAGTCATAAAGTAATGTCATTTGTATTACAAAATTTTTATTACATATTTATACAAATATAATAATATCAAATAATTTGGTTAGTTATAAAACGATAAAAATGACTTTCATCATGTATTTATATTAAAAATAAGTATTATATATACATGTATATATCATAGCGGAAAATATATAATGTATATATAAGTCTAGCGAAGGAAGATCTTGATGTCAACCTCAAGTTTTTTATTTAAAAATCTTAGTCCAATAATTAAAATCGTAATTATTTTTCATCCAAATTTATCAATTTGACAAGTTGATTAAGTTGTCCTCATGTGACATGGTATATGATTGATGAAAAATTATATTGTTAAGTTGATAATTTTTAACGGAAACTACTAACGATGATAATTATGAGACTAGGATTTTTAAATTGAAAAAGTAAGAGAATTAAATTTTGAGCTTTGAAAGTACCCTAACTAAATCTTAAGTTTGTAAGAAGTACAGGGACTAATAGCATATATTTTATCCATATTTCAAAAAAGCCATAAATGTTTTATATATTGATTTGTAAATGGTAATGACAGATAAAAATAATGTGTATACATAAGTAAATAAATTTCAAGTGTTCACACGCACAATACATGTATCTACACCATGATAATGTTTAATTATTAATGGTAATTGCTTTTCAAAAATTTATTAATGGTAATAAAATATATAAAAACAACAAATATTTATTTGTTCAAAACAAAAGGTTGAATAAAATTATTTTAGAAATTAAAAAAAGGAAAATAATAACATTATAATACATAAATAGTATGCAGTAGTTATATAATTACCATATAAGAATGTTTGTTGTTTAATTAGTGTAAATTGTTAACTAAGAAATGAAATAATGTGCTGTAATTTTTTATTTTAAATTTTGTAAATATTTTAATGGTATGAAAAAAATAAAAAATAAAAACATATGATAAGAATGCCAACTAGACTAAGTATAAATGACTTTCAATATTATTTGAATAGCTAAATTGCGTAAAGGGTGAGCCAACCATTAGCTAAAAGGAGATGCCACAGTCATTTATATTTCGCTAATGTCATACCATCGAGAAGCTCAAATCTCCGATTAAATTCAGTACCTAATGCTAACATTCATCTACTTGACATTCTTGCAATTATTGAGATGAAAGCATATGTTGATCCACATATCCATGTTGACATATGTTGTTGAATTGTTTATTATAAGCTTCCACTATATTTGTAGCTAACTGATGCTCATGATGAACAACCTGTATGGGATTAGTCTCTTCACCCTTAAAAACTATTATTTCAATGTTTCCACAATTGTCTCTCTATACTCTGTAATTCTTGTACTTTAATTTGTTATTGGATCTAGTTAGAAATATAAGGCATAGTGAAATCATTCCAACTGGAGGATAAGTTGCAATCAATCCAAACAAACCAAGCTAGAGGCGTAGTCGAGCCAAACTGAGCTCGAATACTGTTAAACTCGAGCTTAAGTGTGACTCAGAATTTGGAGCTCAATACTTGGCTTGAGCTCGATCGAACATCTATTTTTAAGCTTCAGCTTAGTTGGAGATATAATCAAGCGGCTCAAGCTCGATTAAAATGTTTACGAATTTTTGTACTCAAGCTTGAGCTCGACTCAATAATTAAGCTTAGAGTTAATAATTAAGTTAGATAAACATAGGTACATGCCATTTGACAAAATGAAAGGGAACTTTACAAAATTTCCTGAGTCGGAGTCTACCGTCTTAATGTTAGATTCACCTATTGGGCTTCGAGAATTACCTATATCTGTGCACGGAATAAACAAATCGTACGCTAAGCAATAGAGTTTAGTGATACTTTCATGATTCAAGACAATATAACATAAGCATTAGTAATTTTTCACAAAGCATATAGTATCAGTGACTATCCAATCATATCCTATAATGTCAAGCAATTCTATTAACATATACACATGTAAGCATACAAACAAAAAATGGTAAAACCAATTCATGTCCTTTGCCAAATATCTATCTTAAAGCCATCCAATCATTTAATGCCATTCATGAATCAGACATTTATATCCTTGACATTATGTCATTCTATTCCATATTCAATCAACATCAACAAACCATTTAACTTATCATTCAAATCTCTTTCTGGAGTCTATTGACTTATTCGTATACGTTTCGGTCCTCAGGACTCGTTTTCAACTGGTTCATATGACAATTTGAATGCCTTATCTGTCATGAGCAACACATATCATCGTTCCATAACTCTTATTCTACTCTTGTCATCCCGGGTTGCCCGACAACGATAACTTTTACCATATACACATTTTACCATCCCAGGTGGCTCAACAATGATGGTTTACACTATTCAATATTTTACCATCTTGGATGGCCTAGAAATGATGGTTTGCACTATTTCAATATTCTACCATCCCAGATGGCTCAAAAATGATGACTTTCATTATTCTTACATTTTACCATCCTGGGTGGCCTGGCAACGATGATTCTCACAATTTGCTTATTCTACCATCCTAGATAGCCCAAAAAGGATGACATTCATTATCTAAACATTCTGCCGTCCTGGATGGCCTAGCAATGATGATTTTCAACCTAGGGCATGCAAACTAATTCGACAATACTCGAGACCGTTATTAGAGTAACACTAAATCAATATCCATTATAACCACATATTACATTTCATTCTCATCATCAATTCATTTCATACATAGCATATCATTTAAAAATTCATTTCGTACTCATTTTTACTATACTCATATCAATTTACAGTTTGACATTCAATACCGTCACACAATTCAATTCAATCCAATGCAATTCAATTCAATTCACTATTCGATATTCAATAAAAATCACACTAATTCTATTCATACGATTATTATATACTCACTTTAATATTCAATTTTTCAATTAACTAGTATATGCAAACAATTAAATCAACCTCAAATTATACGAGTACAAATCAAGGTCTCTCATCACTCATTGATAGCTTTGCTTTTCCTTTCCTTCTTGATGGTTCCACGTCGACGTTAATTGAAATAAGTGGTCGAATATCAATTAGGTTTCGAAGCTTTCTTTTTTTTTCTTGGATATCGTGGATGGTCATGAAATTGAGAAGATGATGGATTTTTCTACTTAATTTCACTTATATAGCATGATTAATTTATAATTAAACTTAATTAATTCACTTAATCATGATTAATTAAGCATTAAGCTTTAATTAACTTAATCCAATGACATTTAACATCACATCCCACTATCGTCTATTTAAAATTGGTCTATTAGCCATTTTATTCCTTTGGATAATTGCTATCTAAGTCCCAAGCATTTTCCTAATTAAAAACCTATAGTGATTAAATTTTTACAATTTAATCCTATGACTTAATTAACCACATTTTGGCTAAATTTCTTAACCAAAGTTCAATATATCTATATAATAACTCCGTAAATATCTCTACTTAATATTTACAAATTCATTTTACGGAAACGAGGTCCTGACACCGTATTTTTTGACACTATTGGAAATTAGGTCGTTATAAACATAATAGGAGAAATGTGCAACTGGACACTAGTATATCATGAAAGGTTCCTTAAAAACTCAAAATTGCCTTTTAACCTCGTCTTGTTGTTGTAGAAAATTTGTAATAATTGCCTCCTTTCAAAAGTTGAACTTATTAAGAGAAACATTGTCCTAGATGGCTTTGTCTTATGTGCAAAGGCAAGATTGAAACGTATGCAATGAACGAAATGTATTTATTATTTTTATATATAAACGCAAAAGTGGAGTCTCTTTCTTTGGATCCCAAAAAGTAATATACCTTTGCGGGTGTAACACTGATCCAAAGCAAAGAAGGAAATTTATTCATTATTTTTTAAATAAAATTTTAAATTATTTAATTTGTAATATGACAAGTAAAATTTAATTTAAGTGATGGTCACTAAACTATAGTATTGCTATGGTGAGTAGAGAATATCGTATCCACGAGGACTAAAAGTATTAGTAATTACTTTTTTTCTATTATTTAGCCGACAATTTGGGGTGATGTGTTTTAATCTAAATTTACTAAACTAATTTAACTAAGAACACAACAGACAATGAATCAAAGAAATAATCGAATATTAACCAATGAGATAGACAATACCTAGGAAAGAATCTACCTAAAATTCACCTTTTATTATGAATCTGAAGTAAACGATTTATTCACTTGTATCTTGATCCGTAGAAATCCCTAAATTATATTAATACCTCTTTCGAGAGTAAGAATAACTGACTCAAGGTTGATTAATTGAAACCTTTTTCTAATTAAAACCCTTATCGTCGCATTAATTCGATCTATGGATTCCCCTATTAGATTTGACTATAACCCGGTAGATTTATATCGTCCTATTTCTAAGATTACATGCAACTCCACTCAATTATGCTAGATCTACTCTTAAACAGAGACTTTTGCTCCACTGTATTAAGCACATTAAACATGAATTAATATCCCAGAAATATTAAAACAAAAAATACACATATATAATTGAGAACAAGAATCAAGTATTTATTGCGTAAAAACAGACATTAAATAAAATGATTCATCATAGGTTTCATCCTCCCTAGGAACTCGATTTGACAATAAAAAGTCAACACTACGAACTCGTCCAACCCTAACATAAATTGACCTAAACTTGAAATGACTCAAAAAGCAACCCTAATTATCTAAATTAAAAAAATCCAACTATTAATCTCAAAACCAAATGAAAAAAGGAATTAATCAATCCAAATAAACCTAATTAAAACAAATGCAACTTGTCCAATAATGCCTAACTTTTTATTATATTTTTAATATTTATACAAGTTGTCGGTATATATGTAACGCCCCGAATTTTGGGCCTAGAAGAAATAGGTTTTGAACAAGGGAACAGTTAGGAGACTGTTCATAAATATTTAGTTGTGCAAGAAAGTGATACAAATATATGTCTGCTTCAGTGGTTAAGTGCTCTGGGAGTGTGTGAAAAGCCTGGGTTCAAGTCTTGGCTTTTGCAAAATTTTTAGTTTTGCTCTTATATGAATCTGGACACTGGCATGTAGGCTTTATAAATAATAGTGCTTGTTTTATGACACAAAGAGAGCTTGTGGTCTAGTGGCAAGGTGGCGTGTTGTGTAACTGTGAGGTCTGAGGTTCAAGTCCTAGGTTGCACAATGGAGTGGTTATTTTGTTGCTTGAGCTGTGTAGGTAGTGGAGTTGGACTGAAACACAGCTAGTTGGAGTTTGAATTGGTCATGGAGAGATTCAAGGAGGGATAAGGGGAGAAATTTTAGGAGAAAATCAAGGAGATGAGAGGGGAGGGAGTTTGTGCCGAATTTGGACTCTGGCACTCAAGAATTCGGCCAAGAAGAGGATATTGCTCATTTGGTTTTTCTCTCTTTGGCCGAATATGGTAGGCTCTTTTGGGTTGTTTTTTCCTCTTTCTGCTTCGGTATTCCTTTCACCTTTTGCTTTTGGTGCCGAATTTTGGCTAAAACTTCGAGTACCTCTCGGATTTGTTCCTTTTCTTTTCTGCTCTTCCCTTTACTTTCTTTTCTTTTGTTTGGCCGAATAACCCTTTGGCTCTCTCCTCTGCCGAAACCTCTTTTCTCTTCCCCTCTCCTCTTTTTTGTTTTTTTCTTTCCTTTACTTTCCCAAACCTTGATTGAATAAGTTGGGCTGTTTCGTGTTGCACTTTTCTTCTGATTTTCTCTTCTTCCTTCACCCCCTTTTGGTCAACTGTTTGTCGAATATTGCCTTTCTCTTCCTCTTCATCTCTTCAATTGTGTTTTCGACTTGACAGCTATTATCTGACGGTTCAAATTCCTCGAGGAGTGAAAAAGTTTCAGGTAAGATTAAAGTCATCGAAACCTTTCTCTCGTCACTCGATCAAAGGTAAGTATGTAGGAAAGCATTTTAAAGTGTAGGCCGAATGCTTTCTGCGATTATGTAAGTTATCATGTGTGGACTTAAACCACATGAATAAACAATCACGTTTAATAAAATCCATTTGTAATGCAGATATCCGTCAAAGAAACTGTAGTCAACCTTCGTCGGTGGTATAAGTGGGCTAAGCCACATTTGTCAATCGAGGCAAGTGTTAATTTAGTTTTAGTTAGGGGTGTAAAAGAAGGGGATTAACCCTACTGTTCAGTGACTAATGGAAAGCCTTGTATGAATGTAGGTTTTGCTGCTCGTGGAACTTGGAGCGGTTGCGTAAATAGGTGTGTATTCACTGTTTTGACTGTAGAACGGCAAAAGTCGAAAAGCTGAAAGATTGGGCTTTGAGGTCACATGGGCGTGCAAACGCTCGTGTGGTCAAACCGAGCCCATGAATCACGAGCGTATGACTTTAGAGGCCACCATGAGCATTTTCATGGGCTTAGGCCGTATTGGGCCACTTTGGGATGAAATGGGTCGTGTGGGCCCAATGGGCTCGTGGGCCCGACACAGATGAAATCCACTATTTGTGGCAAATACTGGACTGGGCTATGTAGGCCTCATAGCCGTGGCGAAATCTGGGCTGGACGGGCCGCACGAGATTGTAGGCCCAGTTGGGCCGAGTAATGGGCCTTAGGCCCATTTACACTGTTATGACCATTTAGGTTACCGAAGTCGCTCGAGGTGACTGCGAACCTTTCGAGATGTCGATATCTGCATAGAGACCCCAAAGTAGGGTAAAATGACCGAAATACCCCATAGGGTAAAATGATCGAAATACTCCCACAGGGTAAAATGACCGAAATACCTTCATAGGGTAAATGACCGAAATACCCCCATAGGGTAAAATGACTGAAATACCCCTATAGGATAAAATGATCGAAATACCCCCATAGGGTAAAATGACTATTATACCTCTAGGTGATGAAATGACTGTTATGGTGATAAACCGTAATTATAACATATTTTAATCCCACATTTAGCATGCTTTTGGATGATTTGAGCCTCGATTTATATAAAAAGGTGCTCTTAATCCTTTCTTTTCATGTCTTATTCTCAGGAAAGCACCTGAGGATAAAAAGAATGAGAAACAGGTCCAAAACAGAGCAAATTGGGCCAAGGTGGAAATCGACACGGCTTGGACTTAAGCCCACACGGCCGTGCCTTGTTGATCATCTAGAACACGGCCTGACCTCTACTCACACGGCCGTGCTTCATTAAAGAAGTCTGAACACGTCCTGAAGACTAGTCACACGGGCGTGTGACATGACCGTGTCCCTGTCGTGGCAAGGAAAAATTTCATTCGAATTTGGATACTTTGGGGCAAAGAAACACATTCCAAGAGCCTATATATACCCCCTAAGTTCATCCTTGAAGGGAGCGGTTAGCTAGGCCAAGGAGCCAAGCCGAGAAGGTCAGATTTGTGGGAATCACTCGAGGATAGCCAGTTGATCCATCCCAAGAAGCCGGAATTCTACTCAAGGCGGCAGATTTCTCCTTGAATTCCTTCAGGGAGTTTTAGGGATTTCTTATGTTTTGTTTTATCTTTTCTCTTGAGATGTTTTCTTTATTTGTTATGAACTAAATCCTTCAGATACCTGAAAGGGATGAACCTTAGATGAATCTTGTTATTAATTTCTAAATTATATGATAAATACTTAGTTTGTTCTTAATTATGCAAGCTTAATCCAAATTTGATGTGCTTAGGTGGAGGAGGAATAGACCTTTTTTAAGAGTAGATCTAGCATAATTAAGCGGAGTTGATCGCACGCCTAGAGATAGGGTGACCAGATTTTGCCGGATTAGGGTGAAACCTAATATGGGAGTCCATAGATTGATTTACTGTTATTCTAGGGGGTTATTATTCGAGAAAGAGATTTCCATTAATTAACCTAGGGTTAGATGTTATTCGCCTTGAGAGAAGGTTTAATATACGTTAGGGAGTCTTACGGATCAAACTAAGTAAATAAATCGTATGGTTCAGGGTTAATTAACAAGTGAAGTCTAGGTGGATTATTTCTGAGGGTATCATCTTAATCAGCTGAGTTTTTCCTAAAGTTATTTTCCCAATTCATCCTTTTTGCCTTTGTGTCTTTGGCTTAGTAATTAGTTTAGATTATATTAAAGCAACTTCACTTATTTTAGGCTAAATAATAAAAAGAAGGTTAGTATTAGTGCTTTTAGTTCCTTTGGGTTCAATAATTCGGTCTTGCCTAAGCTATACTACAGTTCGATAGGTACACTTGCCTTCAATCGTTGTCAGAGTTAGTTTCCAGGTTTGATCATTCTCTTTATAAATTTTAAAACTCGATAGACATACGATCAAGTTTTTGGCGCCGTTGCCGGGGAACTAACATATTAAGAAAACTCTATTTTTATTACTTTAGTCATTATTTTTAAATTTTGCAATTTACTTTTATTTTTTAAGAATAATTTAGGTTTTGCTAAATTTTCTTTTCTTTTCGCAGGTACCTCTAGTTTATGACTAGAAAGAACCCGAGAGGACCACTAGTATACGATAGTGAAATTGAAGCCACCGCTCGAAGAAATCGCAGAGAAATCAGGCGAGCCCTAAATTACACAGAAGAAAATCAAGAAGACAAATCCAATCCTACTGAAGGGATGGACGAGAATAATCCAGAACCACATGATGTGGGAGAAAATAATGCTCCACGTACAATGTTTGATTATGCTAAACCGCATTTAACAGAAGCAGAATCGAGTATTGTTAGGCCTGTTATAGCTGCTAATAATTTTGAATTAGATCCTAACACAATACAAATGATTCAACAATTTGTTCAATTTGATGGTTTGCAGGACGAAGACCCAAACACTCATATAGCTAATTTTTTTGAGTTCTGCGATACTTTCAAAATAAATGGCGTTTCTGATGATGTCATACGTCTTCGGTTATTTCCCTTTTCATTAAGGAATAAAGCCAAACAGTGGTTGAACTCGTTACCATGAGGGTCAATCACTACATGGGAACAAATGACCGAAAAGTTTTTATTAAAATATTTCCCACCGACCAAAATGGCCAAATTACGGAATGGTATCTCTTCTTTTGTGCAGATGAATTTAGAGACATTATACGACGCATGGGAGAGATACAAAGATCTCTTGAGAAGGTGTCCACACCATGGTCTACCCTTGTGGCTACAAGTCCAAACATTCTATAATGGTGTAAACCCATCAATGAGACAACTAATCAATTTAGTCGCCGGTGGAACCCTGAACCACAGAACTCCTGAAGCAGCCTTCGAGTTCATTGAAGAGATGCCACTGAATAATTATCAGTGGCAAGTTACAAGGACGAAACCGACAAAATCAACCGGAGTTTACAACCTCGATGCGATAACCATGCTATCAACACAGGTAGAGATGATGAATAAAAATATTGATAGTTTTTGTTCTTCGCAGGCACATCTAGTCATACAGTGCGACACAAGTGGAACCGTGGCGAATCCTGAGTACCCACCCTACCAACCAGGCGCAGAGAGCGAACAGATGAACTATATAGGTAATAATTTCAGATCCAATAATAATCCTTATGGTAATACTTACAATCCAGGTTGGAGGAACCACCCAAATATTTCATGGGAAGGTCAAGGAAATCAAGGAAATCAAAGACAACAACCTCCTCAAAATTTCCAAAATCAGCCATATCCGCAAGAGAAAAAGCCAAACCTCGAAGAGATGCTGACGAAGTTCATGGCAAGCACAGAAAACCATCTCCAAGATACAGAGAAAACACTAAAAAATCAACAAACATCGGTTGACGAGACCAAGAACCAAATCAGGGAACTTACTAAGTCAGTTGGGGAAATCACTAAGTCAGTTGAACAACTTGCGAAGCTGATCTCTAAAAAATTACAAGAAAGCTTGCCAAGCAACACTGAAACTAACTCAAAAGAGCAAATTCAAGCCAAAAATGACAGTGAAAGGTTAGTGGAATCTGACCCAAGCCAAGAGCCTGTGGTGAGTGGAGGTAAGGTTGAGGTAAGCCAGGATTTACCGAACCCGATAATTACAGAGTACCAAGCTCGTGCGCCATACCCCAATACGATAAAGAAAGACCACACAGAGGAACAATTCGGTAAGTCCCTTAAACTTTCAAAGAAATTTCACATTAACTTGCCGTTTCTTGAAGCTCTTTCGCAGATGCCAGATCCTAGACCTCATGGCAATAAAGAAGAAATTTATGAGGAACGACGGTTGTGGATCGATGAACTAGATGAATGGAAGACACACCTCAAATAGAAACTAAAAACACACGAAGCAAAAACGAGGCAACTCCACGATGCACTTAATGATAGGACAACCCAGCTTAAAATAGGAGATCAGGTACTCAAAATCTCCCCAGATGGAACAGTCGAGATAACTAGTCCTAAAATCAGCACCTTTAAGGTAAACACTACTCGACGTAAACTTTATATCTATAACTGAATTGATCGCATGAGAAAGGATTTCCACCTCCTCAAACCACCATGATTGTGCGAATAACAGGTAAAGTCTAGCTTAAGACTATAAACGAGCGCTTCTCAGGAGGCAACCCGAGCACTAACACTATTTACTTTTAAATTTATTTTCAGTTTCTTTTCTTTCCTTCTTTCTTTTCTGAAAATTTAGTTTTACACTAACACAAAAGTGCAGAATTCCAGTCCACACGGTCTTACACACGGCCGTGTCCGTGGCCGTGTGGACCACCAGAATCCCAGTACTGACATAGTAGAGGCCGTACGAATCAAATCCCACCTAATTTCTGACACCACGGATCCAACCACTATCCCACGGGCACCGACAAAGTGACACGACCGTGCCCCACAACCGTGTGAAGCTATTGACTTACCAAACACGGGCGTGACTGGCTGAAACACGGGCATGGTGAAACAATATGCATAGACACACGGGCATGGGAGGAGGCTGTGTGAATCGACACGCCCTCAGACCACGGGTGTGGGAACGTACCAGATTTGAGCCTCTATTTAAACACCAACCCCCTCCCCATTTTCTTACTTTCCACATCTTTTGTTATTTCTTCTTCTCAGACTATCCTCTACATATTATTCTTCAAAACTCTTGAGCTACACCAAAGCCATACCGAAGAAGCGAAAGAAGGCAAGCATAATCTTCCCTAGGGAGACCCCAACACATAAGTTCATGCCGGTCGCTTCATCCAAACACCAAGCCAAGGGTCTTTGAGACCATTTAGTTTCTATTTTTCTTTTCTCTTTTGCTTCAATTTCCTTATCTTTACTTCTCTTCTACTCTAGTTAGTTTAAGTTATTTTAGTTTCTTATTGTTAGGTTCACCAGGCTGCTAGGGAATCACGCCACTTCCGCCACCGCCAGCACCTCCGTAGCCCTAGAGGTCACACCCACCTCGCGAACCACCCTATAATAAGGACTCTTCGGTCCATTCTTCTTTTCTTTTATTTTTATTTTCCTTCTTAGTCTCCTTCACTTTAGCTTGCTTTTCTTCAATTACATATTTATTTTATTTTAATTATGTCTTAATAAACCCTAGCTAATCCTTCACAAGATCCCTAATTTCTTCATTTAGCACAGGATCGTCATCCAGACCGACCCCTTCAAGCATACACACCACGACCTCTACCATCCTCCAGGGACACCATCCAAAATTCAGGGAGTATTCTTTCCCCTTCTCTTTTGATTTATCCCTTAAACTTCATATCCATCTTTGTACATTGAGGGCAATGTACATCTTAAGTGTGGGGGGTGAATATTTATTTAAAGAAAGGGCCTAACTTTCTGCATTATTCTCAAATCCGGCCTAACTTTCTTCATTATTCTCAAATCCCTAAATTTAGTCTTGTCTTTAAGTAAATTTTTCATATTACTAATTAGGATGAAATTTCTAATGATTTATGATTTTTATTAATATGTTTTTAATTAACTCATAGTTAATTGTGCATTGATGATTAAATTAGAAGAATATTAGAGAATCAAGCATGATAAGTCTATTTCAAAGAATTAAAATCTTTGCTAGGTTGTTGAGCCGAATCTGAATATTATCTTGAAGTTTGAAATTTACAAGGTTGATGTCAAAACACCCATAATATTTGTGAGATTTTGAGCCTATTAAAGCATATATTTTTTTCATGCTCACTTTATTGATTATGAATGTGTCAACTATGAACTGTTATTCTAGGACTTGCCTCAATTATACATGTCGAGACCACACCTATGATTTGATACACTGAGATGCTAAAGGCACCTAGGTTTTAACCCACTTACTCCACTAAAAAGCCTACCTTCACAACTAACCCCTAGTGAACCCCGTTGACCCTAACGACCCTTTTTATTGACTCACCAGCTAAAATTAACCCAAAACCCATTTGTATTTGATATCACCGTTCCTTTTGACTACCCTTATATCGATATTTGAGCTGAGTAGTTACCTAATTATATTATTTTAGTAGTTCAATTTATCATTTGTTATTAATTTGTTCTTAAAAAAAAGTATATTCATTATTAGTTCCATAATTAAATGAGCTTACATGTTAAAATTCCACATCTTGAGGAAAAGCTCGTATTATTAGTTTTCAGTTGATGTAATTATTTAGGATTAGTTCAATTTTCGTTAGTTAGGCAATTTGTCAGGTTAGTCTCGATTCTAACCTTCTAATTTTAGCCTTTATCCACACCTTTAACCCTAGCCCCGTTACAACCCTGTTAAATACCTTTTGATTTGTGTATCATCTCATATTACAGTGGTGGAGATTTGATTTTCAGGCAAGCCTATGGGATTAACTTTTCAAGTTCGACTTCTGAGAGCTTAATTTTGAACCTTAAACACCTCGAGTGATTTGAGTGAATTTTAGTGAGGATGTCAATCCTTGTCGATTTTGAATCAAAGGTAATTATTTAGATAAGGGGAGACACCTACGTTTTTGTGCTACAAATGTATGACTTTGATTGTTTGAATCTTTAGGACTCTTCGAGTTAGATCATCCATGTATAAATTATCTATGAATTATGATGAGACATTGTTAATAGGAATTATGAATCATGGAAACTTCGTTTTAATTGTAAGTTGAGAATTTTGCTTGAGGACAAGCAAAAGCTTAAGTGTGGGGGTATTTGATAAACCGTAATTATAACATATTTTAATCCCACATTTAGCATGCTTTTGGATGATTTAAGCCTCGATTTATATAAAAAGGTTCTCTTAATCCTTTCTTTTCATGTCTTATACTCAAGAATGCACCCGAGGATAAAAAGAACGAGAAACGGGCCCAAAACAGAGCAAATTGGGCCAAGGTGGAAATCGACAGGCCTAGACTTAAGCCCACACGGCCGTGCCTTGTTGATAATCAAGAACACGACCTGACCCTGACTCACACGGTCGTGCTTCATTAAAGAAGTCCGAACACGGCCTGAAGACTAGTCACATGGGCGTGTGACATGGCCGTGCCCCTGTCGTGGCAAGGAACAATTTCATTCGAATTTGGATACTTTGGGGAAAAGAAACACATTCCAAGAGCCTATATATACCCCCCTAAGTTCATCCTTGAAGGGAGCGGTTAGCTAGGCCAAGGAGCCAAACTGAGAAAGTCAGATTTGTGGGAATCACTCGAGGATAGCCAGTTGATCCATCCCAAGAAGCCGGAATTCTACTTGATAAACCGTAATTGTAACATATTTTAACCCACATTTAATATGCTTTCGATGATTTATTCCTTGATTTTTATAAAAAGGTGCTTGTAATCCTTCTTTTCATGTCTTATACCCAGGAAAGCACCCGAGGATGAAAAGAACACAAATCGAGCCTAAAACAGAGTAAATGGGCCTTAGTACAAAATTAACACGGCCTGGCCCAAAGTCCACACGGCCATGCCTCGATGATCACCTAGAGCACGGCCTCAACCCCGCCTCACACGGTCGTACCTCAAATTAGAAGTCCGAACACGGTCTAAAGTCGATCCACACGGGCGTGTGCCATGGCCGTGCCTCTGTCGCTGGAAAGAACAATTTCGGTAGGAAAATGATGCTTAGGGAGAAAGAATCGCATTCCAATTGCCTATATATATCCCCTAAGTGCCACCTTTAAAAAGGCGTAAAAGCTAGGCCAAGGAGCCAAGCTGAGAAGGTCAGAGTTAGGGAACAACGCGAGGATAGCCAGTTGATCCATCCCAAGAATCCGGAATTATACTCAATACAGCGGAATTCTCCTTCAATTCCTTCAGGGGGTTTTAGGGATTTCTTATGTTTTGTTTTATCTTTTCTCTTGCGATGTTTTCTTTATTCATTATGAACTAAACCCCTCAGATACCTGAAGGGGATGAAACCTAGACAAATCTTGTTATTTGATTTTTAAGTTATATGATGAATTACTTAGTTTGTTCTTAATTATGTTGCTTAATCCAAATCTAATGTGCTTATGTGGAGGAGGAATAGACCCTGCCTAAGAGTAGATCTAACATAATTAAGCGGAGTTGATCGAACGCCTAGAGATAGGGTTACGAGATTTTGCCGGATTAGGGTGAAACCTAATATGGGAGTCCATTGATCGATTTACTGCTATCCTAGGGGGTTATTATAAGCGAACGAGAGTTCCACTAATTAACCTAGGGTTAGATGTTATTTGCCTTGAGAGAGGGTTTAATATAGGTTAGGGAGTCTTACGGATCAAGCTAAGTAAAGAAATCATATAATTCAGGGTTAGATAACAAGTGAAGTCTAGGTGGATTCTTCCTGAGGGTATCGTCGTGATCAATTGAGTTTTCTTCAAGTTATTTTCCAAATCGTCCTTTTTGTCTTTGTGTCCTTAGTTTAGTTCTTGTCAATTTAGTTTAAAGCAATCTTCATTCTAATTTTTAAGGCTAATTAATAAAAAGAAAGTTAGTATTAATACTTTTAGTTCCTTTGGGTTCGATAATCTGGTCTTGCCTAAGCTATACTACTGTTCGATAGGTACACTTGCCTTTAATCGTTGTTAGAGTTAGTCTCCAGATTCGATCATTCTTTTATAAATTTTAAAGCTCTGATTTCAGCGATCAAGTTTTTAGCGCCGTTGCCGGGGAACTAAAATATTAAGAAAACTCTATTTTTATTACTTTAGCCATAATTTTTATTTTTTATTTTTCGCAATTTATTTTTGTTTTTATTTCTATTTTTACTTCTTGCTGAAATTTTCTTTCTTTCTTTTTCTAGCAGGTACCTCTAGTTTATGACTAGAAGGAACCCGAGAGGACCTTCGGTATACGATAGTAATATTGAAACGACCGCTCGTAGGAATCGTCGAGAAACCAGGCGAGCCCTAAATTACATAGAAAGAGAGGACGAAGACAGATCCAATCCTACTGAAGGGATGGACGAAAACAACCCACAACCACGAGATGTCGGGGAAAATAATGCTCCACGTATAATGTTTGATTATGCAAAACCGCATTTGACAGGAGCAGAATCAAGTATTGTTAGGCCTGCTATAGCTGCTAACAATTTTGAATTAAAGCCTAACACAATACAAATGATTCAACAGTTTGTTCAATTTGATGGTTTGCAGGACGAAGATCCAAACACGCATATAGCTAATTTTTAGAGTTCTGTGATACCTTCAAAATAAATGGCGTTTCTGATGATGCCATATGTCCTCGGTTATTTCTTTTTTCATTGAGAAATAAAGCCAAACAGTGGTTAAATTCGTTACAATGAGGGTCAATCACTACATGGGATCAAATGACCAAAAAGTTTTTAATGAAATATTTTCCACCGGCCAAAACGCCCAAATTACGGAATGATATCTCTTCTTTTGTGCAGATGGATTTAGAGACGCTATACGATGCATGGGAGAGATTTAAGGATCTCTTGAGGAGGTGCCTACAGCATGGCTTACCCTTGTGGCTACAAGTCCAAACCTTCTATAACGGTGTAAACCCTTCAACGAGGCAACTGATTGATTCAGCCGCTGGTGGAACCCTAAACAACAAAACTCCAGAAGCAGCCTACGAGTTCATTGAGGAGATGTCACTGAATAATTATCAATGGCAGGCTTCAAGAACCAAACCGACAAAATCAGCATGAGTTTTCAACGTCGATGCCATGACCATGCTATCAACGCAGCTAGAGATAATGAATAAAAAACTTGATAGTTTGTGTTCTTCGCAGGCACACCCAGTGATGCAATGCGACGCAAGTGGAACCGTGGCGAATCCTGAGTACCCACCCTACCAACTGGAAGAAGAGAGCAACCAAATGAACTATATAGGTAATAACTTCCGAGCCAATAATAATCCTTATAGTAACAGTTACAATCCAGGTTGGAGGAACCACCCAAATTTTTCGTGGGGAGGTCAAGGAAATCAAGGAAATCAAAGGTAACAACCTTCTCAAAATTTCTAAAATCAGCCCTACCCACAAGAGAAGAAACCAACCCTCGAGGAGATGATGGCAAAATTCTCAGCAGACACAGAGAAACGTATCCAAGAAACTGAGAGAACAATCAAAAGCAATGAAAGCCGAATCGGGGAAATTACTAAGTCAGTCAAGGAAGTCACTAATGCAGTTGAACAACTCGCAAAGCTGATGTCAGAACGACCGCAATGGCGTCTACCAAGCAACACTGAAATTAACCCGAATGAGCAAATTCAAGCCATCACAGCTCATGATAATAAGAGGTTAGATAAACCTGATCCAAGGCCAAAAAATAAGGTAGACGAAGGTAAAACAGAGGTAACACAAGAAAAGCCAAAACCAGTAATTAAAGAGTACCAACCCCGCATACCTTACCCCAAAGCCATAAAAAGGGACGATTCAGAAGAACAGTTCGGTAAGTTCCTTGAACTTTTAAGGAAATTACATATTAACTTACCTCTTCTTGGAGCTCTTTTTCAGATGCCAGACTTAAGGAAATTTTTAAGATAGCTCTTGACCAACAAACGCAAAATAGATGAAGAGCACCACGTGGAACTAAACGCAACATGCTTGGCAATGTTACAAAATAGACTACCACAGAAACTAAAAGATCCAGGGAGTTTTACAATTCCATGTTTAATTGGTAGTTTAAGTATTGGTAATGCGTTAGCTGATTTAGGGGCAAGCATAAATGTCATGCCTTATTCACTGTTTAAACGACTAGGTCTAGGTAAGCCCAAATAAACTAGGATGAGTATTCAATTAGCTGATAAAACTGTTAGAATTCCTAGGGGCATTATTGAAGATGTTCTCGTAAAAATCGAAAAATTTGTTTTCCCAGTAGATTTTGTTGTCTTAGACATGGATGAGGATAATTCAATCCCCTTAATTTTAGGAAGACCTTTTCCAGCAACTGCCAAGACTAAAATCGATGTTGCTACAGGTGAACTCATACTTCGTGTAGGCGATGAATCGATCAATCTTCAAGCTCTCGACTCGGCCAGGACAACAGTCGATGAAGGTAAGAAAGTCACTTTAATTGAAAATCAACTTGTTCAACCTTCGCCATAGGAAACATCACAAGGACACAAACCTGAGCCAACTCATAGACCCCAAGTCAACAAAGTAGAATCACACAAGGAACAAAGCCTTAGGGTCGACCAATTAGAAGAGCAGCAAACACACGACAAAGAAGAACCAGATCCACACGAAGTAAAACCAGAAGAACCACCAGAAGAGCTCATAGGGACATCCAACCACTTCAAAATAGGAGAACATGTACTGTTAGACAAAAATGATCCTCATATCACTACAACAGACCTGAGGGCAAAGGGAGAAATTCTTCTTAAGGTACATGATATCTTCCCACACGGAATAGTCGAGGTAAGCAATCCAATATTCGGTAATTTCAAGGTAAAAGCTTCTCGACTTCAACTTTGTCAAGGAAATAGAAATTTAAGCATGAGGGAAGATATTCAAACCTTTAAACCTCCCTAAAATTTTCAAATACGAGGAAAGTCTAGCTTAAGACTATAAACGAGCGCTTCTCGGGAGGCAACCCGAGCACTAACCCTATTTCTTTTTAAAGACATTTTCATTCTTTTTTATTTTTCTTTCCTTTTCTCCTTTTAAACTAAACAAAAGTGCAAATTCCCAGGCCACACGGCCTTACACACGGCCGTGCTCGTGGCCGTGTGGACCACCGGAACCACCACACTGACAAAACAGAGGCCGTGTAATTCAGTCCAACCACCCTCCTACGTCACGGATCCAACCACCTTCCCCACGGGCACCGGCAGAATGGCACGGCCGTGCCCCTCAACCATGTGAAGCTACTGACTTCTACACCACGGGCAGAACACGCCCGTGCCTGAAAACCGTGTGAAGCTACTGACTTATTGAGCACGGGAAAGACACGCCCGTGCAACCTGACCATGCCAACATACAACTTTACAAACACGAGCGTGGTGATTTGGAACATGGGCAGGGAATAACAACACACCCAAACACACGGCCGTGCAAGGCGACCGTGTAAATAGACACACCCTAGGACCACGGCTGTAGGGACATGGCAGATTTGAACTCCTATTTAAACCCCACAACCCTTTCCCTTCCCTCCATCTGGTTTTATCTTTATTTTCCTTTATTTTCACTCCTCCCCCTCTCAGACTTCTCACTCCATAAATCTCTAATACTCTTGAGCCACACAAAATCATGTCAAAGAAGCTAAGCGTAGTCTCCCCAAAGGAGAACAATCAACATGAGTTCATGCCGGCAGCTTCGACTAATCACCAAGCTAAGGGTCTTTGAGACCAATTAATTTTCTCTTTTTGTCTCTCTTCTCCTTTATTTTCCTTATCTAAACTTCTCTTCTACTACATTTGTTTAATTTTCTTTTAGTTTCTTAGTGTCAGGTTCGCCAGGCTGCTAGGGAATCACGCCGACCACCACAATAACTACCCCACTCTCACCACCGCCACCACCTCCGCAGCTCTAGAAGTCGCACCCAACTTGCGAACCATCCTTCAATAAGGACTCTTTGGTCCATTTTTCTTTTCTTTTCTTTTCTTTTCGTTTTCCTTCTTAGTCTCCTTCCCTTTAGCTTACTTTTCTTTAATTTTATATTTAATTTAGTTTAATTATGTCTTAATAACCCCTGGCTAATCCTTCACGAGTTCCCCAATTTCTTCATCTAGCACAGAGCTTGGGAACCAACACCACCACCATACCGACGCCTTCGCCGTATTCACCACATCCTCCACCGAACCCGCCCAAGAATTCAGGGAGTACCTCTCACCCTCACTTTTGATTTCTATAAAAATAAAAATATTATCTATCTTTGTACATTAAGGACAATGTACATCTTAAGTGTGGGGGGGTAAAAATGCCTAACTTTTTTTCATTATTCTCAAATTCCTGAGGGTAAAAGTGGAATAACAGTGCCAAACTTTTTTCATTATTCTCAAATCCCTGATTTAGTCTTGTTTTTATGCAAAGTTGTCATATTACTAATTAGGATGAAATTTCTGATGATTTATGATTTTATCGACATGTTTAAGAATAAATTATAGTTAATTGTGCATTGATGATTAAATTTTAAGATACTAGAGAAGTAAGCATGATAAGTCTATTTTTCAAGAATTAAAATTTTGCTAGGTTGTTGACCTAAATTTGAATACTACTTTGAAATTTGAAATTTACAAGGATGATGTCAAAACACCTATAATTTTTGTGAGAATTTGAAACCTTATAAAGCACACATTCTTTTTCGTGCTCATTCTTTAATTATGAGCGTGTCAACTATGAACTGTTATTTTAGAACTTGCCTCGTTTATGCATGTTGAGACCATACTTTATGATTTGATATACAGAGATGATAAAGGCACCTAGGTTTTAACCCACTTACAACACTAAATAGCCTACCTTTACAATTAACCCCTAGTGAACCCCGTTGATCCTAACAAACCCTTTTATTGACTCACCTACTAATATTAACCCAAAGCCTCTTTGAATTTGTTATCACCCTTTCTTTGGACTACCCCTTAATCGAGATTTGATTTGATCAGTTACCGAAGTATATTATTCTGGTAGTTAAAGATATCTTGAATTACTTAGTTTGTTTTTCTAAAAAAAAAATCAATCAAAGTATTCAAATTTTAGTAGTATGAAAAATGAGCTTACACAATCAAAATCTATTCTCAAAAGAAGAGCTCGTATTAGTAGGATTATTACTTTTCAGTTGATAATATTTCAGCATGTTTAGGTAGGTACTTGTCAATTGAATCTCGATCCTAACCCTCTAATTTTAGCCTTTAACCACACATTTTACCCTAGCCCCGTTACAACCCTAACAAAGACCTTTTTGATCTGTTTATCATCTCATATTATAGTGGTGGAGATTTGATTTTCAGGCAAGCCTATGGGATTAACTTTTCATGTTCGACTTACGAGCGATCTTTTCCTGAACCTTAAACTCTTTAGAGTGATTTGAGTGAATCTTAAGTGAGGACATCAATCCTTTTCGGTTTTGAATTGAAAATGTAGTTATTTAAATAAGGGGAGATACCTATGTTTTCGAAGTACAAACCCATGACTTATCTCGTTTAAATCTTTAGGACTCTTTAAATTGAATTATCCATGTATGAATTATCTATGAATTATGATAAGGCATTGTTGATAAGAATTGTAGATCATGGAAAGTTCGTTTCAATTGAAAGTTGAGAATTTTACTTGAGGACAAGCAAAAGCTTAAATGTGGTGGTATTTGATACACCGTAATTGTAACATATTTTAACCCACATTTAATATGCTTTTCGATGATTTATTCCTTGATTTTTATAAAAAGGTGCTTGTAATCCTTTCTTTTCATGTCTTATACCCAGGAAAGCACTCAAGGATGAAAAGAACACAAATCGAGCCCAAAACGGAGTAAATGCGCCTTAGTACGAAATTGACATGGCCTGGCCCAAAGTCCACACGGCCGTGCCTCAACGATCACCTAGAGCACGGCCTCAACCCCGCCTCACACGGTCGTGCCTCAAATTAGAAGTTCGAACACGGTCTGAAGTCGATCCACACGGGCGTGTGCCAAGGTCGTGCCTCTGTCGCTAGAAAGAATAATTTCAGTCAGAAAAGGATACTTAGAGAGAAAGAATCGCATTCCAAGAGCCTATATATATCCCCTAAGTGCCACCTTTGAAAAGGCGTAAAAGCTAGGCCAAGGAGCCAAGCCGAGAAGGTCAGAGTTAGGGAATAACGCGAGGATAGCCAGTTGATCCATCCCAAGAATCCAGAATTATACTCAGTACGGCAGAATTCTCCTTCAATTCCTTCAGGGGGTTTTAGGGATTTCTTATGTTTTGTTGTATCTTTTCTCTTGCGATGTTTTCTTTATTCATTATGAACTAAACCCCTCAGATACCTGAAGGGGATGAAACCTAGACGAATCTTGTTATTTGATTTTTAAGTTATGTGATGAATTACTTAGTTTGTTCTTAATTATGTTGCTTAATCCAAATCTAATGTGCTTAGGTGGAGGAGGAATAGACCCTGCCTAAGAGTAGATCTAACATAATTAGGCGGAGTTGATCGAACGCCTAGAGATAGGGTTACAAGATTTTGCCGGATTAGTGTGAAACCTAATATGGGAGTCCATTGATCAATTTACTGCTATCCTAGGGGGTTATTATAAGTGAACGAGAGTTCCACTAATTGGCCTAGGGTTAGATGTTATTCGCCTCGAGAGAGGGTTTAATATAGGTTAGGGAGTCTTACTGATCAAGCTAAGTAAAGAAATCGTATAATTCAGGGTTAGATAACAAGTGAAGTCTAGGTGGATTCTTCCTGAGGGTATCGTCGTGATCAATTGATTTTTCTTCAAGTTATTTTCCAAATCGTCCTTTTTGTCTTTGTGTCCTTAGTTTAGCTCTTGTCAATTTAATTTAAAGCAATCTTCACTCTATTTTTAAGGCTAATTAATAAAAAGAGAGTTAGTATTAATACTTTTAGTTCCTTTGGGTTCAATAATCTAGTCTTGCCTAAGCTATACTATTGTTCGATAGGTACACTTGTCTTTAATCGTTGTTAGAGTTAGTCTCCACGTTCGATCATTCTTTTATAAATTTTAAAGCTCTGATTTTAGCGATCACTACTCAAGGCGGCGGATTTCTCCTTCAATTCCTTCAGGGAGTTTTAGGGATTTCTTATGTTTTGTTTTATCTTTTCTCTTGAGATGTTTTCTGTATTTGTTATGAACTAAATCCTTCAGATACCTGAAGGGGATGAACCCTAGATGAATCTTTTTATTAATTTCTAAATTATATGATAAATACTTAGTTTGTTCTTAATTATGCAAGCTTAATCCAAATTTGATATGCTTAGGTGGAGGAGGAATACACCCTGCTTAAGAGTAGATCTAGCATAATTAAGCGAAGTTGATCGTACGCCTAGAGATAGGGTGACGAGATTTTGCCGGATTAGGGTGAAACCTAATATGGGAGTCCATAGATCGATTTACTGCTATTCTAGGGGGTTATTATTTGAGAAAGAGATTTTCGTCAATTAACCTAGGGTTAGACGTTATTCGCCTTGAGAGAGGGTTTAATATACGTTATGGAGTCTTACTGTAGCAGCCCGATTTTGAGCCTAGTCGGAATAGTGGTTTCGGGACCACAAATCCGATAAAAAAAATTAAATTAATATTTTTATATTTTATGATCTACAACTTTATGAAATGGTTTCGTAAAAATTTCGTTAGAAAATTTTGGTGTTTGAGCACTCAATTTAGTCAAAAGGACTAAATTATAAAAAGTGCAAAACTTGAGTTCTAGAAGCTAGAGGTATCTAATTGCTATAAAAGTTTATTATGATTAATTATTATGATTTATTGAGTGATTAAATACATGTGTTAGAGTATTGATAAGAAATTTTATTAATTTCATGCTTAAATTGCCTATTAGGACTTGTTTGCAAAAGTTGCTAAATAGGGGTTCTAATTTATAGAGTACTTGATTAAAATGGGGGTTTGAAGTAGGAGTCCTTAAATGGTAATTAGACCATTATATTTTCATGGACAAAAATGGACATATATAGGAAGAAAGAACCAAAGTTTTTAATGAAGGGTAATTTATTCATTTGGTAATAAAAATGAATTAAAAGGGAAAAAGAAGGCAAAATATGCTCATCTTCTTCATTAGGCCGAATTTTCAAGTGTTCACCATAGCTAGGGTTTGTTTCAAGCTTCCAAGCTCCATAGTAAGTGATTCCAAGCCCCGTTTTTAATGTTCTTTACATTTTTGAAGCCCCGGTAGCTCGATTTAGCTTATTCTATTAATAATTTATTCTAGGGTTCATATTTAGAAAAATACCCATAGGTGAAATGTGTTTATTTTGATGTTTTATGATAGAATATGAAGTCTAAAATTATGTTAAACAACTTTTGCTTAGTGATTTTAAGTGAAAACGAGTAAAACGGCTTAATCGGTAAAAATACCTAATGTTCATAAGTACAAGTTAGAGTGAGAATTTGATGTTGCCATAGAAGGGAAAAATGATCAGCATGCCATAAAACATAAGAATAAGGGATAAAGTTTAATTTTCGAGCTTTGGGGCAAATGTGTAAATATGTAAAAGTTTAGGGGCAAAATTGTAATTTTGCCAAAGTTAAGAGTTAAGGACTGTTTTGATGAATGTGAGTATTAAATAAGCTAAATTTTCTATTATAGATCAAGAAGAACGAAATCCAGAGTTAGATCGAGGAAAGAAAAAGATAAAGGATTAAATCAATATAGTTGATCGTATTTCGTTTCGAGGTAAGTTTGCAGTAAATAAATGCAATATTCTATTATTTTACATTTAATATTGTTAAATTCCAGCATTTACTTATTTATTCTGTAAATTTATTATTTAAAGACTCAAGTATGAATTGATGGAAAAACTATCTCAGAAAGCTCCGGTTGAACCTTAGGAATGTGTAGGATACAAATGTCATGACATTAGGGTTTAAGGAAATCATGTAAGACCATGTCAAGACATGGCATTGATATGTTACTATAAGGCAAAGGTCCCATGTAAGACCATGCCAAGGCATGGCATTGGTGAGTTCATAAGGCAAGGATACCACGTAAGACCATGTCAAGACATGGCAATGGTTAAGTTTCATAAGGAAAGGTACCCGCGTATCCTTAGTATTCCAAGTGGTTCAACGGGAAAATTCAAGGAGTATTCTAAAGTAAAGGTAAGGCAAGTTCAAGCTAAAAAGGTAAGGTAAGATAAATTCATGTTAAAAGGTAAGGCAAGTATACAAGTTTTAAGTATATTGAGTTAAAAGCTTAAGTGATCTTGACAAGAAAAATATAAGATAATTCACTAAGAATGTTGTTATCTATTTACATGTAAACTTACTAAGCTTTATGCTTACACCTATTCTTTATTTTTTTTATAGTATTACAAGCCAACTCGGGGATCGAAAGGACGTCGGAGATCGTTACACACTATCAAAGGATTATATTGGTATTTTGTGACTTTAACGTTTTAAGTTATGGCATGTATAGAGACTTAGCCATTTTATGTGTGTGACCTTATGATATGGTTTATTATGGACTTGTAAATGTTTGGTAATAATTAGCCATTAAAATGGTTAATTAAGAACATGCTTTGGAGGTTATGAAATGCCTAGTTGATAGTTATTTTAAAGAAATTATGTAATTATATGCAGGGAAATAGTTGGACAGCAGTAGTGACGTGATTTTGAAAAATCACCAAAAATAGTAGAAATTGAATTAGGTTGTGCATGAGATATATAATTAAAGCTTATTGAGTCTATTTTCATATGAAAGAAACAAGGAAAGCAAAGGAATTCTGTAATTTGAGATATTTATATTTTTGCAAGACTGGTTCAGAATAAATTCAGGTTCCCCTGTTCTGACTTGGAAAAATCATAAAAAAATGGAGAAAAATAATTAGGGGTTTAAATTTATATGTTTAGAATCCTGAATGAGTCTATTTTCAAATGAAATAAATAATAAGGTCATATGAATTCTTTACTAAGAGTAATTTGATTCGTAGTGAAGAGAGGTCAGAATAGTCAAATAGTAAAACAGGGGAAACTTTAAGAAAATTCTGGTATTGATTGGCCATACCAAAAATTATGTAAAAATTACAGTCAGAAGGTATATGAGTCTAGTTTCAAGGAAAATTTACGGATCTAGATTTCGAGTTTCATAGCTCAAGTTATAATTAATTTAGTGAACATGACGCAGACGGACAGTTTCAATTTTTATACCCAGAACTAGTAAGTTAAGTCTAGTAATACCTCGTGCTCGACTCCGGCAACGGTCTCGGGTAAGGGGTGTTACATTTATTGGTATCAGAGCAAGGTTTAGTCGGTTCTCGGAATATTTAGTATGAGTAAGAGTCTATCTATACATGCCATACTTATATTTTGATAGTGTGACGACTCTTGACGATTTAAATTTTTTTTAGTTATGGATCCTGAACGAGCTGGTGCAGATGATGTAGAGAGTAGTGCACCCACTCCCGCTGAAGGGACGGTGCCACAAGATAGTCGTGAAAGGCCCGTTACAGTTAGTCAGGGAGGAGGGGCTCGAGAAGCCTTCTGCCAAGCTTTGAATGAATGGTTTGCTGAGTTCGTTCGTACGAACCTGGCCGTTAGACCTCCACCCCCTCATGATCCACAGACCACCCATGTAGCTTCCCCAGTCACAGATACAGTCAGAAGAGAGAAGCCACCCGTTTACAAGATCAGAAAACAAGGGGCTGAAGAGTTTCGGGCTACCAAAGATGACGATGCAGAAAAAGCTGAATTTTGGCTCGAAAATACTATTAGAGTTTTTGACGAGTTATCCTGCACACCGGAAGAGTGTATTAAATGTGTAGTGTCACTTCTTAGAGATTCAGCCTACCAGTGGTGGAAGACACTTGTATCAGTAGTACCGAAAGAAAGAGTTACTTGGGATTTCTTTCAGGAGGAGTTCCGTAAAAAGTATATCAGTCAGAGGTTTATTGACCAGAAAAGAAAAGAGTTTCTTGAGTTAAAACAAGGTAAGATGACTGTAACCGACTATGAACGTGAATTTGTTCGACTCAGCAATTATGCTCGAGAGTGTGTGTCTACAGAGGCTATCATGTGCAAAAGATTTGAAGATGGGCTCAATGATGATATCCGACTGTCAGTTGGTGTTCTAGAGATAAAAGAGTTTGTTGCTTTAGTTGAACGAGCCTGTAAGGCAGAAGAGTTATTAAAAAGAAAGGGTAAATCTGAAATTGAGATGCAAGACTCGAAGAAAAGACAGATGAGCAAGTCATTTCAGTCTACATCCAAGAGGCCTAGAGAGTTTTCTACGAGATCTAATTTTTCAGCTGGGTATTCTAGCCGGAGCAGAGGTGGAAGATTTATGGATTCAAAAGCTCAAACCACTTCGATTGCGAGTGTTGGCAGTATTCAACCTGATAGACCGAGTGTCCTCAATGTGGTCGACGTCATCCAGGTCAATGTCGAGCAACTGAGATTGGTTGTTTCCGATGTGGTGCACCGAATCATTTCATTCGGGAGTGTCCCGAAATGGTTAAAAGGGAAGTAATACCGAGTGCAAGATCAGGTAATGCCCCCGTTAGAGGCAGATATCAGAGAAACCCTGGAGTAGGGGCAGGTAGAGCTGCATTTAGAGATACAGCAACGAGATCAGATGTTAAAGCACCTGCAAGGACTTATGCTCTCCGTAATCGTGAAGAGGCATCCTCCCCCGATGTAATTACGGGTACATTTTCTCTTCATGATGTTAATGTTATTGCTTTGATTGATCCGGGTTCAACACATTCCTATGTTTGCATGAAATTAATGCCTAGTATGAACATGTCCATAGAGCTTACGAAATTTGTGATTAAAGTATCAAATCCATTTGGTCAGCATGTGTTAGTAAACAAAGTATGTAAAAAATGCCCTTTGATGATTAGAGGTTACTGTTTTCCGGCTGATCTCATGCTATTGCCATTTGATGAGTTTGATGTGATTCTTGGTATGGATTGGTTAACTGCACATGATGCGATAGTAAATTGTGGAAAGAAATTCATTGAGTTGAAATGTGAAAATGGTGAAATCCTTCGAGTTAATTCAAATGAGTCAGATAGTGCAATTACCATGATTTCAGTTATGTCTGCTCAGAAATGTTTGAGGAAAGGATGTGAAGCTTATCTTGCTTTTGTGTTGAATACTAAAGATCCAGAGTTGAAAATTGAATCAGTGCCTGTGGTAAATGAGTTTTCTGATGTGTTCCCGGAAGAACTACCAGGTTTGCCTCCTATCAGAGAAGTTGAGTTTGGTATTGAATTGATTCCAGGTACCACACCTATTTCTATTGCTCCTTATAGAATGGCTTCAATAGAATTAAAAGAATTGAAAGCTCAGCTACAGGAATTAACTGATAAAGGCTTTGTAAGACCTAGTTATTCACCATGGGGTGCACCAGTATTATTTGTAAAAAAGAAGGACGGTTCAATGAGATTGTGCATAGACTATCGGCAGCTTAACAAGGTTACCATAAAAAATAAATATCCATTGCCTAAAATAGATGACTTGTTTGATCAATTGAAAGGAGCCACTGTGTTTTTTAAGATAGATTTGAGATCCGGATACTATCAGTTGCGAGTTAAAGAGTCAGATGTTCCAAAAACTGCTTTTCGAACTAGATATGGTCACTATGAGTTTCTTGTGATGCCATTTGGCTTAACTAATGCTCCTGCCATTTTCATGGATTTAATGAACCGAATTTTCAGACCTTACTTGGACAAGTTTGTAGTTGTGTTCATTGATGACATCTTGATTTATTCTCATGATGAGACTGAGCATGCAGAGCATTTGAGAACAATTTTACAGATTTTGAGAGATAATCAGCTTTATGCCAAATTTAGCAAAAGTGAGTTCTGGTTACGGGAAGTTTGTTTTCTTGGACATGTTGTCTCAGGTGAAGGTATTAAAGTTGATCCGAATAAGATTTCAGCCATTGTTGATTGGAAACCTCCCAGGAATGTATCAGAGGTCAGAAGTTTTCTTGGTGTTGCCGGTTATTATAGACGATTTGTAGAGGGATTTTCCATGATAGCTACTCCGTTGACAAGATTGCTACAGAAAGATGTTAAGTTTGAATGGACTGAGAAGTGTCAGCAGAGTTTCGACAAGTTAAAGGTATTGTTGACTAAAGCTCCTGTCTTAGTACAACCAGAACCAGGTAAAGAGTTTGTGATTTACAGTGATGCATCCTTAAATGGACTAGGCTGTGTACTTATGCAAGAAGGAAGGGTAATTGCTTATGCCTCTAGACAGTTAAAACCACATGAGAAAAATTATCCGACACATGATTTAGAGTTAGCTGCTATTGTATTTGCATTAAAAATTTGGAGACATCACTTGTATGGTGAGAAATGCCGAATATTCACTGATCATAAAAGTTTGAAATACTTGATGACTCAGAAAGATCTGAACTTAAGGCAAAGAAGATGGCTAGAGTTGATTAAAGATTATGAGCTAGTGATCGATTATCACCCGGGTAAGGCAAACATTGTTGCTGATGCTTTGAGCAGAAAATCGTTATTTGCATTGAGAGCTTTGCACACTAGTTTGGACTTATCAGATGATGGTTCTATTTTAGCTGAGTTGAGAGCTAAACCGACGTTTCTTAAAGAAATTTGTGAAGCTCAGAAGGATGACAGTGAGTTGCAAGCCAAAAGAGTTCAGTGCGAGTCAGGTGTAGAGTCTGATTTTCAAATCGGTTCTGACGGTTGTTTGATGTTCAGAGACAGAGTATGTGTACCAAAGGATGATGAGCTTATTCGGAATATCTTACAGGAAGCACATAGCAGTTCCTTGTCTATTCACCCAGGTAGTACAAAGATGTATAATGATTTGAAGAAAATGTATTGGTGGAGAGGAATGAAAGAGATATTTCAGAATTTGTTTTTAGATGCTTGATCTGTCAACAGGTAAAAGCTGAACATCAGGTACCTTCAGGTTTATTGCAGCCTATATTAGTTCCCGAGTGGAAATGGGACCGAGTTACTATGGATTTTGTGACGGGATTGCCTTTGACACTGAGAAAGAAAGATGCAGTATGGGTTGATTGATAAGCTAACGAAGTCAGCTCATTTTATTCCAGTTCGTATGGATTATTCACTTGACAAGTTGGCTGAGTTGTATATTTCAGAGATAGTTAGACTACATGGAGTACCATTATCGATTATCTCAGATAGAGATTCGAGATTTACTTCACGGTTTTGGAAGAAATTACAGGAAGCTTTAGGTACAAAGTTGAGTTTTAGTACAGCTTTCCATCCTCAGACCGATGGTCAATCAGAAAGAGTTATTCAGGTACTCGAAGATATGCTTAGATGTTGCGTATTGGAATTTCAAGGTAGTTGGGAGAAATATTTGTCGTTAATAGAGTTTGCCTACAATAATAGTTATCAATCGAGTCTGAAGATGGCACCTTATGAAGCTTTGTATGGACGTAAATGTCGCACACCTTTGTATTGGACAGAGCTTAAGGAAAATCAGATTTACGGGGTTGATCTAGTCAAAGAAACAGAAGAGAAAGTAAAAGTCATCAGAGATTGCTTGAAAGCAGCTTCAGATAGACAGAAATCCTATGCAGATTTGAAAAGAAAAGAAATTGAATTTCAAGTTGGTGACAGGGTATTCTTGAAAGTATCCCCTTGGAAGAAAGTTCTCAGATTTGGCAAGAAAGGCAAATTAGGTCCTCGTTTCATTGGCCGTATGAGGTTATCGAAAGGATTGGACCAGTGGCATATCGGCTAGCTTTACCAGCAGAGTTAGAAAGAATTCATAATGTGTTTCATGTGTCAATGTTGCGACGCTATCGTTCTGATCCTTCACATGTGATTTCTCCGACAGAGATTGAGATTCAACCGGATATGACATATGATGAGGAACCGATTAAGATTTTGGCTCGAGAGGTTAAACAGTTAAGAAATAAAAGTATAGCTTTAGTGAAAGTGTTGTGGCAAAGACATGGAGTAGAAGAGGCTACGTGGGAACCAGAGGAAGCCATGAGAAAACAGTACCCAAACCTCTTTTCTGGTAAGATTTTCGGGGACGAAAATCCCTAAAGGGGGGAGAGTTGTAGCAGCCCGATTTTGAGCCTAGTCGGAATAGTGGTTTCGGACCACAAATCCGATAAAAAAAAATTAAATTAATATTTTTATATTTTTATGATCTACAACTTTATGAAATGGTTTCGTAAAAATTTCGTTCGAAAATTTTGGTGTTTGAGCACTCAATTTAGTCAAAAGGACTAAATTATAAAAAGTGCAAAACTTGAGTTCTAGAAGCTAGAGGTATCTAATTGCTATAAAAGTTTATTATGATTAATTATTATGATTTATTGAGTGATTAAATACATGTGTTAGAGTATTGATAAGAAATTTTATTAATTTCATGCTTAAATTGCCTATTAGGACTTGTTTGCAAAAGTTGCTAAATAGGGGTTCTAATTTATAGAGTACTTGATTAAAATGGGGGTTTGAAGTAGGAGTCCTTAAATGGTAATTAGACCATTATATTTTCATGGACAAAAATGGACATATATAGGAAGAAAGAACCAAAGTTTTTAATGAAGGGTAATTTAGTCATTTGGTAATAAAAATGAATTAAAAGGGAAAAAGATGGCAAAATATGCTCATCTTCTTCATTAGGCCGAATTTTCAAGTGTTCACCATAGCTAGGGTTTGTTTCAAGCTTCCAAGCTCCATAGTAAGTGATTCCAAGCCCCGTTTTTAATGTTCTTTACATTTTTGAAGCCCCGGTAGCTCGATTTAGCTTATTCTATTAATAATTTATTCTAGGGTTCATATTTAGAAAAATACCCATAGGTGAAATGTGTTTATTTTGATGTTTTATGATAGAATATGAAGTCTAAAATTATGTTAAACAACTTTGCTTAGTGATTTTAAGTGAAAACGAGTAAAACGGCTTAATCGGTAAAAATACCTAATGTTCATAAGTACAAGTTAGAGTGAGAATTTGATGTTGCCATAGAAGGGAAAAATGATCAGCATGCCATAAAACATAAGAATAAGGGATAAAGTTTAATTTCCGAGCTTTGGGGCAAATGTGTAAATATGTAAAAGTTTAGGGGCAAAATTGTAATTTTGCCAAAGTTAAGAGTTAAGGACTGTTTTGATGAATGTGAGTATTAAATAAGCTAAATTTTCTATTATAGATCAAGAAGAACGAAATCCAGAGTTAGATCGAGGAAAGAAAAAGATAGAGGATTAAATCAATATAGTTGATCGTATTTCGTTTCGAGGTAAGTTTGCAGTAAATAAATGCAATATTCTATTATTTTACATTTAATATTGTTAAATTCCAGCATTTACTATTTATTCTGTAAATTTTATTTAAAGACTCAAGTATGAATTGATGGAAAAACTATCTCAGAAAGCTCCGGTTGAACCTTAGGAATGTGTAGGATACAAATGTCATGACATTAGGGTTTAAGGAAATCATGTAAGACCATGTCAAGACATGGCATTGATATGTTACTATAAGGCAAAGGTCCCATGTAAGACCATGCCAAGGCATGGCATTGGTGAGTTCATAAGGCAAGGATACCACGTAAGACCATGTCAAGACATGGCAATGGTTAAGTTTCATAAGGAAAGGTACCCGCGTATCCTTAGTATTCCAAGTGGTTCAACGGGAAAATTCAAGGAGTATTCTAAAGTAAAGGTAAGGCAAGTTCAAGCTAAAAAGGTAAGGTAAGATAAATTCATGTTAAAAGGTAAGGCAAGTATACAAGTTTTAAGTATATTGAGTTAAAAGCTTAAGTGATCTTGACAAGAAAAATATAAGATAATTCACTAAGAATGTTGTTATCTATTTACATGTAAACTTACTAAGCTTTATGCTTACACCTATTCTTTATTTTTTTTATAGTATTACAAGCCAACTCGGGGATCGAAAGGACGTCGGAGATCGTTACACACTATCAAAGGATTATATTGGTATTTTGTGACTTTAACGTTTTAAGTTATGGCATGTATAGAGACTTAGCCATTTTATGTGTGTGACCTTATGATATGGTTTATTATGGACTTGTAAATGTTTGGTAATAATTAGCCATTAAAATGGTTAATTAAGAACATGCTTTGGAGGTTATGAAATGCCTAGTTGATAGTTATTTTAAAGAAATTATGTAATTATATGCAGGGAATAGTTGGACAGCAGCAGTGACGTGATTTTGAAAAATCACCAAAATAGTAGAAATTGAATTAGGTTGTGCATGAGATATATAATTAAAGCTTATTGAGTCTATTTTCATATGAAAGAAACAAGGAAAGCAAAGGAATTCTGTAATTTGAGATATTTATATTTTTGTAAGACTGGTTCAGAATAAATTCAGGTTCCCCTGTTCTGACTTGGAAAAATCATAAAAAAATGGAGAAAATAATTAGGGGTTTAACTTTATATTTTAGAATCCTGAATGAGTCTATTTTCAAATGAAATAAATAAGAAGGTCATATGAATTCTGTACTAAGAGTAATTTGATTCGTAGTGAAGAGAGGTCAGAATAGTCAAATAGTAAAACAGGGGAAACTTTAAGAAAAATCTGGTATTGATTGGCCATACCAAAAATTATGGAAAAATTACAGTAAGAAGGTATATGAGTCTAGTTTCAAGGAAAATTTACGGATCTAGATTTCGAGTTTCATAGCTCAAGTTATAATTAATTTAGTGAACATGACACAGACGGACAGTTTCAATTTTTATACCCAGAACTAGTAAGTTAAGTCTAGTAATACCTCGTGCTCGACTCCGGCAACGGTCTCGGGTAAGGGGTGTTACACTTACGGATCAAACTAAGTAAATAAATCGTATGGTTCAGGGTTAATTAACAAATGAAGTCTAGGTGGATTCTTTCTGAGGGTATCGTCTTAATCAGCTGAGTTTTTCCTAAAGTTATTTTCCCAATTCATCCTTTTTGTCTTTGTGTCTTTGGCTTAGTAATTAGTTTAGATTATATTAAAGCAACTTCATTTATTTTAGGCTAAATAATAAAAAGAAAGTTAGTATTAGTACTTTTAGTTCCTTTGGGTTCGATAATCCGGTCTTGCCTAAGCTATACTACTGTTCGATAGGTACACTTGCCTTCAATCGTTGTCAGAGTTAGTTTC